>OZ012741.1:413300897-413900897 GCA_963859935.3 Lathyrus sativus | reverse complement strand
GAGATTGTCAGGAAGATGCCTTTTCTGGGCAAGGCATGGGCTTTGAGGGGCCCACTGATAGTGATCGCAGGATTAAGATGCTGGAGGAACAGATGAGAGGTATAGCCAATCAAAATTCTGCAGGTTTGGACATGGCTACCATGGGGCTAGTTCCTGGACTGACAGTGCCATTGAAGTTCAAAGCTCCTACTTTCGATAAATATAAAGGAGATACATGCCCACGGGTTCATGTGCGTTCATACTACCGGAGGATGTCGGCTTACTCTGATGATGAGAAGATGCTTATGCATTTTTTCTAAGATAGTTTGTCAGGACCATCACTGGAATGGTACATGGGACTAGAGCCTGCACAGGTCGGAAGCTGGAAAGAATTGGCTGATGCTTTCGTCAAACATTACCAATATAATAGTGACCTTGCACCAAATAGGGTTCAGCTTCAAAGTCTATCACAGAAGAACGTGGAAAGCTTCAAGGAGTATGCTCAGCATTGGTGCGATCTGGCGGCAAGGGTCCACCCCCCTATGGTTGAAAGGGAGTTGATTGATATTTTTGTTAGAACATTTTCTGGGATGTATTATGATAAATTGCTCAATTGCTCGATGGGTAGTTTCTCTGACATGATACTCATGGGGGAACGAATTGAAAATGGCATCAAAATTGGTAAAATTCAGGCCGGTGAATCAACCTCAGCCGGAGGTGCTAAGAAGGTCTTCGGTGGTAGAAGACAAGGAGACGCCAGTGCAGTGTTTGGTGGTCGAGGCCGAGGTAGAGGTAGGAATCAGTATAGTCAACAACAGGTTGCTAGTGTGACAATCCCTATACCTCAACAACGACAACAACCACAACCACAACAGCAACAACAACAAAGGTATAATCCTGCTCAGAGAAGGATTCAGGAGGGTAGGCCAAAGAGGGTTTTTGAAGCGCCTCCAACGATGTATGCAGAACTCCTTCAAACATTGTTGGGGTTAAATTTGGTTGAAAAAAGAACGATGGCTCCACCAACGGGCACACCTCCGTTTGGTTATGACACCAGTAAGCACTGTGAGTTTCATTCTGGGGCACCCGGGCATGATATTGAGAGTTGCCACGCTTTCAAGCACAAAGTTCAGGATTTGATTGACAGTAACCTCATAAATTTCGATCGCGATACTCCCAATATTGTACAACAACCAATGCCGAATCATGGGGCGAATGCCATTCTAGTAGAGGAGGATTTGGATCTGGTTATGGATGTAAATGAATTGAAGACACCTTTGAGTTGTGTTAAGAACATATTGTTGAAAGGGGGAGTCTTCCCCGGATGTGATGTGTATTGTTTGGATTGTTGGACCCAACCAGAGGGCTGTATTGATTTGAAAAGAGGTATTCATGCCATGATTGATGAGGGAACTTTACAGTTTGACCGCACTGCTGTTGAGAAGCCTGTTGAGGCAATATTTGAAAAGCAGGGTGAGATTGCAACAGTCACAATTCCACGAAAGACTATTACGATATCGGCGCATGCCCAGTGGCCGACTATCACGATAACGAAAGCAGGACCCGTTCCTTATGAGAGTACGAAAGCCATTCCATGGAATTATGGGTTGGAAGCTTTTTGCAACGGGGAAAAAATTAATATGGATAGCCAGCCAGCAGGGGCAGTGGGTAGTCTTGTTGAAACGGGAGGTATGACCCGAAGTGGTAGAATCTTCACTTCACCTGAAATCGAGGCCGAAAGGATTGCTAGAGGCAAAGCCAAAGTGAATGGGGAAGGACCTTCCCAGTCGAAAGAGAAGGAAACATCCGTCAAGGATGCAGAAGAGTTTATGAGGTTGATTCGCAAAAGCGACTATAAGATCGTGGAGCACTTGCAGCAGACACCCTCCAAAATTTCAATACTATCCTTGTTGCTTTGTTCCGAGACCCATCGGAATGCCTTGTTGAAAATCTTGGACACGTCTTTTGTACCTCAAGAGGTGACTGTCAATCAACTTGAGGGGGTACTAGCGCATGTGAATGCCGGCCATAGCTTGGGATTTACTGACTTTGATTTGACGCCTAGAGGTCGCGATCATAATTTGGCTTTGCACATTTCAGGGGAGTGTCGGGGCACTGTCATGTCGCACGTTCTGGTAGATACCGGATCATCTTTAAATGTGTTACCGAAAAAGGCGATGATGAAGTTAGATGTCCGAGGAATCATATGCACGCCAAGCGATTTGGTCGTAAGGGCTTTTGATGGGACCAGAAGGTCAGTGTTTGGATCCATAACGTTGCCAGTCCAGGTCGGGCCGGAAGTGTTTGACACTGTGTTTTATATCATGGATATACATCCCGCTTACAGCTGTTTAATTGGGCGACCATGGATACATTCTGCAGGGGCTGTGACGTCCACGCTGCATCAGAAACTTAAGTATATGGTTGGTGGTAGTGTCGTCACTATTTGCGGGGAAGAAGACATTCTGGTTAGTCATCTTTCATCATTCAAGTATGTCGAAGTGGATGGAGAGATCCACGAGACACCATGCCATGCTTTTGAAGGAGTGCAGGTCAAAGTTGAAACCCCTGTCATCAGCAAAGGGCCAGAGGTGGCCATGTCTTCCTACAAAGACGCCCAAGCGTTGGTTCAGACCGGTGAAACTAAAGGATGGGGTCAAGTTTTGGAAATTCCTGTCAAGATGGACAAGTTTGGATTGGGATATCATCCGACGTCGGCATCCTCATCAAAAAGTGCCCCAAGGTTTAAAGGCCCAGTGGTGATCACTCCAAGTGGAGTATGCTATGAAAGGATCAATGCTATTTCCGATGCTGAAGACGGAGATAGCGATTGGGACATGGATGCGTGGATCAAACCCAGCGCGCCAGGACAAAGCCTATGCAACTGGTCTATCCAGGAGTTTGTCCAAGTGACTACAAAATAGTAATGATTTGTTTTCTTAATTATTGTATAATCCTGTGTCCTACCTGGGGCATAGTGATTTTGTTTTAGGGCTACTTGCTTATGTGTGTACTCTGCTTAATCATTAATAAAGGCGTTTTTTGCATACAAATTTTGTGATCCTTGTTTTTCCTGTTTTAGTTTTAACAATAAAATGGCAACGTGGTTAGGTGCTTTGTTTGCATTATTTGAAACATTTAACCATTCTCATTGCAGGATTCATATTTCAGACGACACCGATCATGATACCGATCTTGAACTTCCTATGACTCGCTTAGACTTCGAGCACCTGATATTTCAAGCAGAAGAAAAGATTGTTGAGGATAGTGACTTATCAGAAGAGCTGACTCGACTTTTGAAACAAGAAGAGAGAATCATTCTGCCTCATCAGGAGGAAATTGAAATTATCAACGTGGGGTCCGAAGAGGTTGTCAGGAATATCCGGATAGGGGTTGCGCTGCAAAGCGATATCAAGCAGAGTTTGATCGAGATGCTGCGGGAGTACAGTGATATCTTTGCTTGGTCTTACGAAGACATGCCTGGTTTGGATACTGATATGGTGGTGCACCGTCTACCATTGCGCGAGGAATGTCCGTCGGTTAAGCAAAAACTCAGAAGGACTCGACCAGAGATGCCGGTTTCCTAGCTGTTACAACTTATCCCTCATGGGTCGCTAATATAGTACCTGTACCAAAGAAAGATGGTAAGGTGCGGATGTGCGTGGACTATCGAGATTTGAACAAAGCGAGCCCGAAAGACGACTTTCCACTTCCTCACATTGATGTTTTGGTTGATAACACAGCTCAGTTTTCAGTGTTCTCCTTCATGGATGGCTTTTCAGGCTATAACCAGATAAAAATGGCGCCAGAGGACATGGAGAAAATGACCTTCATAACACCTTGGGGAACATTTTGTTACAAAGTGATGCCCTTCGGATTGAAGAATGCCGGGGCAACGTATCAGCGGGCTATGACAACTCTCTTTCATGATATGATGCACAAAGAGATCGAAGTCTACGTTGATGATATGATTGCCAAATCCCAGACGGAGGAAGAACATTTGGTTAATCTGCTGAAATTATTCAAGAGACTTAGGAAATTCAGGCTGAGGCTGAATCCTAACAAGTGCACCTTCGGGGTGAGATCTGGTAAGCTACTGGGGTTTATTGTGAGCGAAAAAGGAATAGAGGTTGATCCTGCTAAGATAAAAGCAATACAAGAAATGCCAACGCCGAAAACAGAAAAAGAAGTTCGTGGCTTTTTAGGGAGGTTGAACTACATTGGCCGGTTCATATCTCATCTAACGACCACGTGCGAGCCATTATTCAAGTTATTAAAAAAGGATCAGGCGGTAACCTGGAATGAAGATTGTCAAAGGGCGTTTGAAAAAATAAAAGAATATTTGCAGGAACCTCCTATTTTGATACCTCCAGTGGCCGGGAGACCATTGATTATGTATTTGACGGTTCTTGAGAAAAGTATGGGTTGTGTTCTCGGTCAACATGACGAGACTGGACGTAAAGAGCATGCGATTTACTACTTGAGTAAAAAGTTCACAGATTGTGAGTCCCGTTACTCAATGCTCGAAAAAACGTGTTGTGCGCTAGCTTGGGCTGCCAAACGTTTGAGGCAATACATGCTAAATCATACAACCATGCTAATTTCAAAGATGGATCCGATCAAATACGTGTTTGAAAAGCAAGCACTTTCTGGAAGGATTGCCCGATGGCAGATGGTATTAACAGAATATGATATCCAGTATGTTTCACAAAAGGCTATTAAAGGTAGTGTTCTGTCAGAATACCTAGCTGAGCAGCCAATTGATGATTACCAGTCGATGAGTTTTGATTTTCCTGACGAGGATATCATGTACTTAAAAATGAAGGACTGTGAGGAGCCGTTGCCGGATGAAGGTCCAGAGTTGGGTTCCAAATGGCAATTGATATTTGATGGTGCCGTTAATTCATACGGAAGTGGAATAGGGGCAATCATTACTACTCCCCATGGGTCGCACATCCCATTCACTGCTAGATTGACCTTTCCAGTTACCAACAATGAGGCCGAATATGAAGCGTGTATTATGGGGCTCGAAGAAGCTATTGATCTGAGAATTAAAAATCTTGATGTATACGGAGACTCCGCTCTAGTTGTGAACCAGATCAAGGGAGAGTGGGAGACTCGTCAGCCCCATTTGATACATTATATGAATTATGCAAGGAGGCTGTTACCTTTCTTTGATAAGGTGGAATTGCACCATGTACCACGAGCATAAAATCAGATGGCAGACGCTCTCGCGACTTTGTCTTCAATGTATAAAGTTAACTTCTGGAATGAGGCTCCCAGGATAGTTATCTCTCGCCTTGATAGGCCCGCTTTCATATTCGCCATTGAGAAAGCTTTCGATGGTAAACCGTGGTATTATGATATCCAGAATTTCCTGAAGAACCAAGAGTATTCGGCTGGGGCATCCAATCGTGATCAGAAGACTCTTAGGAGATTGGCTGGAAATTTCTATCTGAATCCGGACGGGGTTTTGTACAAGAGAAACCATGACTTGGTGTTGTTGCGGTGTGTGGATGAGAAAGAGGCTAAGTTGCTCATGGAAGAAGTCCACGAAGGTACATTTGGCACGCATGCCGGCGGACATGCAATGACGAGAAAGCTATTAAGAGCAGGGTATTACTGGCTGACAATGGAAACAGATTGTTTCAAATTTGCAAAGAAGTGTCATAAATGCCAGATTTATGCGGACAAGATTCATGTGCCTCCGAGCCCTTTGAATGTTATTTCATCGCCTTGGCCTTTTTCCATGTGGGGAACTGATGTGATTGGAAAGATTGAGCCCACGGCATCCAACGGACATCGTTTTATCTTGGTAGCTATTGATTACTTCACCAAATGGGTTGAAGCGGCATCATATGCTAATGTTACCAAGCAGGTGGTAGCCAGATTTATCAAGAAAGATATTATCTGCAGATATGGAATCCCGGAGCGGATTATCACTGACAACGGTTCAAATTTGAATAACAAGATGATGAAGGAATTGTGCCAGAATTTCAAAATTGAACATCACAACTCTTCTCCTTATCGGCCCAAGATGAATGGCGCTGTTGAGGCGGCCAATAAAAACATAAAGAAGATCGTTCAAAAGATGGTTGTGACTTATAAGGACTGGCATGAGATGTTGCCTTTTGCTTTGCACGGTTATCGTACGACGGTACGCACATCAACCGGGGCAACTCCTTTTTCACTTGTATATGGTATGGAAGTTGTCCTACCATTGGAGGTTGAGATTCCTTCTCTGAGGGTTTTGCGTGATGTCCAACTTGATGAGGCAGAATGGGTGAAAGATAGATTAAATCAGCTCAGTTTAATGGATGAGAAGAGACTGGCTTCTCTAGCATATGGTAGGCTGTATCAGAGCCGGATGAAGAAAGCTTATGATAAAAAGGTGTGTCCTCGAAGCTTTCAGACGGGCGATCTTGTGCTGAAAAAGATTCTCCCACCACAATCAGATCACAGGGGCAAATGGACTCCTAACTATGAAGGTCCATACGTCGTTAGAAAGGTTTTCTCTGGAGGAGCCTTATTGTTGTCCACCATGGATGGTGAGGATTTTACATCCCCTGTGAACTCAGATGCAGTTAAAAAATACTTTGCTTAAAGAGACCCGCTGGACAGAAAAAAAAGAGTCCAGGCAAAAATGGGGCATCCCGGCGAACCAAAAACAGAATAAAAGGTTCGGGGAAAAGTTAGGGATAAAATTGAAAAGATGTACACCCGCGAAGTCGAAAACCTACACTGGGCGGCTTCGACAAAAAAGGGTATCCCGGTGAACTGAAAACCCGCAAAGGGCGGTTCACGCAAAAGTTAGGGATTCGAAAAAGCAAATGGCTGCAGTCTGAGTTTGATACTGCGTTGCTTAGTGGTTTGGGAGTACCTGAGGGTCATATATCCAAAACAATCTCTTCCGAAGATCGAGTATCGGGAAAGCGTCAGATTCAGGCGAGTCATAGGAGGATCAGCTCATGGTGTTCGTCTGTACCACGTTGCTGACATGTATACAAATTTTCTTTGTATTTCTGTATATTTGTATTTTGTTTGTGCGTGACTTCCTCTTTTCAGGAGTTGCATCCAATGTACAAAATTTTGCCTATTTACAGGCCCGTTATCAATAAAGCATGTTATTCAGTACTTGATGCCTGGTCTTTACTGTTTTGTTTGTGAAAAACGTCGATGTTTTTGATAAACTTGCATGTGCATAAACTTGCTGGCCCTTGCCAATAATTGCTAAAACTTCGAATTGACTGAACGAATGTCACAGATACTAACCGGAATAGATCTTGTTGTATAGATTTGTTTTGTCTTGTGTGTGTTTTGCAGGGTTCTCACCTTTGGAGCAAATAGGCAGGAAAGTTGTGTTCCCCAGCCAGAGTCCTTTAACGTATTGATAGTATCATTCCTCAGCAGATGGAAGTCACTTCTTGTTTCAGAAGATTTGAGATGGCACCTACCCCTGTTGAATGTGGATGGTCCTCCCCAGAAGAGTATTCCCCAGGAAAGCCACCCAAAGAATATCCTCAGTGGATTTTGATGTCCCTAATAGAAGGTGCATTCCTAGCAGCGAGTATATGCACACTCCATACCCAGCATGGGTAACTCCCACATGGTGTAACCAAGTCGTCTTTGGTTCAGAAGGATTATCCCCGCGCAGGATTGTGTTTCCTTCTCCCCAGCAGGTTGTTGTTTTTCCTCCGGCAGGATGAACATCGTCAGTAAAATTCGTAATTTCAAGCTTGTGAGTCATTCCTCAACAAGAGGGTTATCCCCAGCAGAGTTGGTTTTTACCGTTCCAGCATTTATTTTGTTGGGATACTTTGTGATATTTGGTTATCCCCAGCGGATTGGGTCTTGTCTTCAGCATTTATTTTGCTAAAGCGCCTCTTGGCATCTTTGCATTTTGCATATATCATCATATTTGCATTTACCTAAGCGCGTAGCATTTCCATGTGGTATGGAGCATTACGCCATTTTCAAACATACGCATTTTGAAACATAAGCCAGGTTGGTTACCTCTTTGGTTTCAGGTGTTATCCCTTGCAGAGGAGTGGGATTCTTGCTCAGAAGGATCTCTAGATATTCAAATTCTCGGCGTGAGATAGGTGGGGTTAATGTTCGTCCCATAATAGAGTTGCTCGGTTAAGTTTCTCTTTGTCCCCGGTGGGATTATTCTCAGGTTGCTGTTACGTCAGCAGTAAAAGATTTCATGCTTTAAACATTCGAAGGTGTTACTAGTGATTTCCCCCACAGGGTGGTGTGATTAGGTTTCTCGTATTTCCCAACAAAGTATTCTTCGATTGTTACCTGTGATGGACAGAGATTGTTGCCTGTGTTGACAGAGATTCGTTGCCTGTGATGGACAGAGATTGTTCCCTGTGTTGACAGAGATTGTTGCCTGTGTTGACAGTGATTTGTTGCCTGTGATGGACAGAGATTGTTCCCTGTGTTGACAGAATTCTTCCCTGTGATTGACAGAGATTGTTACCTGTAATGGACAGAGATCACGCCTGTGTTGACAGAGATTGTTACCTGTGATGGACAGAGTTTGTTATCCATATTAACGGAATTGTACCCGTGCTGACGGTGATTGTTATCCGTGTTGACGGAATTGTACCTGTGGTGGACAGAGTTTGTTCTCCGTGTTGACGGAATTATTACCTGTAATGGACAGAGATTGCGCCTGTGTTGACAGAGATCGTACCTGTGTTGACAGAGTCGTTACCCGTGATTGACGGAGTTGTCAAAGAGGAGTTGCCGGAGATTGTTATCCGTGTTGGCAGAATTGTACCTGTGTTGACAGTGATGTTTACCCGTGCTGACGGTGATTGTTGTCCGTGTTGACGGAATTATTACCTGTAATGGGCAGAGATTGCGCCTGTGTGGACAGAGATCGTACCTGTGTTGACAGAGTTGTTACCCGTGATTGACGGAGTTGTCAAAGAGGAGTTTCCGGAGATTGTTATCCGTATTGGCGGAAATGTTACCTGTGTTGACAGTGATGGTTACCTGTGTGGACGAAGTTATTATCCGTGATCGACGGATTGGCCCCAGTAGATTTGTTACCTGTGACTGACAAAGATCGTTATTCCAATTATGGACGGAATTGTACCCGTGTTGATGGAGTCCTTCCTCGTGTTGACGAAGTTTAGTCCCGTTATGGACAGAGTTGTTTCTTGCAAAGTTAATTCGATACCTGTGGCGTCACACAGGGAGTTAATGTTGAAATCAAAAGTTTTATTAGATGATTGGTTAGTTGTTGTCGTAACAACTGGGTTCAGCACAACGGATGTTGTTCCCTAAGCAGTTTTTGCAGTATATTTCTGCAGTTGGCAAATTTCCGGGTTTCTTGGTATTCAACCGTCTTTTACATTGATTGTTCGAAGGTCGTTCGCTCTTCACCCAGTCGGGTCCAAGCCGTTTGAATAGGGGCAGTTGTTGCACCCCAAAATTTGCTCAACCTTTTCTTACCTGGTTTATGTTTCATTTTCATTAACATTTGCATAGTTCTAACATTTGCATATCATAGCATATTATTATTTAGCAGGGGATCAAGTGTGATTCATGTCAAAAGAAGCCTAACCAGAGGTCTTATTCAAGTTCGAGAAGTCACCAAGGTCATCAAAAGTTGGTTTGAGGTTTCAAGAAGTTTAAATGCTCATGTGGATTTTTCTCCTATCTTGAGGACCATTGAAGACCATCAGTGGGATGTGAAGCTTGGATTGTGAATAAAGGATGTGTATAGATCTCATGGAGTGCCTAGAAGGCCATGTTGAAGCTTAATCAGGTCATTGTGCCAATTGCAAGAGTTACAGATGAAGTGGATGCAACTAGGGTTCCATCCGGGTAATCCTAAGACAAGTTGAGCAAATCGAAGAGGGTCAAAGCCCATTTCTAAGTCATTGAGATCTTTATATGATATGTCAAAGCATTTGAGACATTGTTTCAAGTCTAATCAAGAAGAATCAAGAGTGGTTGGAGTTGCTAAGTCAGGGTTCCTAGGGTAAAATCCCATGTTTAATGCAAAACTTCCAGGCCATGTAAATCAAGAGATAAGTCTCAAATGACTTTGACCTCCACATGAATGTTGTGGAGGATGTTCATAGCTTTAATTTGAGTACTAGAAGTCATCCATTTGATTTATAGAACTCAAGTTACAAGCCAGACAAGTTACAGGTCCTCGGATGCATCTGAAATTTGTCTGCGAAAATCATCTGACTTCCAAGCTATTTTTGACCTAGAAGGAGGTTTCACCTGAACTTTTGGCCAACATGAAAGTTGTTCCTCATGATCTTAGCTTTCTAAATTGTACTATAAGTCTTCCATCTGATTTTGTAGAACTCAAGATATGAGGTTTATAAGTCAGGGGTATTTTGGGAAGGTGAGATTATAGGTCATTTTCAATCGTAGGTCAAAATCTCCAACTTGCACTCTTCAAATGGAGATTTGTTCAACATGAAAGTTGCTTAAAATGGAATTTTAAGTGCAACCAAGTGGTCATGTGGAATTGGTTTGGCTCATAGCAAAAAGTCACTTAAAATGGCCTAAAAAAGGGAATTTTTCAAATGGATTAAGGAGGGAAATTTGACTTTTTGAGTTAGAGGACCAAAACATGTCATATGAATACATTTTTTGAATGGAAATCACATTCTAAGCATTGGCATTGGCAGAATTTTGAGCATAGGCCAAGTTTTGGGAGTTGTCATTTAGATTACTTCACCATGAAGTTAGATAATCAAAAACAACCATTGGATCAAATACAATGATCAAATCCCAGCCCTTCACACTCCACCTACTGTTATTAGTTGAATTGAATCATCTTGGAGCCAAAACATTGCCATTTTCGTGTACCTTCAAGAGCAAAAAGTGGTGAAATTTTGAAAATTCATTTTGGGCCTAGAGGCAAGGATTGGGCTTTCTTTGGATCCATATCCATTGTATATAACATTTCTAACCTTCACAAATCATCATAATTCGAATTTGGAGGCAAAAAGCTCAAGAACAAAGTTGAAAAAGTGTTGAAAATTCAAATTTCGAATTCTCCGATTTACTCCGTTTCAAGTTGAATTGAAGATTGTAGAAGCTTTATTGTGGATCATTGAACGTGTTTGGATCATTTTCTTCAAGCTTTAGCAAGGATTGAAGGCTCGGTGGAAGTTCTCCACTAGGTAACTTTAATTTAACCTTACACTCTCAATACTTGATGATTCTTCGCCATTTTTGTTGCATTACGATCCTTGAAGCATGTAGATCGATTATGGATCATAATTGTTTGCGTTTGTGGCGATCGATTTTCGGAGCTCCAAACTTGTTGTTTCGGTTTGATCATTTCTTGAGGTGTTTTGCTTGAATTTTCATGGATCTATAACCTACATAACATGAGAATGATGTTAGGATAAAATTAATTGAGTTTTGATGAACTTTTGTTTTTGTGCACCAAACTTGTTGTTCGTTTTTCTCTTTAATGGTGAAGAATCAATGAAAAATAACGGTAGATTTGGATTCCTTGTCGCGAGTAGATAAATTTTCATATAAAATTTGTAAAAAACGGATGAAAATTGCATTTAGTGTGTGTTATTCATGAACACATGGTGGTTGGACAAAGGAAGAAGACAACCGGAGGGGTTCCGGCGGCGGTTTCCGGCTGGGGAGGGGGAGGCCGCTGCCCCACACACCTTTTCCTCCCACTTTCATTCTAATTGTGCATTCGATGTGTGCATTCATTCATTTGCATGTTTTATTTGTCATTTCTTCTTCTTCTTTTGTTTTCTTTCCCTTAGGATTTCTAACCTCTCTTGTTTAAGAGGGGTTATGATAGACATTTAGGTCCTAAACATGCATGATAACATTAGGTAGATATTTCCCTCTTGTAATCCCAACTTTAGGTGCATTTTGCATGACAACTTTTAGGGTTTGGTCCAGTCCCCCCTTAGTTTGTCCCGTTCTCTTCTCATCTTCAAACAACTTCAATTCACTTAATAAATGCAATGGATGTTGTGCCATAAGCCTTGTACTTGGGAAATGGTGATTGAGTGGCTACCTCTCAATTGCCTAGAGTGTTTAGTGTACGTCCTTAGGACGATATGCGACGCATTCGATCCTAGGTTTTAGACTTTGTTACAACATACATCATGAACACTCTAATTCAAAACACTTCTTCCTTAAAAGACTTCAAACAAACAATTCAAACTCTTTTTGTCCTCTTGGACTTTTAATCAAGAAAAACCCTTTCATAAGGAGATAAAAAACTGTCAGACAAACCTGTGTCTTCCGTAGTTACCCAAACTACGTTTGCTCTGATCTTTCATGTCGTGTGAAAGTACGTAGGCATAAGACGCGATGTCTTAGCGAGCAACCTTCCCTCCTTTCCCGTAGGTAGGCGAACTACGTTGACTCTGATTTCTCGTTTCAGACGGGAATACGTAGGCATAGAACTGTTGTGTTCTGCCGAGTCACTTTTGTTTTCTTTTGTCCCTAGACCTTTTAGTGTAGATAGTTAAACACACCCTTTTAGATAGACAACAAGCGTGGATCCCATCGAGTACGATGGACGTGAGGGGTGCTAATACCTTCCCCTTGCGTAACCGACTCCCGAACCTAGGATTTGGTTGCGATGACCATTCCTTTCCCTCTTTGCGTCAGGTTTACTCTGAGCGTTTCCTTTCCCTCCTTTGGGATAAATAACGCACGGTGGCGACTCTTCTGTCATTTGCCGGCGCCGATTTTCGCAGTAGCGACACATTCTGCCTCGTCAAGTTGGACATCACGTAAAACCCTTAGGGAAGGAATCTCGACCTCCAACGGTAACACTACCTCCATCCCGTATACCAATGAGAAAGGGGTTGCCCCGGTTGATGTGCGTACCGTCGTACGATAACCGTGCAAAGCGAAAGGTAGCATCTCGTGCCAGTCCTTATATGTCACAACCATCTTCTGGACAATCTTATTTATGTTCTTATTGGCCGCTTCAACAGCGCCATTCATCTTGGGCCGGTAAGGAGAAGAGTTGTGATGTTCAATCTTAAAATTCTGGCACAGCTCTTTCATCATTTTGTTATTCAAATTCGAACCGTTGTCGGTGATAATCCGCTCAGGGATTCCATATCTGCAAATAATATCTCGTTTGATAAATCTGGCGACCACTTGTTTGGTGACATTGGCATATGATGTTGCCTCCATGATCGCGACTTTCTATGTCTAATACAACTTAACTGCAAGTGCACAGTCTATCGCGTAGTAATAAAAGATATCGATCCCATATGGACTTGTAATCAAACTAGTATTCTCGGGAGTTACTATGTTTAGCTAGGTAGATAATGTTTAAGGAAATAATTTATGTCACTAAAGGGAACTAAAAACGTTACTTGAATTATAATTACGTGAATCGATATGCAGTAATTATGTTCTTCGGGGATTTGACAAGTTACCGGTATATGAAATATTTTTCAGAATTTATTTAAGCAGAAAATAGTGATCTGAAGACTTTCGTCTCACGATGGTTGTTGACGCTAGTCATAATTCTAAGGGCCGAATATACGCTTTCGCTGTCCCATTCGGGGTTAAAACTACTTTTTGGAAATCTCTAAGTTCTAATCCATTTTAAAGTGCTTTCGCTGTTATTAAAACAAATGCCTAGTGTTTACTATCTGGTCTTACCGCAGCTGTCGCTTGTTGGTTCGTACCTTAATTAATTTCCCACTGTCGTGGCAAAACTACTTTTAAATAAGTTCTCGCTTTTGCGACGAACATTTATTCAGTAAATAAGTTTAAACACTCAGACCATAAACAACTTTTGAAAAAGAAAGTTTTCAACCGGTTATTATCAAATCCCGTCTGAATTATTATTACATATCGATTACTCTAATTTAGCTA
This sequence comes from Lathyrus sativus, assembly GCA_963859935.3. NCBI lineage: Eukaryota > Viridiplantae > Streptophyta > Magnoliopsida > Fabales > Fabaceae > Lathyrus > Lathyrus sativus. The sequence goes on along the minus strand of OZ012741.1, from coordinate 413,887,049 downwards.
GACATGGATTTGGGAAAGGTAAAACATAAATAAAAGCGGAAACTTAGAACATTCATATTACTGAGAATTAAAGTTACAATTAACGAAATAATGAAAAACCTGTAACGTATCCAATTGGCTTTTGGCCAAATCCCAACGATGTCGGCAGGATTATGTCTTCAAACCAATAGAGCGCACAAACGAATATTGTCGAAATGGAATACAGGAATAAGGAAAGGAAACAAAAACAGAAAGAATAAAACTAAATTTTTGCTCTGGAAATAAATTTGGGCAGCACTTCGTTGTCTGAATGCGGCTCCCTTTCTCAGCTCCCCTCCTTCCCCTTTTATAGAAGTAGAATTCTAACGGTTGTAATTTGAAGAAGGTGGACTTGGAGGCAGAAATATCAGGGAGTAGTGGTCCATTATTTGGGACTTGGAATTGTATTTTGCATGTTCAATTGCAGCTGTGCGTTTTTGCCTGCATGACGGTCGTCATGGTGTGTGACGGTCGTCATGGCTATGTGACGGTTGTCACAGCAGCAAAATGTGCATTCTGCGTTTTTCATGTTGTTTTCATCTGGTTTTCGTCCATATTTCATCTGTAATTGCTTCTTTTCTTCATATTGCTTTGTTTAGACATGATCATCAAATACCTGCAAAATATCAGACAAATAACATGGAAAGAACCCGAAATCGGATTGAAACCAGTCAAACATTAGTTGAATTATGCATCAATATATATATATATATATATACGATTTCGTGTTATCAAACTCCCCTAAGCTTGAATCTTTGCTTGTCCTCAAGTAAAATAGGAAAAAGTCGGCAGGCACGAGGAAGCTTCCTCATTTAGAAAGTTGGGAAAACCAGGATTCTTAGTAGAAACAAAACGAGTACGGTGACGACACTGGACTACAAGTCTTCGAAGGTCTCCTTCTTATGCAAATCGGTCCCAGTCATGCTACTGTAGCTTGGTATCAAGGTTCTCGCGTCAAGTTCACCCTTTTTGTTCTAGCGCAATCACATTAAGCTCGTTGTCCATACACTTTCATGGCAAGTCAACCTGTTAGTGAATATGATCTCATTTCTGTTTTGATCTTTTTCATTGCTCATAAGCTTATACCATTGATTTTTCAATGAGTTTTTGTACCGTTGGGCTAAATGCTCGGGTGAGGAGCACCTAACTTAGAGGGAACATGTCTCTATACTTGGGCTATATGGCTTTCTTTTCATGATTTTTTCATCATTTTGGAGATCATACACTTATTTGCATTGGTCGCTCGCTTAGAAGTGTTTTAGGATGGTGCTGACTGCTAGTATAAACTACTTGGGGCTGAGTTTGCGTAGAAACTTGAAACTTTGGTACACGTAGGTAGTGAAACCGACTCGCATAAACCGAAGGTCTAAGGTGTCAGGACGATACTGGTTTTGTTAGAATTTTCGTCTCGGAGTTTCAAAACTTGGTTTGAACTTGGGCGCATTCTCGTGATGCTTTTGCTTTTGAGGAACGAACGAAAATTTTTTGTTTATGTCGAATAAAGTGGGGATGTTTGCGTAACGGAAGAAGATATATAAAAGAGCTTTTATTTGCTAAAACGTGAAAATGTTCGAATTGAAATTACGGAATTAAAAGTACAAGGGAATGGGAAATAAACGCTCCGCTCCCACACTATCTCAATCAGTGTCCCCACTGATTTGAAAGAATGCGAGAGGGAAATACAAGGGAAATGAAAATACAAGAAACTGAAAATATAGTAAACAAATAAGGAAAGAAATAACTAATCACGGCCTCTGCCTCGGTCACGTCCTCTGTCGCGTCCTCTGGCTCTGACTTGGTCGACTCGGGCCTCAAAGTTCAGTGCTCCGGTGTGATAGACATAGTCGCGGAGTCCTTCGAACTGCAAGGTAAGATTCGCCAAGTTCTCAGTGATGGTTTCCTGGCCGGTTTGGAGTTGTTGCATTTGGGTCCGATGCCAAGCTTCGAACTGCTCTGCTCACTGATTCTGCTGCTGCATCATAGCGAGTATCTGGGCCTGCTGGTCGAGGGATCGGCGGAGGTCTTCTTCAGAGTAGTCGGGCTCTGGACGATGGCGGCGGCGGCGGTAGGATGTGCCTTCAGAAGGAAGTGGTTGTGATGCCTCCGGTTGCTCAGTTCTGTCCAACTCGTCTTGCATTTCGTCACCAGAACCTTGGGTGTGGGTCTGAGTTGGAGCAGCGGTAGCAGCAGGGGCATTGAGGTCAAAGAGCCAGTTGGCACGATCCTGTGGGTGCATCCGGGTGCGTGATGGCAGGATGATACTTCTGACGGTTTTGCCACGCACGACCAGGTGGTACTTGCCGTCGGCCCTGGAACGGATGAGGTGAGAAGCTCTGCAGTGGTCGGTGTCGAGGAATACCGAGGGAATGGCATGGAGATGCTGGAGGCGGTCACCGAGGTTCAGCCCGAGTGCAATGGAAGTAACAATCCCTCCAAAGTAAAATGGCTTAGAGCCACGGTTACAGTTGGCCTGAATGTGGGCCAGGAGGAACGGGGCGGCGTTGATGGGCTCGGAGTTGAACACACAGCGGAGAAAGAAGAGCTCTTTTGAGTTCACCTTATGGTTGCTATCCCGTGCGAAGATGGTGTTGCTCAGTGCTCGGTGGAAATACCGGATGGTCGGGTTGTGGATATGCGTTGCATGCAGAGAATCCCAGCCATCGGCATTGATTCCGGTCAACTGGTACCAGAGTGCAAAGGCTTCGTGCTGAAACTGTTCGGTGAGGCGGCGGTGAGCATTGTCGTCGCGAGGGAATTGTAGGATGTCAGCAATCTGGTTCTGGTTCAGTTGATAGTTCGTGCCGAACATACGGAAGCATGTGGCGCCGGAGTGTTGGCTGAGGTCGCCGCTGGAAGTGAAGTAGCTGAACGAACTGAGGAACTCGAGGGTGAGTTGTTCGTACATCGGCTGCGGATTTGTGCAGAGGTGCCAGATGCCGGCTCTTTGGAGCATCCAAGTGACGCCGTCAAGGAGGCCGAGCTCCGTGAGGGATGGGATATGCGGATAGTGGGTCGGCTGTAGCGACCGTTGATGGAAGGCGATATAGTTGGCTCGCTGTTTCTCGCCGGAGTCTCCGTCGCTGAACACGATATTGCTGAGGTCTGGGGTTTCGTTGTTTCTCGCCATTGTTGGAGGATGCTGAGGAAATGTGGATTGAGTTGGTTCTGTGGAGTGAAAAATGTTACAGAAGTGGATTAGGAAGTTGAAATGGGAGTTGGAATATATGGAGCAAGGTGGGTAAACGAAAATTGGAAGTGGGGTTTGAGTTTGTGATGATTGGAAGTTGAATAGATGGGAGTGGGAGAGAAAATGCAACCTATGTTATAACAGATAACAGTTTTGGGCTCGTGACGGTCGTCACGTATCTGTGACGGTCGTCACCAGTGTGACGGGCGTCAAGCTTCTGTGACGGTCGTCACACCAGCAAAATCTGCAGAACGCAGAGTTTTGCTATGGGGGTGTTCTTGCAATGGTTTTGAGGCCTAGGATTGATATGGAAATGCATTATATCGGCCAAGAAACCTAGGATAACATAAAAACAGAATCAATGAATAAAGAATAAAATTGAAATACCATGTAATTAAAATGATTGTTTGTAATGTAATACATAAGGTAAATTAAACAATGCAAAAATCAAAATAATTGAAAACGGACGGAAAACAGAAAAAAAAGATAAACTAATCTAAATTAAATCTAATATCTCAGTCTTTTCGTGCCTTCAATTCGTCGAACTTCCGGGCGTAGTAGTCGAGCTGGTCACAGACTAAGTCCATGAAGACTACGAGTTCGTTGTGTATGCTTGTGATGTCTTCATTTACGATGGTCAGAGTTGCGTCAACGTTGTCTAATTGGTGCAGGACAGTATCCATTTTATCAGTGGTTTCCTCAGGAATGGGCTCAGGATAGGTGTTGTAATGCGGAGGGGTCGTAGGGTCTACCTCAGCTTCTGATACAGCATCCTCATAGTACATATAATCATGTGCTTCAGAGATGTGATCACTGTCGTACATGTAATTCTGTGGTGTTGATTGAGGTGAAGGAGGTCCCATAGGTTCATCCAATTCATAAACCCAGTTGTCCTTGTTATGGATACTTGTCATCTGATGATTTGGCAATGTGAATAGCTGGACAGGTTTGTCATTGATGAGGTACTCGTAAGGTCCAGGTCCCATAGTTCTTAAAATGCGCCTGTTAAAGCAAAACTGGATATTCATGGGTCGGATGGTGCCAAAACTAGTGCTTGCATTTAGGTGGAATCTAAGGCCAAGCTCGTGGGCAATCATTGTCACGAGGCCTCCTATTAGAATAGGTGATTGTGGGTCCTGAGTGAGGCGTAGGAAGGATCTCATCATAAAAGGTACTGCATTCACTGTACGGCCTTGAGAAGCGCAGAACATGATAAATAACTCTTCTTTAGATACTGTAGTAATATTTTCTTCTTTTCCAAAAAGGGTGTGAGCTAGGATCTTATAAAAGTATCTGAAAGTTGGGTTATGAATCTCATCATTATACATGTTGTTTGGGTCAGGGTGATAGTCACCTGTGATTCTACCCCATAACTGGTTGAGTTCAAAATCAAGATCGTCATCTTCGGCACTGATGAACACATGTGGTCCGCTAGGAAATCCTAGGAGGTTAGCTAATGACATCCGGCTATGGGTTTGGTCCATTCCAAACATCCTAAAGGTGATCAGCTCTGTGTTGGATCCAAAACCATAGTTGGGTAAGTACCTGAAGGAACTAAGGAATTCGTAGGTGAGGTCCTTATAGGTAGCAAAACGGGTTTTCAAAGAGGTGTTCTCCCAGCCTAATTGATTAAACAGGTATTGGATGCTATCAGTAATTCCTAGTTTCTCCATGGTAGACTTATCATAATACAGTGTTAAGGCTATGTCTCTCTCAGTTAATGCTTCAAATCTTGCCTTTTGAGCTAATCCTCGAAAATGAACCTTTGTGAAGTCGTACGCGGCCATACTCGCAGGTTAGTCGGAGAAAAATAGAAGGAAGGTTTGAAGGCTTTTAAAATCCTGAAAAGTTTAATACAGAAATTTGAAGTCAGGATTTTTAGAAACAAAAGGCGGTAAAAACAAAAATAAAAGAGAAAAATAAAAAAATAAAAGATAGTAAAAATAGTAGCAATTTTAAGTTTAGAATTTTTGTTAAAGTTTCAAAGTAGAATTTTAAATAAAAATGAGAATAAAATACAGTAACGAGGGAAATACGGGAAAATTGGGTTGCCTCCCATTAAGCGCTATTTTTAACGTCTAAAGCCTGACGATAGCTTGGTGATAAGCTATTCGGGTGTTTGAGCTGGAAGCTCAAGCAATGCTATACTGCTGACTTGAGGGTTGTTTTCGTTCTTATTATAATGTTTTAGACGTTGCCCGTTTACGATAAACGGTGCATTCGTCTTATTAGTAATTTCAACAGCTCCACTTGGAAGTACTTTAGTCACTTCAAAAGGTCCAGACCACCTAGATTTTAATTTACCTGGGAAGAGTTTTAATCTTGAATTAAATAGAAGTATGATGTCTCCCACACTGAATTGTTTCTTGACTGAACGTTTATCATGCCACTTTTTAGTTCGTTCTTTGTAGATACGGGCATTTTCGTAAGCGTCCAATCGAAGTTCTTCTAATTCGTGTAAGTTCAAGATTCGTTTTTCTCCTGCCTCAGTGTAGTTGAAATTGAGTGTCTTAATGGCCCAGAAGGCCTTATGCTCTAATTCTACAGGGAGATGACAGGATTTACCGTAAACTAATTTGTAGGGTGTAGTACCTATTGGTGTCTTAAAAGCGGTCTTATAGGTCCATAAAGCTTCATTTAGCTTTGATGACCAATCTTTCCTTGAGGTAGCGACAGTCTTTTCCAATATCTGTTTTATTTCCCTGTTCGAGACCTCTACTTGGCCGCTAGTTTGCGGATGATAGGGTGTAGCTACTCTGTGTCGGACTCCATATTTAGAAAGAAGTTTATCAAATATTCGCGATATGAAGTGTGATCCGCCGTCACTAATGACGAGTCTGGGTACACCGAATCTAGGAAAGATTGTGTTTTTGAAAAGTTTGATTACTACTCGTGCGTCATTTGTTGGAGCAGCAATGGCTTCTATCCATTTAGACACATAGTCTACAGCGACGAGTATGTAGTTATTACCAAAAGAAGGCGGGAAGGGTCCCATGAAATCTATTCCCCATACGTCAAAGATTTCTACCTCTAAGATTCCTTTCTGAGGCATTTCATCGCGTCGTGAGATGTTGCCAGTTTGTTGGCATCGATCACATTTCAGCACAGCGATGTGAACGTCTTTCCAGAGGTTAGGCCAGAATAAGCCGGCTTGGAGAATCTTAGCGCACGTCTTGGGTGTACTAGCATGACCACCATATGGTGCTGAATGGCATTGGGAAATGATATTTTCTATTTCTTCCTCTGGGACACAGCGACAGTATATGTTGTCGGCCCCTCTCTTGAAGAGTAGAGGTTCGTCCCAATAATAGTGTTTCAGATCGTGGAAGAATTTCTTCTTTTGCTGATAAGTGAGATCTGGTGGAAGCACGCCTGCAGCTAGGTAGTTAACGATGTCAGCATACCAAGGTAATGTGACTTGGGCATAGACGGCTTCTACGGCTTTTTCGAGTTCTGGATCTTCCGAGATTAAGTTAGGCATGTCACTTTCTAATTTGGCTATCAAATGTTCGTACGGGAAATCGTCATTTATCGGTACTGGTTCATGTTTGATGCCTTCTATTCGGGATAAGTGATCTACAACAACGTTCTCGGTTCCTTTCTTATCTTTGATTTCTAAGTCAAACTCTTGTAATAACAGGATCCATCTCAATAATCTTGGTTTGGCATCCTTTTTGCTTATTAGGTACCTAATGGCAGCGTGGTCTGTGTATATGATAATTTTTGCTCTTACTAAGTAAGAACGGAATTTGTCAAGCGCAAATATAACTGCTAGAAGCTCCTTTTCTGTTGTAGCGTAGTTCATTTGGGCAGGATCTAGAGTTCTACTGGCATAGTAAATGGCATGGAGTTTCCTGTCCTTCCTTTGTCCTAGAACTGCGCCTACGGCATAATCACTCGCATCGCACATGATTTCGAACGGTAGTCGCCAATTGGGTGGTTGCATAATCGGTGCGGTGATAAGGGCTGATTTTAATGTTTCGAATGCTTTTAGACAGTTGTCGTCAAAGACGAACTCAGCATCTTTCATCAACAGGGCGGTCAAAGGTTTTGTGATTTTTGAAAAATCTTTTATAAATCTTCGGTAGAAACCGGCATGTCCTAGAAAACTCCGTATTTCTCCTACAGATTTTGGAGGTTGGAGATCTTTTATAATCTCTATTTTAGCTTTGTCGACCTCAATTCCTTTATTTGATATGACATGTCCTAGAACTATTCCTTGTCGGACCATAAAATGGCATTTTTCCCAATTTAGGACGAGGTTCACTTTTACACAATGTTCTAATACCATTTCTAATTTTTGTAGGAATCCTTCGAAACTTTGTCCACATACTGAGAAATTGTCCATAAATACTTTCATGATGTCGTCTATGAAATCTGCGAATATTGCCATCATGCATCTTTGGAAGGTTGCTGGAGCATTACAAAGTCCGAACGGCATTCGGCGGTAAGCAAAAGTACCATAAGGACATGTGAATGTAGTCTTTTCTTGGTCGTCAGGATGAATGGGAATTTGGAAAAATCCTGAATAACCATCTAGATAGCAGAAATATGAATGTATGGCTAATCTTTCCAACATTTGGTCTATGAAGGGCAAAGGGAAGTGATCTTTTCGTGTGGCTTTGTTAAGCTTTCTATAATCAATACACATCCTGCTTCCAGTCACGACTCTTTTTGTTATTGATTCGCCTTTTTTGTTCTTAACTACTGTGACTCCTCCTTTCTTAGGTACGACATGAATTGGGCTAACCCATTCACTATCGGAGATTGGATAGATGATTCCTGCATCTAGCAATTTCTTTACTTCATCTCTGACTACAGTGCTTAGGATGGGGTTCAGTCTCCTCTGATGCTCTCTAGAGGTTTTACAGTCTTCCTCTATTGTAATTCGATGCATACAGATTGAAGGGCTTATACCTTTTAGATCGCTTATGTTATAGCCTAACGCGGTGGGGTACTTCTTTAAGACTTCTAATAGCTTTACGGTTTCTAGTTGTCCTAAGTCGGCGTTGACTATCACTGGTCTTTTTAGTTCATCGTCTAGGAATTCATATCTAAGGTTTTTGGGTAGTGTTTTAAGTTCTAAAGATGGGTTCTTCGGACCTGGCATATGGTTTGGGGTCAGTGCTAAGCTTTCGCTTAGGCTGTCGTCTTTATACGGTTTATGCCGATCATCGTCTTCAGAAATATCGGGTATTTGAATCTTTATTATTTCTGAATACGTGGTCTCTTCATTTTCAAGTTCTCTTATGAATTCGTCAATTACATCTACTAAATAGCAGGTATCGTCTATGGTTGGTGCTTGTAAGAACTTGGTGAGAATGAACTCTATCTTTTCTTCTCCTACTTCGAATGTTAGCCTTCCTTTCTTCACGTCTATAATAGCTCCGGCTGTAGCTAGGAACGGTCTTCCTAGGATAATCGGGGTAACAGAGTCCTCTTTGATGTCCATGATTATGAAGTCGATTGGGATGTAGAATTGTCCTATGCGTACTGGAACGTTTTCCAGTATTCTGACGGGGTATTTTACTGATCGGTCAGCTAATTGTACAGATATTTTGGTTGGTCTTAGGTCTCCCATATTCAGCTTTTTGCATATAGATAAAGGCATAACATTGATACTGGCTCCTAAATCACATAGAGTTTTGTCTATTACGAACTTTCCTATGACGCAGGGTATGGAGAAACTACCTGGGTCTTTTAATTTATGAGGCATGCGGTTTTGAATAATAACGCTACACTCTGCAGTAAGTGTAACTGTTTCGTTATCCTCGATCTTTCTCTTATTTGATAGGATTTCTTTGAGAAATTTAGCGTATGACGGCATTTGAGTTATCGCTTCTGTAAAAGGAATAGTGATATTCAACTGTTTAAGGAGCTCTACAAATTTCTTAAATTGTCCTGAAGTTTTGGAGTTTATTAATCTTTGAGGATAAGGGGTAGGTGGTTTATATGGCGCTGGAGATGCTTGCGTTTTTTCACTTGCGGTATCCTCCTTCTCGTTGTCTTCCTTCTTCTCTAACTCGGATTCCTTTTCTGCTTATTCAGTTGGTTTTTGTTTCATGGCTGAGTTTTCGGTCCTCGGATCGATCGATTCGTCCAATTCTTTTCCGCTTCTTAGTATTACAGCATTTGCCTGACCTTTTGGATTCTATTCGGGTTGTCCAGGAAATGTGCCAGCGGGTGCGGCAGCAGAGGCTTGTTGTTGAGCCACTTGTGATATTTGTCTTTCTAACATTTTGTTGTGGGTGGCTAAAGCGTCTACTTTTCCGGTAAGCTGTTTGATTTGCTCGCTAGTGTGAATGTTTTGATTCAGGAATTCTTTGTTTGTTTGAGCTTGAGTAGCTATGAATTTTTCCATCATCAACTCAAGGTTTGATTTCCTAGGTGCAGTCTGAGCAGCAGTTGGTTTCTGATATCCTGGCGGAGCAGCAGGCATCTGCAATGCATTATCGCTTTTGTAAGAAAAGTTTGGATGATTTCGCCAACCTGGGTTATAGGTATTTACGTAAGGATTTCCTTGAGCATAACTTACTTGGTCTGGTGGGATTCCGGCCAGCAATGGGCATTCGGGCGCATTATGAGTGGTGATTCCGCATAACTCGCAGTTTGGAGTTACGGCAACGACGGTTGCAGTGGGGTTAACGGTCAGACTGTCAATCTTCTATGCTAGAGCATCTACTTTAGCTTTGAACTTTTCCAGGCTGCTGATCTCGTACATCCCACCTTTCGCTGCGGGTTTCTCTGTTGGAATGCGTTCACCTCCCCATTGGCAGTGGTTCTGAGATATGTTTTCGATTAGTTAATAGGCTTTGTCGTATGGCTTATCCATGAGTGCACCGCCCGCGGCGGCATCTACCGTTAATCTGGTGTTGTACAAAAGCCCATTATAGAAAGTATGAATTGTCACCCAGTCTTTTAGACCGTGGTGAGGACATGTTCTCATCATATCTTTGAATCATTCCCATGCTTCGTAAAGAGATTCAGTATCTTTTTGTCGAAATCCGTTGATTTGAGCTCTAAGCATAGCAGTTTTGCTTGGCGGAAAATATCTCGCTAAGAAGACGTTCTTCAAATGTTCCCACGTCGTAACGGAGTTGGATGGTAAGGATTGTAACCATGTCCACGCTCTGTCTCTAAGAGAGAAAGGAAAAAGACGAAGTCTTATTGCGTCTGGAGTTACTCCATTTGCTTTCACTGTGTCTGCGTATTGTACAAACTTCGTTAAATGTTCGTTTGGATCCTCGGTTGCATTTCCTGAGAATTGGTTTTGTTGTACAGCTGACGGCAATGAGGGTTTCAGCTCAAAATCGTTTCGAGTAATAGCTGGGGTAGCAATGCTACTTCTAGGCTCCATCTGAGAGGGTGTAGCGTATGCCTTCAGCGGTTTGTTTTGAGGTCCTTCGGCCATCTTTGATTCTTCTTCGGATTTGGGAATGGGAGTGAGAGGATCGGGAATGTTATGTTTTAGTTGGTACTCAATGATGCGACTTCTTAAATGTAAGAAGCGCTCTAGTTCTACAACTGACGATTTTAAGATATCGCCTTGTGGGAGATTACTTGGCATACAATCGATAGAACTAGTAAAGGAAAAATGAAATTGTTAACCTAGTCTATACGGCGTAACAGAAGGTTACACTATTGACTAAACGGATCCCCGGCAACGGCGCCAAAAACTTGATCGCGACTTTCTATGTCTAATACAACTTAACTGCAAGTGCACAGTCTATCGCGTAGTAATAAAAGATATCGATCCCATATGGACTTGTAATCAAACTAGTATTCTCGGGAGTTACTATGTTTAGCTAGGTAGATAATGTTTAAGGAAATAATTTATGTCACTAAAGGGAACTAAAAACGTTACTTGAATTATAATTACGTGAATCGATATGCAGTAATTATGTTCTTCGGGGATTTGACAAGTTACCGGTATATGAAATATTTTTCAGAATTTATTTAAGCAGAAAATAGTGATCTGAAGACTTTCGTCTCACGATGGTTGTTGACGCTAGTCATAATTCTAAGGGCCGAATATACGCTTTCGCTGTCCCATTCGGGGTTAAAACTACTTTTTGGAAATCTCTAAGTTCTAATCCATTTTAAAGTGCTTTCGCTGTTATTAAAACAAATGCCTAGTGTTTACTATCTGGTATTACCGCAGTTGTCGCTTGTTGGTTCGTACCTTAATTAATTTCCCACTGTCGTGGCAAAACTACTTTTAAATAAGTTCTCGCTTTTGCGACGAACATTTATTCAGTAAATAAGTTTAAACACTCAGACCATAAACAACTTTTGAAAAAGAAAGTTTTCAACCGGTTATTATCAAATCCCGTCTGAATTATTATTACATATCGATTACTCTAATTTAGCTAGACATGGATTTGGGAAAGGTAAAACATAAATAAAAGCGGAAACTTAGAACATTCATATTACTGAGAATTAAAGTTACAATTAACGAAATAATGAAAAACCTGTAACATATCCAATTGGCTTTTGGCCAAATCCCAACGATGTCAGCAGGATTATGTCTTCAAACCAATAGAGCGTACAAACAAATATTATCGAAATGGAATACAGGAATAAGGAAAGGAAACAAAAACAGAAAGAATAAAACTAAATTTTTGCTCTGGAAATAAATTTGGGCAGCACTTCGTTGTCTGAATGCGGCTCCCTTTCTCAGCTCCCCTCCTTCCCCTTTTATAGAAGTAGAATTCTAACGGTTGTAATTTGAAGAAGGTGGACTTGGAGGCAGAAATATCAGGGAGTAGTGGTCCATTATTTGGGACTTGGAACTGTATTTTGCACGTTCAATTGCAGCTGTGCGTTTTTGCCTGCATGACGGTCGTCATGGTGTGTGACGGTCGTCACCTGTGTGACGGTCGTCACAGCAGCATAATGTGCATTCTGCGTTTTTCATGTTGTTTTCATCTGATTTTCGTCCATATTTCATCTGTAATTGCTTCATTTCTTCATATTGCTTTGTTTAGACATGATCATCAAATACCTGCAAAATATCAAACAAATAACATGGAAAGAACCCGAAATTGGATTGAAACCAGTCAAACATTAGTTGAATTATGCGTCAATATATATATATATATATATATATATATATATATATATATATATATATATATATATATATATATATATATATATATATATATATATATATATATATATATATATATATATATATATATATATATATATATATATATATATATATATATATATATATATATATATATATATATATATATATATATATATACGATTTCGTGTTATCACTCCATCCATTTGGTGACGTAATCAATTGCCACCAAGATGAACCGGTGTCCATTGGATGCCATAGGCTCAATCTTGCCAATCATATCAATTCCCCACATCGAGAAAGGCCACGGCGATGACATCACATTCAGCGGACTTGGAGGCACATGGACTTTGTCCGCATAAATCTGGTATTTATGACACCTCTTTGCAAACTTGAAACAGTCTGTTTCCATAGTTAGCCAATAATAACCTGCCCGCAGCAGTTTTCTCGTCATAGCATGCCCACCAGCATGTGTACCAAATGTACCCTCATGTATCTCTTCCATGAGCAACTTCGCCTCTTTCTCATCTACACAACGTAGCAACACCAAGTCGTGGTTTCTTTTGTATAGGACACCGTCCGGGTTCAAATAGAAATTGCCAGCCAATCTCCTAAGAGTCTTCTGATCTCGACTGGATGCCCCAGCCGGATACTCCTTGTTCTTCAGGAAATTCTGGATGTCAAAGTACCAGGGTTTACCATCGGGAGCCTCGTCAATGGAAAATATGAATGCGGGCCTATCAAGACGAGAGATAACAATCCGGGGAGCCTCGTTCCAGAAGTTAACTTTATACATTGAAGACAATGTCGCCAGGGCGTCATCCATTTGATTTTCTGCTCGCAGCACATGATGCAATTCCACCTTGTCAAAGAAAGGCAACAATCTCCTTGCATAATTCATATATGGTATCAAATTGGGCTGACGTGTCTCCCATTCTCCTTTAATCTGATTCACCACTAGAGCTGAGTCTCCGTATACATCCAGATGTTTGATTCGCAAATCAATGGCTTCTTCCAGACCCATGATGCAAGCCTCGTATTCAGCCTCATTATTGGTAACGGGGAAAGTCAATCGGGCAGTAAAGGGGATGTGCGACCCCTGAGGAGTGGTGATAATTGCACCTATTCCGCTACCATAAGAATTTACAGCTCCGTCAAATATCAACTGCCATTTGGAATCCAAATCTGGTTCTTCGTCCGGCAACGGTTCTTCATAATCCTTCATTTTCAGGTACATGATATTCTCGTCAGGAAAATCAAACCTCATCGATTGGTAGTCCTCCACCGGCTGCTCTGTAAGGTACTCTGACAGAATGCTACCTTTAATAGCCTTTTGCGAGACATATTGTATATCGTATTCGGTTAACACCATCTGCCATCGGGCAATTCTTCCGGAGAGTGCTTGCTTTTTAAACACGTATTTGATTGGATCCATCTTTGAAATTAGCATGGTTGTATGATTCAGCATGTATTGCCTCAAACGTTTGGCGGCCTAGGCTAGCGCACAACACGTTTTCTCAAGCATTGAGTATCTGGACTCACAGTCGGTAAACTTCTTACTCAGATAGTAAATCGCATGCTCTTTACGTCCGGTCTCGTCGTGTTGACCGAGAACACAACCCATACTTTCCTCAAGAACCGTCAAATACATAATCAAAGGTCTCCCGGCCACTAGGGGTATCAAAACAGGAGGTTCCTGTAAGTATTCTTTTATCTTGTCGAACGCCTTTTGACAATTTTCATTCCAGGTCAACACCTGATCCTTTTTCAACAACTTGAATAACGGCTCGCGTGTCGCAGTTAGGTGAGATATGAACCGGGCGATATAGTTCAACCTCCCTAAAAACCCACGCACTTCTTTTTCTGTTTTAGGCGTCGGCATTTCTTGTATTGCTTTTATTTTCGCAGGATCAACCTCTATTCCTTTTTCGCTCACGATAAACCCCAGCAGTTTACTCGATCTCACCCCAAAGGTGCACTTATTAGGGTTCAGTCTCAACCTGAACTTCCTAAGCCTCTTGAACAGTTTCAGCAGATTAACCAAATGCTCCTCCTCTGTCTGGGATTTGGAAATCATATCATCAACATAAACCTCGATCTCTTTGTGCATCATGTCATGAAAGAGAGTCGTCATAGCACGTTGATATGTTGCCCCAGCGTTCTTCAATCCGAAGGGCATCACTTTGTAGCAAAATGTTCCCCAGGGAGTAATGAAGGTAGTCTTCTCCATGTCTTTTGGCGCCATTTTGATCTGATTATAGCCCGAGGAGCCGTCCATGAAGGAGAATACAGAGAACTGAGCAGTGTTATCAACCAGCACATCAATGTGAGGAAGTGGAAAGTCATCTTTCGGGCTCGCCCTATTCAAATCACGGTAGTCTACACACATTCGCACTTTACCGTCTTTCTTCGGCACTGGTACTATATTAGCGACCCATGACGGATAAGTTGTAACAGGTAAGAAACCAACATCCCACTGTTTTTGGACCTCCTCCTTGATTTTTACAGCCATGTCCGGTCTGGTTCTCCTGAGTTTCTGTTTAACAGGCGGACATTCCTCTCACAACGGCAGACGGTGCACAACCATGTCCATATCTAACCCAGGCATATCCTCGTACGACCAAGCAAATATATCACTATACTCTCGCAGTATCTCAATCAGCCGTTGCTTGATGTCGCTTTGCAGTGCAGCCCCTATATGGATATTTCTCACAACTTCTTCAGACCCCAGGTTGATAATCTCAATTTCCTCCTGATGAGGCAGAATGATTCTCTCTTCCTGTTTCAACAAACGAGTCAGCTCCTCTGGCAGGTCGCTATCCTCAACAATCTCTTCCTCTGCTTGGAATACCGGGTGCTCGAAGTCGAGATGAGTCATAGGCGGTTCGTATGAGGTGTCATCTGAAATATTAGTCCTGCAAAGGAAATGGTTAAACGCTTCAATACGCCAACAAAGCAAATAACCACGTTGCCATTTATTGTTAAAGTAAAAAACAAGAAAAACAGGGATCACAATATTTGAATATGAAAAACGCCTTTATTTCATGATTAAAACAGTGCAATACACATAATCAAGTAGCCCTAATGTAAAATCACTATGCCCCGGGTAGGACATAGGATTGTTCAACAATTGATAAAACAAATCATTACTGTTTAAAAGTCACTGGGACAATTTCCCGGATGGACCAGTTGCAGAGACTTTGTCCTGGCACACTTGGCTTGATCCACGCGTCCATATCGCAGTCGCTATCCCCGTCCTCAGCATCGGAAATAGCATTGATAGTCTCGAAGCACACTCCGCTTGGCGTAATCGTGACTGGTCCCTTGAACCTGGGCGCTCCTGAAGATGACGCTGACGACGTCGGTCGATACCCTAGCCCAAACTTGTCATTCTTCACGGGAATCTCCAATACCTGCCCCCAGCCTTTAGTCTCACCAGTCTGCACTAAAGCCTGAGCCTCTTTGTAGGATGACACTGCCACATCCGATATTTTGCTGGAACCCTGAGCTTTGTCTTTAATTTGCAACCCCTCGAAGGCTTGACAAGGTGTCTCGTGTATTTCTCCGTCGACCTCCACATATCTGAATGATGACAGGTGACTGACCAAAATATCCTCCTCCCCGCAAACGGTAACGACACTACCATCCACCATGTACTTCAGCTTTTGATGCAATGTGGACGTTACGGCCCCTGCAGCGTGGATCCATGGGCTCCCGAGAAGACAGCTATAAGCTGGATGGATGTCCATGATGTAGAATTCGGTATCAAAAACCTCTGGCCCCACCTGCAGCGGTAATGTTATTGACCTAAACACTGACCTTTTCGTCCCGTCAAACGCCCTCACAACCAAATCGCTGGGCGTGCAAATAACTCCCCGTATGTCCAACTTCATCATGGCTTTCTTTGGCAATACGTTCAACGACGATCCAGTATCCACCAATACATGCGACATTACGGTGCCCCGGCATTCCACCGATATATGCAAGGCCATGTTGTGCTCCCGACCCTTGGGTGTTAGGTCAAAATCTGTGAAGCCCAGGCTATGTCCAGCATTGACATGTGCCATTACCCCCTCTATCTGATTTACATAAAATTCTTGGGGTACGAACGACGTATCCAGAATCTTTAGCAAGGCATTCCGGTGCGCCTCGGAACATAACAATAGCGACAAGATAGAGATCTTCGACGGCGTCTGCTGTAGGTGTTCAACAATTTTGTAGTCACTCTTGCGAATCAGTCTCATGAACTCCTCTACGTCTTTGAGCGATGTGTCCCTTTCTTTCGACTGAGAAGGCCCGCTTTCATTTACTTTGGCTTTACCTTTGGCCAACCTCTCCGCTTCTATTTCAGGTGAGGTAAAGATCCTTCCGCTACGGGTCATGCCCCCCGTACCAACAACATTATCAACAGTCCCTGCTGGCTGGCTATTCATCACAATCTTTTCACCGTTGCAATATGCTTCTAATCCGTATGTCCACGGGACAACTTTCATACTTTCAAAGGGAACAGGCCCTGCTTTGGTAATCGTAATAGTTGGCCGTTGGGCGGGCGCCACTATCGTTATAGTCTTCCTCGGGATCGTCACCGTTGCAATATCATTCTGCTTATTATGTAATGCCTTCACAGGCTTCTCGACCGCAG
This sequence comes from Lathyrus sativus, assembly GCA_963859935.3. Lineage (NCBI taxonomy): Eukaryota > Viridiplantae > Streptophyta > Magnoliopsida > Fabales > Fabaceae > Lathyrus > Lathyrus sativus. Next base: position 413,870,108 of record OZ012741.1, on the reverse strand, counting down.
TTCGATCAAATTGCAAGGTCCCTTCGTCGATCATGGCCTGAATTCCCCCCTTCAAATCAGTACAACCCTCTGGCTGGATCCAACACTCTAAACAGTATTCATCACAACCGGGAAATATTCCCCCTCTGAGCAGCCTGCTTTTCACTTCACTCAATGGTGTCTTCAACTCATTAACATCCAACACCAAGTTCAAATTTTCTTTTGTTAAGATAGCATTTGCCCCATGATTAGGCATGGGCTGTTGTACAATATTGGGCCCCACTTGGCCAAAGTTGATGGCTTTACTGTCCAACAAATCCTGAACTTTATGTTTAAATGCCTGACAAGCTTCTACATCCTGCCCGGGGCCCCGGAATGGAATTCGCACTACTTGCTAGCATCATATCCATAAGGAAGTACCGACCCTGTAGGCGGTGCCAAAGTCCTCTTTTCAACCAAGTTCAACCCTAGCAGGGTCTGAAGGAGTTCTGCATACATGGAAGGAGGTGCGTCGAACACTCTTTTCGGTCTCGTATTATGTATCCTTCTCTGACCAGGATTCTGCCCTTGCTGCTGCTGTGGTTGTTGTTGCTGTTGTGGCTGCCTCTGCTGAGGAAACGGGATAGTAACACTAGCTATCTGTTGAGGCTGAACATACCGATTCCTTCCTCTGCCCCTGCCCCTGCCACCAAACACGGCACTAGTATCACCCTGCCGTCTACCACCGAATGCTTTTTTCGCACCCCCGGCTGAAGTAGATTCACCTGCTTGGAATCTTCCAACTTTGATCCCGTTCTCGATCATCTCCCCCATAAGAATCAAATCTGAGAAACTGCCCAACGACACACTAAACAATTTTTCGTAGAACATCCCCGTAAATGTCCCAATGAACATGTCGTTCATCTCCCTTTCAATTAAAGGAGGATGCACCCTCGCTGCCATATCGCGCCACCTTTGTGCATACTCTTTAAAACTTTCACCGTTTTTCTGTGACAAACCCTGTAATTTGACCCTGTTTGGCGCCAGATCGTTGTTATATTTGTAATGCGTCACGAAAGTATCAACCAACTGCTTCCAGGTTTTAATCTGAGTGGGCTCCAACCCCATATACCATTCAAGTGACGGTCCTGATAAGCTATCCTGAAAGAAATGCATGAGCATCCTTTCATCATCCGAATATGCGGACATCCTCCTGTAATAAGAGCGGACGTGGACCTTAGGGCAGGTATCCCCTTTGTATTTGTCAAATGTTGGAGCCTTGAATTTCAAAGGCACCCTCAGCCCTGGTACCAACCCCATAGTAGTCATATCTAATCCAGCGGAGTTCTGATCAACCACACCTTTCATCTGCTCTTCTAGCATTTTGATCCTCTGAACCGGGTCAATAGGGCCTTCGGGTCCCATACCTCTTCCTGAAAAAGCATCATCCTGTTGATCCACATTCCAGTCATTGCCATACCCATCGTAACCCATGTTACGGCCAAATCCTTGATGATTGAACACAGGACCCTGTCCTCGGTTGCCGAACCCCAGATTGACCCCAGCCGGTCCAAAGCCATTGTTGAAAGGAAGTGCCCCAGCACCGTTCACATTCACATTACCTAATCCACCATTACCGTAGTCGTACCCCTGGTTGTTGCTGTAACCGTCATTACCGAAGCCTTGACTGTTGAACCCGAAGTACCCGTCCTGATTGACATTGCCATACCCATTGTTTCCAAATCCAACATTGTCAACGAATCATTGATCGGCATCCACAGTGTTGCCTTTATTGTTAACAACATGCCCATCACCACCATTCCCAGTATTGCTGTTACCAGCGCCAACACCCGCACCAGTACCAGTGTTTCCATTGATAGTCACAACAGGTGGAGTAACAACTGCCGGTATCTCATTCTCCCGGTGAGGAGTTTCAACAAAAATGTGGTCAGTGTTGCCATTTCCGTTTGCCCGCGTCAACAGCGGCTGCACCAAGGTCTGAAGATTCTCCTGGCCCTTGGCCATGTTCTCCATAGCTTGCATGAACAAAGTCAACTTCTCATGGATTTCCTGCATCTCGACCTGAACTTGATCCATTACTTTCTTGCAGTTGTTTTGGGTTGAGTAGCGGTGGACTCTTTGTTCGTCAATCCTGAAAAAACCTGCGAGATGCAGGAAATGAGATACAAATTCAACAAATAGCTGGCGATGCAAAAATGAATATGCAGATGCAATATGTGTCTGTGCGTTAGGGAGATCAACCCCCGATTCTAGTGCCAAAGTGCCAGTGTAGTGACAGTGATAGTAATAAGAAGCTCAAAATCCAATCATGGAAAACATCTCATATATTGCTGAAAAGCCCATCAAGTCAGGAATACAATATCACTGAGTGTACAATAGGAAGAAGGCATGACCTCAACCAACAATCCTGGTGATGGCCAGCACAATGCAAATAAAGCATACACATCAATACATAAGATAATCAAGTGCGAACATATGCCTGGTACTCCTCTAACAATATCTTAGTCTTGGGATGGTTTGGATGAGAAAGCAACCCTTCGACGAGCGAGTCTCTTTGCCTGATAACACGCTGGAGATCACCAATGGATTCCTCCCAAACACCTTCTCCAAAGCAATCTTCTAGCTTCCGCTTCTGGGACGCAGACTCTTTCTTGCGCTTGATAACTTTGTTCAAGGCATTCTGGACATCATATCTCCGCATAACCTCTTCTTCAAACTTCTTCTGGCTAGCTTTCAACTGACCTTCCAGCTCAGAGATTTGCAGCTTCAGTTTGTCTTCTCTTTCCTTACTGCCGGTCAACGTGGCATTCCAGGTTTTGTTGAATGCAGAGATTTCCCAGTAGGCTATATCAAGTGCTTTCTTCTTAGACTCCAGCATATCATGGGAGCTCTTGAAATCTATCCCCAAGCGTTCACGCTTCTTTCGTTGTTCAGTCAGTTATGCACCTAACCGGTTCACCAGCTTCGTTTGCTGCTCGAAGGAATATACGGCTTCATTCCTTTCGCTCCTGAGTTGCACTAGCTCTTCTTCCAACTTCTCGTTGGCTTTCATCAGCTCTTCTTTCTCCTTCACAACCTGTTCATATCTCTCAATAGACACAGTAGTTGGCTCCTCATCCACGAAGGGAGCAGGAGGTAATACTGCAAGAAACGGCATAAGCGCCTGTTTTGCCTTATCTTGGATCCAGACTTGGTACGGAGGATAGGCTTGACTATCATTCTTACCCAACAACAGCTTCCCTTTATTGCGGATGTTATTACAAGCATGTTGAAGCTTGGATAACAATTCTCCACTCAGATCACCTGTGAAGTACAGAGATTTCTGCATTTCCTCCTCTTTTGGCGGGCTTCTCAAAGCATAACCGAATTTCCTGATCAACAATGACGGATTGTAGTTAATGCACCCTTTCCTCCCAATCAGAGGAACGTTAGGATATCCTGTGCAGCTGTAGATAATCTCAGATCCCAGTAAATCCCTATCAAACCAGACAACATCTTCTGAAGAAAGCCCCATCAGACGCTCAGACCATTCCACCGTAGCTGCAGACTCAGCAAAGATACCCTTCTTGGGCAGGTGACTATCAAACCACATATACAACAAAGGCATACAACAAGAGACGTTCTTTCCCCTCCTATTCTCGTTCTTATAATGCAGAGAGTGATAGAAGTCTCCAATTAGTGTAGGCACAGGATTTCCTGAAGCAAATATATGGAATGCATCCAAATCCACAAAGTCAGGCATATTAGGGAACAGTACAATGCCATATATACACAAGGCAAGGATGGCATTAAACACAGTCCAACGGCCAATCTTGGCATACTCTTGTGCTTTCCCAACCAAGAACTTGAGAGAAAAACCAGAAACTCCATTCCACGAGGTTAACAGCAACTCTGAGGAGTCTAAATGCAAAGCAACAGCCAAATCCTCCATCTTGGGCTCAGCACCCATATGAATGAAGGGTACCCTGTTCTGAATAGTCAACTCCAAGATCTCAGCATATTCCTCCATGGTCGGAGCCAGAATGAAGTCAGGGAAAGTAAAACACCTCAACGGGGGATCATAGAACTGCATCAGCGCGTACAATCCGTTCCGCTCATACATGGATGGTTTATAAACCAACCTAAGCAGTTTCCCATAACTCTTCCTGAAGCTTCTCTTCACATCCTCATCAGCTAGAGATATCAAACCAAGCAGAGAAGAAACATTTGGAGTAGGCAACTTGTAAGCCACAGTCTTCTTCAGAGTATCCATAATAGTAGCAAATAGAAATCCGGGCAACTAGAATCAGAGGGTATGAAATGCACCTGCAGCACAGACACACGTTAATGATATGCAAAATGAGTATGCAACAATGCAATATGCAAACATGCAACAGGGATCAAGTGATATATTGCTGAAGAGATCCATCCACAATATCTGTCTCAACAGTCCCACAATACTGCTCAAACATGGTCTCAACAGACCCATAACAATGCTCCAACCTGGTCTCAACAGACCCAAAACACTGCCCTGATGGAGAACCCCAAGTAACCACATATAATGATCAAATGCTAAGAAGACCGGGTAATCTGGAGGCCAAGTTTCCTGCATGCCCCAATCCCTCTCACAGGTAGGTGTCCTATCAACTGACACAAGGTACCGCATCCTATGCGGTCGTCGACGTCACAGACTTTCAAGACTGATGATACGATACCCAGAAGGTGTGGCATCATCATATCCTGAAGAGGCCTCACTTAGCCAACTTCCAATTGATCGGTCCCCAGAGTCGACAATCCAACTAACCAGCAACCCCCTCAACCCAAAGGGTTGAAAAAGAAGTCAACCAGAAGAACCTCGTCTGAGCGTGAATTTTGCGGGACACTAGTACATGCAGGGCATGCACGCACCCACTATTTTCCAACACTTATTCTAGGTGCACTCAAGCCCAGGTCCGGCTTATCTCTCAATCTGACCCCCTACCCAGCACAACAACAATAATATAATGTTGAAAGTAAATATAGAAACGTAAATCCATACAAAACCCACGACGGGAAAACAAGCGCTAGGATTGACTCGCGTAGGGAACCGGTTGAGTCCCTAGCAGAGTCGCCAGCTGTCGCTACTGCGAAAATCGGCGCCGACTATGACAGAAGAGTCGCCACCGTGCGTTATTCATCCCAACGGAGGGAAAGGAAATGCTCAGAGTAAACCTAACGCAAAACGGGAAAGAAATGGTCGTCGTAACCAAATCCTGGATTCGGGAGTCGGTTACGCAAGGGGAAGGTATTAGCACCCCTCACGTCCGTCGTACTCGACGGGATCCATGCTTGTTTTTTAGTACGGATTGCGTTTATCTATCTACTCTAAAGGTCTGGTCTAAAAAGAAAAGAAAATGGCTCGGCAAAGTATCGCACTTTATGCCTGCGTATCCCCGTCTGGAACGAGAAATCAGAGTCAACGTAGTTCGCCTACCTACGGGAAAGAAGGGGAAGGTTGCTCGCTAGGATACGGCATCCTATGCCTACGTACTTTCATACAGCATGAAAGATCAGAGCAAACGTAGTTCGGGTTACGAAAGACACAAGCTTGTCTGATTGTTTTTTTATCACCTTATGAAAGGGTTTTTCTTGATTAAGAGTCCAAGCAAACAAAAATGACACTTTGATGTTTGTTTTGAATCTTTTACGAAAGAAATGTTTTTTAGTTTGTTTGCAATCTCTGACGCACTAGAGACTATGATTTGAGAGTGACTACGTCGCGTGTCACCCAAAGGGTGCCACACTAAGCAGCCAGATTACCGGAAAGAAGCTCTCCATCAACCCTTTCTCAAATAGCTTAAGGCTCGTAACGTACGACATCGATTAACCTTATTACTGTATTTTTGAGTTGTTCTGAGATAAGAAGAGAAAGAAGCTCTAAAAAGCCTAGGGTTGAAAAGGGAATAAAAACTAACCTAATGTTGTCATGCATGGATAAGAATCCTAATGTATGTCATAATTCCCTCCTGCACAAAGGAAATCAGAGATCCTAGGGGATAAACAGAAAAGAAAGCAAGCAAGTACAGTAAAATGCATGCAATGCAGCAATACAAGCGAGGCAAGGGAGTCCTGCTCAACCTCGAACCTGGGAAAACAACAGGCAAAGTGAATCAACATTCACTTCAAACCTTAAGGGGGCAAGTTGTACAAGCCAACAAACAATACAGAAAAACCAAAATAAAACAGAGGAGGCAGCCCAAGCAGCAGCATCAAACTCCCACAGTTGACAGCACAAGCAGCAGCTCTGACAGCAACAGTTGGTTAAACAGCAGAAAGTTGACAGCAATAACCTTCATCTTCATGAATAGCTCCTATCTTCAAGCTCCATTGAACCTTTAATCTTCAACAAGCACCAAGCTTCACCAAGCTTCCCTCTTTAACAAGCAACAAACTTCAGCAGCAAACAGCTTCACCAAGCAGACAACCTCAACAAGCAGACAGCTTTAACAAGCAAGCAGCTTCAACAAGCAACACTCCTAGCTTCAACAAGCCCAAACTTCATCTTCAACAAGCTTCAACAAGCAATCTCCAAAGGAGAATCCATTAACAAGATCAGGTTGAAATGTTAAGTAACTTAATGACAACCAAAGGAAGCCACTAAGAACTTAACATTATAAGAGAATGGCATCCTCAAAGTTCTACTCTTTAAGGCATACCACTCATCCCTACAAGGGAGATATGAGGTTTCCTTAAGAGGACTTTGAATCATAGGATAGGATGGAAGCACACAAAGCATTCCATGTTTGAGAACAGAAATGAACTAAGTCTAAAAAGCTCTTCCTAAAACCCTAATTTTCCTAAGCTCCTGACAAGCAATCCAACAGAGAAGAAATATTCAACTCCAAGCTTCTTCAAGCCATCCAAAGCAACTTCATTTGATCTTCAATTCATCCAAGCAAAGCCCAAGCCAAAAGCACACCCAAAATAGCCCCACACAAAATAAACAAACCAAATATCCAAGGGAGAAACCCACAAACATCACACCAATTGCAAAAATCAAATAAAATGCTAAAACTCATCATAAAATCCTAAGTAAATTTCTAAGGAAACCTAACCCTATACCCAATACCCCATATAAATCCCAGAACCTAAATCAAAACCTAAGTCCCCAAACTATGTTCTAAACTACAACTAGTTGTTTTGAAACCCTAATTCTAACCCATCTCCTATTCACCTCTCAAACTAACCTAAATTTTAATCACAAAAATATGATAAAATTCCTAAGGGTACATGCTTCCCTCATATAATTAACCTCACAAGAATCACTCAAAAATTCCTCACCAAACTCTCATACTAAATTCAGAAAGGAAGCATATCAAACAAAAGTAAAATAAAAGTAATAAAACTATAAAAATATGCCAGAAAATATAAAATGCATGAAATTAATATTTTTTTAATCCTATAAAATTCTAGAGATCCTAAGGAAACCAGGGAAAAAAGTCTCATCCTAAAATGATCATTTTTCAATTTATTATGAATTAAAAACTAACCTAAATAAAACTATAAAAATAAAAGAAAATAAAAGAAAATTGACAAACAGGCGTGTCAAATAGCAAACCTAACTGGTTATAATCTAAGGTTGGGCCCAGGAGGGGGTGTCACTAGCAGGCGCGTATTAGGCCCAAACCACTCAGCAAAAAATCAGGAAAAACATAATGAAAATGGAAAATCTCTGTGTCAAATAGCAAGCAATTCCTTTGTTAAACTTCATTGGGCTTCAAAGTGGTGTGTGGATAGCAATTAGTTACCAAAGCTCAAAGCCAAAACATAAGTGAAACGGTGCGTTGGATGTGTTTTCAGACTCCTTCACAAACTCAAATTCAATTGTGGCCCTTGGATGGTTATCTGAGTCAAAGTCCAAGCTTGATCCAATGGCCAATCCATCATCTTCCTCATTTCAAATTCTGGGAGGGAAATGAACCAGACGGTGGCCGGAGGTGGCGCCACCGTCGTCCCCAAGCATCAACTCCATAAAAACTCATCAAAACTCAAACCTAAGCACCCTAATCAACTCGTTTTCTCTCACTGAATCCAATGGTAACCTCCATTCTCCTTGAGTCTTAACACAACTCAAAACACGATGCAAAGTTCAGAACATGCTCAATATTCAATCATCACCATTCTTAAAATTGACAAGCCTATCATCCCTTACACGTTACAATGATTAATTATCACCATCTAAACATGTTTATACCTCTAAGAACTAAGAGAAACAACCTTCAACGGAAATGGTGTCGCCCTAGGTTTTGTCTCTAATCACCAATTTTTCCTACCAGAATCCACCCTAGCCACGTCTACAATGCATCTACACATCTAAATCCTATCAATTCTACCTAAATTGAGCTATGAGATGAAATTTGCAAACCTGTGAAAATTGAGTGAACAGAGCAAGAAATTCTTCAAATCACCCTTCAATCTTCTCCAGACACGATCAATGAAGTCTTGTGGAGCTTCTGTATGCACTGAATTGCCTTGAATCCCTCCCAATCACCAAATCCGATTTTGAGTTGCAAGGTTGAAACTCACTATTCTATCTCTCAGTTCTTCATGGTTCTTGGCCAGAATTCTCTCCAAATTCAATCACAAACTCATGCTACAGCTTCTGAATGCACTAGTTTGCTTTGAGATTGCTCCAATTCGTGAAATCGATTCTATTATGCAAGGTGCAAAATCAGAATGCTCTCTCTCAACTCTCTCCAATTCTTGACCAAAAAAGCAACTGAATCAGTTACAATCCTTATATAGAACATGTAGGAAACATCTAGAATGATCTGGAATGATCCATGTGAGAATTTCAATTTCTCATGCACTTGATAATTTCATGAGAAGCTTGCACATGGCAGTTGAGTTCTACCTTTCTTCAGCACCTTGATTTTGATCCAAAATGTCACCAAATGACATTTTGAATTGATTGGTAAGGGTTAGATCCTTGGTTCTGATCTAAGGGAGTGTTTGGCAAGTGTTACTTGTAATGTAAGAAAGCATTTTTCAAAGCAACTCATAAAATAATGGCTCATCTCAAAATTGTGGCATTTCCAATGTGTTTGGAATCCAATTTCCATTCAAAATGACTACCCATATTCCATGTTTATACCTTGTAATTCAAAAAATCATTTTTCCCTCTTTTGAATCATTTGAAAAATCTCCCTTTTTAGGCCATTTTGGAACACTTTGTGAAATAAGCCAATCCAACTCACCATGACTTCATATCTGACCTAGAAACACCATTTTAAGCACATCTCATGTTGAACAATTTTTCATTTGAAGAGTGGAAGATGGAGATTTTGACACATGTTGAAAAAGGACCTATAATTCAACTTTCCCAAAATACCCCTGGATTGCCAAGACCATAACTTGAGTTCCACAAATCTTCTTGAGGACTTCTAGTACTCAAATTAAAGCTAAGATCAAGACCTACAACTATTATGTTGTCCAAGAATCCATTTGAAAACTCCTTGAGGGGAAAAAGTTGCTTGGAAGTCAAGTGACTTTCACAGATAAATTTAAGTGTCCTCTGATGACCTGTAACTTGCAAGAACCATAACTTGAGTTCTACAAATCTTCTTGAAGACTTCTAGTACTCAAATTAAAGGTATTGGGAAGCTATAAAAGTTTCATGTTGGCCAAGAATACATTTGAAACTTTTATTTTGACTTATGTGGCTTGGAAGTCCAGTGTTATACAGGGGATTTTACCCTAGGAACCCTATCTCAAACACCTCTAACCACTCTTGATTGTGTGGAACTTGGTATTGGACCATCCATACACATGCTTCACCACATCAATCCATGACTTCCATGACCTAGAGCTAGGTCTTGATGCCCTTTCTTTGCTTCCCTTGATCTAGGGTTACCCAGATGAAACCCTACTTGTACACACCTCAACTGTGGTTCTTGAACTTGATACAGTGACTTGTCTAAGTTTCAATAGGGCCCTATAGGCATCCCATGAGATCTATACACACCTCAAATTCACAATTCCATGTTGATGATCTTCAATACACCTCAAGTTAGGAGAGAAATCCACCGTGGGCATTCAAACTTCTCATGACTTCAACCCTTCTCTGATGACTTAGATGGTCTCTCAGGCTCAGAGAATACCTCTAGATAGGATTATTTTGACATAAATAGCACTTGATCCCTTGTTGGATGACTTGATATGCTAGGATATGCAAATTATTGAACTATGTACATGATGTAACTATGCAAATGGCAATGCAGTGAAACATAAATCAGGCAAGAAGAGGTTGAGCAAATTTTGGGGTGCAACACCTTAATCTAGAAAACCCTTTCATAAAGAGATAAAAAACTGTCAGACAAACTTGTGTCTTCCGTAGCCCGAACTAAGTTTGCTCTGATCTTTCATGCTGGATGAAAGTACGTAGGCACGAGATGCGATATCTCGGCGAGCAATCTTCCCCCCTTCACCCGTAGTTAGGCGAACTACGTTGACTTTGATTTCTCGTTCCAGACGAGAATACATAGGCATAAAGTGCGATACTTTGCCGAGTCATTTTCTTTTCTTTTTAGACCAGACCTTTAGAGTAGATGGATAAACACACCCTTAGATAGAAAACAAGCGTGGATCCCGTCGAGTACGATGGACATGAGGGGTGCTAATACCTTCCCCTTGCATAACCGTATCCCGAATCCAGGATTTGGTTGCGATGACCATTCCTTTCCCTCTTTGCGTTAGGTTTTCTCTGAGCGTTTCCTTTCCCTCTGTTGGGATAAATAACGCACGGTGGCGACTCTTCTGTCATGGTCGGCGCCGATTTTTGCAGTAGCGACACTTAGGTAGGATCCTTTGAGGCTTTGAGGTTAGGCTGTGAGCTTTAGGTTGTTTAATTTAGAATTGAGGTTTAGTGTGGTTAGTTGCATTCATGATTGCTGCTAGAGCACAGTTGGTTAACTCATAGCTGCCAAAAGTAATTTCACATGATAAGAAGAGATTGGATTTTACTATGTAAGTTGATCATTGTCATAACTCTTTGCTGCTAGAACCTGGCTCACACTAATATTGTTGTTGTGGTTGTTGCTCAGCTGGGTTGTTAGAAGCTTCAGCTGTTGCTAAGGGTGTTTCCAGTTGATAAGAAATTATTTATTGTTGGTTTCCATTTGAGGAGTGTGGTTTGAATTAGATTTGGATATCAGTTGGAGGACTGTCATGAGGGTTTAGGTTTGTTGTGCTTCAATCTAGTTTAATGTCTTTAGGCTTTTTCAGTTTGAGTTTGTTTGGTTTATGTGGAGCTCTTTTGCTGCTATTATCATTAGGGGCATGTTGGTATTCTAGGTAATATGTTTGAGTTTGGATTGATAGGACTCAATATGTATTCCCTACTGTTGTGCTAGTTCTGTTGGAATTCGTAGCATATTGGTTAAAATTTTGGTATGAGAAGCATTCTACAGAGGTGCATACCTTGCTGTCAAGATTTCACTTTTATAAGGATATAATGCCTTGAATCCATCTATGACTACCCTTAGAGACTAAGTTTGTTAGCTCATGTTGGTCTGCTACCAGTTTCATTTCACAGGATAAGGGATTTGTTTACTGTTGTGATTGCCATCCAAGGGGATTTGGGGAGAAATGAGTTTGTTAATCATTTTTCTTGCTGTCATGACTATGCATTACATGGTGAGACCAGTTTAGGCTGGTCTACTGGTGCTAAGCATGTGTGTACATTTTTCCTACAATAAAAACATGTTGTTACTTCATTTCAAAAACCTTTGCAATCATGTTTTTACATCGAGAGTTTTTTAGAGTTGTTGTCATGAACCAACTGTTGATTGTGTTCATTCTAAATCATTTCAATAATTTCAATTAGTCACTTCATGATTCAGTAGGGATCTGAGACCATCTAATTAAGCACAGTTATAAGTTGCATCTTTGCATTTGTTCATGTCTTTGTGCACCTGTTCTGGTATTGGAACTTCAAATGCATCTCAAAACACAATTTCATCAATTTGCAACTTGACAGCTACATTGTGATTCAGTAGGAAACTGAGTCCCTTCCTTGAATTTAATCCATGAGTAGTGCATTTCAAACTTGAACAGACCCTCATTGGTGTGTAATTTCATCAGCTTTAATCCATAGACTTCAAAATGCACTTCAATTTTCTCCCTTGCATGTTCAATCGAATATTATTGTGTGTGCATTATTTGAGAATTTGGATTGCACCATCATGATCCTCTGGAAAAATTAAGTGAGTTAGACTAAAATTTCACCAAAATTGGATTAGAGTTGGAGAAGTTGTGTTGAAATCGTATTTCAACTTTTTCACTTGGTCTTGCCTTGAAGAAATTGCCCAGGAAACACGCCCCTTTGGTACATATTCAAATGGGGTGGCTTGATACAACGGATGTATCGCCACCCCAGTGGTTAATGCCTTGCCCATAAGTACCTTGTCACGCCTTGATCCTTGGTTTGACCCTCAGCGAGGGCATTTTTTTTTACATTTTCATGATTTTCTTGTTTTCACTATTTTACTTCCCTTTTCCATTAATTTTCACATGCGTGAGTTGGTAGGATTGGCTTGATTTTGTATCCATGACCCCAAGGTCTTGAGTTCAAGCCTTGGGTGAGACACTTCTTCTTTTTTTTAGCAACTTGTTTATTTTATTTTATTTTTTAGTTATTTCTTGTTTTGTTTTATTTATTTAAAAATAGTTTTAAATATCATAAAAATCCCAAAAATCATATTCACATATTTTATTGTGTTAAATTATTTTTCATCATTTTTATTTTATTTTCCATTTATTTTTATTATTTTTAATTGAATTTACAAATTAATGTACTTTGTGGCTTGTCACTTGTTCATTGCATGTTTTCTTCCCCCTATTTTTGTTTGTTGCATCTTTTCTTTGCATCTTTTCTTTGCATTGCATGTTGACTTGTCCAAGTCAACTTCCTTTCTTTCTTATTTCATTTGTGAGTGAATTATTTAGTGTTTACTTGGCCTTTGGCCATGATCCCTCTAGGATTCCTAGTCCCTCCGTTTACGGTGGGAGTAGGAGAGACATTAGGTGTTGAATCCTATGCATGACAATATTAGGGTAGTTATTCTCTTTCATCCCAACTTTAGGAGCATTGTGTATGACAACATTAGGGTCCAGTTTCCCCTTAGTTTAAGTCTTTCTCTTCTCATCTCCTAAACAGTTCAAAACACTTAATAAAGGATAATTTGTGTTGTACGCTACGAGCCTTAAGTACTTGAGGAATGATGGTTGGGGGGCCTCCTCTCAACTGTCTAGAGTGTTTAGTGTATGCCCTTTGGGCGATATGCGACGCATTCGCTCTCGAGTCATAGTCTTTAGTGCGACACGAGTCTCAAACCATAACTCAATTCACTTCTTGTCTAAAAAACATAAAAACACAAAAACATCAAACCTTTTTATCCTTCGGGATTAATGGAAAATAATTTTCATAAAGAGAGTGTTATTAACTCTTGGTTCTACCGCAAACAGGTAACGCCTATGTCTCCAATGGTCGAGCAACATACACCTAACTGCTAGAATTAAGGTTTAACCCTACTCGGCTTAAAACACTTGAACCAACCAGTGGTCGTGTCATCCCTAACTACGTTTGCTCTGATTTCTCATACCAGACGAGGATACGTAGGCACAAGACGACGATGTCTTCGCGAGCAGCCTTCCCCACCTTCACCCGTAGTTGCCCGAACTATGTTTGCTTTGATTTCTCATACCAAATGAGGATACCTAGGCACAAGACGGCGATGTCTTGGCAAGCAACCTTCCCCACCTTCACCCGTAGTTTTTCGAACTACGTTGACTCTGACTTTCCCATTGCACGAGGGAATACGTAGGCATAGAGCGGCGATGCTCTATCGAGTCTCTTTTCTTTTCTTTTATCCCTGTGGCTTGTATCTTAGATAGTTTAACACCTTTTAGATAGACAACAAGCATGGATCCCGTCGAGTACGACAGACGTGAGGGATGCTAATACCTTCCCCTTGCGTAACCGACTCCCGAACCCGAGATTTGGTTGCGATGACCTTTCTTCTCCCGTTTTCGTAGGTTTTCTCTGATCGTTTCCTTTCCCTCTCTTTGGGATAAATAACGAACGGTGGCGACTCTTCTATATTCCGCCGGCTCCCTTTTTCGCAATAGCGACATCCATTACCCTTTCTGCCCATTTCAAGGAGTCTTTGGTATCAACTAAAGCACCGTCACACGGGAGATAACTCATGAACTATTTTCAGAGAAGAGGAGCGCAAAAATAAACAAGTCCATGTTTCTTCTTATAATTCCTTGTATGCACTGAGTGATACACATCACCAAGAAGGGTGGGAACAAGATTCTTCATCATAAAAACCCGTATAGCGTTCATATATGCAAAGCCTGGCAGATTAGGAAAAAACGCAATCCCATAAATACACAGAGCAAGGATAGCGTTGAAGGTAGACCAACTATAGGCTTCAACATATACCATAGCTTCAATCACCAGAGAACTCATAAGAAAACTAGATAGACCTCCCTTATCTCGAAGATTGACTTTAACAACAGATGTGCTCAAATAAAGAGCATCGACAATAGCTTCTAGAGCGGGAACTTCCATAGACTCATGGAAGTGTGCTTGATTCTTGACTGGGATATCCAATATAAATTATAACTCCTCCAACACAAGGGCCAACTGATAATCCCTAAACGTGAAACATCTCAAAGCAGAATCATAGAATTGTAGCAATGTATGAATAACCATCCTCTCATATTCTGTGATAGTATGAAGCATGCTAAAGATCTTCCCATAATCTTCTTTGAAGGTCTCTAGAATACTCTGAGTAGTTCTGGAAATCAAGCTGCAAAGTGAACTTAAATCTAGAGATTGAAACTTGTAGTTGACAGTATTCTTCCTACCAGTGTCCATCTATGAAGAGCTTGTCAACCATAATCAAAGATAAGATGCAAACCCTGGAAATAAACAAACATGAATGTTAAAATGCAGATATGATGCTATACAAATGCAGACACGGGATCAAGGTTCCCATATGTTTTGAATAACTGATGTATTGCTGACTGAATATGTTCAAGAGTCTGCTCTATTGAAAATACCAGAATATTAGAATAACAGGTTCATAAGTCCACACTGATAAGAAAACTAGAAATCTAGGTAGGTTGAAAGTCAAGGTTTCCTATAAAGCTTGTCTCCCCTCGTATGTGGGTTCTAGTCTTGGATAAGAGCATCCTAAAAGGTACTCAGTCTCAAGGGCTCTCAGACCGAGAAATGATAATATGTTTACCATTTCTAGTTTGACATTATCATCAATCAATGAGGCCTCAACTGACTTCCCAAGGACGATCTTCAGAGTCATAAGCTCATATCGGACCATCCTGGTTACTACACAAACATCCAATTCAGAGTATCCTCAAGAAAATATCGTCTAAATGTGAACTCAAGCCAATAATATATGTCAAACGCCACGCAAGTTAATAGAAGCCCACTCTAATCCTATGTGTGTGCTCAAGTCTGAGTAATGGGCTTATCTCTCATAAAACTATCCCACCTTACAGCACAACAGCAAATAGTATGGCAACAATAATAAAATGCAATAAATGTAGTAAACGCAATAAATAAAGCAAATAAAAGCATAAAGACAAACACCCAATGAAAAATAAATAGACAAGCATTAGGATTGAGTCTCATAAGGAAACTAGATTCCCCAACAGAGTCGCTAGTTGTCGCAACACAAAAAATAACCGGTGGAAAAACAGAGTCACCACTGAATGTTATTTATCCCGATGGGGGAAATGAGACAATCGAAGAAACCTCAAAAGGGAGAAGGCATGGTCTCACAGTCAAATCCTGGGTTCGGGAGTCGATTACGCGAGAGAAAGGTATTAGCACCCTCTCGCGTCCATTGTACTCAACGAGATCCATGCTTGTTGATCTAATTAAAGGGTTTGTTTATCTAAAGCCTACTTGCTAGAAAAAAACGTAAAGGAAAAGAAAAAAGGATACTCGATAGGACATCACCGTCACATGCCTATGTATTCCCTCATGCAATGGGAAAGTCAGAGTCAACGTAGTTTGGAGGACTACGGATGGATGAGGGAAGGTTTCTCGCCAAGACTTCGCCTTCTTATGCCTACGTATCCTCATTCAGAAGAGAATGAAGAAATCAGAGTGTCCGTAGTTCGGGAACTACAAAAAAAGGGAAGGGTGATCACCAAGACTTCACCGTCTTGTGCCTACGTATCTTCGTTCAGACGAGAATGAAGAAGTCAGAGTGTTTGTAGTTTGGCCTATCACGGGTTGGTTGGTGTCATTTGAGTGATGCTAAGCTCACGTTCCAGTAGTTAGGTTCGATGCCTATTTGTGGTAGAACGGAGGTAACGTGCCTTTTCGGAAAAGGTTTGACAGAAAATCCCAAAGGACAAAAATGGTTTGCATTTGTTCAAGGATTTTAAAGAAGTGGATTGACTTTGTTTGTGACGTGTATCACACTAAATTCTATGACATAGAATCGAATAATTCGCGCTAATGAACAAAGCGTCTCGCGCATAAAGTACCATAAGATGAGGTTAAAATTGCGCCCGCTCATGTTTTCCCATGTGCTTAAGGCTCGTGGCGCATAATACACATCGTAGTTATTAAGTATTTTACTCGTATTAAGAGAAAGAAGAGAAAAATGGAAGGTCTAAGGGAGATTTGATCCTAGATGTAGTCATGTCAAATGGTCCCATAGTTAAGTTGAAGGAGAATAAGATGTATACACAATATTAACATCACACAACAAATGAATTAAAACGTAAATTGAAAAGAAAAGTACATGGATGAAAATCATGACGCGAATTAAGGCGGCGTGCGCGAAAAAAGGAAAAGCCTACCACAACAAATTAGATTCGATGTAAAGATAACGACATTGAATCATTGAAAAATAATACAAATTGAAATAGAAAATTGCTACCGCATTAGTGGCCATCATAAGTCAACAAGGTAATAAAAACTCACAAATTGCAAATCGAGACGCGAATTAGTAAGCGCAAAAAGTGGATTGTCACTACGCTAAACCGTCAGACACGTGTAAAATTGGGATACAAGGATAAATATAACACATCACACATAAACCGATAAACTCCGCCCCAAACTTGCTACACTTGACGTGATCATCGCAATATGGATCAAAGTTGTGCGGATCTAAATTTAACCAAAAGAAAAAGTAAAGCAAAAGGAATTTTAAAAGTGCTAAAAAAATCAACAATGTTGCTAACGCAAAAATGTGATCATCGCAACCGGATAAAACTAACATAAATGTCACGCATCATGCATTCAAATATTCGAACAGCGTATCAACATAGTTCTATCCGAACAATATAGTCAAAACCAAAATAAAGCAATGGCTATTATATATATATATATATATATATATATATATATATATATATATATATATATATATATATATATATATATATATATATATATATATATATATATATATATATATATATATATATATATATATATATATATATATATATATATATATATATATATATATATATATATATATATATATATATATATATATATATATATATATATATATATATATATATATATATATATATATATATATATATATATATATATATATATATATATATATATATATATATATATATATATATATATATATATATATATATATATATATATATATATATATATATATATGTTAGTAGTAAGGCATACAGTAAAAATATGCTTCGCCCATCATTGGTATATGTTTTACGCATGAAACAATGGTGACATATTATTAGTAACAATTGAAAAAAATCTTACGCACAGGAACAACAAATCAATATATATATATATATATATATATATATATATATATATATATATATATATATATATATATATATATATATATATATATATATATATATATATATATATATATATATATATATATATATATATATATATATATATATATATATATATATATATATATATATATATATATATATATATATATATATATATAGTGAGATGCTGGATCAAACTCTAGTAGGGTCGAAGTCTGTTTGCGAGTAATGCATGTTGTAGTCGAAGTTTGTTCTAACATGTGTTGCACCCCAAAATTTGTCTAACCTATTTCTTACCTAGCTTATGTTTCATTGCATTCATTCTAGCATTAGCATATGCATTGCATTATCATGTGTGCAGGGGATTAAGAGGTGTGTTCATCAAGAGAAGGTTACCAAGGTCTAAGCCTATTCAAAAGGTTGTGTTCAAGCATGTAAGCGTTTATTATCCTTATCAAGTCACCAGAAAAGGTCAAAGCTCATTGAAGGAGTGGATGGTTGAACTGGTTGTATCTCCTATCTTGAGGATCATCAGAGGATTGCAAGCCCATGGATATGGGTGGAAAATATTACAAGAGGTCTTGAGAAGAATTTTGGAGCTCATTCAAGTCATTATTCAAAGTACAAGAAGCCACAGTCAAAGGTAGTGTAGTTAGGGTTTTCACTTGGTCAACCCTGAGTCAACTGTGAGTCTTGAGGAGATTAAAACTCAATTCCAAGAAACTATGATCATGGAATGTTGTGTTGAGACATGTCATATATCATTTCAAGATCAACTCATCAATATTTAGGAGTGTGAGAAGTTGCTAAGCTAGGGTTTCTAAGCTTGACAGTGTAAAATCCTATATCTTGGTGCCTAACTTCAAGACCACATAACTCAAGATACAAGTTTCATCTCATCTTGACACCAACATGAGACTTTTAGAGCATGTTCTTAGATTTATTTTGAGTACTAGAAGTCCTTGATTGGATTTCTAGAACTCAAGTTATGAGGTAGACAAGTTACAGGTCATCAAATGAATGTGATTTTGGTACTTGAAAGTTAACCAACTTCCATGCCATATTTGACCTAGAAGGAGGTCTCACCTGTTCTTGACCCAAACATGAATGTTGTTCCTTATCATCTTAGCTTTCCAAAAAGTCCTATAAGTCCTTCATTGGATTTGTAGAACTCAAGATACAAAGCTTGCAAGGCATGGGTATTTTGGGAAACTTTGATTATAGGTCATTTTGGATTATAGGACAATTTCACCACTTTGCATACCTCAAATGAAAATCTTTCCAACTTGAAAGTTTCTTAAAATGAGGTCATTTGATCAACCAAACATCAAGGAACCATTGATATGGCTTGGATTGAAATTTTCATGAAGGAAAAGGCCATTAAAAGTAAAAAATTCAAATTAATTCATAATGGACCAAAATTGTGCAAGTTTGTGCATATTTTGAGTGCATTCAATATTTCAAACACAATGGCATTCATGGATTTGTGATTTGAGCTCAAAAACCATGTCTTTTTACATGTTTCTTCAAGTGTTAGTAACATGGTCAAGATCCACCATTCATTCACTTTCAAGGGCTAAATCTCATCCCTTGAACTACCTTACATCCCAAGCAAATGACTTAAGCAAAAATAAAGGCATTTTGAAGCCATTTTCGTGCACTCCCATGGGCCTCCAAGTGAGGAAAAAGTTGGATTTCAATTTTCACATACAACCGTGATTGGGCCTCATATCCATTTCAGATCACTTCTATATAACTCCCTGATGAAGACCATGCCATTTTGGGATGAAGTTTGGTGGCAGTTAGAGCAGATTCAGTTGCAACAAACTCAAGAGGAATGCAAAATTGAATTTCACATTTCATCCATTCTCAGGCCAAATTGAAGATTAAGGAAGCTTTAAGAAGATTCCTAGAAGCTTTCTGGATCAAATTGAGCAAGAATTAGCATCAATCCAAGGCTCTATGCAAGCTTCAAACCAGGTATCTTAATTTCACCATAGCTCATTGTTTAGGAACCTTTATCATGCCATTTTCACATATTTGAAACCACAATGATGAGTAGATGAATTCTGGTATGGTTTCGTGGTTGTTTGTGCCAATCCTTGGTTCCTGCTCAATTCTTGAGGAGCTTCGTTTTCACATATTTATGCTTCAAAAACTAAAAAGAACATTATATTCTTGTCGTATGAAGTGAGAGGAAGGGAATGCCATAAAAAATCATGAGTTTTGGCACGTTTCCAAAACTGGTATGGCGCCTTCCCACCTGAGAAGACGACCGGAGTCTTCTCCGGCCACCGCCTGTGAGAGTTCCCCCTTTTCCATGTTTAAATTCCCAATTTAAGTCTCAGCCCTTAGATCTTGAGACTTCCCCCTTTATCCAACGGCCCAGACTTAGTTTCAGTTAGGTTGACCCTCATTTTATTATGTGGCTGGATTATATTCATTGGATCAGATGACTTAAGCATTGTATGGATAGGATTAAGACCTGCCATGGACGCGCGTTGACTGAAGCGTATGGGAAACCTTTAATTTCATTAAACGTTGAATTGGACCTGGGCTTTAGTTTGTTATTTGAACCCCACTGCAAATAGCCCAATACGTAATAACGCGAATCAGTTACTAATCCCACCACAATTTTGTCTATTTTTATTTCTTTTTCTTTTTTCTTTTACTTTGTGCATGTTTACTTTTATTCCATTAGAAATAGTAAAATGCATGCAAAATTCATGAAACTCTTTCTCAAGATTTCTCAGCATGTTAGATGATTTTACAAATTGGTAGATTAATTTTTAGACCATTTTCCAATTTAATGTGAATTTTCCATAATTGGTTTTTCTTTAAATGTGAAAAATGTACATGTTTGCTTCATGAATTTTATTTCCTTATCAATGCATAGAATAAATTTCTGATTTTTTGTGTGATGATTCTAGACACCTTGAATGACTTCTAGGTACTTTTTTTCTGATTTTTTAGATTCCATCTTGATAGGTTTTGGATTAGGTCTTTAGCACCCTTTCCCTTTGCATCCTCCATAGCACACCTTACGGTTTTGCATTCTGTTAGCATACTTAGGCTTGGAGTTAGGCTCTCAAATTTTAAACATAGCTTCCTAACATCATGAGGATCCCCTAGGAATTTTATTAGGATTTTTAGAAGTGTTTTCCTATTTTTAGTAGATTTTACATTATGGTTGATGTTTGTGTGTTTCAAATTGTACCTTCACCTAGTTTTGCATTTTTATGTGATATTTTACAATACTTGTGCATCCAATCCTTACATGTTCACATTGTACATATGTTAAAGCATTTGTAGGTTCATTTTAAAGTCATTATCATGTTCATAGCTTGATTAGGATAGATATCCTTTAGGGCATTGCATATTAGGGTTTCTTAGAAGCTTTGTGTGAATGGTTTCTCTTCCTTATGTGATTCCTTTGCTTTGCTTTGCATTTGCCTTATCCCTCACATTCCTTAGTATAATTATTTGGATCCTTCTTGTGAGAGCCTCATTCCTCCTTAGGAGGAATGTTGTGCATTCCATGAGAAGTTTGAGCCTTTGATGAACATTCAATGACATGGTGGGTTCCTTAGGTTTACACCATGCTCTTCTTCTCCTTCAAGTCCAATTCTTTGGATCCTTCTTGTGAGAGCCTCATTCCTCCCTAGGAGCAATGTTGTGCATTCCATGAGAATTTTGAGCCTTTGAGGACTCAAGTACTTTGTACACACCATCTCCTTTTCATGTACTACATTCTCAGGATCCTTCTTGTGAGAGCCTGGTTCTTCCTTGCGAAGAACTCTGTGCATTCCTCAAGAAGTTTGAGCCTTTGATGGACTCTTTGTGTGTTGATACACATCTCATTGTGGGTTCCTTAGGTTCACACTATATTTCTCTTCTTTGTTGTCCTATACTCTTTGGATCCTTCTTGTGAGAGCCCCATTCCTCCCTAGGAGGAATGCTGTGCATCCTCAAGAAGTTTGAGCCTTAGTGGACTCTTGTGTTGATGCACATTGAGCTTAGTGAGTTGATCCTCACTTTGCCTCCCTTCCCTTTGTTTATCCTTTCATCTTCATGATTGTGTGTTGTTTTGCATTAGAAGTAAGATAGGCATGCATAGGTTTTCTCTTTTCTTTCTCATGTTTGCATTTAAAGGTTGAGCTTGTCTCCCTTTGCTTGTGTGCTTTCTCTGTGCATTTCCATGTTTGCATCTAAATGTTGAGTTTGTCTCCCTTTGCTTGGTTGTTGTTTTCCTTTCATACTTGACATGTTTGCATTAAAGGTTGACTTTGTCTCCCTTTGCTTGTACTGTTGCATTGCATATGCATTTGTTTTATATTTCATCTGCTTAATGCTTGATAGCTTTGTTTTGTTTCCCTTTGGCATGTTCCCTTAGGATTCTCACTTCTTTGTTTAAGGATAGTGATGATAGACATTAGGTTCTAAACCTTTTCATGTAACATTAGGATAGATTCCCTTTCAAACCTCAACCATTAGGACCATCTTGCATGATAACATTAGGGTTTTGATTAGTCCCCCTGTAGAGTCCTTTTCTCTCTTCTCATCTTCAAACAACAGTAAAACACATAATAAAGGCTAATGAGTACTGTACGTTACGAGCCTTAAGCTACTTAGGAAGTGGTGATTAGGGGGCTTCTCCTCAATTACCTAGAGTGTTTAGTATACGTCCTTAGGACGATATGCGACACATTCGTTCCTAAGTCATAGTCTCTAGTGCAGTATGAATCATAAACATTCATAAAAAACACTTCTTTCCCCTAAAAAGACATCAAAACAAACATCAAACTTCCTTTTGCCCTTTTGGGTTCTCTAATCAAGGAAAATCTTTTCAGACAATAGAGTGTTGTTAACTCTTAGTTCTACCGCAAACGGTAACGCCTAAGTCTCCAATGGTCGAGCTGTATACACCAACTGCTAGAACTATTTGTTAACCCTACTCGGGTAAAAATATTTGAACAAACCTGTGTTCTGTTTTATCCCGAACTATGTTTGCTCTGATCTTTCATACCAGATGAAAGTACGTAGGCACAAGACACGATGTCTTGTCGAGCAACCTTCCCCCATCACCCGTAGTTAGCCAAACTACGTTGACTCTGACTTTCCCATTGCACGAGGGAATACGTAGGCCTAGAGCAGCGATGCTCTGTCGAGTCCTTTTTCGTTTTTTTTATTTCTTTTAACCCAGACCTCTAGTTAGATAGATAAACAACCCGTTAGATAAACAACACAAGCGTGGATCCCGTTGAGTACAACAGACGTGAGGGGTGCTAATACCTTCCCCTTGCGTAATCGACTCCCAAACCCGAGATTTGGTTGCGATGACCGGTCTTATCCCTTTTCGCTAGGTTTTTCCGATCGTTTCCTTTCCCTTCCTTGGGATAAATAATAATAGGTAGCGACTCTTCTGTCTTTGCCGGCACCTTTTTTCGCAGTAGCGACAGCTGGCGACTCTGCTGACGACTCCAACGGTTCCCTATGTGAGTCAATCCTAGCGCTTGTATGTTTATCTTTGGGTTTTGTACATACCTGTTGTACTTTAGCATTATTTTCCCGCATTTTATTTTCAGCATTATATTATATCATTATTGTGTTGTTGTGAGAGGTGGTTGATACTGAGAGATAAGCCAGACCCAGGCTTGAGTACATACATAGCACTGGAGTGGAGATTAATGGGGACCTGTTTACTTAGCAAACACCAGTTCCCATGAAATTCACGCTCAGACGAGATTCTCTTTGATGATTTCTTTTCTGGTCCTTAGGATTGGAATTGATTTTGGATCTGAGGATTGTCGACTTTGGGGACCGATCATTTGGGATTCAGCTAAGTGAGGCCTCTTCAGGAGGTGATGATGCTAAACCAGAAATGGTGAACGTATCATCATTTCTCGAAAGTTTGTGACGCTGATGACCGCATAGGATGCCAAACCTTTGTCAGTGGATTAGGTCCATACTTGTGAGTGGGATTGGGTTGTGCAGGAAACCTTGGTCTTCAGACAACCTGGTTTTTTTGACAGTATGAATCAATATTATTGGTATCAGTTAGTTCCTATCAGAGCATTGATATATTCTTGTTGAAGCAGAATTTTGGTCCTTCTCACTCAACAGCACATCAGTCTTGATCTTCTGCTTGCATCCTTAGCATTTGCATCCTTGCATTTTCATTTGCATTTCATTAACGTGTGTCTATGTTGCAGGTGCCTATTCTTCCCCGATTCTAGTGTTCTTGTGCTATATTTCTGATATGGAGGCTTTGAAGAGGACGATAGCATACAGGTTTCCCACCCCAAATATTGGCCCATACTGAAGTTGGTTGCCCTAGCCAATGGTTCAGTAACAGAAGACTTTAGGAAATCATATGGGAGGTTATTGAGATATGTTTGTAAACCTTCTGCGCATGAGATCAGTGGCATGTATACTTTGCTACAGTTCTATAATGCTTAGTTGAGATGTTTCGTTTTTCCGGAGTATAATCTAGCACCCACTCTAGAAGAATACTCAGAGTTGCTAGGCATTCCTATTAAGGATCAGATGCCTTACCATCATGTTAACACTAAGCCTGATCTGGCTGTTCTTGCTACTGTGTTACAGTTAGATGCGTTTGAATTAAGTGGGAGGTTGACTCAGAAAAATGGGATGTATGGTTTTCCTCTACCTTTCCTAGTGGAGAAAGCTCATAAATTTGCCAAGGATGGTTGTTGGGTCGTGTTCAATGCCATTTTAGCCCTTTGCATATATGGTACCATATTATTTCCTAACTTGCCAGACTTCGTGGATGTAGATGCTTTCCACATTCTCGCCTCAGGGAATCCAATACCCACTCTTCTTGGAGATGTTTACCACTCTGTCCATTACAAAAATGAAAACCGGAGGGGGAAGATCGTGTCTTGTTGTGTTCCCTTGCTATACAAATGGTTTGCCGATCACATGCCTAAAGCAGGTCCTTTTGTCTCTTCTCTGGGTACATTAGATCGGTCCGAACGTCTAATAGGTTTGACTGCGGAGAACATCACTTGGTTCGACAAGAGTGTACTAGGTACTGAGCTCATCTATAGATGCGGTGGTTTTCCCAATATTCCTCTGATCGGAAGAAAGGGGTGTATCAATTACAATCCCTCTTTATTGGTTAGACAATTTGGTTATGCATTGAGGGAGGCTCCTAAAGAAGATGAGATACGGGAATCTCTGTATCTCACCGGGCTGCTAGATAGTGATACCTTGGTTAAGCTTGAGCATGCTTGGAGAAATCTTCAAGAAAAGGTAAATCAATGTTGGGGAAGAGCAATAACAAAGCCTTTGATTCATACCTGGTTTGGATTCGAGAGCGAGCCGCAAAGTTTCTAATGCCTTTTCCCGATGTTAAGCCATTATATCCTCCCATGGTTGAAGAGCCAACCATGATAGATATCCAGAAATACAACCAGATGCTACAAGAAAAGGAAGAATTGAAGAAAGCGAATGAGACACTAGAAAAAGAAATCGTTCAACTTTGAAGCAAGAAGAACGAAGTTATCTACTCCCTCAAGAAGCAAACTGAGTTGATTAACCATCTGGGTGCAAGTGTAACCAAAGAGGCTGATGCTCGAGAGCGTCTTGGGTTAGATTTGAAGGCTGTTAGCAGCGTGCTTGCCACTAAGAAGCAAGACTTGGATAGGGCATATCTGAAGATTTCTAAATTCGAGGCATTGTGGAACACTACTCTAACCAACAACAAAGAATGGGGAGAGAAGTTGAAGCAGCAAATCGCCAAATTGAAGATTCAGCTTGAAGCCAAGAATGAGGAGATTGAAGCTGAAGCATTACTAAGGTATGACGCCGAACGCAAGTTGAAGGAAACTATAGCAAGCCTGAAGGATTGCAAATCAAGAGTTGACTCCAAGAAGCGCAAGCTGGAAGATTGTTTCGGAGAAGGAGCATGGGAAGACTTTGTTAAGGACATCCAGAGTACCGTCAGAAAGACAGATCTGCTTATTCGAGGATTACTCACCAGGCCTGACCACCCCGAGACAAAGGAACTATTAGAAGATTTTCGTGCCCGCAGTTGCACTTGACTTTCTTTGTATTTCTTTGTAGCTTTCATTCATTGTTGTATTGTTGACCATCACCAGGCTTGTTAGTTGAGGTCACCCTATTACTGTTGATTCAGATGTACTCGGTTACTCCTGTATGCTGCCTGTGTGGGATTTTATATATATCAGATATTGATTCGTCTCCGTGATCGGCTTCTTATCTATCTCACTGCTATTCTGGAACTAGAATTGGGGGGATTTCCCCTAGGCACAGACACACGTTTGCATTAGCATGTCATTTTGCATAGCAGGTACCTTGGACTTATTTATCTGACCCCTTGTGTTCTTAATCAGGTTGTTTTTCAGGATTGATCGCGGACCTATTCACCGTTACTCCACCCGAGCTAATCAAGTCAGAGTCATGGAGCAGGTTCAGGCTGAAGTGTAGGAGCTTAGGGAGAGGATGTCCCAATTCATGGAAATCATGCAAGTGGTTGCAAGTGGTCAGGAGGAACTCCACACTCTTGTGCAGCCCCTGATTGCTAGGGTTGACGATGAAGGTATTTTTCACGGAGGTGGAGCTACCAACCCTCCTCGTACTGAGACTCCTCGGGCTGACAACTCTGGGCCCACTATGGTTGTTCTCAATGCTGGAATGGGAAATGGAAATGGCGGGACAAGTACTGGCAATGCTGGAGCCGGTATAGGCAATGTTATAACTGGTAATGGTAACATCGGTGCAACCGGTAATAACGTTAGAGCTAATGTCGGTAACATCGGGAATGGGAACTTCCATGGACTTGAGAATGCAGGTATTGTCCACGGAAATGTTCATCAGCCTTGGAATGAAGATCGCCATGATGACATATTCTTGATGAGAGGGGCTGAGGCTGAATTGCCTCCTGAGGCTAGCCGGAGATTTAAATGGCTCGAAGACAAGATGAAGGATTTTGAGAATCTGAACTCTATGGGCCTTGACATGGCTAATTTGGGGCTGATCCCTGACCTCAAAATACCGCCAAATTTCAAAGTGCTAGACTTTGATAAATACAAGGGCACTACTTGCCCTCGTGTCCATCTGAGGTCCTACTACAGGAAAATGTCGGCCTACTCCGACGACGAGAAGTTGCTGATGCACTTCTTTCAAGACAGTCTATCCGGGCCTTCTTTGGAGTGGTACATGGGTTTGGAACTTGTGAGTGTGCAAAG
Organism: Lathyrus sativus; assembly: GCA_963859935.3. Lineage (NCBI taxonomy): Eukaryota > Viridiplantae > Streptophyta > Magnoliopsida > Fabales > Fabaceae > Lathyrus > Lathyrus sativus. The sequence continues at coordinate 413,843,046 of OZ012741.1, read as the reverse complement.
CTGGAAAGACCTTGCAGAAGCTTTTGTAAAGCACTATCAATACAATAGTGACCTGGCTCCCAATCGGGTCCAACTGCAGAACCTATCACAGAAGAATGGGGAGTGCTTTAAAGAATACGCCCAGCGGTGGCGTGAACTGGCAGCCAGAGTTCAGCCACCTATGGTTGAGCGTGAACTGGTGGATATGTTTGTCGCAACGTTGCCGGGCGTTTATTATGAGAAACTAATCAACAGCATGTTAGGGAGCTTCTCTGACTTAATCATTACTGGTGAGCGGGTTGAGAATGGGATCAAGCTGGGAAAGATCCAAGATGGCGAAAGTTCCTCAGCTGGAGGAAAGAAAGTGTTTAGAGGAAGGAAAAGAGAGGGCGAAGCTAACTCTGTATCCGGTTCCCGAGGGAACATAAAGTTAACACAAAACCGCCAGCAACAAAGGGTCGTGAGTATTACTATCCCTGTAGCTCCGCAGCAGCAGCAACCTCAGCAACAACAGCAACCGCAACAAAACCAACAGGGGTATCGGAGGTATCAGAACAAAGGGCCACTGGCGAATCACCACATCGAAGCTCCACCCATGCCTTACTCTCAGCTATTGCAGACACTACTACATCTGCAGCTCATTCAGAAAAGGACCATGGCTCCCTTGACAGGGCCGCCTCCACCTGGTTATGACGCGAACACGCGATGTGAGTTTCATTCGGGGGTGCCGGGCCACTCGATTGACAACTGTAAAGCATTCAAGCATAAAGTCCAAGACCTGTTGGACAGCAAAGCAATAAACTTCTCCGATGAAGTGCCGAATGTAGTTCAGAACCCAATGCCTAACCACAGGGGTGCAGGGGTTAGTGTGATTATTGAAGACGAAGACCTGAATTTGGTGAAGATTGTCGACGATCTGAAAACGCCATTGTTTCGTCAAAGCTAAGCTACTGAAGAAGGGTGTATTCCGGGGCTGCGGGGAATTTTGTATCGAATGTGCGAGTCATCTGGATGGATGAGATCAGCTGAAGGTTGGTATTCAAAGTCTGATTGACGAAGGCGTTCTGCAATTTGATCGGAAGATTGAGAACAAATCTGGCAAGGTATTGACTAAGCAAAAGGATGAGATTGCCACAATCACCATTCCTTATAAAACTGTCACCATTTCTGCTTCAAGTCCACCCACAATCACTATAACAAAGGCTGGTCCTGTACCATTTGAAAGTACCAAGGCTATTCCCTGGAATTACGGAGCAGAGGTTTACTGTAACGGAAAGAAGTTAGACTTGAAAGGCCCACCTGTGGAATCCGTAGATAATATGGTTGGATCGGGCGGAATCACTCGTAGTGGAAGAATATTCTCGCCACCCGAAGTTGTTGCTGACAGAGCCGACAAGGGTAAAGGTAAAGCCGTCACCGAAGAGGCAACCCAAGATGTAGGAAAAGATTTGTTGGTGAAAGATGCTGAGGAGTTCATGCGACTAATCAAGAAGAGCGACTATAAGATAGTCGATCACCTACAACAGACACCCTCGAAGATCTCAATTCTGAATTTGTTGTTGTGCTTTGAGGCACACCGCAATGCCTTATTGAAGATTCTTAACGCCGCGTATGTACCCCAGGAGATTTCTGTTAATCAGCTTGAGGGGGTGATTGCACATGTGAATGCCGGCAACGGATTTGGATTTACTGACCTAGAGTTGACACCGAAGGGCAGAAACCATAACAGTGCTTTGCATATCTCGATAGAATGCCAAGGAACAGTTATGTCCCACGTACTCGTAGACACGGGATCATCTCTGAACGTTCTCCCTAAGAAAGCGTTGATGAAGCTAGATACTAGGGGACTGATTTGCACTCCTAGTGATCTAGTAGTGAGAGCTTTCGACGGGACGCATCGATCGGTATTTGGTGAAGTGACATTGCCCATTCATGTAGGGCCTGAGATATTCGATGCAGTATTTTATATCATGGATATCCAACCTGCCTATAGTTGCTTGCTAGGCCGACCCTGGATCCATTCAGCGGGAGCCATAACCTCTACACTGCATCAAAAGCTGAAGAACGATGTGGGTGGCAGCATCGTCACAGTCTGTGGGGAAGAGGACATTATGGTGAGTCATCTTTCGTCATTCAAGTATGTGGAAGTGGACAGCGAAATCCACGAAACATTGTGCGAAGCATTCGAGACTGTCAAAGTTGATGATTCGACTCCGACACCGAGTAAAGTACCTGAGTGGATCTCTCTTCTTTCGAAGAGGCTCAAGCTGTGCTACAGAATGGTTCAGCCCAAAGCTAGGGGCAGGTGTTGAACATCCCCAACAAACAAGACAAGTTTGGCTTGGGGTATCATCCCTCTTTTGCTTCATCCTCTCAGAGTACAACCTGTTACAAGGGGCCGATTCAGTTCACGAAGGGTGGAGTCATCTTTGAACGCGTCAACGATGTGACCTACGAGGAAGGAGATAGTGATTGTGATATGGATGTGTGGATCTAGCCATGCACGTCGGGGCAGAACCTCCACAATTGGTCTATCCAGGAGTTCATCCAAGTGACCAGTAAAGAGTAATTGTAAGTGCTCTTGATTGGCTGCATTTTGTGGAAAAATATAAGTACATATATGAATGTCATGCTTGATGTTATTACATTCATAATATGGACTGTGCAGGGTAAGTTAACTAAGCTAACTATAAGTTAAGCTGGATGTCATACTTAATGTTATGCCATAGGTCGTGTGACATCAAGCGGAAGTTTGTTTTTCTGGTAGCTATAACTCAGGAAACAACTCAGAAGCTCAAGCTAGAATGCAGGAGACATTTTAGGCACCCTAGGGGAACTAAAATGTACCTGATTAAAGAGGCAAGCGTGCAGAATACATAAGTGAGGGTTTATGATGGATAAACCTAATGTTTGCGCCCAGGCCTAAGAACTGATTTGCTGCTACAAATACCAGGAGAGGCAATCCTAGAAGGCAACTGTTGAAGATAGAGAAACAGAGAAATCACCATAGTGGTTTAGAAGTGAAGAGGTTATTCTTCACGTTTGTGTCTTAGGAATACGTGTAACCCAAGCAACTGTTGAGTGCATTGGTTAGGTAGTTTCTAGACTGTGTTACACTCGAAGCTGTTAAGCAAGAGTGTGTGTTCCTTGATCAAAGCTTTGAAGCAAAGATCAAGGTGTGTGTGTAGGTGAAGTGTCTCTTCAATCTACCATTTAAATTGTAACTTGTTGTTATCACTGTTGTGTGATTGTAGGGAGTGAGTGGGTATACTCAGGTCTAGAGTGTCTCTAGGTTAAATTGTCATTGGGTAGTGATTAAGTGAAGAGTGCAAACTGGAGGTCTGACTCTGAATTGATACTGCTGATAGTGAAATTTCTCCCTGGCTTGGTAGCCCCCAGATGTAAGTGTGTTGCACTGAACTGGGTCAACAACTAACTGTGCTATTTACAGCTTTGTTATTACTGCATAATAGTAGATCTGTAGTGAAAGTCACAGTGGATGTTATAACCTCTGTTAGAACATCCATCGTGGGCAGGCCAGAATTTTCAATTGGCATCAGAGCAGGCACCCTGCCTGTTTATTACTGGGTGAGATCTAGGGAAACAAAATTCTGGTACTATGGATAAAGATATTGGATTCACCAATAGACCTCCAATTCTGGATGGTTCAAATTATGACTATTGGAAGCCTAGGATGATTGCCTTCCTAAGGTCCTTAGACAGTAAGGCTTGGAGAACTGCAAACTCTGGCTGGGTACATCCTGTGAAGACTGACAAGGATGGAGTGTCTGTGCAAATTCCTGAAGAGGAATGGACCAAAGAGCAAGAGGCATTGGCTCTTGGAAACTCTAAAGCATTGAATTCACTCTTCAATGGTATAGACAAAAACATCTTTAGACTGGTCCACCACTGTGAACTAGCAAAGGATGTTTGGGACACTCTCAGAACCACTCATGAAGGAACTTCCAAGGTTAAAATGTCAAGACTTCAAATGCTGACCAAAAAATTTGAAAGTCTAAGAATGAAGGAAGATGAGACCATTCATGACTTCTACATGAATTTTCTTGAACTAGCCAACACCTCAGGAGCTTTAGGAGAGAAGATGGATGAAGAAAAGCTTGTAAGGAAGATACTAAGGTCACTACCTAAAAGATTTGCAATGAAGGTAACAACCATTGAAGAAGCTCAAGACATATGCCTAATGAAAGTGGATGAACTCATTGGATCTCTTCAAACTTTTGAGATGGGGATGTGTGATCAGGCTGTGGAGAAAAAAAGCAAGAGTATAGCCCTTGTCTCAAACACTGCTGAGACTTCAGAGCATGAAAGGGAGGAAGATCTATCAGAGGCAATAGCCATGCTTGGAAAATAGTTCAACAAACTTGCCAAAAGGATAGATACTAAGTCTAAGCCCTATTTCAAAATGGTGTCTGCTGATAAAGAAAAAACTGGAGATAAAGCCAACCAAAGCAGAGGAGTACAGTGCCATGAGTGTGAGGGATATGGGCATGTTAGGAAGGAATGTCCCACATACCTCAAGAAGAAGGGAAAAGGTCTAACAGTCACTTGGTCTGATGAAGACTCTGACAGTGGATCAGAAGGGGAATCATCCAAGCATGTAACTGTTCTCAACAGTGTGTGTGTATCTGATTGAGACTCAACTGAAGAGGAGCTAACTTATGATGAACTAGCTGAATCATATAAGAAGTTATCCATCCAAAGCACAGCACTGTACCAGCAAGGAGAGCATCTGAAGAAGTTCATCAAAGAGCTAGAAGCTGAAAAGAGAGAGCATCTAGACACTATAAACTCACTCCAAGGGAAGGTAAAGGAGTTGAAAGGAGAAAAGGAGCAAATGACAAAATCCATAAGGATGCTCAACTCTGGATCTGACATGCTAAAGGAGATTCTCCAGAGTGGTCAGACTGCAGGAAATAGGTCTGGTCTAAGATTTGTTGAAAAACAAAATCCTGTCTTGAAACTCAAGAGGTTGCAGCCTGACATTCAAAAGTTACAAAGGATGTCACAGCCAAAGTTACAACATCCTCCCCACAGAGATTGGAATCAAGTCAAGAGACAATTCCAAAGGCACAGATGCTACCACTGTGGAAAGCTTGGACACATTCGTGCTGTGTGCTTCTGGTTGCATGGATTTCCACGGCAAAGAAGTGATAATCAGGGTAAGCAAGGAAAAAGACAGCATCAAGGACAAAGGTATCATCATGCCCACCAGAGCTGAAGACAGCATCAAGCAAAATTCAGAAAGATGGAAGTGCCTAAGATGCAAGAACAATGGGCTGTCAAGCCTGTAGCTCTAACAGCCAACATCTCCCTAAGAATGCCAAACAATGAGGACTGGTATTTTGACAGTGGCTGCTCGAGGCATATGACTGAAATTTAGGATTTGTTGATCAAACTCAAGCCTCATTCATCTAGTCATGTAACCTTTGGGGATGGAGCTAGAGGAGAAATCATAGGTGCTGGACAACTTGACAGTCCTAAAGCTCCAGAATTAAGAGATGTCTTGTTAGTTAAAGGATTAACTGTCAATCTAATAAGCATAAGTCAACTATGTGATCAAGGTTTAAAAGTACACTTCTCCAAAGACAAGTGTGTGGTGACCAATGAAGAGGGTAAGGAAGAAATGAGGGGATCTAGATCCAAAAACAACTGTTACATATGGGAGCCCAGAAGCAACATAAATGGACTGGTAAATGAAGAAAAGGATCACTTTAGCCTAGAGAAAAGAACCAGGCCCAAATCATCAACAAAAGGAGTTTCATAATATGCTTCAGAAAGAAGGGCTGGGTGTAAGAAAAGTCAGGCAGGAAGGCTAGACAAGAAGGGATACCTTAAGATTAGCCTTCAAGAAAAGCTAGACATGCTGTATTGAAACCTAATGGAGTCCATGGAGGACACTCTGCAGAAGAGAAGCAATGTCACTCTTGAGGTTATGACCCTGTTCTGTGACATCAAAGGTGTCATCCATGAGAGGTCTACTGATCTTAAGATGGGAATGCTCAGTGGTAGAGTATGGACAATGACGTGTGGAAACTACGAGGACCATGTACGAAGTATTGTTGACAGGGGTTCAAAAAGTATAAAGGAAGGTTAAGGCAAGATTGAGCAATGGAAAGTGAGTTTCTATAATAAGGAGTTATAGCAATTAACAGGAAGTGGGGATTATGCCTTGAAATTAATATCATTAGAAACAAATCAAAAAGGAGAGTTCCCTCTTAGTGGGCAAACGTACCATATCATCACATATAATATACACCCCCTCCACTCTTGGTGCGAGCATAATCCTTTCAGCGTCCATAACAACTTAGCCAAACAAAGAGAAGTCATCATCTCTCGAGCAAAGTCATCAACCATGTCACAACATACAAACCCTAGAATCACCACTAGCAATGCTGAGAATAACCCTAATGAGATTCTAGAGATTGCGCCCCTGCGCATGATGACACCAGACGGATTGTTGGTAAAGAAACCTAGAAGGTTGCATGCAAGAAAACCCATAACCCTCGGCCCTGGTCAATCTCCCACTACTACTGAATCGACTGCCCTAGATACAGAAAAAGCTAGGCAAACCCACCTGAAACTTGCAGAAATGGTGGCCAGTGCTCTCAATATACCCATGATATCTAGCACAAAGGGGTCTGAGCCTAAACCACATGATCAAGCCAACGTCTTGCCGGATGTCACAACACTAAAAGACCCTACACCAAAAGAAAAGAGCAAAGGTGGAAAGGCCAAACTCACAGATGAATGATCTCATGGAATCAAAAGAACTGCAGTAGTTGACCTAGAAGACTACTCAAACAATGACCTCATTGTTAAGCTCAATCCAGGAATAGCCAAACGGCTAATGACAAGAAAAGGAAAAAGGACAACTGATCAAAGTTCCCCCATGCAAAAGAAGGATAAGAAGATTGCTGAACAAGAAACCACTGCCAAGAAAGCTGGTACAAAGAGGCCTAAGGTTGGTCCTCCTAAGGGCTGGAGTAATGTTTTCACCAAGAAGCAGAAAGCTAAGTCCAGTTCAGAACCAGAAACGGAATCAGATGCAGATGCTGATGTGTCAGACATGCAAACCAATCAAAAGCCTTCTACGAGCAAATTGGCTGCAAGCATTCCTGAGTTACCTACTGATAACATCATCTTTCACTATCCATCTAGTGTAAACAGATGGAAATACATGTATCACAAGAGATTAGCCATAGAAAGGGAGCTTGGTCAAAATGCTCTTGAGAACAAAGAAATCTTAGCCCTGATAAGCAAGGCTGGCCTGATGAAAACAGTGACTCAACTTTCACAATGCTATGAACTATTGGTGACAGAGTTCATAGTCAATCTGGCTGGAGAAAGTGCTGATAAGAAATTAAGTGAGTATGGGAAGGTATATGTGAGAGGAAAGTGTGTCAAGTTTACAGCAGCACTCATTAACAAGTACCTGGGACGACCTCATGAAGGGCTGATGGAAATACAAGCCACAGATCACCAAGTGTGTAAAGAAATCACTGCCAAACAAGTCAGACAATGGCCATCCAAAGGGAAGCTTGTAGCAAGCAAGCTAAGTGTCAAATATGTTATGCTTCACAAAATTGGAGCTGCCAACTGGGTGCCCACAAACCATAAGACCTCAGTGGCCACCATCCTTGGAAGGTTCTTATATGCAGTGGGAACTAAGGCTCACCTCAATTATGGGGCATACATACATGAGCAGACCACGAAACACGCAGGGAGTTATAGTGTCAAGGGACCTGTTGCCTTTCCTTCACTCATATATGGTATAATATGTGATCAGCATCCCAACATTGTCAAGGAAACTGACATAGCCTGCAAGAGAGAAACTCCTCTGTCCTTCAACTATAAGTTGTTTAAAGGAACTCATGTTCCTGATATTGCTGTATCTTCAGCTGATCCTTCTAAAAGAACCTCAACAGCTAGCAAAACTGAGGTAGTTAAAATGCTCAAAAACACATGCAAGGAATTGGAGACAAGGAAGATAAAACTGGAAAAATTGATCAGAACTCTGGAGCTTGAAGAGGGGACAAAATATGCTGATGAAACCAACAATAGTGATGACTCAGATGATGAAGTTCAGGAAGCAGAAGAAGCTGCGGGGAACCTGTTGCACCCCAAAATTTGCCTAACCTTTTCTTACTTGGTTTATGTTTCACTGCATTAGCATATCATTGATCTAACATTTGCATAGCATAGCATTATTCATTTGACAGGGGATCAAGTGTGGTTTATATCTAGAGGTTTTATTCAAGTTTAAGAAGTCACCATAATCATCAGGAAAAGGGTTGGTTTCTTAAGAAGTTCATTTGCTTGTATGGGGTTAGTCTCCTAATTTGAGGACCAATGGAAGATCATCAATGGATGGTAAGGTCTTGACCAAGGTGAGAGGGGGTGAGTGGGTGAGTAGAGCTCAGTGGAGTGCCTTGGAGGTCATAGTGGAGCTCAATCAAGTCTTTGTGCCAAGTGTGAAGAGCCACAGTTGAAGGTGTTGCAAGTAGGGTTTTCATCTGAGTAATCCTAAGTCAACTAACCAATTGAGGAGGATCAAAGCTCAATTCTAGGTCTTTGTAATCATGGATAGTTGTGTTGAGACACATGAGATGATATTCCAATATCTATGCAAGAAAAGTTCCAGGTGTGAGGAGTTGCTAAATTAGGGTTCTCACGGTAAAATCCCCTATTTAGTGTCTAACTTCAAGACCACTTATCTCAAGATGCAAGTTTCATCTATATTTTTGGCCAACATGAAACTTGTAGATCATGCTTTTAGATTTAATTTGATTACTAGAAGTCCTCCATTGGATTTATAGAACTCAAGTTATGGTCCAGACAAGTTACAGGTCATCTGAGGAATGTGAAATTTGTCTGTGAAAGTTCACCAACTTCCAAGGAACTTTTGACCTAGGAGGGGGTTTCTCCTAAACTTTTGGCCAACATTAAAGTTGTAGGTCTTGATCTTAGATTTCCAAATTGTATTAGAAGTCTTCCATATGATTTGTAGAACTCAAGTTATGAGGATTACAAGTTAGGGGTATTTTGGGAAAGTAAGATTATAGGTCATTTGGCATTATAAGTCATTTTCTCCATCTTGCAAGCCTTAAATGCAATTTTGTTCAACATGGAAATTGCTCAAAATATGGTTTTTAGGTCAACCAAGAGCTCATGGTGAATTGATTGGGTCCATAGTAAGAGTTGACTTGAAGTGGTTTGAAAGAAGAGAAATTAAAGGCCTTATTTGGTGGGAAATTCAAATAAATTGTTATATGCACAAAATATGCCAAATGACCACTCAATTTGATCAGAAATGATGATTTAGAAACATTGGCAATTTTAGAATTGTCAATTGACCCATAGTTCATGGTGTTTTGACATGTTTCTTCACTAATAAGCAACATCACAAGAAATCATTCACAAAGCCAATTTGGAAGCTCTAGTTGATCTGAACCCCTTCAAGGACTGTTATGCAAGCTAACCAAAGCTTCTCATGCAAGGAATTAAGCAAAATTCGAGTTGGCCATAATCAAATTTTTGGAGGAAAGTTGAAAATGGATCTTCTGAATTGGGCCTGGGCTGGGTCTTTAGAAGTTTCTATCACACTCTATAAATGTTCAGAAACTCATTTGGGCAAGGGTTGGTGATTGATTTGTGCTGAGATCAGAGAGAGCCATTGGAGTTTGAAGAAGAAAAGTGCAAATCGGTTTTTGGATTCAAGCTGTTTTCAAGAGGAATTGAAGGTTCTACAAGTTTCTGCCATCATCACTGAGTAGATCTGGAAGGTTTGGAAGCAAGATTCAAGCCATAGACATCTCAATTCGAAGCTTAAAGTCAGGTTGGTAAACCTCAAATTTCCTCTTAATTTAGCATGATGTAGTTAGAAACAAGCATGTGGCTAGGATCTATGTGAAATGTAGCATGTTTTAGGATTGAATTGGTGATAATTGGTGGTGATCAAGAGTGCACCATGAATTCTGTTTTGATTCGAGTAGAAGTGATCGTGAGGAATTAATACAAGTGAGATAGCTTAGGTTAATCAGTGTTAGATGAGGATCATTTTTATACCAGTAATTTGAAGTTTGGTGAAGATTGTTGTGTTGACATATTTTGGATCTTGATTCGGTTTTGAAAATATAGAAGGATTCATGAAATTTGGAGTTCATTTTCGTAATCAGCGTGAAATTCTGAGCAAGATTGATGTATAGTTTGTGTTTTATGGATGCCTGCAACTTGGCCTTCACCGGAGAAGACGGTGGCGCCACCGTCTGGTTCAAAGCCCTCACCGGAAGTTGAAGGAAGAAGATGATGTATGGTACGTTGGATCTGGCTGGAACTTGGACTCAGTAAGATCATCGTGTGGCTCTCATTCAAACTGAGATTTACCTCTCTTCCAAAACGAGGTCGTTTCATTAAACGACGTGGAATCCCACTCAGCTCCACCTCACTCCTCACGTGGACACGCGCATTGGCCTAGGATTTGCTTACTAAGTCTGATGATCCAATGGCTCTCCTAATTTCCTGGATTTTATTTAGTTTTAATTTCCATTTTTGATTTTCTTTTATTCCATTTTACTTCTAAAATCATTTTTAATTTCAATAATTGTCAGAAAAATAAAAAGAAAATATCCCCATGATCCTTGCTTGATTTGTGATTTTTCTATGATGTTAGATTTAATTTTTGATATTTTTTCAATTTAATTCCTATTTTTCTCATTTTAAGTATTCCATTAATTTTGCATAATTGATACCTCTGTTTGTTGATTTTTGTTCTATCAATTGGTTTGGAATTTTGTTGTGAATTTTTGATAGATGCTAGGTTAGAGATGAATGCTCCCATATGAATTTTCTCACATTTTTTAGAAAATCATAGCTTCTGATTTAGAGATAGGTTTAGAGCCTTTCCCCATTAATGGTTTCCCTTGATACCTTTCAACTTAGGATTTTATTAGAGGACTTAGAATTAGATTTAAGCCCTGATTTCTGGACTATTGATCATTAACAAATAATTAGATTTTTAGGATGTGTTTTTCTATTTTAGATAGAATATTCAAGTTGTTTGTTCATTTGGTGCTTCAACCTTGGTGATTGTTTTGGAATGGACTCAAAGTGGGCTTTTCTTGCATGTTGGGCTTCTGGTTCCTCTTGGATGATGTCATGGGCATGATGAAGCTTTTGTGGAGTGGCTGGTGGAGCTTGGCTTGGAGCTTTTGTTTTCTTTTTGTTAGCTTTTTGTAGCTTATAAGATTAGGGTATTTAGGAGAGAGCTTTAGAAATAGTTTTTCCTTCAAATAAGCATGGTTGGTTTCACTTGATCTCCATTCTCATCCTATGATTCAAAGTCCTCATGTGAAAGTCTCATCTCTTCGTTGGAGGGATGTGTGACATTTTACAATGAGTAGAACTTTTGAGGATGCCTTTCTCTGATGACTGGTTGAGTGTCAAGTGGGATTCCTTTGGTTTCCTTCCTGCTTCCCATCATCAAATACTCATCTTGTTGATTCTCTTCATTCTTGGTGGAGTGGTTTGGTAAAGTTTGAAGATGGAGCATCCCTTTCCTTCTTTTGAAGATGGTGTGGACTTGAAGAGCAGTTACAAACTTTGGATTGGATTGTTGTCAGAAGATTGCTCTGCTGTGGAGATTGTTGGCCTGTTTTCCTTGTTTATCTGTTTTCTTCTTGTTCTACTGTATTGATGTGACTTGTTTGGAGTGTTGCACTAGAATTAGGCTTCATGTAGATGATCATAGGCCTAAGAGCATCTTAAGGGTTGAGCTTCTCCCCTTGCTTGTATTGCATTAGAGGTTGAGTTTCTCCCTCTGCTTGTATTTTTACTGTGTGGCTTTGCTTGCTGGTATTTGGTAGAGCTCAGCTCCCTTGCCTGTGTGGTGTGTGGCCTTTGTGCCTTATTTTTTTAGAAGTTGAGCTTGTCTCCTTCTGCTTGTGTGATGCATAGCATGCATTTTATTTACAGCATTTTGTTTACAGTAATTTCTTTTTTCAGTTAATTTGTTTACTGTTTGGTTTCCTTTGCCATGTTCCCCTAGGAACTCTGACTTCTCTGGTTCCAGAGAAGTTATGACAGACATTAGGGTTCTAACCATGCATGATAACATTAGTTAGTTTCCCTCCTAACCTCAACCGTAGGATCAATTTTGCATGACAACTTTAGGATTGGATCAGTTCCCCTTTAGTGTGTATTTTCTCTTCTCATCTGCAAACAAAATCAAAATACAGTAATAAAGGTTAATTGATGTCATACGTTACGAGCCTTAAGCTACTTGAGAAAGGATTGTTGGAGAGTTTCTTTTCAGCAATCTGGATGTTTAGTATGGTACCTTTTGGGTGACATGCGACGCATTCACTCTCAGGTCATAGTCTCTAGTGCGATATCAGTTGCAAACATCTAAAAAACAGAAAACAAAGATCAAAATCTTTTTGTCCTCTTGGACCTTTAATCCCTTGGGAAACCCTTTTCAGAAGGAGAGTTCTGTTAACTCCCGGTTCTACCGTAAACGGTAAACGCCTAAGTCTCCCGTGGTCGAGCTGCATACACTAACTGTTGGAACCGTCTGTTAACTTTACTCGGATAAAAAAGACAAACATGTGTCTCTCGTGTCCCGAACTATCTTTGCTCTGATCTTTCATGCTATGTGAAAGTACGTAGGCACAAGATGTGATATCTTGGCGAGCAACCTTCCCCCGTAGTTAGGCGAACTACGTTGACTCTGATTTCTCGTTCCAGACGGGAATACGTAGGCATAAAGTGCGACACTTTGCCGAGTCATTTTCTTTTCTTTTCAGACCAGACCTTAGTGTAGATAGACTTAACAAACCCGTCAGATAAACACAACAAGCGTGGATCCCGTCGAGTACGATGGACGTGAGGGGTGCTAATACCTTCCCCTTGCGTAACCGGCTCCCGAATCCAAACAATGGTTGCGACGACCTTGTCTTATACCTTTGCGTCAGGTTTTTTCCGATTGTTTCCTTTCCCGTTCTGAGGGATAAATAACGAAAGGTGGCAACTCTTCTGTCTTGTCGGCCTCGTTTTTCGCAGTAGCGACAGCTGGCGACTCTGCTGGGGACCCTGGTTCTCTATGCGAGTCAATCCTAGCGCTTGTGTGTTTACTTGTTGGGTTTTATTTATCGCATTTACTTTCCACATTTTATTTTTAGTATGATAATTATTGTGTTGTTGTGGGAAGGGGATCTGATGAGCGAGAAGCCAGACCCAGGCTTGAGTGTACTTAGCATTAGTTGTGGAAATTAGTGGGCGTGTGCTTGCTTTGCAGGCACTAGTGTCTCATGAAATCCACGCTCAGACGAGGTTTTCCCGGTTGAATTATTTTCCGGCCCTTTGGGCTTGAGGGGTTGTTGGTTTGGAGGATTGTCGACTCTGGGGACCGATCATTTGTGACTCAGCAGAGTGAGGCCACTTCAAGGGATGATGATGCCACACCTTTTGGGTATCATATCATCGGTCTTGAAAGTCTGTGACGCTGGGAAACGCATAGAATTCCATACCTTGTCTGTGATTAGGTCCATACTTGTGAGCGGGGTCGGGTTATTGCAAGAAACTTTAACTTTCAGACTACCTGGTTTTCTTGTCAGTGAATCAATGTTGTGGGGTTCAAAGGTTCTTATCATCAGAGATGTAGTTGTTCTCGACAGTGTGTATCTATTGGTCCTCTTCAAGGTTGTGCTATCAGAGCAGTGTGGTGATTGTGTTGGATTAGGGCTTTGATCTGCTCAGCAACCATCTTGATCCTCTGTTGCATTGTATTTTGCATTTTGCATACTCATTTGCATATCATTAACGTGTGTCTGTGTTGCAGGTACCTTATCCCCCGGTTCAGGTTTTCTTGTCGTCTATTGTGCTATTATGGGTTCTCTGAGGAAGACTGTGGCCTATAAGCTTCCCACTCCAGATGTTGCTCAGTTGTCCAGTCTGATTGCTTTGGCAAATGATACTGTTAGAGGTGAATTCAGAAAGTCTTATGGGAAGCTGCTCAGTTTTGTCCGTAAACCTTCTATGTATAAGTTGAATGGGTTGTATGCCTTGTTGCAGTTCTATGATCCTCCTTTGAGATGCTTTACTTTCCCGGACTTCATTCTTGCACCTACATTAGAAGAGTATGCTGATTTATTGGGTGTGCCTATCAGGAGTCAGATGCCTTTTGTTCATATGGATGATGAGCCTAATCTGGCTAATCTAGCTCTTTCTCTTCATCTGGATGCCTCTGAGTTGGTCTTGTCTAGTTGGAACGGGGTTCCTGGTTTTTCTTTGCAGTTCTTAGTGGGGAAAGCCCGACAGTGGACCAAAGACGGTTGTTGGATTGTGTTCAATTCCATTCTTGCTCTCTGCATATATGGTATCATTATGTTTCCTAATATGCCTGACTTTGTGGACTTAGATGCCTTTCATATCTTTGCATTAGGGAATCCAGTTCCTACCTTGATTGGATATGTCTATCATTCCGTGCATTACAAGAACGAGAATAGAAGGGGTAAGAATGTATCATGTTGCGTGCCCTTGTTCTATAGATGGTTTGATAGTCACCTACCCAAGAAGGGTCTCTTTGCCTCATCTGCAGCCACAGCGGAGTGGTCTGAGCACTTGATGAGTTTATCAGTAGAGAATGTTGTTTGGTTTGATAGAGATATGTTGGGTACTAAGGTTATATTCAGCTGCAGTGGGTTTTCGAATGTGCCTTTGATAGGAAGGAAGGGTTGTATCAACTATAATCCATCTTTGCTTGTCCGACAGTTTGCTTATGCTTTGAGGATTCCGCCAAAGGATGAAGAGGTGCAGGAATCTTTGTACCTCACTGGTCTTCTAGAGAGGAATATGTTATCTAAGCTTCAGCATGCCTAGAATGATATCAGTAGATGAGGGAAGTCATTGTTGGGGAAAAGTAATAGCCAAGCTTACGCTCCATATGTGACCTGGATCAGAGCCAGAGCAGAGATTATAGGGATGCCTTTTCCACCTGCTAAGCAGGAATGCCCTCCAGTGGTGGAAGAGCCTACTACCGTGTCTATTCAGCAGTATAATCAGGTGTTAGATGAGAGAGAGGAGCTGAAGAAGGCAAATGAAGAGTTAGAGAGAGAGTTGGCACAGATCAGAAGCGAGAGAAATGAAGTTGTCCACTCCTTCAAGAGGCAAACAGAGTTGGTGAATAGGTTAGGTACGGATTTGACTAAGCAGATGGCTGAGCATGAGCGTTTGGGTTGGGACTTCAAATCTGTCAACGACGTACTGGCCACTAAGAAGCAGCACTTGGATGAAGCGTACAGAAGAATATCCAAGTTTAATCAGCAGTGGAATGCCACCATAGCCAACAACAAAGAGAGGGAAGATAAATTAAAGCAGCAGATCTCCAAATTGAAGGCTCAGGCGAAGGCTAGTGAGAAGAGGTTTGATGAGGAGACCGCTCGCAGATACGCCACTGAAAATTTGTTGAACAAAGCTCTCGCTAACTTGAAGGATCGCAAGCAGAGGTTCGAGTCCAAGAAGCGAAAGTTAGAGGATTGCTTTGGCCAGGGAGCGTGGGAAGATTCGGTTGAGGGTCTCCAGTGTACTATCCTGCAGAGAGATTTGCTTGTTGAAGGGTTACTTACTCGTCCTGATCACCCCGAGACTAGAGAGTTGCTGGAGGAGTTTCGTGCCCACGGTCGCACTTGATTATCTTTGTAGCTCTTTGTTTTTTTTTAATCTTGTTGTAGGCTGATCATCACCAGGCTTATAGGTTGAGGTCATGCTATTGATTCCCATTGTATTCACCGACTTTGTACTACTACCTTGTGGGCCTTATCTATATATGATGTTATTCCAGTGGCTATATCCGGATTTCTTGTTATCAGCACTTGCACTCTGGCACTCGAATCGGGGGAAAATCTCCCTAACACACAGACACGCGTTTGCATTTGCATAAACCATTCGCATAGCAGGTACTTTGTACTGTTCTCTTAACTCTCTGTTGATGCAGGTTCCAGGATTGCCGACCAACGAATTCATCGTTATCCTACCAGAAGCAACTGTAAGAAAGTCATGGACCAGATGCAGACTGAGATGCAAGAGATGTGTGGCCGTATGGCGCAGTTCATGCAGGTGATGGAGACTGTGGCTAAGGGCCAGGAGCAGCTGCAAACTCTGGTGCAGCCTCTGATTGCTAGGGTTGATAGTCAGGGTGTGCTACATGGTGGTTTTGCTAATCATCCTTCTCGAGTCGGGACTCCGCGAGCAGATGACACGGTGCCGGTAGTTGTCCTCAATATGACTAAAAATGATAACAGAGCTGAGAATGTGGATGTGACGGGGAATGCTGGTTTCAATGTTGGCGCTGGGAATGTTGGTCTCGGTGCTGGGAATACTGGTATGGGTATTGGTATTGGCAACATTGGTTTTGGTGGTAATCAAGGCTATGGCAATCAGGGTTACAGAAACCCGGGTTACGGTAATCAGGGTTTCGGTAATGCAGGCTTCGGCAATGCAAGCCATAATGGTATGGGAATGGGCGTTCATAATGCTGGTTTTGGGCCAGGCACTGGAAATCAAGGTTTCGGTAATATGGGATACGGTCCTAGGATTAATCAGACTAGTTTTGGTCCTCATACTGCTTACGCTGAATATGGTAATGAGGACTCTCACTGGGGTGAAGATCGCCAGGAAGATGCTTTCCCTCCTCCAGGAAGGGATTTTGAGGCGCCCGCTGACAATGATAGAAGGTTCAGGTTGTTGGAAGAACAAATCAGGAATCTTGCTAATCAGAACGCCACGGGGCTGGACGTGGCTAACATGGGATTGGTCCCTGGCTTGAGGGTACCAATCAAATTCAAAGCGCCCACATTTGACAAGTATAAAGGGGATACTTGCCCGAGAGTTCACGTGCGATCTTACTATCGAAGAATGTCCGCCTATTCTGATGACGAAAAGATGTTGATGCATTTTTTCCAAGACAGCTTGTCGGGACCGTCATTGGAATGGTACATGGGGTTAGAGCCTACTCAAATCGGTAGCTGGAAGGAGTCGGCAAAAGCTTTTGTCAAGCATTACCAATACAACAGCGACCTTGCGCCGAATAGGGTCCAGCTCCAAAATCTCTCTCAGAAGAATAACGAGAGTTTCAAAGAATACGCCCAGAGGTGGCGTGAGCTAGCTGCTAGGGTGAACCCACCTATGGTAGAGAGGGAGTTGGTAGATATGTTTGTGGGCACTTTCTCCGGGTTGTACTATGACAGGCTCATTAATTGTACGACAGCTAATTTTTCTAAGTTGATACTCTTGGGGGAACATATTGAAAATGGTGTTAAGATCGGTAAGATCCAAGCGGGTGAGTCAACCTCAGCTGGAGGTGGTAAAAAGGCTTTTGGGAACAAGAGACAGGGAGATACCAATGCAGTATATAGTGATCAGAGAAGGGATAGAAGTCGGAATTGGCATAGGCAGCAGATCGCCAGTGTGACAATTCCTGTACCTCAACAGCAACAACAACAGCCACAATAGCAAGAGGGACGACAGGATGCCGCTCCACAGAGATATCAAGGTCGGGATAGGGCTGTGAAAATAGTCTTTGATGCACCTCTGTTACCTTATGCTCAACTTCTTCCAACCTTGTTACAGTTGCAGCTTGTTGAGAAAAGGACGCTAGCTCCGCCGAAGGGCACGCCTCCTTATGGGTATGATGTTAATGCACATTGCGACTTCCACTCAGGGGCACCCGGTCATACCATCGAGAATTGTCAAGCGTTCAAGCACAAGGTGCAAGATTTGATAGATAGAAAAGCTATAAACTTTGGTAACGAAGCGCCCAATATTGAGAAGAATCCTATGCCGCCTCATGGAACTGCAAAGGTAGGTGTTGTGTTGGAGGATACTAGTCTGAATATGATTATGAATGTGGATGAATTGAAAATGCCTTTGGGTTATGTCAAAAGTAGATTGATGAAAGGGGGGTGTTCCCTGGATGTGACGCCGATTGCGTTGATTGTTTGGCCCAGCCTGAGGGTTGTAATAACTTGAGAAGAGGTATTCAAAGAATGATCGACGAAGGTACGCTGCAATTTGATCGCACTGCTGAAGATAAGCCTGTTGAGGCAAAAGTTGAAAAGCAGGGTGAAGTTGCAACGATTACAATACCATTCAAAACTGTCACGATATCGGCACCTCCCAAGAGGCCAACTATCACAATTACCATAGCTGGACCTATCCCGTATGAGAGTACTAAAGCCATCCCCTGGAATTATGGGGCAGAAGTATATTGCAATGGGGAGAAGATTAACTTGCCAAGCCCGCCTGTAGGATCTGTTGATAATCTTGTGGGGGCAGGGGGCATAACTCGCAGTGGTAGAATCTTTACATCGCCAGAAGTAGAAGCTGAAAGAATTTCAAAGGGAAAATGTAAGGTCAATGAGGAAGGACCGTCGCAGGAGAAAGAAAAAGAGGCTTTGACCAAAGATGAAGAAGAATTCATGAGGTTAATTCGGAAGAGCGATTATAAAATTGTCGATCATCTGCAGCAGACGCCTTCCAAAATATCAATTTTGTCATTGTTGCTTTGTTCCGAGGCTCACCGGAACGCGTTGTTGAAAGCTCTGGACGCTGCCTATGTACCCCATGAGATATCTGTGAATCAACTCGAAGGAGTGATTGCGCACGTGAATGCGGGGCATGGCCTTGGCTTTACTGACTTTGATTTGACGCCCAGGGGCCGCAATCATAATAGTGTGTTGCATATTTCTGTCGAGTGTAAGGGCACTATTATGTCCCACGTCCTTATTGACACTGGTTCATCCTTAAATGTCTTTCCCAAGAAAGCATTACTGAAGCTAGATACCTGAGGAATAATCTGCACGCCAAGTGATTTAGTGGTGAGAGCATTTGACGGGACGAGAAGGTCTGTGTTTGGAGAATTGACTTTACCGATCCAGGTCGGTCCAGAAGTGTTTGACACTGTGTTTTACATCATGGACATACAGCCAGCTTATAGTTTTTTGCTTGGACAACCGTGGATCCATGCTGCAGGGGCTGTGACATCGTCGTTGCACCAAAAGCTTAAGTATGCGGTCGGTGGTAGTATTGTCACTATGTGTGGGGAGGAATACATTCTGGTCAGTCATCTGTCATCGTTTAAATATGTCGAAGTGGATGGTGAGATCCATGAGACATTGTGCCAAGCCTTTGAAGGAGTGCAGATCAATGAAAAATCTCATATCATCAGCAAGGGACCGGAAGTGGCTATGTCGTCGTACAGGGAAGCCCAAGCGGTGGTGCAAGCCGGTGAACTTAAAGGTTGGGGTCAAGTTCTGGAGATTCTTGTTAAGCAAGACAAGTTTGGCTTAGGGTATCACCCGTCGTCATCATCCTCTTTGCAGAGCAAGCCGGGATTCAAAGGGCCGATTGTGTTCACTCCGGGAGGAATCAGTTCAACACGGTGTCTGAAAGTGAAGAAGGCGATAGCGACTGTGACATGGAGTCGTGGATCAAGCCCAGTGAGCCAAGACAAAGCCTATGCAACTGGTCTATCCAGAACTTTGTTCAAGTGACGCCGAAACAATAATGCCTTGTTTTTCAATTATTGTACAATCCTGTGTCCTACCCAGGGCATAGTGATTTTATTTCAGGGCCTACTTACTTATGTGTATGCTTTGTTTTAATCATCAAATAAAGGCGTTTTCCTCATGCAAACTTTGTGATCCCTGTCTTTCTGTTTTTATTTTTTTACAATAAAATGGCAATGTGGTCGTGTGCTTTGTTTGCATATCATTTGAAGCATTTAACCTTTTTTATTGCAGGATGCTCCATATTTCAGATGACACCGATCAATATCTCCCTATGACTCACTTCGACTTTGAGCACCCGATATTTCAAGCCGAAGAAGAGATTGCTGAGGATGACGACTTACCAGAAGAGCTGACTCGTCTGTTAAAACAAGAAGAGAGAATCATTTTGCCTCATCAGGAGGATATCGAGATCATTAATTTGGGTTCGGAAGAGATTGTTAGGAATGTCCGGATAGGGGTTGCGTTACAGAGCGATATCAAGCAGAGACTTGTCGAGATGCTTCGAGAGTATAGTGACGTCTTTGCTTGGTCTTATGAAGATATGCCTGGGCTAGACACTGATATCATGGTCCACCGCTTGCCATTGCGTGAAGACTGTCCGCCGGTCAAGCAAAAGCTCAGAAGAACTAAACAAAATATGGCCGTAAAGATTAAAGAAGAAGTGCAGAAACAATTGGATGCTGGTTTCCTGGATGTTACAACTTACCCTCCTTGGGTCGCCAATATAGTACATGTACCAAAGAAGGATGGTAAGGTACGGATGTGTGTTGACTATTGGGATCTAAACAAGGCGAGCCCTAAGGATGACTTCCCACTTCCTCATATTGATGTGTTGGTCGACAACACTGCTCAATTCTCTGTGTTTTCCTTCATGGACGGCTTTTCGGGTTATAATCAGATTAAAATGGCGCCGGAGGATATGGAGAAAACAACTTTTATTACCCCGTGGGGAACGTTCTGCTACAAAGTGATGCCCTTTGGTTTGAAGAATGTTGGGGCAACATATCAACGTGCTATGACGACTCTCTTTCATGACATGATGCATAAAGAGATTGAGGTTTATGTTGACGATATGATTGCCAAATCCCAGACGGAGGAAGAGCATCTGGTGAATCTTCTGAAATTGTTTGAGAGGCTTAGGAAATTCAGGCTGAGGCTGAATCCTAATAAGTGCACCTTCGGGGTGAGATCCGGTAAGCTATTGGGGTTCATTGTTAGCGAAAAAGGAATAGAGGTTGATCCTGCTAAAATAAAAGCAATACAAGAAATGCCAGCGCCGAAAACAGAGAAAGAGGTTCGTGGGTTTTTAGGGAGGTTGAACTACATCGCCCGGTTCATATCTCACCTAACTGCCACGTGTGAGCCAATGTTTAAATTGCTGAAAAAAGATCAGGCAATTGTCTGGAATGAAAATTGTCAAAAGGCGTTTGAAAAAATAAAAGAGTATTTGCAGGAACCTCCGATTTTGATACCCCCAGTAGCCGGGAGACCACTGATCATGTACTTGACGGTTCTTGAGAATAGTATGGGTTGTGTTCTCGGTCAACATGACGAGACTGGACGAAAAGAGCATGCAATTTATTACTTGAGTAAAAAGTTCACAGAATGTGAGTCTCGTTACTCTATGCTCGAAAAGACGTGTTGTGCACTTGCTTGGGCTGCCAAACGTCTGAGACAGTACATGCTAAATCATACAACCATGCTAATTTCGAAGATGGATCCAATCAAGTACGTCTTTGAGAAGCAGGCGCTTTATGGAAGGATTGCCCGATGGCAGATGGTACTGACAGAGTACGATATACAGTATGTCTCGCAAAAAGCTATCAAAGGTAGCATACTGTCAGAATACCTGGCTGAACAGCCCATTGATGATTACCAGCCGATGAAGTTTGATTTTCCTGATGAGGATATCATGTACTTAAAGATGAAAGATTGCAAGGAGTCGTTGCATGGTGAAGGTCCTGAGTCGGGTTCCCAATGGCAATTGATTTTTGACGGTGCTGTGAATTCATATGGAAGTGGAATTGGGGCAATCATCACGACTCCCCATGGGACGCACATCCCGTTCACTGCCAGATTGACATTTCCAGTTACCAACAACGAAGCTGAATATAAGGTGTGCATCATGGGTCTCGAGGAGGCTATTGATTTGAGGATTAAAAATCTTGATGTATATGGAGACTCCGCGCTAGTCGTGAACCAGATCAAAGGTGAATGGGAGACCCGTCAACCCAATCTGATACCGTATATGAATTATGCGAGAAGACTGTTACCTTTCTTTGACCGGGTAGAGTTTCACCATGTGCCACGGGCAGAAAATCAGATGGTTGATGCTCTTGCGACGTTGTCTTCCATGTACAAGGTTAACTTCTGGAATGAGGCTCCTAGAATAGTTATCTCTCGCCTTGATAGGCCCGCCTTCATATTCGCCATTGAGGAAGCTTCCGATGGCAAGCCGTGGTATTTCGATATTCAGAATTTCCTAAAGAAACAAGAGTATCCGACTGGGGCATCCAGCCGCGATAAGAAGACTCTTAGGAGATTGGCTAGCAATTTCTACTTGAATCCGGATGGTGTTCTGTATAGGAGAAACCATGATTTGGTGCTTTTGCGATGTGTTGATGAGAAAGAGGCTAATTTACTCATGGAAGAGGTCCACGAGGGAACCTTTGGCACGCACGTCGGCGGACACGCTATGTCTCGGAAGTTATTACGGGCAGGGTATTATTGGTTGACAATGGAAAGAGATTGTTTTAAGTTTGCAAAGAAGTGCCATAAATGCCAAATTTATGCCGACAAGATTCAAGTTCCGCCAAGCCCTTTGAATGTTATGGCGTCTCCGTGGCCTTTCTCCATGTGGGGCATCGATATGATTGGCAAAATTGAGCCCACCGCATCCAATGGACACCGGTTCATCTTGGTAGCTATCGATTACTTCACCAAATGGGTTGAAGCATCATCTTACACTAATGTCACCAAGCAAGTGGTAGCGAGGTTTATCAAAAAGGATATCATATGTCGGTACGGCATCCCCGAAAGGATCATTACTGACAATGGTTCGAACCTGAATAACAAAATGATGAAGGAATTGTGTCAAAACTTCAAGATTGAGCGTCATAATTCATCTCCTTATCGGCCCAAGATGAATGACGTTGTTGAGGCGGCCAATAAGAACATCAAGAAGATAGTTCAGAAAATGGTTGTGACAGCACGAGATGTTTCACGTCGCTTTGCACGGTTATCGTACGACGGTACGCACATCAACCGGGGCAACACCTTTCTTACTGGTGTATGGTATGGAGGTTGTCCTGCCATTAGAAGTTGAGATTCCTTCCCTGAGAGTGTTGCTTGATGTCCAACTTGATGAGGCAGAATGGGTGCGGAATAGGTTGAATCAGCTCAATTTGATGGATGAGAAGAGACTTGCATCTATTGCATATGGTCGTTTATATCAGAGCCGGATGAAGAAAGCTTACGACAAGAAGGTGCACCCTCGAAGCTTTCAGACGGGTGATCTTGTGCTAAAGAAGATTCTTCCACCACAATCAGATCACAAGGGAAAATGGACTCCCAACTATGAAGGTCCATACATTGTGCAAAAGGTCTTCTCCGGAGGAGCATTACTATCGTCCACCATGGATGGCGAAGATTTTTCATCCCCTGTGAACTCAGACGCAGTTAAAAAATAGTTTGCTTAAAGAGACCCGCTGGACAGAAAAAGAGAGTCCAGGCAAAAATGGGGCATCCCGGCGAACCAAAAAGAAAAAAAAAGAAGAAGAAATAGGTTCGGGCAAAAGTTAGGGATAAAAATTGAAAAGATGTACACTCGCGAAGTCGAAAACCTGAGAAGGCGACTTCGACAAAAAAAGGGTATCCCGGTGAATCGAAAACCCGCAAAGGGCGATTCAGGCAAAAGTTAGGGATTGAAAAAAGTAAATGACTGTGGTCCGAGTTTGATACTACATTGCTTAGTGGTTTGGGAACACCTGAGGGTCGATTATCCAAGTCAATCTCTTTCGAGGATGAGTATCGGGAAAGCATTGAAGTCAGGCGAGTCATAGGAGGATCAGCTCATGGTGTTCGTCTATACCGCGTTGCCAACATGTATACCAATTTCTTTGTACCTCTGTACATGTTTGTATTTGTTTTTTGTAGCTACCTCTTTTCAGGAGTTGCATCCATTGTACAAAATTTTGCCTATGTACAGGCCCGTTATCAATAAACGCATATTCAGTATTTGATGTTTGCTTCTCATTTTAACTTTTACTATTTTGTTTGTGGAAAACGCCGATGTTTTTTATAAACTTGCACGTGCATAACCTTGCAGGCCTCTGCCAATAACTGTTAAAACTTTGAATTGACTGAACAATTGTCACGAATACTGACCTGGATATTTTCTTTTGTATAGGATATCTTGTTGTTGCTCATATTTTGCAGGGTCGTTACCTTCGCAGCAAACAGCCAAGGGATCGTGTTTCCCCAGCCGGAGTCCCTTAACATAGGAGCAGGCTCTAGGTGATCTTATTTCTCCCCAGCATATGGAAGTCGCATTTTTATCCCCAGAAGAGTTAGATGCGAGTTAGCGAGCGGTCAGGCAGTAATGTGCATCCCCAGCGGTGGTCGTGTGTACATTTAATCCCCACAGGGTACAATCAGGTTGTCCATGGTTTGAAAAGGGTCGCCCCTGCGCAGGGTGGTTTTTTCTGTTCGCCAGCGGGTCATTTTTCCTCCAGTAGGATGATCATCCTCAGCAGAGTTCGTAATTCCAGAAGGTAACACTAGTCCCCAGCAGGATTGTCTCTTCTTCCCCAGCGGAGTCGGTGTACCTTTACAGCATGCATTTTGCTGGAACAATTCTGTGATACCCGGTTATTCTCAGCGGCGCTAGCTTTGTTTTTAGCATTTATTTTGCTGAAGCGGCTCTGTACCTAGTTTTTCTCCAGCAGCCCGAGCTTGCATTTGCATCTCGCATACATCATCATATTTGCAAATACGTAGCATTCCATTTCATATGGAGCATTACGCCATTATCAACATATGCATTTTGAAGCATAAACCAGGTTGGTTACCTTTTTGTTTCAGGTGTTTCCCTGTAGGTTTGGAATTCTTGTTCAGGATGGTTTCGGATGATTCTTGACATGAGATATGTGATGATCGCGTTCGTCCTATCATGTGTTCCCTCATCAGAGTTGCTACCTGAAGAAACTAGTGGTGCAAGTGAGGCAACTAGTATTGATGAGTCAGAGGAAGCAGATACAACAGAAGGCAGGGCAAGCTCTGCTGAAGAAGAGGAAGAAGGCTCTGAAGAGACTGAGGAAGACAAGTCCAGCTCAGTTGCAGAAGAAGACTAATGCCTTATTGCTCAAGCCACTGCTGGCTGGGGTGGTGTAGAAAGCTGGACTGCTGATGTGTTGGTGTGATTTGTTTTGTTAGTCTGGTGTGAGAACTGTTAAGACAATATGTTTTGTTATGATCTATCTGAGCAGTTTTTTTGTAACCCCAAACACATGTATTGGTACAATTTATGATCTATACTATGGTTGGTTGGATTTTAATTTGTGGCTAAAAAGGGGGAGAGAGTGTTAGATATAAACAGGTACAGGTATAACAGATGTAGATTGAAAAATGGGTGGATGCAGGTGGAAGAACAAGACTGCCATGAGCAGTGATTGTGATTGAGCATATGCACCATAGTGATTATGTTATCAGTGTGCAGGTGATGCTGACTGATGAGATTTGGGTGTGAGAGCTGTTACAGATATGATATGTATGCCATGTATGTTAGAACTAGGACTGACTTGTTGTACGTACTAACATGGGTGATCATAACAAGATGCTTAGAAATTCTGTGCAAAGGAAAGAATGCATCCCTGCAGGGGGAGTAGCACAAATGTGTAACATCTGAAGGTCATGCTGAATGTTATAGCATCTCTGTTTTTCTTGTTTTGTTTTTCCTTTAAAACAATAAAATGGCCATGTGGTTTGTGCTGACTTGCACAACATTTTTTAAGCTTAACCATTTTAACTGCAGGACACACATTACAGATGACACCGATCAGGAACCTTCTATGACTCACTTCGACTTTGATTGCCCGATATATCAAGCTTAAGATGAGATTAATAAGGATGAAGACCTTCTAGAAGAGTTGGCTCGACTGTTGAAACAAGAAGATAAAATCATTCTGCCTCACGAGGAAGCTATTGAGATTGTTAATCTGGGATCTGAGGAAGTAGTCAGAAACGTCTGAATATGGGCTGCATTACTGAACGACGTCAAGCAAAGACTGATCGAGATGCTTCGAGAGTATAGTGACATCTTTGCTTGGTCATATGAAGATATGCCCGGACTCGACACTGACATAGTGGTTCATCACTTACCATTGCGCGAAGACTGTCCTCCTGTTAAGCAGAAGCTTAGAAGGACGAGACCAGATATGGCTGTGAAAATCAAAGAAGAGGTCCAGAAGCAATTGGACGCCGGATTTCTAGCCGTCACCACTTAACCTCCGTGGGTCACCAACATAGTACCTGTACCAAAGAAAGATGGTAAGGTGCGGATGTGTGTTGATTATCGGGATTTGAACAAGGCGAGCCCTAAAGACGATTTCTCACTCCCCCATATTGACGTATTGGTCGACAATACGGCTCAATATTCCGTGTTTTCATTCATGGATGGCTTCTCTGGTTACAATCAGATCAAGATGGCACCGGAAGACATGGAGAAAACCACGTTCATTACACCATGGGGGATGTTCTGCTATAAAGTAATACCTTTTGGGTTGAAAAACACAGGGGCAACTTACCAGCGGGCAATGTTCACTTTGCTTCATGATATGATTCATCATGAGATCGAGGTATATGTTGATGACATGATAGCAAAGTCCCAAACGGAGGAGGGACATCTAGTCAACTTGCTGAAGTTAATTGAGGGCCTTAGGAAGTTCAGGTTGAGGCTGAATCCTAACAAGTGTACTTTCGGAGTACGGTCCGGAAAACTTCTAGGGTTTATTGTGAGCGAAAAAGGAATTGAGGTTGATCCTGCAAAAATCAAGGTTATTCAAGAGATGCCAACACCTAAAACAGAAAAAGAAGTTTGTGGTTTCCTGGTGAAGTTGAACTACATTGCTCGGTTCATATCTCAACTCACGGCCACATGCGAACCTATGTTCAAGCTATTGAAAAAGGATCAGATGGTTATCTGGAATGAAGATTGCCAACGGGCATTCGATAAAATAAAAGAGTACTTGCAGGAACCTCCAATTTTGATACCCCCAATCGCCGGAAGGCCCTTAATTATGTATTTGACGGTTCTTGAGAATAGCATGGGTTGCATTCTCGGTCAGCACGACGAGACCGGTAGAAAGGAGCACGCAATTTATTACCTGAGTAAAAAGTTCACAGATTGTGAGTCTCGTTACTCAATGTTGGAGAAAACGTGTTGCGCACTCGCGTGGGCTGCCAAACATTTAAGACAGTATATGCTCAATCACATAACCATGTTAATTTCGAAGATGGATCCGATCAAATACATCTTTGAGAAGCAAGCCCTTTCAGGGAGGATTGCCAGATGGCAAATGGTACTGACAGAATATGATATCCAGTACGTGTCCCAGAAAGCCGTCAAAGGAAGTGTTCTGTCAGAATACCTCGCCGAACAACCAATCGAAGACTATCAGCCAATGAAATTCGAGTTTCCGGATGAAGACATTATGTTCCTCAAGATGAAGAACTGTGATGAACCACTGCCCGGTGAAGGACTAGAGCTTGGCTCCCAATGGAAATTGATATTCAATGGTGCAGTTAATTCTTATGGTAGCAGAATTGGGGCAATCATCACAACTCCCCATGGGTCTCGCATCCCGTTCACTACCAGATTGACATTTTCGGTCACCAACAACGAAGCAGAGTATGAAGCATGCATCATGGGTCTAGAAGAAGCCATTGATATGAGAATCAAGAACCTAGATGTATATGGTAACTCAACGCTCGTTATTAATCAGATCAAAGGAGAGTAGGAAACTCGTCAATCCAACTTGATTCCCTACAGGAATTATGCGAGAAGGCTACTATCGTTCTTCGATCGATTGAAATTCCATCACGTGCCAAGAGCTGAGAATCAGATGGCTGACGCCCTGGCAACTTTGTCCTTGATGTACAAGGTCAATTTTTGGAATGAAGCTCCAAGGATTGTCATCTCACGCCTCGACAGGCCCGCATTCGTATTTGCCATTGAGGAAGCCTCCGACGGCAAGCCATGGTTTTATGATATCCAGAACTTTCTTAAGAAGCAGGAGTATCCGCAAGGGGCGTCGACTCAGAATAAGAAGACTCTTAGGAGGTTGTCTGGCAATTTCTACCTCAATCCGGATGGGGTTCTCTACAGGAGGAATCACGATTTAGTGCTACTCAGATGTGTGGACGAAAAAGAAGTGATTTTGGTTATGGAAGAGGTCCATGAAGGCACATTTGGTACACATGCCGGCGGGCATGCCATGACTCGAAAGATACTACGAGCGGGGTATTACTGGCTGACGATGGAGTCGGATTGCTTCAAATTCGCGAAGAAATGTCATAAATACCAGATTTATGCAGACAAAATTCATGTGCCATCGTGCCCGTTGAATGTTATGTCATCCCCTTGGTCGTTCTCCATGTGGGGCATCGATATGATCGGCAAGATCGAACCCACTGCATCTAAAGGACACCACTTCATTCTGGTAGCCATCGACTACTTCACCAAGTGGGTGGAGGCAGCCTTGTACGCTAATGTGACCAAGCAAGTGGTAGCCAGATTCATAAAGAAGGACATCATCTGCAGATATGGAATTCCCGAGCGAATTATTACTGATAATGGTTCGAATTTGAACACCAAGATGATGAAGGAGTTATGCCAGAACTTCAAGATTGAACATCACAACTCATCTCCCTATCGTCCAAAGATGAACGGCGTTGTCGAAGCGGCCAACAAGAACATCAAAAAGATAGTGCAAAAGATGGTTGTCACATACAAAGATTGGCATGAGATGTTGCCATTTTCCTTGCACGGTTACTGTATGACGTACGCACATCAACCGGGGTAACTCCTTTCTCGTTAGTGTATGGTATGGAAGTTGTCCTACCGCTAGAAGTCGAGATTCCTTCTTTAAGAGTTCTGGTCGACGTGAAGCTCGATGAGGCAGAATGGATAAAGAATAGATTGAATCAATTCAGCCTGATGGATAAGAAGAGATTGGCATCTATTGCATACGTCCGTTTGTATCAAAGCCGAATGAAGAAAGCTTATGACAAGAAGGTGCGCCTTTGAAGCTTTTAGACGGGCGATCTTATGCTGAAGAAGATTCTCCCACCACATTCCGATCATAGGGGCAAATGGACTCCCAACTACGAAGGTCCATATGTCGTCAGAAAGGTCTTCTCCGGAGGAGCCTTACTGTTATCCACGATGGATGGCGAAGATTTCACGTCCCCTGTGAACACGGACGCAGTTAAAAAATACTTTGCTTAAAATGACCCGCTGAAAAGAAAAAAGAATATCCAGGCAAAAAAAGGGGCATCCCGGCGAACCAGAAAGATAAAAGGTTCGGGCAAAAATTATGGATATAAATGAAAAGATGTACACCCGCAAAGTCGAAAACCTGCAAGGGCGGCTTTGGGAAAAAAAGGGTATCCCGGTGAATCGAAAACCTGAAGGGGCGGTTCAGGCAAAAGTTAGGGATTGGAAAAAGCAAATGACTGCAGTCCACGTGTGAGCTTTCATTGCTTAGTGGCTTGGGGAGACCTGAGGGTCGTTTATCCAAGTCGATCTCTTCTGAAGCCGGAGCTTCGGAGAGGTATCGAAGTCGAGTGAGTCATAGAGGGATCTGCTCATGGTGTTCGTCTACACCATATCGCCGAAATTTGTACATATTGTTGTATATTCCTGTAATATATTTGCGCAGCTTCCTCATTTCAGGAGCTTGCATCTGTTGTAAAACATTTTGCCTATTTACGGGCTCACTTATCAATGAAACATATACCATTAAGTACTTTTGTTTGCTTTGGGCTTGTTTTTAGCTTTTATCAGTTTTGTTTGCAAAATAAAACGCCCGATGTTTTTGTTAGAATGCGCATACATAAACTTGCAGGCCTAGGCCGATAATTGTTAAAACTTTGAATTGCTTGAACAAATGTCACGGATGATAACCGCGATAGATCCCTTTGTGAAGGGTATCTTGTCTGTTTGTTCAAATTGTTGTAGGGTCGCTACCCGGAGTCTTTGATAAGAGATGTATCCTAGAAATGATCATCATACCCAAGCTGATTCACATACATGAGTGAATACCTAAGCAGGAAGAGCAGGATTGATATATCCAAGAAGAGTAGATTGTTGTGTCTCCGTTCTCAGCAATCGGCCAATGCACATTTAATCCCCTCAGAATACGGGTACCAGATCTACTCCCCAGCGAGTCAGATTCAGTTTTCTCTCCTCCAGGAAGATGTGTATTCCTCTCCTGGCAGGCAGGTTTGATCTCTCCGCAAAACCTGAACACATGATTGTGTCACGAAAGTGTTTCCTCGAGTAGAAGCATTGTTTTCCCTCGTGGGACAATTCTCATCAAAGTCAAGTAAGACTGGTATTCTCCACCGGATGATCTACGGCGAAGATAGATCCTTTTTCCCCAGCCGAGCAATTCCCCAGCAGATCAGGTATGTTGTTTTTCAGCAAAGCGGGTGCGTTCCTAGATATGTACCCTAGAAGAACTTCGGTATTCCAGGAAGCCAGTCATGGCTATTCTCCCCATCAGAGCATTTAATTTCAGTGGTCGATCCTGATTCCTCACAGAGTACTCCGGCAGGTAAGTTTGATTCCAGTGATCTGGCAGCTTTTCCTCAGCCGAGTTTTTTGTTATCCAGGAGATTCGTATCCTGGGAGGCCGTTTGAGGTGTTACTTGTTTTCTCCAGCTAGTGAGAGTGGTTGTGTAGCTGTCGCTCTGTTTCCCCAGCGGAGTTCGTATTTCCGGGAAAATTATATCTGTGAAGGCCATTTAGAGCATTTTCCTCAGCAGGTTGTTGTAGATCCCCAGCTGAGTTTGAACTTCTGGTTCTCATAGAATTTCGTTCCCCAGCAGAGCAGCCATTCTCGGCTCATCTCCCAAGCTAAGTCCAATTGAGATTGGCATGGTCCACCTCTCCTCAGCAGGATGTTTCCTTCTCCCCGACAGAGTGGTCCTCTCTTCAGCATCTATTTTGTTGATTCGGTTTCATAGCATTTTTGCATGATTGCATAGCATCTACCCTAAACGCGTAGCATTTCCGCTTTATACATAGCATTACACCATTGTCAAACATATGCATTTGAAACATGAGCTAGGTGGATACCGTTCTTGTGTGCAGGTGTTTCTTCAGCAGAACTATTCGTTTAAGTTCTCTAGAATCCTCTTCATCTCCTCAGAAGTGCGTGGTTGAAACTACTCTCTGTGAGTGACTGACGGTGATGTTAGTGGCTACCCAATTCAGAAGACATGTTTATCTTCGGATATATGTTTCGCTTTTATTTAGCGAAGGTGTGACGGTGAGGTCAGATGTTTCTCAGTAGTATGTGGCCCGACGGTGGACTTGGAATGTTATCGACGAAGATATGACGATTTGGTTCGGCGGTGCAATTGGAGTATTGTCAATGAAGTTCTGACGGTGATGTCGAACGGTTACCCAGATTGTGGTTCTCCATTTATATGACGGTGATGTCAAGATGTTATCAGATTTGTTTGCCCGACGACAAGGCCAGAGGTTCATCAACTTCATGTTTTACTTGGCGGTGATGTCAGTATTTGTTTATCAATTTTGTGGGCGCCTGGTAGTAAGGTCAGGAATGCTATCCCCAACGAAGGATTGACGATGATGTCAAATGGTTATCTGTTCAGTAAATACTTAACGGTGAGGTCAGGAATTTCCCAACTCAGTGTTTTTTTGATGACGATATCCGCAGTTTCTCCACAGGGTTTGCCCGACGGTGATGTCAGGTAGGTATTATCATAGTACAACTATATGGTTTCGGCGGTGATGTCAGACTTGTATAGGATATCTAGGGTTCTCGGTTATGACTTCTGGCGGTGATGTCGGGTGTTCAGCGATCCTATGATTATTTGGCGGTGATGTCAGGAAACTTTTATCCCTAGCAGGGTTCAGACGGTGATGTCAGATGTTTCCCTTCAACTCGAGGTCGATACCCGACGGTGATGTTAGAGGATATTTTATCTCCAGTGAGAGAATTGGCGGTGAGGTCAGATGTTTTCTTCCGATTCATTAGTGAGTCTTGACACTGAGGTCAGATGTCTATCAAATAAGCGATTGTTCGACAACGAGGTCAGATGCTCTATCCAGATAGTGATGTCAAGAAATTTTCTCTATAACTTGATGACGAAGTCCGACTACAATGTCAGAGATGTATCATATAGACTTGATGATGAAGTCCGACAGCAATGCCAAATGTCCCAACAACTTAATGATGAAGTCCAGAGACGCTGTTAAGGAATTCTTCCAGTTGACGTAGAATGCCAGATGGCAGAATCAGTTATCCTTTATTAGTATCGTTTAATCAATGACTTACTCCCGGCATGATGTCGAGGTCCGACGGTGAAATCGGATTATCTTTCAGACGTAGAGTCAGAGATTTGAAATAATAATTCACCGGCAAGTTATCGTTACAACTGCGTTCGGTTTTTTTGGATACTTTCTCTCCCGACCGGAGTTGCAGTTTATTTCTGCGGTTAGCAAATTTCCGGGTTTGTTGGTATTCAACCGTCTTTCACCTTGATTTTTTGAGAGCCGTTTGCTTCTCATCCAGTCAGGTCCCAGCCGTTTGAATAGGGGCAGTTGTTGCACCCCAAAATTTGCCTAACCTTTTTCTTACCTAGCTTATGTTTCATTGCATTCATTCTAGCATTAGCATATGCATTGCATTATCATGTGTGCAGGGGATCAAGAGGTGTGCTCATCAAGAGAAGTTTACCAAGGTCTAAGCCTATTCAAGAGGTTATATTCATGCATGTAAGGGTTTATTATCCTCATCAAGTCACCAGAAAAGGTCAAAGCTCATTGAAGGAGTGGATGGTTGAACTGGTTGTATCTCCTATCTTGAGGATCATCAGAGGATTGCAAGTACATGGATATGGGTGGAAAATATTACAAGAGCTCAGGAGAGGTCTTGAGAAGCATTTTGGAGCTCATTCAAGTCATTATTCAAAGTACAAGAAGCCACAGCCAAAGGTAGTGCAGTTAGGGTTTTCACTTGGTCAACCCTGAGTCAACTGAGAGTCTTGAGGAGATTAAGACTCAATTCCAAGCAATTATGATCATGGAATGTTTTGTTGAGACATGTCATATATCATTTCAAGATCAATTCATCAATATTCAAGAGTGTGAGAAGTTGCTAAGCTAGGGTTTCTAAGCTTGACAGTGTAAAATCCCCTATCTTGGTGCCTAACTTCAAGACCACATAACTCAAGATACAAGTTTCATCTCATCTTAACACCAACATGAGACTTGTAGAGCATGTTCTTAGATTTCTTTTGAGAACTAGAAGTCCTTGATTGGATTTCTAGAACTCAAGTTATGAGGTAGACAAGTTACAGGTCATCAGATGAATGTGATTTTGGTACTTGAAAGTCAACCAACTTCCATGCCATTTTTGACCTAGAAGGAGGTCTCACCTGTTCTTGACCCAAACATGAATGTTGTTCCTTATCATCTTTGCTTTCCAAAAATTCCTAGAAGTCCTTCATTGGATTTGTAGAAGTCAAGATACAAAGCTTGCAAGGCATGGGTATTTTGGGAAACTTTGATTATAGGTCATTTTGGATTATAGGTCAATTTCACCACTTTGCATACCTCAAATGAAGATCTTTCCAACTTGAAAGTTTCTTTAAATGAGGTCATTTACTCAACCAAACATCAAGGAACCATTGATATGGCTTGGATTGAAGATTTGATGAAGAAATTTTCATGAAGGAAAAGGCCATTAAAAGTCAAAAATTCAAATTAATTCATAATGGACCAAAATTGTGCAAGTTTGTGCATTTTTTAGTGCATTAAATATTTCAAACACAATGGCATTCATGGATTTGTTATTTGAGCTCAAAAACCATGTCTTTTTACATGTTTCTTCAAGTGTAAGTAACATGGTCAAGATCCACCATTCATTCACTTTCAAGGGCTAAATCTCATCCCTTAAACTACCTTACATCCCAAGCAATTGATTTGAGCAAAAATAAAGGCATTTTGAAGCCATTTTCGTGCACTCCCATAAGTGAGGAAAAAGTTGGATTTCAATTTTCACATAAAACCGTGATTGGGCCTCATATCCATTTCAGATCACTTCTATATAACTCCCTGATGAAGACCATGCCATTTTGTGATGAAGTTTGGTGGCAGTTAGAGCAGATTCAGTTGCAACAAACTCAAGAGGAGTGCAAAATTGAATTTCATATTCTCAGGCCAAATTGAAGATCAAAGAAGCTTTAAGAGGATTCATAGAAGTTTTCTGGATCAAATTGAGCAAGAACCAGCATCAATCCAAGGCTTTGTGCAAGCTTCAAACCAGGTATCTTAATTTCACCATAGCTTATTGTTTAGGAACCTTTATCATGCCATTTTCACATATTTGGAACCACAATGATGAGTAGATGAATTATGGTATGGTTTCGTGGTTGTTTGTGCTAATCCTTGGTTCTTGCTCAATTCTTGAGGAGCTTCGTTTTCACATATTTATGCTTCAAAAACCAAAAAGAACATTATATTCTTGTTGTATGAAGTGAGAGGAAGGGAATGACATAAAAAATCATGAGTTTTGGCATGTTTCCAAAACTGGTATGGCGCCTTCCCACCGGAGAAGACGACCGGAGTCTTCTCCGGCCACCGCCTGTGAGAGTTCCCACTTTTCCATGTTTAAATTCCCAGTTTAAGTCTCAGCCCTTAGATCTTGAGACTTCCCCCTTTATCCAACGGCCTAGACTTAGTTTCAGTTAGGTTGACCCTCATTTTATTATGTGGCTGGATTATATTCATTGGATCAGATGACTTAAGCATTGTATGGATAGGATTAAGACCTACCATGGACGCGCGTTGACTGAAGCGCATGGGAAACCTTTAATTTCATTAAACGTTGAATTGGACCTGGGCTTTAGTTTGTTATTTGAACCCCACTGCTAGCAGCCCAATACGTAATAACGCGAATCAGTTACTAATCCCACCACTATTTTGTCTATTTTTATTTCTTTTTCTTTTTTCTTTTACTTTGTGCATGTTTACTTTTATTCCATTAGAAATAGTAAAATGTATGCAAAATTCATGAAACTCTTTCTCAAGATTCCTCAGCATGTTATATGATTTTACAAATTGGTGGATTAACTTTTAGACCATTTTCCAATTTAATGTGAATTTTCTATGATTGGTTTTTCTTTAAATGTGAAAAATGTACATGTTTGCTTCCTGAATTTTATTTCCTTATCAATGCATAGAATAAATTTCTAATTTTTTGTGTGATGATTCTAGACACCTTGAATGACTTCTAGGTATTTGTTTCTGATTTTTTAGATTCCATCTTGATAGGTTTTGGATTAGGTCTTTAGCACCCTTTCCCTTTGCATCCTCCATAGCACACTTTAAGGTTTTGTATTCTGTTAGCATACTTAGGCTTGGAGTTAGGCTCTAAAATTTTAACCATAGCTTCCTAACATCATGAGGATCCCCAAGGAATTTTATTAGGATTTTTAGGAGTGTTTTCCTATTTTTAGTAGATTTTTCATTCTGGTTGATGTTTGTGTGTTTCAAATTGTACCTTCACCTAGTTTTGCATTTTTATGTGATATTTTGCAATACTTGTGCATCCAATCCTTACATTTTCACATTGTACACTTGTTAAAGAATTTTTAGGTTCATTTTCAAGTCATTATCATGTTCATAGCTTGATTAGGATAGATATTGTTTACGGCATTGCATTTAGGGTTTCTTAGAAGCTTTGTGTGAATGGTTTCTCTTCCTTATGTGATTCCTTTGCTTTGCTTTGCATTTGCCTTATCCCTCACATTCCTTAGTCCAATTCTTTGGATCCTTCTTGTGAGAGCCTCATTAAGGAGGAATGCTATGCATTCCATGAGAAGTTTGAGCCTTTTATGGACATTCAATGACATGGTGGGTTCCTTAAGTTCACACCATGCTATTCTTCTCCTTCAAGTCCAATTCTTTGGATCCTTCTTATGAGAGCCTCATTCCTCCCTAGGAGGAATTTTGTGCATTCCATGAGAAGTTTGAGCCTTTGAGGACTCAAGTACTTTTTACACACCATCTCCTTTTCTTGTCCTACATTCTCAGGATCCTTCTTGTGAGAGCCTGGTTCTTACTTAGGAAGAACTCTGTGCATTTCTCAAGAAGTTTGAGTCGGACTCTTTGTATGTTGATACACATCTCATTGTGGGTTCCTTAGGTTCACACTATATTTCTCTTCTTTCCTGTCCTATACTCTTTGGATCCTTCTTGTGAGAGCCTCATTCCTCCTAGAGGAATGTTGTGCATTCCTCAAGAAGTTTGAGCCTTAGTGGACTCTTGTGCTGATGCACATTGAGCTTAGTGGGTTGATCCTCACTTTGCCTCCCTTCCCTTTGTTTATCCTTTCATCTTCATGATTTTGTGTTGTTTTGCATTAGAAGTAAGATAGGCATGCATAGGTTTTCTCTTTTCTTTCTCATGTTTGCATTTAAAGGTTGATCTTGTCTCCCTTTGCTTGTGTGTTTTCTCTGTGCATTTCCATGTTTGCATCTAAAGGTTGAGTTTGTCTCCCTTTGCTTGGTTGTTGATTTCCTTTCATACTTGACATGTTTGCATTAAAGATTGAGTTTGTCTCCCTTTTCTTGTATTGTTGCATTGCATATGCATTTATTTTATATTTCATTTGTTTAATGCTTGATAGCTTTGTTTTGTTTCCCTTTGGCATGT
Organism: Lathyrus sativus; assembly: GCA_963859935.3. Classification (NCBI taxonomy): domain Eukaryota; kingdom Viridiplantae; phylum Streptophyta; class Magnoliopsida; order Fabales; family Fabaceae; genus Lathyrus; species Lathyrus sativus. The sequence continues at coordinate 413,806,515 of OZ012741.1, read as the reverse complement.
TCCCTTAGGATTCTCACTTCCTTGTTTAAGGACAGTGATGATAGACATTAGGTTATAAACCTTTGCATGATAACATTAGGATATATTCCCTTTCAAACCTCAACCATTAGGACCATCTTGCATGATAACAGTAGGGTTTTGATTAGTCCCCCTGTAGAGTCCTTTTCTCTCTTCTCATCTTCAAACAACAGTAAAACACATAATAAAGGCTAATGAGTATTGTACGTTACGAGCCTTAAGCTACTTAGGAAGTGGTGATTGGGGGGCTTCTCCTCAATTACCTAGAGTGTTTAGTATACGTCCTTACGACGATATGGGACACATTTGTTCCTAAGTCATAGAGTCTAGTGCAGTATGAATCATAAACATTCATAAAAAACACTTCTTTCCCCTAAAAAGACATCAAAACAAACATCAAACTTCCTTTTGCCCTTTTGGGTTCTCTAATCAAGGAAAATCTTTTCAGATAAAAGAGTGTTGTTAACTCTTAGTTCTACCGCAAACGGTAACGCCTAAGTCTCCAATGGTCGAGCTGCATACACCTGTTGCACCCCAAAATTTGCCCTCTTTCAAGGCTTGACTCATTTCTTCATTTCTTTCAAATTCAATGACATAAGGGAGGCCCATCATTCCAAATTCAAGGTTCATGAATTCAAGGCTAGATTCAAGGATATTACAAAGAGAAATTTCATGACATTTGCAAGAATGTCACATTTGTTACAAAATGCAAACTCTTGGTAATGCTTAGGAAACTAAGCTATTTCTAGTCTTAATTCAAGTTTCTAAGAATAACTTCATGTCATGGTATCCCCCATGCTCCATCAAGTCCACATGACCCTCTTTGTGCTTACAAACATGCAAGGAAAATATTTAAGAGCCAATTCAATGTTGGAATATTTCAAGATCAATACCATGCATATACAACCATGAGCAATTTGAATATGGTCCAAAACAGCCCCATGCAAGAAGTGGCAATGTGTATCATATTACAAAATCATTTTATGTCACAAAATCAAGGCTATAAGCTTATGTTGATACATCTACACATCAATCAGAATTTGAAAATGATGTCCAAAAGGATCATTCACTATCATTCACTACAATTCAATGTGGTAAAAGATATTGCCAAGAATGGAAATTCTGAAAATGGAGAAGTGTGCAAGAGCTGGGATTTTGGTACAGCAGAAAAAGGCAGCAGAAAAAGTGAGATAAGGAGGATAGGAGGCTGCAAAAAGGATCATTCACTATCATTCACTATCATTGACAACATTTTGAGATAGAGATATTGAGAGCAAAGGGTAAGAGAGAAAAACCAGAAAAAATAGAGAGAGGAAAAAACAGAAAAAAGGAGAGTGACATAGAAACACAAGAGCATCCTTGAAGAGCATAATCTTCACAACATAGAGTGAAGAGTGAAGTACATCCAACCAAAATCATAAGAGGTTTAACCAAGAAGGAGAATATCTTTGGTATCCATTCCTTCAAACTTTTCCCTTTTTATACCTTGCATTTGTCGTTTATTTCTCTCTGTTAAGTTATTTGGTGTTGCGTATGTTGTGTGAGGTTCCAAAGGAACCAAGGAACCTTTTGAAAGAACCACAAAAAGAAGCAAAAAACAAGAGAAAAGTTTGGATTTTTCATCTGGTATCCCAACACGAGCCGTGTCACACGACACGGTCGGCCGTGTTGCATCTCTGTGTGACTTTTCAAAGTACAAAATGCCCAGGACTCATGACACGGGCCGTGTTACACAACACGGCCACCCGTGTTGTACCTCTGTTTGAGGTTTCGAATGTGTAAAATTCCCATGACCTTGTGACACGGGCCGTGTCACACAACACGGCCACCCGTGTCACACCTATGCTTAACCTTTTTTGGCCCAGACCTTGTGACACGGGCTGTGTCACACAACACGGCCACCCGTGTCACACCTCTGTTTGCCCTAAAAATCTTTTTTCTCTCAGACCTTGTGACACGGGCTGTGTCATGCAACACGGGCGGCCGTGTCACGCCGTTGTCTGCCTCAAAAACCCTCATTTCTTTGGAACTGTGACACGGGCCGTGTCACACAACACGGCCGCCCGTGTCAGGCCCCTGTTTTTCACGTTTTTTTCGACTTTTTTACCTCAAAAAAATTTTTCTCAAGGAGTTCGCACGGCGAACTCCCCGTTTTTTTCTGTTTTGTTTTTTTTTTAAGTCGGTTAACCCGTTGTGATTGTTTGGTTCTTGTGCATGTTTATTGTTGGTCATTTTTGACCTTTGGTTCTAAAAACCATTTTCAAGAAAACAAACTCTCGATTCTCATCGAGCCATTTTTGACCTTGTAAGCCGATTGCCTTGTGCGTCGCCATCGACCTTGCTCGCTTCACCTCAAATCTTTTTAAGCAACTAAAACCCTTAACCCAACGTCAAGCGGATTTTCTCAAATAATGGTTAAACCAACTCACCATATTTAACAAAAGGATAAAGTTCACTTTGTATTGAACTAAAGAGAGGGGATTGAGTGTAGACTTCTTCCTCTCCGAGTGTCGATATGCTCACTGTAGTGTGGGTGGTTTTGACACTCGTCTTTTAATACGAAGATGTTTTCATCCACACCTTTTTTCTCCTAAAAAACCTCGGCCCCTTACCGAGTGCATTTTCAAAACACTTACGATAAACAAATCGATTCTCTTTGTATTGAACTAAAGAGAGAGGATTAAGTGTAGACTTCTTCCTTTCCGAGTGTTGGCACTGTAGTGTGGGTGGTCTCGATACTTGTCTTTCAATACGAAGACGCGGCTCTACCCGCCACCTATCTCCTTCTACAACTTCCTTCCTCAACTTTCCCCACCTAAAACCTCAGTCCCGCACCGAGCGCATTTTCAAACTCTTTTCATAACAAAAACTTGAATGGTCGTGGAGTGGTTAGGCGTAGGCTTTCTCCTATCCCGAGTGCTGACGTTTACCGTAGGGTTCTCTGTCGTAAAAGCACTTACCATTCAAAACCAAAAACACTTTAATAAGAGAATGAAGCTCTCTTTGTATTGAACTAAAGAGAGAGGATTAAGTGTAGACTTCTTCCTCTCCGAATGTCGAGATGCTCATTATAGTGTGTGTGGTTTTGATATTCGTCTTTCAATACGAAGACGCTATGTTCTCCACATCCTTTCATAACAAAAACTTTGAGATAAAGAATTGGGTACTACCCGTAGGGGTTACTATCCGAGGACCTATCTCGCCCCTAAAAAAACATTTCAACACATCAAATGTGACATCTTGTCTCGCATGGCGAAAACTAATCTTTCAAAAAAGGATATGATACGTCCGTTCTACTGCAAACAGGTAACGCCTAAGTCTCCAACGAGCGAGCAACAATACACCTAACTGCTAGAACACGTACGATAGCATCATCCATAAAGTCATCAACAAATCGTAGGCCGAACTACGGCTGCTCTGATTCTTTACTTTTTCAAGTAAAGATACGTAGGCACAAGGGCCACAATCCTTGCTGAGCACAATCCCCCTATCACCTATAGTTCTCCGAACTACGTTGACTCTGATTTTCTCAGGTCTATTGAGAATACGTAGGCCTAGGACCGCGAAGTTCTATCGAGTCCGTTCTTTCTTTTCTTTCCCCTATTATCTCTCTTTTCCCAATTTCTAACCTTTCCCTCTATCCTTTGGAACACTCTTTAATAGCATAATTTTTAAGCAAATAAATCACACACGACAAATAAATGGTTCCCATCGAGTACGATGGATGCAAGGGGTGCTAATACCTTCCCTTCGCATAACCGGCTTCCGAACCTGTTCTTGGTTGCGAGACCATCTTATCCGTTCTTTTCTTGAGGTTTTCTCGATATTTTCCTTTCCCCTCATGGGATAAATAAAATTCGGTGGCGACTCTTCTGTCCTTTTTCTTTTCGCCTTCCCCGTCGTTGCGCGTATTTTTCGAGTAGCGACAACACCAACTGCTAGAACTATTTGTTAATCCTACTCGGGCAAAAACATTTGAACAAACCTATGTTCCGTTTTATCGCGAACTACGTTCGCTCTGATCTTTCATACCAGATGGAAATACGTAGGCACAAGACGCGATGTCTTGGCGAGCAACCTTCCCCCATCACCCGTAGTTAGCCAAACTACGTTGACTCTGAATTTTCCATTGCACGAGGGAATACGTAGGCCCAGAGCAGCGACGCTTTGTCGAGTCCTTTTTCCTTTTTTTTTCTTTCTTTTAACCCAGACCTCTAGTTAGATAGATAAACAATCCATTAGATAAACAACACAAGTGTGGATCCCGTTGAGTACAACGGACGTGAGGGGTGTTAATACCTTCCCCTTGCGTAATCGACTCCCGAACCCGAGATTTAGTTGCGATGACCGGTCTTATCCCTTTTCGCTAGGTTTTTCCGATCGTTTCCTTTCCCTTCCTTGGGATAAATAACGATAGCTGGAGACTCTTCTGTCTTTGCCGACACCTTTTTTCGCAGTAGCGACAGCTGGCGACTTCAACGGTTCCCTATGCGAGTCAATCCTAGTGCTTGTATGTTTATCTTTGGGTTTTGTACATACCTGTTGTACTTTAGCTTTATTTTCCCGCATTTTATTTTCAGCATTATATTATATCATTATTGTGCTATTGTGAGAGGTGGTTGATACTGAGAGATAAGCCAGACCCAGGCTTGAGTACATACATAGCACTAGAGTGGAGATTAGTGGGGACCTGTTTGCTTAGCAAACACCAGCTCCCATGAAATTCACGCTTAAACGAGATTCTCTTTGATGATTTCTTTTCTAGTCGTTAGGATTGGAATTGATTTTGGATCTGAGGATTGTCGACTCTAGGGACCGATCATTTGGGATTCAGCTAAGTGAGGCCTCTTCAGGAGGTGATGATGCTAAACCAGAAATGGTGAACGTATCATCATTTCCCGAAAGTCTGTAACGCTGATGACCGCTGTAATACCCCAAATTTTTCCCTAAGATTAGTCGTTTCATCTTGCATCCCATTTCATTTTGCATTACGTTTAAACTAACCACTAACGATTTGTGCAATTGGTTGATTTTTGCAGTAAAATATCATGTGGCGCGCTCTTTTAGTTTACAGGGTTTCTAGAGCCACTTTATTTTAAATGAATAAAATAGCACAATTGGCAAGAGACCGTGTGTAAGGAGTTGTGAGTGTGAGAGGTCGAGAGTTCGAATCCCACCTTCTTCACTTTTTGTTTTGTTTCTTTTATTTTTATTCTAACTTTTCTATTTTCATAAAAAATAACAAAAATAGTTTTTTTTATTATTTAATTATTATTTTCATATTTTATTTAAATTATTTTTTAAAAAATATTATTTTTTCACTTTTTTTCATATTATTTATAAAAACATCTAAAATGTTTAGTATAAATAAATAGAGTTTTAAGTTTGTTTTAGTTTGTTTAAATTCTATTTAGTTTTAACTAATTATTTAAGTTGGGCTTTAAAGTGGGCATTAGGTTAGAGTTAACCCTAATTTGTTACCTATATAAACATAAGTGATGGGAGGAAACTTCATTAACATCAGAAAATAAGAGCAGGTCATCAGAGGAAGAGGAATTTTTTTCGGAAGAACCCTAAAAGGCTTGAACTCATCATTGGCCAAGCGCTACCGGCGAGCAAAAAGTTCCAACGGCGGAGGCTCAGTTCATTCAACATCATCGTCGTTACCGTAACCTTTCTTTTTCCTTTGATTTACATCATTTTACAATTTTTCTATGTTGTTTTGTTCATTGATTGTAGATTAAGGGGAAGAATAAATAGACGAAGTAACCATTGACATGCAAGGAAAGATGAGGAGAAAAGACTTTGAACCATGAAAGACAGCCGCCACCGGTTGGGAATAAGAAAGGAAAAGGTTTTTTCCCAAACCCTCAAAACAAGGGAAAAGGTTTTTTCCCAAACCCTCAAAAAAAAAAGGAAAATGTTTTTTCCCAACACCATCCACCTATCCTCACTCCTTGTATTTCTATTTCGTTTTTTATTATATTATCTTATTATTTCTTTCTTTTTTTAAAAACTGTAATTAGTCATCATGTCATATTTTAATTTATTACTAAAACCTTCTTTTTATTATTAAAACTTTTTTTTAGTAAAACCTTTTTTTAAACTTAAAACCTTCTTTTTGTTATTAAAAATTTTTTTATAGTAAAACCTTTTTAAAATTAAAACATTTTTTTATTTTAAAACTTTTTAAATAAATTAATACTAACATTTTTCAACACTAGACTTAAAATTATTTTCAGTTACTTACAAACCCTTTCATTCTACTTTCTAACCTAAAAGTCTAAAATAAAAATTCACAGCATTCCCGTTAATTATCATCTGACTTTTATTGGCTCTCATTTTGACCGTTGCTACTAATCCTTTATTTTTTTCACATTTATTTTTATGGTTGTAATTTATGCGAGGACATCGTCGCTTTTATTTCGTTATTATTTTTACATTCTTTGGGTTGTAATTTATGTGAGGCTATCGTCGCAGTTATTTATTTTTGCATTTTGGGATTTGTAATTTACGCGAGTGATCGTCGTGATGCTTTCTTTTACCGCTTTCATTATCTTTCGTACTTTAACTCTGCCATGAAATAATTCATCAGTTGCATAATTTACCGTTAATTTCCCCCTCCGAAGGAATTAGGTCTAGCTGTTTGACCGCCGAGTCTATAACCCTAACCCTTTGACTATTTCAAACCCTATTTAGCCTAGGCGTCTCGTCGTGGACGAAAATACCCTTTACCCTAGCTTTTAGGTCAAAGAGTCATTGTACTCTGTTTTAGGGTTTCCCGCCGTGGAATCCATAATTTCAACCTTAATTTTAATTCAACTTTTCAACATAGAAATAGGAGTTTCAAAACTCCACGTAAGCGTTTCCTTAAAAAATGCTTACTCCCCTTGAAACCTTGACCACAGTCAAGACGTTTCTAACCTCCCTTTCAAGGGGAACTACGATTACTCTGATTCCATTCCCTATCCAAGACACGTAGGCACAAGATGCGAGTCTTGCCGAGTAAACTTAGGACTAACCCTTAGGTTTTTAGGTTACTCTATCCCTTAGCTCAGTATATACTTAAAACAAATAATAAAAATAAAAAGCATACAATAAACGAAAGGTTCCTGTAGAGTACTACAGAAGTTTAGGGTGCTAGTACCTTCTCTAAGCTTAACCAACCCCTTACCTAGGTCTCTCCCTGTATTGTGTTTACGATGCAAAAATAGGTTTTCCCTCTTTTGACCTTTTCCTTCGGATAAATCAAAGAGCGGTTGTGAATCAAGAATTGTGATTCAAACTAATTAATAGTTTGATATCCTATTTCCACCGCAACATAAAATGGCGACTTCACTGGGGACATGCCATAATTTGTAAGGGTTATCCCTACCTCGTTTATGGCATGCTATTTACTTTATTATTTGTTTGCTTGTATATAATATGTTCATATTGTACCTTGTTTAGGGGGTATCTATTTTGTTGTGAGATAACTCCTACACCCGGACTTGAGTGACATTATTATAGGAAGGTGATATATTCGACGAGGCTTATAGGGAGTGGAATCCCGATCAAGCTGACTTGAGAATCACCGCTCAGTTGAGACCCTTTCGAAAATGGTTCGGTTGAACGAGTAATCGTGAAAACTTTTACTATTGTTGATTGGAGTCTGTGATACTGGGGACCATAGTACCTTAACACCACTTTGCTCTTATCTAGGACGTAATGCGGGAACTATGAGGGAGTAATTCCAAAATGGTTGCTACGCGATACTACAATCAAAAGAGATTCTCTTGAGAATATTATTAACCACCGAGTTAATCGGGAAATTGATAATATTCGAAAGATGGATGGATGACTTTGGGCACTTCTTTAGAACCCTTGTTCTGCAGGTACAACTAACCTTAGTACATACCTTATTGGGATGGGTAGACCCTAACTCCTTGCATATACCTTTAACCTAGGACTTTGTATATATGCATTGTATCCATAAAGCATCACATTGCATTACATGTCATGGAATTCAAACTTTATTTATGAATATTGCAGAATACCATGGATTACAAAAAAAAACTTTGAGATATTCTTTTAAAGGACTTAAGTTAGATGACCTAAGGAAGCTAAGAGATTTGGTTCAAGATCAACAAAGGATCCAAAAACAAGTATGGAAGGCCGTTATTTTTGTTGAAACCTCAAGTAGACGAAGGTTTCCTTTCGACTTTGTTACAGTTCTAGGATCCAGATTATTTTTTCCTTACATCCCTCGAGTATCAGCTCTTGCCTACCCTAGAAGAGTACTCTCAATTGGTGGGGTTACCTATTCTAAAGGAGTCTTCGTTCCCTTTCTTGGAGAAAGACCCTAAAGGACAAGACCGTTGCTAAAGCCATATGCTCGAAGTTATCCGACATCAAGGACACTAATCACCAATAATTGTGAAGACTTTTCCAACGTACCCTTGCTTGGTTTTGATGAAGGATTTATTTTCCTCTAACTCACGATTTACCTTTTGAAGATAGGCTCATCCTCAAAAAGGCCTAGCCCGAAGAGCAGAGCAAGGGGCAGAACAGGAAGCTTCCTTAGGGTCATTATTAGCTTTTATTTAGCTATTATGCCAAGACTTTTCTAAGAATGTTATTTGTAATCCATTTTCAAAGTAATAAATAAAGTTTTGGTATTCTGCAATATTCGTAAATACTTGAATTCCATGAAATCATTTCATTCGCATTTTACATTTTTTGCATCATATTTTTGCATCACATGTGTCTCCCGGTTTCTTATTCTCGGTTCTCTCGCTTGCCAGTTTCGTCACCCTGGGTCCTCCGCATCAGTAGAATACTAGAGCCCAAGCTCGAAAAAGGATGGAAGAACAAGCTCAAGAGATCGAACGTGTCAGCCATGAACTCGAAGATCTTCGAGGAAGCGTGGGGAAGATTATGGAGATGCTGCAAGCCCTTAAGGTGAAGATGGATAATCAACCTACTGTTGTTTCTAAGATTACCAACATTGTTGTGGGTTCTCACCCAGCTGTTACTGTTGAGAACAAACCTCCTCATGGTCTTCAACCCAGTTTGGTGCATCCTACCATTGCTCAACCAGTTCGACGAGTTACTCCTCTGAAGTGCAAAACTCTGAGCGTTGACCACCATAAAAGACCTACACGCCCGAGAAATCGCCCGATGGCTACTCATCAACCTTGGCAACCTCAGCAGAATTATGTTCAAGGTTATCCGGTTCAGTATGCTCCACAACCCTATGTAGCTCATGTTGCCCCTCCTTTCAGTCCTAAATTTCCTACATATCAGCCTGTGCAACCGACTCCGGTCTATCAGCATCCGGTTTATCAACAGCCTCTTGTTTATCAGCCTGCACAAGTTCCTATCAACTGTCAACGAGTGCCCAACGCTCCTGCTTATCCACAGCCTAAGAATCAGACACCTCGCCAAAAGGCTCCGAGGAGACAATACAAGTTGTGTCCGCCGATCCCAATGACGTTCACCGAGTTGTATCCTTACTTAGTACAACGAGGTTTGATCACTACCCGAGCAATGGGTCCGCCTCGTAATCCTTTGCCTGCCAACTACAATGCCGCCGCTCATTGTTTATTTCATGAGGGGGCACCCGGGCATGATTTGGAAGATTGATATGCTCTGAAGGATATCGTCAGAGATTTATTAGAAAAGAAGATATTGTCTTTTGATGATCCTCAACCAGAGATCAAAACTCCTCTCAAGGCTTTCAACATATCTCAGCCAGTTACTTCTACAGTGAATCCACCGAAGCCGGTAGTTATTCAGAGGCCTAGTCCATTTCACTTCAGTGGTCCTCAAGATGATGTGACCCCGATCAACCAAGAATCTGGGAAAGGTAGTCTGAAGGAAGATTCGAAGATTGATACTGAAGCATTGATAAATCTAGTTGGGGCTCCGCCAAAGGAAACCACTACCATGCCGGTCTCAGATACGAAGACTTCATAAACACATTTTGAAGGACTTTGAGACATTACATTTTGCTTATTTATATGTTTTATTTTCTTTGATTAGCATAATTAGCATGTAGGAACTTGTTTATTTTGGAATAATTAATGCAATGCATATTTGTCTTGAATAAATCCATTCATTTCACTCATTAAAAATATTTTTTTCATAAACTTATAATGCCAACTATACCCGATCTCGCTTTGATAGAGAATTGGGAGGAGGAGGATGAACCAAAAACATCAAATCTCTCGTCGTATGCTTCCAATTGAAACCTGCTGATGATGTAAGGAATTGTTTCAAATCCCAAAACAATGGAGATAAGGCAGATAATCCCTCTTTACCCTCTTTGAGCCTTGAAGTAGGAGTTTCCTTGCCAAACATAAAAAACCCTTTACTTTAACCTGGGGCAGGGTAGTTTTTCAGTTAAACCGATCGAGCGCTCAGACTCTCAGAAGGAGGAGCGAACCTTCGAGAATTTGTCCTTAACATCTTAGGAAGTTTAGAAGTCAATGACTATCCCTCTACTACCTAAAGAGTGGGGCAGTCACAAGCCTTTCAAAAGAGTCACACGACTTAGTCAACAAAAATAAAAAAATATAGCCCGTTAAGTCAAAACCTATGAAGGAGACTTAGGCAAAACTGGGGCATCCTGCTGAACTCCAAAGTCAAATCCAAAAAAAGTCGTCCAGGAAAAAGTTAGGGAATAAAAAATAAAAACAAAAAATAAGGGATTACAATAAAGAATCCCCAATAAAGAACAAACTCGTGTGATCAAACAAAAATATAGGTGAGTGATTGTCGTGTCCAAAGCCCTGATGAATTCTCGGCCCTATCAAATCCGACTGAGATACGAGTGCTCGTATCTGATTAACTGAATTAAGATTGGAGAACATCACGAAGAATGGGTGGGTACAAATAACTTTGGGCCTTTATCCTTTGTTTCTTAAACCGTGCACCAAGCCACGATACAACCTTTAAAAGACCTAATTGAAGTAGGAATTCTTTTGAAAGCATACTCGATGAGATAACGTTTCCTGACTCCTACGAGCTATGCTCAATTCACCGTTGGCATTACAAAGTAAATTCATATCCTAGCTATGTGATTTTAGTCACAAGTTATTGCGATATCTTTTTCAAAACAAAAACAAAAATTTCAAGACAAATATATCGTTGCATTGATAGTTTCAGAATTAGCATTTCACGCGTGTTGACTTTGCTTGATGTCTTAGAAACTTGCATATAAATATTGTCAATGGAACTCGAAAATCCTGCTAAGCGGGGGCAATTGGCTTCCAAGTCGTTTATTGATGCAAGCCTGACTTTCTTGAGAGCCACTTCTTGAAGACTCATTCATGACACCGTGGATAGGAGCCAGTTACGAGATCTGACAAATCTCTCCAAGAGTTTGAAAACAGTGGGGCATCGGGACTCCATATTTCTCTGTAAAATCCTCTTTAGCTGACTTTTCCTCACGAAGTAGGTACTATGGGGCATGATATTTTCAAAATGGCGACTACTACAAAGTCCATTGAGATCAAAGTTAGCTTCGTTTCACGACATTCTTCATGCACCCGATGGATTTTACTCCTGGCGGTCTTCATTCCCCAGTAAATCTCATCGTTGCAGAATCTACATCTTAATAATTGCCTCAACACGGTCCCTAGAGAGACTTTAAGCTGACACGGACCCCAGAGAGAATTTAACTCGACGTAGTCCCCAGCGAGACTATAAGCTGACAACATTATGGACCGAGCCGGTAATCTCTAAGACAACAGAGATCATACCAGCATCTTCCCAGTAATAGTCCCCAGCGAGACTTTAAGCTGGCACCACTTTTGGGATCCATCCGATAAATCCCCAGTGACTCTCAAGACTGCAGAGATATCCCCGGTATCCTCCAAGTGATATGTGTTCTTGAAGACCCATTCTCAGTGGAATTATATGTTCCTCAGTGAAGTTGCCTTACCTTCCTCAGGAATATTCCCCAAGAGATTGCCATATTCTCCCCAAGAAGTCAGGATACTTTCCCCAAGAATGCAAGTTTGATTTCTCCCCAGTAAGTTCGACGAACTCTCCTCAGGGAAGCGTTGATATCTTTTATCTTCGGTTGGATGTACCTTTCCCCAGAAAGTCGAGGTATTATTCCCAGGAAGGATACACTATCTCCATGAAGCTGCCTAGCTCCACATCTTCCCCATGAAGCGGATATTTATTTTATCCCTGGAAGTCTCTGATCCAAGAGTTCTTGGGCTGATTATGGTTCATGATAGCAATCCCTCCAGTGAAGTCATGACATTGTATCCCTGTGCGGAGGTCATGGATCCCCAGTTGAACTCATGATATCGTACTCTCCAGTAAAGTTGTATCATATCCCCATGGGGAAGTCATGATATTTTCTCCCCAGGGAAGTTATAACTTTGAAGCCAGATTCGGTTCTACCATCCACTCCTCCTATCCCCTGATAGATGTACTGTTGTTGAGGTCCCCGGGTATTCCCGTTAAGATGTTTATTTCATCTCATGTCTCTTCTCTCGTCTGTTTTGTCAGCATATACATAAGCATACTCATTGCATGACATTGTCATACACATTAACGTACAAATTGACATACGCATTAGAATATGCATGCTTGCTATTTATCGGCATCCTTTATCATTACCGCCGAGTAACTGGGTTTGTCCGCTCTCTCCAAGTAGAACGTCAGCCCTAAGCATAAAATACTCATTTGTTTCCAGTTTCCCCACCGAGTTCATCCCTCGTGGACGATGGTTATTTCAGTTACCTTTCCGCATTAGGTAAGATGGTCCCACTCGAGTTCGTTTCCTCAATGGAGACTTGTTCGTCAGTTCTTTCTAGCCCAGTTTTGTTACCTTGCAATTTTCATTACAGCCTTCATTACAATTTTCATTACAGTTTTCATTACACTCTACAATTGATCTTCTCGTACAAGGAGTTCATTACCTCAGTACAACCTTCATTACAATTTACATTGTTCTTTCATTACAACCTTCATTACAATCTTCATTACAATTTACATTACCTGTTACCACCTCTACAAGCAGTTCTCACCCGAGGGGCATATTATTGCCACTATTGCAAATAAGTGGTATTTCTCGCCTGAGGAGCTTATCCTATCTTCGTCATGACTTGCAACAAATGGCCATCTCCATCGAGCAGTTGGGCTTCTATTTTCCTTTTCATTTTGAAGTGCGGGGAGGTTTTGAGCAGAATCATATTCAAGAGAGAACAGATCTTGAAGTATGAAGACGTTCATTTTATCCTTTAGTAAAAGAAGGAGCCGAATCATATTCGGGAGAGCACCAATCTCGAATTATGAAGACGTTCATTTTATCCTTTAGTAAAAGAAGGAGCCGAATCATATTCGAGAGAGCACCGATCTCGAATTATGAAGACATTTATTTTATCCTTTAGCAAAAGAAGAAACCGAATCATGTCAAGGGAGCACAGACTTGAGACGTGAAGAAGTTTATATTATCAATCAATCTATTATCCACAGATAAGCAACAATCTCTTTATTTGAGAGCTTATCCAGTTTGGCATATAAGTCCCTTCCGACGATAAGTGGCAGTTCTCGCTCGAGAAAGCTTATCAGGGCGTTTCGCATTTAAGACCATTTATTTTGGGATACAGCCGGTTTTACCCTGTATATTGTCTAAGGATTCCTAAATTCCGTCTGATCCTGTCACGAGAGAGAGTTTCCAGAAGCTCGGATGTTATTCTTTGCTCAATGCTCCAGCATCTTGTTAATCAATCCTACAGTCGTGCAGATCCATTTTCATCATTTACTCTTACATATTCCCCAGTGGAGGTCGTCTCGCTAGTGTCATCTTCATTGAGGATCCCATTCTACTATTCCTTTTTCCTAAAGTGATAATTGGTCGTGTTCGCACCAGTTGACTATCACTTTAGAATTCCCCGTGTCGCGCTGTTTCCCCAATGCGTCATATTCCCCAGTGTGGTTCGTTCATCGCGTCTGTCCCCTGTGTCGTCGTGTCGTCTGCATCCTTGCATTTACCATTCCATCATACGCACCATACTAAATTCCTGGCATTGTCAGCATTATAGTTTATTTCCGTTTTGTCCATAGCATTGCATATCACTGCACCTAAGGGCAAAATTTTCGGTTATCTATATTTAAATCCCTCCACCATGATTTCTCGAGCCTTCGTCGCTCAAATCATCCGGTGAAGCTATTTAAATATGGGCAACTGTAATACCCCAAATTTTGCCCTAAGATTAGTCGTTTTATCTTGCATCTCATTTCATTTTGCATTACGTTTAAACTAACCACAAGAGTTTGTGCAATTGGTTGATTTTTGCAGGAAAATATCATGTGGCGCGCTCTTTTAGTTCACAGGGTTTCTAGAGCCACTTTATTTTGAATGAATAAAATAGCACAATTGACAAGAGACCGTGTGTAAGGAGTTGTGAGTGTGAGAGGTCGAGAGTTCGAATCCCACCTTCTTCACTTTTTGTTTTGTTTCTTTTATTTTTATTCTAACTTTTCTATTTTCATAAAAAATAACAAAAATAGTTTTTTTTTATTATTTAATTATTATTTTTGTATTTTATTTAAATTATTTTTTAAAAAATATTACTTTTTTCACTTTTTTTCATATTATTTATAAAAACATCCAAAAATCATAAAATTAAAAATATTAGAAAAGATTTTATTCTTTTTATAATATTTTTAATGTTTAGTATAAATAAATAGAGTTTTAAGTTTGTTTTAGTTTGTTTAAATTCTATTTAGTTTTAACTAATTATTTAAGTTGGGCTTTAAAGTGGGCATTAAGTTAGAGTTAACCCTAATTTGTTACCTATATAAACATAAGTGATGGGAGGAAACTTCATTAACATCAGAAAATAAGAGCATGTCATCAGAGGAAGAGGAATTTTTTTTGGAAGAACCCTAAAAGGCTTGAATTCATCATCGACCAAGCGCTACCGGCGAACAAAAAATTCCAACGGCGGAGGCTCAGTTCATTCAACATCATCGCTGTTACCGTAACCTTTCTTTTTTCCTTTGATTTACATCATTTTACAATTTTTCTATGTTGTTTTGTTCATTGTAGATTAAGGGGAAGAATAAATAGACGAAGGAACCATTGACATGCAAAGAAAGATGAGGAGAAAAGATTCTGAACCATGGAAGACAGCCGCTGCCGGTTGGGAATAAGAAAGGAAAAGGTTTTCTCCCAAACCCTCAAAAAAGGGAAAAGGTTTTTTCCCAAAACCCTAAAAAAAAGGGAAAAGGTTTTTTTTCAAAAAATCCCAAAAAAAAGGAAAAGGTTTTTTCCCAACACCATCCACCTATCCTCACTCCTTGTATTTCTATTTCTATTTTGTTTTTTATTATATTATCTTATTATTTCTTTCTTTTTAAAAAAAATTGTAATTAGTAATCACGTCATATTTTAATTTATTACTAAAACCTTCTTTTTATTATTAAAACTTTTTTTTTAGTAAAACCTTTTTTTTTAATTAAAACCTTCTTTTTGTTATTAAAACTTTTTTTTATAGTAAAACCTTTTTAAAATTAAAATATATTTTTATTTTAAAACTTTTTAAATAAATTAATACTAACATTTTTCAACACTAGACTTAAAATTATTTTAAGTTTCTTACAAACCCTTTCATTCTAATTTCTAACCTAAAAGTCTAAAATAAAAATTTCCAGCATTCCCGTTAATTATCATCTGACTTTTATTGGCTCTCATTTTGGCCGTTGCTACTAATCCTTTATTTTTTCACATTTATTTTTATGGTTGTAATTTATGCGAGGACATCGTCGCTTTTATTTCGTTATTATTTTTACATTCTTTGGGTTGTAATTTATGCGAGGCTATCGTCGCAGTTATTTATTTTTGCATTTTGGGATTTGTAATTTACGCAGTGTTATGTTCTTGTTGAAGCGGAATTTTGGTCCTTTTCACTCAACAGCACAACAGTCTTGATCTACTGCTTGCATCCTTAGCATTTGCATCCTTGCATTTTCATTTGACTTTCATTAATGTGTTTCTGTGTTGCAGGTGCATATTCTTCCCCGATTCTAGTGGTCTTGTGCTATATTTCTGATATGGAGGCTTTGAAGAGGATGATAGCATACAGG
Organism: Lathyrus sativus; assembly: GCA_963859935.3. NCBI lineage: Eukaryota > Viridiplantae > Streptophyta > Magnoliopsida > Fabales > Fabaceae > Lathyrus > Lathyrus sativus. The sequence continues at coordinate 413,790,405 of OZ012741.1, read as the reverse complement.
TTTCCCACCCCAGATATTGGTCCCGTACTGAAGTTGGTTGCCCTAGCTAATGGTTCAGTAACAGAAGACTTTAGGAAATCATATGGGAGGTTGTTGAGATATGTTTGCAAACCTTCTGCGCACGAGATCAGTGGTCTGTATACTTTGCTATAGTTCTATGATGCTCAGTTGAGATGTTTCGTGTTTCCAAATTATGTTCTAGTACCCACTCTAGAAGAATACTAAGAGCTGCTAGGCATTTCTATCAAGGATCAGATGTCTTACTATCATGTTGACACTAAGCATGATCTGGCTGTTCTTGCTGCTGTGTTACAGTTAGATGCGTCTGAATTAAGTGGGAGGTTGAATCAGAAAAATGGGATGTATGGTTTTCCTCTACCTTTCCTAGTGGAGAAAGCTTAGAAATTTGCCAAGGATGGTTGTTGGGTCGTGTTCAACGCCATATTAGCTCTTTGCATATATGGTACCATATTATTTCCTAACTTGCCAGACTTCGTGGATGTATATGCTTTCCACCTTCTCGCCTCAAGGAATCCAGTACCCACTCTTCTTGGAGATGTTTACCACTCTGTCCATTACAAAAATGAAAACCGGAGGGGAAAGATCGTGTCTTGTTGTGTTCCCTTGCTATACAAATGGTTTGCCAATCACATGCCTAAAGCAGATCCTTTTGTCTCTTCTGTGGGTACATTAGATTGGTCCAAACGTCTAATAGGTTTGACTGCGGAGAACATCACTTGGTTCGACAAGAGTGTACTAGGTACAAAGCTCGTCTATAGCTGTGGTGGTTTTCCCAATATTTCTCTGATCGGAAGAAAGGGGTGTATCAATTACAATCCCTCTTTGTTGGTTAGACAATTTGGTTATGCATTGAGGGAGGCTCCTAAAGAAGATGAGATACGGGAATCTCTGTATCTCACCGGGCTGCTAGATAGTGATACCTTGGTTAAGCTTGAGCATGCTTGGAGAAATCTTCACAAAAAAGGTAAATCAATGTTGGGGAAGAGCAATAACAAAGCCTTTGATTCATACCTGGTTTGGATTCGAGAGCGAGCCGCAAAGTTTCTAATGCCTTTTCCCGATGTTAAGCCATTATATCCTCCCATGGTTGAAGAGCCAACCATGATAGATATCCAGAAATACAACCAGGTGCTGCAAGAAAAGGAAGAATTGAAGAAAGCGAATGAGGCGCTAGAAAAAAATCGTTCAACTTCGAAGCGAGAAGAACGAAGTTGTCTACTCCCTCAAGAAGTAGACTGAGTTAATTAACCATCTGGGTGCAAGTGTAACCAAAGAGACTGATGCTCGAGAGCATCTTGGGTTAGATTTGAAGGCCGTTAGTAGTGTGCTTGCCACCAAGAAGCAAGACTTGGATAGGGCGTATCTGAAGATTTCTAAATTCGAGACATTGTGGAACGCTACTCTAACCAACAACAAAGAACGGGGAGAGAAGTTGAAGCAGCAAATCGCCAAATTGAAGATTCAGCTTGAAGCCAAGAATGAGGAGATTGAAGCTGAAGCATCACTCAGGTGTGACGCCGAACGCAAGTTGAAGGAAACTATAGCAAGCCTAAAGGATTGCAAATCAAGAGTTGACTCCAAGAAGCGCAAGCTAGAAGATTGTTTCGGAGAAGGAGCATGGGAAGACTTTTCTAAGGACATCCAGAGTATTGTCAGAAAGAGAGATCTGCTTATTCGAGGATTACTCACCAGGCCTGACCACCCCGAGACAAAGGAAATATTAGAAGATTTCCGTGCCCGCAATCGCACTTGGCTTTCTTTGTATTTCTTTGTAGCTTTCATTCACTGTTGTATTGTTGACCATCACCAGGCTTGTTGGTTGAGGTCACCCTATTACTGTTGATTCAGATGTACTCGGTTACTCCTGTATGCTTCCTGTGTGGGCTTTTTTATATATATATATATATATATATATATATATATATATATATATATATATATATATATATATATATATATATATATATATATATATATATATATATATATATATATATATATATATATATATATATATATATATATATATATATATATATATATATATATATATATATATATATATATATATATATATATATATATATATATATATATATATATATATATATATATATATATATATATATATATATATATATATATATATATATATATATATATATATATATATATATATATATATATATATATATATATATATATATATATATATATATATATATATATATATATATATATATATATATATATATATATATATATATATATATATATATATATATATATATATATATATATATATATATATATATATATATATATATATATATATATATATATATATATATATATATATATATATATATATATATATATATATATATATATATATATATATATATATATATATATATATATATATATATATATATATATATATATATATATATATATATATATATATTATATATATATATATATATATATATATATATATATATATATATATATATATATATATATATATATATATATATATATATATATATATATATATATATATATATATATATATATATATATATATATATATATATATATATATATATATATATATATATATATATATATATATATATATATATATATATATATATATATATATATATATATTAGATATTGATTTGTCTCCGTGATCAGCTTCTTATCTATCTCACTGCTATTCTGGAACTAGAATTGGGGGGGATTTCCCCTAGGCACAGACACACGTTTGCATTTCCATGTCATTTTGCATAGCAGGTACCTTGGACTTATTTATCTGACCCCTTATGTTCTTAATCAGGTTGTATTTCAGGATTGATCGCGGACCTATTCACCGTTACTCCACCTGAGCTAATCAAGTCAGAGTCATGGAGCAGGTTTAGGCTGAAGTGCAGGAGCTTAAGGAGAGGATGTCTCAATTCATGGAAATGATGCAAGTGGTCAGGAGCAACTCCACACTCTTGTGAAACCCCTAATTGCTAGGGTTAACGATGAAGGTATTTTGCACAGAGGTGGAGCTACCAACCCTCCTCGTACTGAGACTCCTCGGGCTGACAACTCTGGGCCCACTATGGTTGTTCCCAATGCTGGAGTGGGAAATGGAAATGCTGGGACAGGTACTAGCAATGCTGGAGCCGGTAATGGCAACATTATAACTTGTAATGGTAACATCGGTGCAAGCGGTAATAACGCTGGAGCTAATGTCGGTAACACCTGGAATGGGAACTTCCATGGACTTGAGAATGCAGGTATTGTCCATGGAAATGTTCATCAGCCTTGGAACGAAGATCGCCATGATGACATATTCTCGATGAGAGGGGTTGAGGCTGAATTGCCTCTTGAGGCTAGCCGGAGATTTAAATGGCTCGAAGACAAGATGAAGGATTTTGAGAATCTGAACTCAATGGGCCTTGACATGGCCAATTTGGGGCTGATCCCCGACCTCAAAATACCGCCAAAATTCAAAGTGCCAGACTTTGATAAATACAAGGGCACTACTTGCCCTCGTGTCCATCTGAGGTCCTACTACAGGAAAATGCAGGCCTACTCCGACGACGAGAAGTTGCTGATGCACTTCTTTCAAGACAGTCTATCCGGGCCTTCTTTGGAATGGTACATGGGTTTGGAACCTATGAGTGTGCGAAGCTGGAAAGACCTTGCAGAAGCTTTCGTAAAGCACTATCAATACAATAGCGACCTGGCTCCCAACCAGGTCCAACTGCAGAACCTATCACAGAAGAATGGGGAGTGCTTTAAAGAATACGCCCAGCGGTGGCGTGAACTGGCAGCCAGAGTTCAGCCACCTATGGTTGAGCGTGAACTGGTGGATATGTTTGTGGCAACGTTGTTGGGCGTTTATTATGAGAAAATAATCAGCAGCATATCAGGGAGCTTCTCTGACTTAATCATTACTGGTGAGCGGGTTGAGAATGGGATCAAGCTGGGAAAGATCCAAGCCGACAAAAGTTCCTCAGCTGGAGGAAAGAAAGTGTTCAGAGGAAGGAAAAGAGAGGGCGAAGCTAACTCTGTATCCGGTTCCCGAAGGAATAGAAAGTCAATACAAAACTGCCAGCAACAAAGGGTCGCGAGTATTACTATCCCTGTAGCTCCGCAGCAGCAACAACCTCAGCAACAACAGCAACCGCAACAAAACCAACAGGGGTATCGGAGGTATCAGAACAAAGGGCCACTGGCGAATCGCCACATCGAGGTTCCACCCATGCCTTACTCTCAGCTATTGCAGACACTACTACATCTGCAGCTCATTCAGAAAAGGACCATGGCTCCCTTTACAGGGCCTCCTCCACCTGGTTATGACGCGAATGCGCGATGTAAGTTTCATTCGGGGGCGCCGGGCCACTCGATTGACAATTGTAAAGCATTCAAGCATAAAGTCCAAGATCTGCTGGACAACAAAGCAATAAACTTCTCTGATGAAGTGCCGAATGTAATTCAGAACCCAATGCCTAACCACGGGGGTGTAGGGGTTAGTGCGATTATTAAAGACGAAGACCTGAATTTGGTGAAGATTGTCGACGATCTGAAAACGCCACTTAGTTTCATCAAAGCTAAGCTACTGAAGAAGGGTGTATTCCCGGGCTGCGGGGAATTTTGTATCGAATATGCGAGTCATCTGGATGGATGTGATCATCTGAAGGTTGGTATTCAAAGTCTGATTGATGAAGGCGTTCTGCAATTTGATCGGAAGATTGAGAACAAATCTCGCGAGGTATTGACTAAGCAAAAGGATGAGATTGCCACAATCACCATTCCTTATAAAAATGTCACCATTTCTGCTTCAAGGCCACCCATAATCACTATAACGAAGGTTGGTCCTGTACCATTTAAAAGTACCAAGGTTGTTCCCTGGAATTACGGAGCAGAGGTTTACTGTAACGGAAATAAGTTGGACTTGAAAGGCCTACCTGTGGAATCCGTAGATAATATGGTTGGATCGGGCGGAATCACTCGTAGTGGAAGAATATTCTCGCCACCCGAAGTTGTTGCTGACAGAGCCGACAAGGGTAAAGGTAAAGCCATCATCGAAGAGGCAACCCAAGATGTAGGAAAATATTTGTTGGTGAAAGATGTTGAGGAGTTCATGCAACTAATCAAGAAGAGCGACTATAAGATAGTCGATCACCTACAACAGACACCCTCGAAGATCTCAATTCTGAATTTGCTGCTGTGTTCCGAGGCACACCGCAATGCCTTATTGAAGGTTCTTAATGCCGCGTATATACCCTAGGAGATTTCTGTTAATAAGCTTGAGGGGGTGATTGCACATGTGAATGCCGGCAAAGGATTGAGATTTACTGACCTGGAGTTGACACCGAAGGACAGAAACCATAACAGTGCTTTGCATATCTGGATAGAATGTCGAGGAACAATTATGTCCCACGTACTCGTAGACACGAGATCATCTCTGAACGTTCTCCCTAAGAAAGCGTTGATGAAGCTAGATACTAGGGGACTGATTTGCACTCCTAGTGATCTAGTAGTGAGAGCTTTCGACGGGACGCGTCGATCGGTATTTGGTGAAGTGACATTGCCCATTCATGTAGGGCCTGAGATATTCGATGCAGTATTTTATATCATGGATATCCAGCCTGCCTATAGCTGCTTGCTAGGCCGACCCTGGATCCATTCAGCGGGAGTCGTAACCTCTACACTGCATCAAAAGCTGAAGTACACTGTGGGTGGCAGCATCGTCACAGTCTACGAGGAAAAGGACATTATGGTGAGCCATCTGTCGTCATTCAAGTATGTGGAAGTGGACAGCGAAATCTACGAAACATTGTGCCAAGAATTCGAGACTGTCAAAGTTCATGATTCGACTCCGACACCGAGTAAAGTACCTGAAGTGGATCTCTCTTCTTTCAAAGAGGCTCAAGCTGTGGTACAGACTAGTTCAGCCCAAGGCTGAGGGCAGGTGCTGAACATCCCCAACAAACAAGACAAGTTTGGCTTGGGGTATCATCCCTCTTCTGCTTCATCCTCTCATAGTACACCCCGTTACAAGGGGCCAATTCAGTTCACGAAGGGTGGAGTCATCTTTGAACGCGTCAATGTTGTGTCCGACGAGGAAGGAGATAGCGATTGTGATATGGATGCGTGGATCCAACCATGCACGCGGGGGCAGAACCTCCATAATTGGTCTATCCAGGAGTTCATCCAAGTGACCGGTAAAGAGTAATGCTTTATTTTTTCCAATTATTGTACTACCTTATGTCTTACCCGAGACACAATGGTTTACTTGTCAGGGCCTTGTTTGCTTATGCATGTACATATTAATAATAAATCAAAGGGCATTTTCTTTGCATTCAAATTTTGTGATCTCTGTTTTTCTTGTTTTGTTTTTGCTTTAAAACAATAAAATGGCCATGTGGTTTGTGCTGACTTGCACAATATTTTTTAAGCTTAACCATTTTTACTGCAGGACACACATTACATATAACACCGATCAGGAACCTTCTATGACTCACTTCGACTTTGATTGCCCGATATATCAAGCTGAAGATGAGATTGATGAGGATGAAGACCTTCCAGAAGAGTTGGCTCGACTGTTGAAACAAGAAGATAAAATCATTCTGCCTCACGAGGAAGCTATTGAGATTGTTAATCTGGGATCTGAGGAAGTAGTCAGAAACGTCAGAATAGGGGCTGCATTACTGAATGACGTCAAGCAAAGACTGATCGAGATGCTTCGAGAGTATAGTGACATCTTTGCTTGGTCATATGAAGATATGCTCGGACTCGATAGTGACATAGTGGTTCATCACTTACCATTGCACGAAGACTGTCCTCCTGTTAAGCAGAAGCTTAAAAGGACGAGACCAGATATGGCTGTGAAAATAAAAAAAGAGGTCCAGAAGCAATTGGATGCCGGATTTCTAGCCGTCACCACTTACCCTCTGTGGGTCGCCAAAATAGTACCTGTACCAAAGAAAGATGGTAAGGTGCAGATGTGTGTTGATTATCGGGATTTGAACAAGGCGAGCCCTAAAGACGATTTCCCGCTCCCTCATATTGACGTATTGGTCGACAATACGGCTCAATATTCCGTGTTTTCATTCATGGATGGCTTCTCCAGTTACAATCAGATCAAGATGGTGCCGGAAGACATGGAGAAAACCACGTTCATTACACCATGGGGGATGTTCTGCTATAAAGTAATGCCTTTTGGGTTGAAAAACGCAGGAGCAACTTACCAGCGGGCGATGGTCACTTTGTTTCATGATATGGTTCATCATGAGATCAAGGTATATATTGATGACATGATAGCAAAGTCCCAAACAGAGAAGGGACATCTGGTCAACTTGCTGAAGTTATTTGAGAGGCTTAGGAAGTTCAGGTTGAGACTGAATCCTAACAAGTGTACTTTCGGAGTATGGTCCAGAAAACTTCTGGGGTTTATCGTGAGCGAAAAAGGAATTGAGGTTGATCCTGCAAAAATCAAGGCTATTCAAGAGATGTCAGCGCCTAAAACAGAAAAAGAAGTCTGTGGTTTCCTGGGGAGGTTGAACTACATTGCTCGGTTCATATCTCAACTCACGGCCACATGAGAACCGATGTTCAAGCTATTGAAAAAGGATCAAACGGTTATCTAGAAATGAAGATTGCCAGCGGGAATTCGATAAAATAAAAGAGTACTTGAAGGAACCTCCAATTTTGATACCCCCAGTCGCCGGAAGGCCCTTAATTATGTATTTGACGGTTCTTGAGAATAGCATGGGTTGCATTCTCGGTCAGCACGACGAGATCGGTAGAAAGGAGCATGCAATTTATTACCTGAGTAAAAAGTTCACACATTGTGAGTCTCGTTACTCAATGTTGGAGAAAACGTGTTGCACACTCGCGTGGACTGCCAAACGTTTAAGACAGTATATGCTCAATCACACAACCATGTTAATTTCGAAGATGGATCCGATCAAATGCGTCTTCGAGAAGCAAGCCCTTTCAGGGAGGATTGCCAGATGGCAAATGGTACTGACAGAATATGATATCCAGTACGTGTCCCAGAAAGCCGTCAAAGGAAGTGTTATGTCAGAATACCTCGCCGAACAGCCAATCGAAGACTATCAGCCGATGAAATTCGAGTTTCCGGATGAAGACATTATGTTCCTCAAGATGAAAAACTGTGATGAACCACTGCCCGGTGAAGGACCAGAGCTTGGCTCCCAATGGAAATTGATATTCGATGGTGCATTTAATTCTTATGGTAGCGGAATTGGGGCAATCATCACAACTCCCCATGGGTCTCACATCCCGTTCACTGCCAGATTGACATTTCTGGTCACCAACAACGAAGCAGAGTATGAAGCATGCATCATGGGTCTAGAAGAAGCCATTGATATGAGGATCAAGAACCTAGATGTATATGGTGACTCAGCGCTCGTTATTAATCAGATCAAAGGAGAGTGGGAAACTCGTCAATCCAACTTGATTCCCTACATGAATTATGCGAGAAGGCTGATGTTGTTCTTCGATCGAGTGGAATTCCATCACGTGCCAAGAGCTGAGAATCAGATGGCTGACGCCCTGGCAACTTTGTCCTCGATGTATAAGGTCAATTTTTGGAATGAAGCTCTAAGGATTGTCATCTCACGCCTCGACAGGCCCACATTCGTATTTGCCATTGAGGAAGCCTCCGACAGCAATCCATGGTTTTATGATATCCAGAACTTTCTTAAGAAGCAGGAGTATCCGCAAGGGGCGTCGACCCAGGATAAGAAGACTCTTAGGAGGTTATCTGGAAATTTCTACCTCAATTCGGATGGGGTTCTCTACAGGAGGAATCACGATTTAGTGTTACTCAGATGTGTGGACGAAAAAGAAGCGAATTTGCTTATGGAAGAGGTCCATGAAGGCACATTTGGTACACATGTCGGCGAGCATGTCATGACTCGAAAGATACTACGAGCGAGGTATTACTGGCTGACAATGCAGTCGGATTGCTTCAAATTCGCGAAGAAATGTCATAAATGTCAGATTTATGCAGACAAAATTCATGTGCCACCGTGCCCGTTGAATGTTATGTCATCCCCTTGGATGTTCTCCATGTGGGGCATCGATATGATCGGCAAGATCGAACCCACTGCATCTAACAGACACCGCTTCATTCTGGTAGCCATCAACTACTTCACCATTGGTGGAGGCAGCCTCGTACGCTAATGTGACCAAGCAAGTGGTAGCCAGATTCATAAAGAAGGACATCATCTGCAGATATGGAATTCCCGAGCGAATTATTACTGATAATGGTTCGAATTTGAACACCAAGATGATGAAGGAGTTATGCCAGAAGTTCAAGATTGAACATCGCAACTCATCTCCCTATCGGCCAAAGATGAACGGCGTTGTCGAAGCGGCCAACAAGAACATCAAAAAGATAGTGCAAAAGATGGTTGTCACATACAAAGATTGGCATGAGATGTTGTCATTTGCCTTACACGGTTACCGTATGACGGTACGCACATCAACGGGGGCAACTCCTTTCTCGTTAGTGTACGGTATGGAAGTTGTCCTACCGCTAGAAGTCGAGATTCCTTCTTTAAGAGTTCTGGTCAACGTGAAGCTCGATGAGGCAGAATGGATAAAGAATAGATTGAATCAACTCAGCCTGATGGATGAGAAGAGACTGGCGTCTATTGCATATGGCCGTTTGTATCAAAGCCGAATGAAGAAAGCTTATGACAAGAAGGTGCGCCCTCGAAGCTTTCAGACGGGCGATCTTGTGCTGAAGAAGATTCTCCCACCACATTCCGATCACAGGGCAAATAGACTCCCAACTATGAAGGTCCATATGTCGTCAGAAAGGTCTTCTCCGGAGGAGCCTTACTGTTATCCACGATGGATGGTGAAGATTTCATGTCTCCCGTGAACGCAGACGCAGTTAAAAAATACTTTGCTTAAAATGACCCGCTGGAAAGAAAAAAGAATATCCAGGCAAAAAAAGGGGTATCCCGGCGAACCAAAAAAATAAAAGGTTCGGGCAAAAATTAGGGATATAAATGAAAAGATGTACACCCGCAAAGTCGAAAACCTGCAAGGGCGCCTTTGGCAAAAAAGGGTATCCCGGTGAATCGAAAACCCGAAGGGGCGATTCATATAAAAGTTAGGGATTGGAAAAAGCAAATGACTACGGTCCACGTGTGAACTTTCATTGCTTAGTGGCTTGGGGAGACCTGAGGGCCGTTTATCCAAGTCGATCTCTTCTGAAGCCGGAGCGTCGAAGAGGTATCGAAGTTGAGTGAGTCATAGAGGGATCTACTCATGGTGTTCGTCTACACCACATCACCGACATTTGTACATATTGGTGTATATTCCTGTAATATATTTGCGCAGCTTCCTCATTTCAGGAGTTTGCATCTGTTGTAAAACATTTTGCCTATTTACAGGTTCACTTATCAATAAAAACATATACCATTCAGTACTTTTGTTTGCTTTGGGCTTGTTTTTAGCTTTTATCAGTTTTGTTTGCAAAATAAAACGCCCGATGTTTTTGTTAGAATGCGCATACATAAACTTGCAGGCCTAGGCCGATAATTGTTAAAACTTTGAATTGCTTGAACAAACGTCACAGATGATAACCGCAATAGATCCCTTTGTGAAGGGTATCTTGTCTGTTTGTTCAAATTGTTGCAGGGTCGCTACCTGGAGTCTTTGATAAGAGATGTATCCTAGACAGGATCATCATACCCAAGCTGATTCACATGTAGGAGTGAATACCTAAGCAGGAAAGAGCAGGATTGATATCTCCAAGCAGAGTAGATTGTTGTGTCTCCGTTCTCATCAATCGGCCAGTGCACATTCAATCCCCTCAGAATACGGGTACCAGATCTACTCCCCAGTGAGTCAGATTCAGTTTTCTCTCCTCCAGGAAGATGTGTATTCCTCTCCTGGCGGGCAGGTTTGATCTCTCCGCATAACCTGAACACATGATTGTGTTACTGAAGTGTTTCCTCGAGTAGAAGCATTGTTTTCCCCCGTGGGACAATTCTCATCAAAGTCAAGTAAGAGTGGTATTCTCCACCGGATGATCTACGGCGAAGATAGATCCTTTTTTCCCCAGCCGAGCAATTCCCCAGCAGATCAGATATGTTGTTTTTCAGTAAAGCGGGTGCGTTCCCAGATATGTACCCTAGAAGAACTTCGGTATTCCAGGAAGCCAGTCATGGCTATTCTCCCCATCAGAGCATTTAATTTCAGTGGTCGATCCCGATTCCTCACAGAGTACTCCGGCAGGTAAGTTTGATTTCAGTGATCTGGCAGCTTTTCCTCAGCCGAGTTTGTTGTTATCAAGGAGAGTCGTATCTTGGGAGGCCGTTCAAGGCGTTACTTGTTTTCTCCATCTAGTGAGAGTGGTTGTATAGTTGTCGCTATGTTTCCCCAACGGAGTCCGTATTTCCGGGAAAATTATATCTGCGAAGGCCATTTAGAGCATTTTCCTCAGCAGGTTGATGTAGATCCCCAGCTGAGTTTGAACTTCTGGTTCTCATAGAATTTCGTTCCCCAGCGGAGCAGCCATTCTCGGCTCGTCTCCCAAGATAAGTCCAATTGAGATTGGCATGGTCCACCTCTCCTCAGCAGGATGTTTCCTTCTCCCCGACAGAGTGGTCCTCTCTTCAGCATCTATTTTGTTGATTCAGTTCCGTAGCATTTTTGCATGATTGCATAGCATCTACCCTAAACGCGTAGCATTTCCACTTTATACGTAACATTACGCCATTGTCAAACATATGCATTTGAAACATAAGCTAGGTGGCTACCGTTCTTGTGTGCAGGTGTTTCTTCAGCAGAAATATTCGTTTAAGTTCTCTAGAATCCTCTTCATCTCCTCAGAAGTGTGTGGTTGAAACTACTCTCAGTGAGTGACTGACGGTGATGTTAGTGGCTACCCAATTCAGAAGACGTGTTTATCTTCGGATATGTGGTTCGCTTTTATTTAGAGAAGGTGTGACAGTGAGGTCAGATGTTTCTCGGTAGTATGTGGCCCGAAGGTAAAGTTGGAATGTTATCAACGAAGATATGATGGTTTGGTTCGGCGGTGCAATTGGAGTATTGTCAATGAAGTTCTGACGATGATGTCGAATGGTTACCCAGATTGTGGTTCTCCATTTATATGATGGTGATGTCAAGATGTTATCAGATTGGTTTGCCCGACGGCAAGGCCAGAGGTTCATCAGCTTCGTGTTTTACTTGGCGGTGATGTCAGTATTTGTTTATCAATTTTGTGGGCGCTTGGTAGTAAGGTCAGGAATGCTGTCCCCAACGAAGGATTGACGACGATGTCAAATGGTTATCTGTTCAGTAAGTACTTGACGGTGAGGTCAGGAATTTCCCAACTCAGTGTTTGTTTGATAATGATATCAGCAGTTTCTCCACAGGTTTTGCCCGGCGGTGATGTCAGGTAGGTATTATCATAGTATAAATATATGGTTTCGGCGGTGATGTCAGACTTGTTTAGGATATCTAGGGTTCTCGGTTATGACTTCTGACAGTGATGTCGGGTGTTCAGCGATCCTATTATTATTTGGCGGTGATGTCAAGAAACTTTTATCCCTAGCAGGGTTCAGACGGTGATGTCAGATGTTTCCCTTCGACTCGAGGTCGATACCCGACGGTGATGTCAGAGGAGATTTTATCTCCAGCGAGAGAATTGGCGGTGAGGTCATATGTTTTCTTCCGATTGATTAGTGAGTCTTGACGGTGAGGTCAGATGTCTATCAGATAAGCGATTATTCGACGACGAGGTCAGATGCTCTATCCAGATAGTGATGTCAAGAAATTTTCTCTATGACTTGATGACAAAGTCCGACTATGATATCAGAGATGTATCATATAAACTTGATGACGAAGTCCGGTAGCAATGCCAAATGTCCCAATAACTTGATGATGAAGTCCAAAGACGATGTTAAGGAGTTCTTCCAGTTGACATAGAATGCATGACGGCAGAATCAGTTATCCTTTATCAGTACCGTTTAATCAGTGACTTACTCCTGGCGTGATGTCGAGGTCCGACGGAAAAATCAGATAATCTTTCAGACGTAGAGTTAGAGATTCGAAATAACAATTCATCGGCAAGTTATCGTTACAACTGCGTTCGGTTTTCCGGATACTTTCTTTCCTGATCGGAGTTGCAGTTTATTTCTGCGGTTAGCAAATTTCTGGGTTTGTTGGTATTCAACCGTCTTTCACCTTGATTGTTTGAGATTCGTTCGCTTCTCATCCAGTCAGGTCTCAGCCGTTTGAATAGGGGCAGCTGTTGCACCCCAAAATTTGCCTAACCTTTTTCTTACCTAGCTTATGTTTCATTGCATTCATTCTAGCATTAGCATATGCATTGCATTACCATGTGTGCAGGGGATCAAGAGGTGTGCTCATTAAGAGAAGGTTACCAAGGTATAAGCCTATTCAAGAGGTTGTGTTCAAGCATGTAAGGGTTTATTATCCTCATCAAGTCACTAGAAAAGGTCAAAGCTCATTGAAGGAGTGGATGGTTGAACTGGTTGTATCTCCTATCTTGAGGATCATCAGAGGATTGCAAATCCATGGATATGGATGGAAAATATTACAAGAGCTCAGGAGAGGTCTTGAGAAGCATTTTGGAGCTCATTCAAGTCATTATTCAAAATACAAGAAGCCACAGCCAAAGGTAGTGCAGTTAGGGTTTTCACTTGGTCAACCCTGAGTCAATTGTGAGTCTTGAGGAGATTAAGACTCAGTTCCAAGCAACTATGATCATGGAATGTTATATTGAGACATGTCATATATCATTTCAAGATCAATTCATCAATATTCAAGAGTGTGAGAAGTTGCTAAGCTAGGGTTTCTAAGCTTGACAGTGTAAAATCCCTTATCTTGGTGCCTAACTTCAAGACCACATAACTCAAGATACAAGTTTCATCTCATCTTGACACCAACATGAGACTTGTAAAGCATGTTCTTAGATTTCTTTTGAGTACTAGAAGTCCTTGATTGGATTTCTAGAACTCAAGTTATGAGGTAGACAAGTTACAGGTCATCAGATGAATGTGATTTTGGTACTTGAAAGTCAACTAACTTCCATGCCATTTTTGACCTAGAAGAAGGTCTCACCTGTTCTTGACCCAAACATGAATGTTGTTCCTTATCATCTTATCTTTCCAAAAATTCCTAGAAGGCCTTCATTGGATTTGTAGAACTCAAGATACAAAGCTTGCAAGGCAGGGGTATTTTGGGAAACTTTGATTATAGGTCATTTTGGATTATAGGTCAATTTCACCACTTTGCATACCTCAAATGAAAATCTTCCCAACTTGAAATTTGCTTAATATGAGGTCATTTACTCAACCAAACATCAAGGAACCATTGATATGGCTTGGATTGAAGATTTGATGAAGAAAGTTTTGTGAAGGAACCTTTAAAGGCCATTAAAAGTCAAAAATTCAAATTAATTCATAATGGACCAAAATTGTGCAAGTTTGTGCATATTTTGAGCGCATTCAATATTTCAAACACAATGGCATTCATGGATTTGTGATTTGAGCTCAAAACCCATGTCTTTTTACATGTTTCTTCAAGTGTAAGTAACATGGTCAAGATGCACCATTCATTCACTTTCAAGGGCTAAATATCATCCCTTGAACTACCTTACATCCTAAGCAATTGATTTGAGCAAAAATAAAGGCATTTTGAAGACATTTTCGTGCACTCCCATGGGCCTCCAATTGAGGAAAAAGTTTGATTTCAATTTTCACATACAGCCATGATTGGGCCGCATATCCATTTCAGATCACTTCTATATAACTCCCTGATGAGGACCATGCCATTTTGGGATGAAGTTTGGCGGTAGTTAGAGCAGATTCAGTTACAACAAACTCAAAAGGAGTGCAAAATCTAATTTCACATTTCATCCATTCTCAGGCCAAATTGAAGATCAAGGAAGCTTTAAGAGGATTCATAGAAGCTTTCTGGATCAAATTGAGCAAGAATCAGCATCAATCCAAGGCTTTGTGCAAGCTTCAAACCAGGTATCTTAATTTCACCATAGCTCATTGTTTAGGAACCTTTATCATGCCATTTTCACATATTTGGAACCACAATGATGAGTAGATGAATTCTGGTATGGTTTCGTGGTTGTTTGTGCCAATCCTTGGTTCTTGCTCAATTCTTGAGGAGCTTCGTTTTCACATATTTATGCTTCAAAAACCAAAAAGAACATTATATTCTTGTTGTATGAAGTGAGAGGAAGGGAATGACATAAAAAATCATGAGTTTTGGCACGTTTCCAAAATTGGTATGGCGCCTTCCCACCGGAGAAGACGACCGGAGTCTTCTCCGGCCACCGCCTGTGAGAGTTCCCCCTTTTCCATGTTTAAATTCCCAGTTTAAGTCCCAACCCTTAGATCTTGAGACTTCCCCCTTTATCTAACGGCCCAGACTTAGTTTCAGTTAGGTTGACCCTCATTTTATTACGTGGCTGGATTATATTCATTGGATCAGATGACTTAAGCATTGTATGGATAGGATTAAGACCTACCATGGACGCGCGTTGACTGAAGCGCATGGGAAACCTTTAATTTCATTAAACGTTGAATTGGACCTGGGCTTTAGTTCGTTATTTGAACCCCACTGCAAGCATCCCAATGCGTAATAACGTGAATCAGTTACTAATCCCACCACAATTTTATCTATTTTTATTTCTTTTTCTTTTTTCTTTTACTTTGTGCATGTTTACTTTTATTCCATTAGAAATAGTAAAATGTATGCAAAATTCATGAAACTCTTTCTCAAGATTCCTCAGCATGTTAGATGATTTTAAAAATTGGTAGATTAATTTTTATACCATTTTCCAATTTAATGTAAATTTTCCATGATTGGTTTTTCTTTAAATGTGAAAAATGTACATGTTTGCTTCCTGAATTTTATTTTCTTATCAATGCATAGAATAAATTTTTGATTTTTTATATGATGATTTTAGACACCTTGAATGACTTCTAGGTATTTTTTTCTGATTTTTTAGATTCCATCTTGATAGGTTTTGGATTAGGTCTTTAGCACCCTTTCCGTTTGCATCCTCCATAGCACACCTTAAGGTTTTGCATTCTGTTAGCATACTTAGGCTTGGAGTTAGGCTCTCAAACTTTAACCATAGCTTCCTAACATCATGAGGATCCCCAAGGAATTTTATTAGGAGTTTTAGGAGTGTTTTCCTATTTTTAGTAGATTTTGCATTCTGGTTGATGTTTGTGTGTTTCAAATTGTACCTTCACCTAGTTTTGCATTTTTATGTGATATTTTGCAATACTTGTGCATCCAATCCTTACATGTTCACATTGTACATATGTTAAAGCATTTTTAGGTTCATTTTCAAGTCATTATCATGTTCATATCTTGATTAGGATAGATATCCTTTAGGGCATTACATATTAGGGTTTCTTAGAAGCTTTGTATGAATGGTTTCTCTTCCTTATGTGATTCCTTTGCTTTGCTTTGCATTTGCCTTATCCCTCACATTCCTTAGTCCAATTATTTGGATCCTTCTTGTGAGAGCCTCATTAAGGAGGAATGCATGCATTCCATGAGAAGTTTGAGCCTTTTATGGACATTCAATGACATGGTGGGTTCCTTAGGTTCACACCATGCTCTTTTTCTCCTTCAAGTCCAATTCTTTGGATCCTTCTTGTGAGAGCCTCATTCCTCCCTAGGAGGAATGATGTGCATTCCATGAGAATTTTGAGCCTTTGAGGACTCAATTACTTTGTACACACCATCTCCTTTTCCTGTCCTACATTCTCAGGATCCTTCTTGTGAGAGCCTGGTTCTTCCTTAGGAAGAACTCTGTGCATTCCTCAAGAAGTTTGAGCCTTTGATGGACTCTTTGTATGTTGATACACATCCCATTGCGGGTTCCTTAGGTTCACACTATATTTCTCTTCTTTCTTGTCCTATACTCTTTGGATCCTTCTTGTGAGAGCCTCATTCCTCCCTAGGAGGAATGTTGTGAATTCCTCAAGAAGTTTGAGCCTTAATGGACTCTTGTGCTGATGCACATTGAGCTTAGTGGGTTGATCCTCACTTTTCCTCCCTTCCCTTTGTTTATCCTTTCATCTTAATGATTGTGTGTTGTTTTACATTAGAAGTAAGATAGGCATGCATAGATTTTCTCTTTTCTTTCTCATGTTTGCATTTAAAGGTTTAGCTTGTCTCCTTTTGCTTGTGTGCTTTCTCTGTGCATTTCCATGTTTGCATCTAAAGGTTGAGTTTGTCTCCCTTTGCTTGGTTGTTGCATCTATAGACCCAGAGCAGCGACGCTCTGTCAAGTCCTTTTTCCTTTTTTTTTCTTTCTTTTAACCCAGACCTCTAGTTAGATAGATAAACAACCCATTAGATAAACAACACAAGCGTGGATCCCGTTGAGTACAACGGACGTGAGGGGTGCTAATACCTTCCCCTTGCGTAATCAACTCGTGAACTCGAGATTTGGTTGCGATGACCGGTCTTATCCCTTTTCGCTAGGTTTTTCTGATCATTTCCTTTCCCTTCCTTGGGATAAATAACGATAGGTGGCGACTCTTCTGTCTTTGCTGGCACCTTTTTTCACAGTAGCGACAACATGCATTAGTCAATATTGTTAGGGTTGTTAGCATGTTGAATTGGGCCTTGCTTGTAAGCCCAATTGTTTAAGTTAGCTTGTAATGGGTAATTGTTAAAAAGCCCATTAGGTTAGTGTGTTATTTTTTGTATAAATAGGATACTAGTTTCTCAATCTTGTCATAAGGAAAAATAGGAAGATAAAATCCTAATTTCAAGAGAGAGGAGTTATTTTGTTATTCTTGTATACTTGTAATCTTTTTCTAAGAGAAAGGAACGAATAGCAATTTAATAACCAATCCTTGTTGTTTTCTTCTTTATAAACCTAACCCTTGTGTGTTTCTTAATCATTAAGAAACTGTTTATACTTAGTTTTAAGGTATCTGATTCACAACAAATTGGTGCGGTGAGCATGGAGAAGATACCTTCAACAAAGTATGAGATTAAAAAGTTCACCGGAGTGAACGACTTTGGTCTGTGGCGCTTGAAGATGAGAGCCCTATTGGTTCAGCAGGGTTGTTTGGAAGCATTGAAGGGTAAGGCAGCCATGGATGCTACATTAACGGCAAAAGAAAAGACGAGCATGATCGAGAAAGCCCACAGCGCAATATTGTTGAGCCTTGGTGATAAGGTTCTTCGACAGGTATCAAAGGAGACTACAACATCGGGATTATAGGTGAAACTTGAAAGTTTGTACATGAAAAAATTTATGGCGAATCGACTCTACCTGAAGCAAGCTTTATATTCATTCAAGATGAGTGAAGATAAAGTGTTGGATGAGCAGTTGATACGTTCAACAAGCTGATTCTTGATCTTGAAAATATTAATGTGAAGATCGATGATGAAGATCAAGCATTGTTGTTTCTGTGTGTTTTTCCCAGAACACATGCTCACTTCAAAGAAACTCTCTTGTATGGAAGGGAGTCCCTGACCTTTGAAGAAGTTCAATCAACCTTGTATTCTAAGGACTTGAACGAACGAAAGGAGCATAAACCTTCGACGGTGGGCGAAGGTTTGGCCGTTAAGGGAAAATTCTTGCAAAAGGATGGTAAGTTCGACAAGAAGAAAGGTAAGAGTCAACAGAAGTCTTATAGCGGCGAAACACCTAGTATTAGATGTTATAACTGTAAGAAGGAGGGTCACATAAGAAAGATGTGCCCTGAACACCTAAAAG
Source organism: Lathyrus sativus (assembly GCA_963859935.3). Taxonomy (NCBI): domain Eukaryota; kingdom Viridiplantae; phylum Streptophyta; class Magnoliopsida; order Fabales; family Fabaceae; genus Lathyrus; species Lathyrus sativus. The sequence goes on along the minus strand of OZ012741.1, from coordinate 413,771,591 downwards.
ATCATAGAGGTAATGGCAATGTAGCCATTGTTCAAGATGACTTCGACTCATCTGATGTTCTTGTGGTTTCAAGTGGCGTCTCGAGAAAAGAGTGAATTATGTATTCAGGTTGCACTTGCCACATGACTCCAAACAGAGAATTATTTGAGGAGCTATGTGATCAAGATGGTGGATCTGTGCTATTTGGAAACAACAAATCTTGTAAAATTGCAGGTATTGGATATGTGAGATTCAAGCTCCATGATGAGTCAATAAGGTTATTGATTGAAGTCAGGTACGTACCTGACTTGAAGAGAAATTTGATTTCTCTTGGTGAATTCTACAGAAAAGGATACGTTTTTCAAGGAGAGAAAAGTATCCTAAGAGTCATGAAGGGGTCGAAGGAAGTCTTGAGAGGCGTGAAGAAACAGAGCTTGTATACACTTGAGGCTGAGGTTGTAAGTGGTTCGACAAATGTTGCATCCACGAAACATATGTCGAAGAAAAAATTATGGCACATGAGATTGGGCCATATCAGCGAAAGAGGCCTGGTCTAATTAGGGAAGCAGAACCTGCTAGGAGGTGACAAAGTCAAAAATTTGGAATTTTGTGAATCTTGTGTATTTGGTAAATCCTGTAGTGCGGAGTTTAACAAAGGCAAGCAAAGAACACATGGATCCCTGGATTACATTCATGTTGATCTTTGGGGGCCTGCAAGGAATCCTTCACACTCAGGTGCAAGGTATTTTCTATCCATCATTGATGACTATTCCAGAAAGCTATGGGTATTCATTTAGAAGACGAAGGATGAAACTTTTGAGAATTTCAAAAGTTGGAAGATTCTGGTCGAAACTCAAACTGGCAGAAAGGTTAAGAGGTTGAGAACCGACAATGGCCTTGAATTATGCAACGAAGCGTTCAACAGTTGCTGTGTTGAGTCTGGGATTGTAAGGCATAAGACTGTAGCAGGTACTCCTCAACAAAATGGCTTACCTGAGAGATTCAATCTTAAAATCCTTGAAAGGGTTAGATGCATGTTGGTTAGTGCTGGATTGAAGAAGGTGTTTTGGGCGGAAGTTGTTTCGACAGCAGCTTACCTGATAAATAGATGTCCCTCGACTGCCTTGGGAATGAAGACACCTGAAGAAGTTTGGTCGGGACATCCACCTAGTCTCGACAGACTGGGAGTATTTGGCTGTGTGGCCTATGCTCCTATTAGGCAAGACAAGGTTGAACCTAGAGCTCTGAAATGCATGTTCATGGGATACCCTAAAGGAGTCAAAGCTTATAGGCTATGGTGCCTAGAGCTAGGTCACAAGAGGTGTGTCACCAGTCGAGATGTAGTTTTCAATGAAGCAGAGATGGCTTTCAAGAAAACTGACGATGCTGACGAAGAACTGGAACAGAGAGAGATTCATGTTGAGGTGGAGCATGTTGATGCTGAATTGCGTACCCCAAATGAAGTCAAAGAAGACGCAGAAGATTTTGTCGAAGATGAGGAGACTGATAATGACTACCTGCTAGTAAGAGACAGGTCGAGGAGAGTCATCAAGCCACCTCATAGACTTAGGTATGCAGATCTTATAGCTTATGCCTTAATCTCTGCAAGTGATAGACGAAGAACCTAGAGACTATAAGGAAGTTATGAGGATTCGAAAAAAGACTGAATGGCTGAAGGCCATGGATGATGAGATGAAATCTCTTCAAGATAACAACACCTGGGAACTGATCAAGAAACCTACTAGAGCCAGGTTAGTCAGCTGTAAATGGATTTTCAAAGTTAAGGAAGGAATCGAAGGAGTGACGTCGAAGAAATACAAGGCAAGATTGGTTGCTAGGGGGTTCACTCAGAAAGAAGGTATTGACTTCAATGATGTTTTCTCTCCTGTTGTAAAGCACAGATCCATTCGAATGTTGCTTGCCATGGTGACCCAGTTCGACCTTGAACTGGAACAGATGGATGTGAAGACTGTGTTCTTATATGGTAATCTAGATAAAACAATCCTGATGAGGCAACCTGAAGGGTATGTCGAAAGGGGGAAGGAAGATTATGTGTGCAAACTGAACAGGTCTTTATATGGACTGAAACAATATCCTCGACAGTGAAATAGGAGATTCGACAAGTTCATGGCACACATAAGTTTCATCAGAAGTCAGTTTGACCACCGTGTTTACTTCAGATTCTGACCGGGTAATTCATTTGTTATTTTGTTGCTCTATGTGGATGATATTCTAATAGCAAGCAACAATGTCGAAGAGGTAATGAGGGTGAAGGCTGAACTCAATAAAGAGTTTGACATGAAGGATCTGGGAGCTGCGTCCAGGATTCTTGGGATTGACATTCAGAGAGATAGAAAGCAATCAAAATTATGCTTATCTCAATAGGCATACCTACAAAAGGTTCTCGAAAAGGTTTGTATGTCGAATTCAAAGCCTGTTGTGACTCCGACAAACCCTCAATTCAAGCTGAGTATAGATCAGTGTCCCAGCACTGATGTTGAAAGAAATTATATGAATAGCATTCCATATGCTAACATAGTAGGTTCTTTGATGTATGTTATGGTCTGTACTAGACCCGACATAGCATATGTAGTAAGTCTTGTAAGCAGGTACATGGTGAATCCTGGAAAGGCTCACTAACAAGCATTGAAGTGGATTTTAAGGTACATAAATGGGTCTCTGAATAGAGTCCTAATTTATGGTGGAGCCTTGGGTGAAGATAGTAAAGCAGCAATTGAAGGATATGTCGACTCTGATGATGCAGGTTGTATAGATTCTAGAAAATCTATCTCTAGATATATGTTCACTATGTTTGAGACAGCAATCAGTTGGAAAGCAACACTTCAGAAGGTCGTTGTCTTATCAACCACTGAAGCGGAAGATATTGCCCTAACTGAAGTTGTGAAGGAAGCATTGCGGCTTGAAGGTTTTGCAAAGGAGCTAAAACTTCAAGGTCAAGTTATCACCGTTAAATGTGATAGTCAAAGTGCAATACACTTGTCGAAGAATTTAACCTATCATGAGTGAACCAAGCACATTGATGTGAAGCTGCATTTCATCAGAGGGGTAATCGAGCGTGGAGAAGTCCAAGTGCTGAAGGTGTCGACAGATCATAATGTTGCTGATATGATCACCAAAACGTTGCTCAGTTGCAAGTTTTCCCACTGTATGCAGTTAATAAAGCTGCATGAAAAAAACTAGTTTCTTGATGTTATAGAGTTAGATCCAAGGTGGAGATTTGTGAGATGTTGGATCGAACTCTAGTATGGTCGAAGTCTGTTTGCGAATAATGCGTGTTGTAGTCGAAATTTGTTCTAACATGCATTAGTCAATATTGCTAGGGTTGTTAGCATGTTGAATTGGGTCTTGCTTGTAAGCCCAATTGTTTAAGTTAGCTTGTAATGGATAATTGTTAAAAAGTTCATTAGGTTAGTGTGTTATTTTTCTTATAAATAGGATACTAGTTTCTCAATCTTGTCATAAGAAAAAATAGGAAGATAAAATTCTAATTTCAAGAGAGAGATGTTATTTTGTTATTATTGTATATATGTAATCTTGTTCTAAGAGAAAGGAAAGAATAACAGTTTAATAATTAATCCTGGTTGTTTTCTTCTTTATAACCTTAACTCTTCTGTGTTTTTTGATCATTAAGAAAATGTTTATTCTAAAAGAAAATATTTATATATATGGGGCAAATTCTATATGTTAGTAACAATTAGAAAATTGAAATAGCAGGTCATTCACTAAGAATTCTACGCATAGTATATATGTATCACTTGAACATTGCGGCGTGAATATATATGTTTGTTAGTAACAGCGTTGCATATCAATATTATTGATTACTAACAATTGAAATAGTAAGGCACTCATCTAAAATATTCAACGCATAGTACCAATATATATTGATAACTGGAACCGGAGGAGGGCATATGAAAAGTAACTTAAAATAATATATGGTAGCAGTTATGCTGTAGTGGCGCACCTTTTCTCTCTTTCGGTTTTCGGTTTCACTTGCCGGCCGCGTGTGTTTTGGTATGTCTCCTCTTTCGTTCAGCAGCCAACAATATATATAGACTAAATTATGGTTAATTCTTAATTGTCAATAATGTTTCTAATATTTATTTTAAAACCCAAATAACATAATTAGTTAAATTTAAAATAAATATAAATATTTAAAATAAAACACTGACTATCTTATTTATTTATTTTAGATATTTAGACAAAAATGTAAAAATAAACGGACTCCAAATAAATAAAAGTTGGGAACCCAAGTACTAAAAATAAATAAATCGAATACACCAAAATGATTAGCGCGAAATAAATAAATCAGAAAAATATAGTGTTTGGTCAGATTTTAAAATAAATTTTGACCCGTTAAAAAGCCCAAATTGATCAAAATACGACGAAATATTATAAAAAAATTAAAACGAACATGTCAGATTAAACTATGCGGAACATAGATCAATATAATTGACATCTGCGAGTTTGATTTTAAAATTTCCCGTCCATCAATTTTACGCACAGTTGAGATTTTATTTGACCGGTCTGTTTGTAAATCTGAGAAATTATTCCGGATAACATTTTAGGCAATATGCGAGATAAAATGCATGTTATGCTATGCAAAATAAAAATAAAGTCAAATGAATGAAAATTTTAAAATGCCCGAACAAAAATGGGGTATGACATCTTGATCATGAATGAATAACCACACTTGACTTGAAATCAAAATTTCTGCCCTTGAGTGCATATTGATCCTCTTGAAAAATAATGGAGAAGATGACCTTGGCATATGATGAGCCTTGGTAAAAAAAATACAATCATGATGTTGAGAACTCAACATTTGTCTCAAGTTGAGTGCAATAACCAAATAAACCACCTCTGAATAGGGAAAACTCAAATCACAGGAAAATGCTTTGATCCACGTCTTTAGGAGCTCAATGCAAATGAATGAATGCAAGATTATGCCCTAATGGAAAATGCACATGAACGTAAAACACAAGCCAATTATGGTTAGAAATAAGAGAGGACAAATTTTGGGGTGCAACACTATGGTGCATCTTCATAGTAATGAACTTGATTATTATTATTATTTTTGCAGTCTAAAATGCAGCATCCTCGGGATTAATCTCACGGTCGAGACCCAGGTATGACCTCTAGATAAACTGTAAGGAAAAATACATTATTAGAATAAAAAAATGGTAATATTAAAACTAAATTAACGAAATGATGAGTTGTTTAGTTGTAATACATCGCCTGATCCAAGGTGATCTAAGAGATTTTGATATACCGTTATAGCGTGTTTAAGACATTTGTTGTAGTCCATCCCTCAAATAGACCACCTAAACTGAAAATAGTGAAAATAAATTATTTAAAGTTATTTATAGTACAAAGTAAGTAAGTGGAAATAATGATATAAACTTACTATGCAGCATAGGGGAATGTGAAGTTGTTCTCATTGATGGGGGCTAGTGATGATATTCTCGACCAATCTCATGCTTGGTGCGAATAAGCATAAGAATAAAACGAACAAGTACCTTTATTTGTGTTTTTACACAAAGAACTATATAAATGGGACAAAATGGATGAACCCCAACTATATGTTCTTATTTTATTTATGTCTCTTAACAAAGGTAAGTACAACCGAACCCCAACTACATGTTGGTTTGCAACCTAACCTATGTTTGATTTCTGACAGACATCCATCTATTGAGTATGAATACAATAACCTTGATAACGGTTAGCAAGATCCTCCTTCTACACATGTCTACTGCATTAGACATATTGCTCAAAACATCATGCGGGAGATCAAAACCAAGATGCTTCAGGAAAAAAGATGTGAATGCAGGGTATGCATTAACAGGACCATCGTTCCATCACTACCGCGAAAAAGATCATATTGAAAAATGCAAATGCGTTAAGGTGGATCGATAATATTGTAGTTGAGAAGTGGACAGGGGTATTCGACAGTGGTCAACAATGGGGCCACATGACAACAAATCTTGTGGAATCAGTGAACAATGTCTTCAAAGGCATCAGAAACCTACTAATAATTGCGTTGGTGATACCAACCTATTTTAGGTTAGGGTCACTGTTCTAGACCAGAGGTTCGAAATGGATTTCAGTGTTACAATGAGGGCAATTGTTTATTAAAAGTTGTATGAAATTTATTAAAGAGGAAACTTCCAAAGCTAACACCCATATGGTTACCATGTTTGACTGACGTAAAGGTTGGATAAGTGTGTAGAAGACAATGGACCATAATGAGGGGAGGTCAATGGGAAACTATCAGGTCGAACTAGATAGATATTGGTGCAATTGCAGAAAGTTTCAAGCATCCTTATGCCATGCACCCATGTCATAGTGGCATGTTCACATGTTCTCCAGGACTCTTCTAACCCGATATCCTCTATTTACAAATTCATAAACGTATGCAATGTGTACAACAATAGCTCTCCGATGGTAGCAAAGGAGGATTATTGGCCTACATATCAAGGGGACATAGTTTAGCACAACGAAAATATGTGAAGAAAGAAAGAGGGTTGCCATAACAACATGAGTATTCGAACTGAAATGGATACGACGAACAAAATGGTAAGATTATGTAGTACACACAGTCATTTCGGATACAATCGTAAAAACTGTCCCAATGTTGAAGCAATTTCTACAACATAATTATTATATCCACTTTTGATATGTAATTTATTTTGTGTAACCGTTTAATTTCCTATTGAAAACAATGTTCATTTCATAATGGTTACAACTTTTCATTACAACAATTAAAACAACAACACGAAAAACAAATAAAACGACTAAACACAACAACATATTTAGGATATTACAACCATTAAGACAATAGCATCTGAACTACGCATCATAACATGACAATCACTGTCACTTTTAACAAACTCTCAGACACGATGTTCTCCACTATTGTTAAATGTCGTAACAAGCCTTCCAATTCTTCTCATCTTTCATCGTCTCCAACGTTTCCATTTAACTAACAGATCAAGCTCCTCTCAAGATGTTCTATTTCAAAGTCGTATCTTTACCAGAGGCTTTATGTCGAATAAACCATATTAGAATTACTTTTAACTAGCGTCCAGACGGGCACTCGCGTGCCCGTCTGTCCGCTTTTTTATTGCACACATATAAATATAAATGATATATTTTTATTTAATATTAATTTTATATGGAAGTTATGTGGGAAGTTATTAGTAGGCAGTTATATGAAAGATGATAGTAGTAGTGAGTTATATGAAAGATGATAGTAGTAGGGAGTTATATGAAAGATGATAGTAGTAAGGGTAAATTTGGTATAAAAAAAACTACACCAAAAACCAAGTATTGCCTTTATATATGTTATAGATGATATAAGACATTTTAAAGAAAAAATTAAGGAGGGAATGAGAAGATGAGTGACAAATGGTGGGGAGGAAATGACCTATTTATAAAATAAATAAATAAAACAACACAACATAGCCGTCAGAAGGGACAACGTCTCCTCTTAAGACCAACATGCATGCGCCATAGGCATTGGCATGACACTAGTGCATGAGAAAGAAGCCATGGCGCATAGGTTCAATTTAGAATGCACACACCAATCGGCGCATCCTCTTTGTGATGATTTTTTTTTGGTTTGAAACATGATTGTTTTGATAAATAATTTGAAATATTGATTATTTAATTTTTTTTCTTAAAAGATTTGGTTATTTTAAAATAATCATAATTTTTTTGCTACAATTGACTACAATTTTAATTTTAAGATGTTTATTCCATTTATTTTAACTTTCAAAATACTAATTTTTTACCAAAATAATCCAGTTTTTAATTTTTTTTCAAAATACCCCATATTTCAAATTATTTCTCAAAGTAACCCACTTTATAGGTGTGATAGATAGTTTTCTCTAGATGAATTGGCGATATTATTATGGGTTTTAGAGGTGTCGCCAATTGGATTAGAGACACCTTATCGTGCTACCAATTCAATTGGTGACTGGGTGTTAATAGTAAAAGGGAGGCGCCAATTGATATGGAGATAGAGTGCATTTTGTAAATTTTTTTAAAGAAAAATAAATAACATTACTCATTAATTAAAAATAATATTACATAATTATTAATTAAAAATAATTACATAAATTAATGTTGACGATCAGGTTGGTCATACCGGTCGCCGGTTCCACATCCCCTATGCACCCTCACTCGTTGCACTCGTCCCCTTCATTAATGATTCACTCTAGGTGTTTGAGGAGTTGAAGTATCAAGAATATCCCCAGCTGATTCCCTAAGATTTTCATGCATTTCCATGAGGTTTTATGTGTTGAAACTAAGCGCGCGACCCATGCCAGAGTAGTTCAGATGTGATGAATGGGTCATTGGTATGCGGCCTAGACGATTGAAGGGGGACATTAGTGTGAAAGATTCGTTGGTGAAAGGTTGAAATGATAGTGGTGTTTGAAAGCCATAAGGTTGATGAGATGTTTAAGTGTGTAGGCTAGGGTATGATTTCTGAGCATTTTACCTATGGAAAGATATTTTGGCGTTATGGCTATGGTATGATGTACCCTCATTTTGGCTATATCTTGATGTTGTGTTAGAGGCATAGCCATATTGTGTTTCTTGATAATAGTCATTTTGTTGGAGATGGTATGAGGGGTACTCTTGGTATTGTGGTTGGGTGTTTGGCATGTTTGGATGGTGGGTTTCTGTGTTAGTGGGTTGGTAATTCTGCTGGGTAGGGGGTTATGAGTAACATGGCCAATAATTTCTCGGTGGGTTAGACGTTGAAGTTTCTTGTGTGTAGGTGGTTTATCGTGGGTCGTATAGATACATCTCTTCGGAAACAAACCTAGTTGCAACTGATCTATACCAAACCATATAATTATTAGTTGGTATAGACGAGGTTTCCATCACCGGGTCACGTAAGACATGGGCGTTGTGGTTCCTCCATTTACTACACTCAGATTTTACAAAATCCTTCCAGTTGGGATGGTCCCATTGATCATTAACCCTTTTGAGATGCCATTTAATGAGGTCAACATGGGGGGATCTGGGATGTTTTGATGCATTCCAAATTGTAGCCTGACATGGTAATTATTGTGCATCTCCACAATGGTGAATCTGATGATCGACACACAAGCAGTCCAAACGACAACAACTTTTTCTCTTACTTCATGTAGGTGTTCCATGTTCAGATATGGATGCCAAATGAATTGAAGAAGAGAAAAATATTATTTCATAAAATTTTTAATATAAAAAATAAATTGATTTGTTTAGAGGCCTTACATCTCCAGGTGTTAGGTGATCTAACAGATTGCGGTATTGAATGAATACAATGTCTAGGGCATCTATTGTAAGTCATACCCTTAGTCGACCATCTAAACAACAAAAAGTTCAAATTCAATTAGTTAGAAACAATAATTAGTAAGGTGAGACAAGCTAAGATTAAGTTAGTAACTTACTTTTGTGCATACGGGGAGGAAAAGCTGTTGTAGTTACGGGCGCTAGGGATGACTGTAACACCCCCTTTCTATACCCCCAAATAATCACATAATCATTTAGGCACATATTAAAAATTTCATCACAGTATAATTATAATCATAGTATAAAAGAGGTATGTCACATTATACATGAAATTAAAACATGCAACACCTGCTCTACAAAAGATATGCAACAGTGGGGTAACTTGCAACAGAGGAACTTAGTCCTTACACCCACATCTCAATGTTTAGAATAAAAGCGGAAAATCTAAACATTGAATAACATCAAACATATATATATATATATATATATATATATATATATATATATATATATATATATATATATATATATATATATATATATATATATATATATATATATATATATATATATATATATATATATATATATATATATATATATATCATCCAGCTTGATTCACAACATCATTCATGTTTACATAAACATTCATCATCAAGATACATATACAATGTATCACAAAAGAATCATATACGCCCTAGCTACCCGGTGCTACATATCAGAGCCAACCGACCAAAAGAATGAAGACACGCTTCACAAAAAGACCTTCAGCCAACCTACTAGAGTATCATAAAACAGCAGAAAGGTGAGAAATATTATCATAATAGCAATGCAAATAATTATATATCTTAGCATAAAAATACACATATTCCACATTCTCACCACAATTCACTCATATACATCGCAATGTGTGTGTGTGTGTGTGTGTGTGTGTGTGTGTATATATATATATATATATATATATATATATATATATATATATATATATATATATATATATATATATATATATATATATATATATATATATATATATATATATATATATATATATATATATATATATATATATATATATATATATATATATATATATATATATATATATATATATATATATATATATATATATATATATATATATATATATATATATATATATATATATATCACCAAACATATTCATCATGCATACTTTCACAAGCCTTATCATTCCACATAAACATACACATTCATATTTATTCACCAACATTTCACATAAACATACACATTCATATTTATTCACCAACATTTCACATAAACATACACATTCATGTTTATTCACCAATACACCATTATAAAGATGATAAATGCAAATCATAGAGACCGACTCACGACTCTATGCAGATGCAATGCGGTACCGACTCAATCATCTCAAGTTCACTCAGGAACTTATTGGAACCATCGCTCGTTACCAATGTAACTCCCGTCGGGCATACGATGTTCATCCATTGCTCACACCCCACATGGGCACACAATGTTTCTGGATTGCTCACACCCCACACGGGCACACAATCCGATTGCTTACACCCCACACCGGCACACAATCCGATTGCTTACACCCCACATGGGCACACAATCATTCGTCATCCATTGCTCACACCCCACATAGGCACACAATCATTCGTAATCCATTGCTCACACCTCACATGGGCACACAATGTTCATGGATTGCTCACACCTCACATAGGCACACAATCCGATTTCTCACACCTCACATGAGCACATAATCATTTAAAATCATCGCTCATACCCCACATGGGCACACGATGTTCATACGGATTCTCATAAGAATCACTCAACATAAGAATGTACTTCATTATGCTTCACATGCAAAATGACTCATGACATTCTTGAAATGCATACATATTCACAATATATTCATGCATTCACCTCATACCATCACATACAATCCATACACATTCACATCAGTTTTGCCAAACGGCCACGAGCATCGCTTTACCACTTAAACGACAACGAACTCAATCAAAATTATCATGCATTTATGTTTAATTCAAACCACGCATTTATTTGCCCAAAAGGCCACAATTCACAATCTAGGATTCACGTCATATGGCTACCCATAACATATCATATAACAGCACACAAGCTACGTGTTCGGGAGAAGATCGATCACATCCGAGTCGACAAATCGATATTGGATGAAAACAAAAAAAATAAAGATGTTGTACTGTCACGCTCGCTGGACTACTCGCCTAGCGAAGCACTGGTGTTGCGGTGAAAATTTGATATCAAGCTATTAATTAACTTGAACCGTATTTCTTTTACAACCGGTCTTTAATTTATCCAAAGGATAGGTCTAAAGAAAGAAAGAACCTTTTTCGCGATGTAACAACAACGCTTTAGAGATTCGGGGATTCGGGGGTTGGTTATATCTAGGGAAGGTATTAGCACCCTAAATATCTGTAGTACTCTACAGGAACCTTCTGTTCATTGCTTGCTAAGGCTGTGAAACATGCATCGGTTTAATTGGGGAATTGGGATAAAAATAAAATAAAGGCCTAAGTGGTTTTCTAGGTTTGCTCGCAAAGGCGTCGCACCTTTTGCCTACGTATCCTGACTAGGATAGAATCAGAGCAATCGTAGTTCACCTCACAAGGGAAAAAGAACACTTGATGACGATCAAGGTTCAGGGGGGAACAAACATGACAATGCTTGTGTGGAGTTGACAAACTCCCTAAGCTACATTGAAGGGTAGTAAGATATCATGACGATGATTCTTACACAGAGTTGACGAACTCTGTCCTAGGGTTCTAGGTGAAGAACACTCCTAGTACGGGCAGGTTTCTTAGACTTCAAGCAAAGTCTAAAGGTGATGAAATTAGGGTTAAAAGTGACTTGACAAAGTCGAGGGTATGATAGAATTGGTTTTTGGTCCAAGACATTGATTGTCAACAGGACAGACTTTTTCCTTTGGAGGACAGTAATATTGGCGATTGGACGTGCTTCGGCGCTTGGGGCCACATACAAACATTACAGGAATAAATATTGCAACATACAAACATTAAAAATAAATTAATTATTACAACCATATCGAATAATTGGAATAAAAAACAGAGAGATTAAAATATCAGTCTTGGTACGCTGACAGTCTGTACCTGAAACGACTGTTAGTAGACAGATGAAAAAATGAAAAATAACAATTCAAGGAAAATATTTTAATATGTTGCCAAACATATCAAAACATGATATCAATCGAAATTTCCGACGAACGTGAGTGGAACAGTTCTAAATTTCATCTGCAGCTGCTTATAATTAATACTGTCAGTGCGCGGATCGCGCGAAATTCAAAGTGATCAAAAATGGAAATTGATTACATATTATGAAACTACAATTTAAATCAAGCATAACAAAAAAAGAACGGATGAAAAACGATAAAAAATGAGAAAGTTATGATACTGTGAAGTTTTGAATCTGTACTGTCAGTACGGTAAAAGTATACTGTCTAGTCAAATACGTTTTGTATCATAACTTTTTAACCGTTTATCGGAACGAGACAAAATTTATATGTAAATTGGGTAGAAAAATGAGAGGAAGAGGATGGCATAGGTGGTTTTTTGAAATTCACTCTCCTGTGAAAAAAACGATAGCTGGTGTAAAATTATGACTTTATGCTTGCAAAATGAAATGAACACTTGGTATACTCATGCTACAAGTCAAGTGAGGTCACATACACATCACACATATCCTATATAACAGATAGCAAGCAAGTTTGAAGCCAAGGCATGAGTAAATATGACAGTTGTATGTAAGTTGCAAATCACATGACATAACAATGCATGATGAGGTGATTTTTGGTTCTTGAGTGTTTTGAGCAATTCCACCTGTTCTAACACCTTAAATACATCATATGGAGTGTGTATATATTAAAAAATCAGAACTGGAACATAGGTATGAGTATGTAGTATTCATTTTGCAAGTTAAAGCATTATGTGAATCATGAAGCATTATGTGATGTAAAACTTGTGTCAGTCAAATTTTCATGATTTGAATCATCAATACACATTACATATGATCATGTGAAGCTGTAGAAACAAAGATAGAACATGTACAAGCAAGAAAACTCAAACTGGCATGTAAACATGAAGCATTTTGTAAAGACATGAACAAATGAGCATGATAATAGGCAGATGAAGTTCTAGCTCAAATTGAACCAAGTTAATCATTTAGACAGCATAAACACATGATATTAAGATGATCCAAACCTTAAAAATCCATAGAAAGCCACTGTCATGAGTTTTGGCTAGTTAAATGCAAGTTTGTTCAAGTAATGATGCATATGAGAAGGCAAAACTTGACACAATGGTTTTTATCACAAGATGAGCATTTATACACATCACATATGTTCAATTTAAGATGTACAAGTCATTGGTATTGGCAGTAATCAGGTTATGGGCAGCAATCATATTTTGGTGCATTTGTGCATTTGTGTCATTTTGGCCAATATGCATAATCATGGATAAATGAAGTTCTAACTCAAATTCAAGCAAACTAATCACTTGGACAGCATGAATACATGATATTAAGATGATTCAAACATTGAAAATCCAAAGAAAGCAACTGTCATGAGTTTTGTTAAGTTAAATGCAAATCGTTCACATAAGGATGCATATGAGGACATGAAACTTGATACAAGGGTTTCTAGCACAAGATGAGCATTCAAACACTTTAAATATGTTCAAATTAAGGTGTATAAGGTACCTGTTTTGACAGCAAACCAGTTTTGTGCAAAAAACCAAGTTTTGAAGCTTCCTTGATCTTTAAAAAACAAGCCACATGAGAGGCCAAAATGAATTCTGTCCACTTCTGATGGCTAATGATGGTTTAGACAGCTTGGATATATGATATTTGATGTGTCCAAGAGTTCAAAACATTAACAAGATGCTTGGAACAAGTTTTGGTGAGTTTTATGGATTTTGGTCAAAGTAAGCTCCATGGTAAGTTGACTTTTTGATTTCTTGAGTTTTTGGGTGATCTAATGGTTGGTACACCTCATATATATGATTTAGAGAGTGTATGGATGGTTGTTTGAGGTTTGGAATGCATAGAACTCAAAATAGCATCAAAAGTGCAAATGCTGAATTTTGGTCATTTTGACAACTTTGGTGATTTTTGCAATTTGTGAATGGGAGAGAGATATGGTGAGGTGCTTGCTTCTAACAGGTTTTCAGAATGATGTTCATGTCCATAATGAGGAGTTAGATGTCTCTATTTATAGGGAAAGTGAGTGAGGAGCTTGCTATGAAACCTTGCTTCACCATGAAGAAAACTTAGATTTTTCTCTTCCAAATGCAACTTGCTTTGCTTTTTCTGATTGCTAGCTGTTCTCTTCCCTTCATTAGCAAGTCTTAATGATGTTTTTGCAGATAAATCAAGGCCTAGAGGCATGGTAGAGTGGCTGGAACAGAAATCACTTTACACCTCATGCTTGGAAAAGTCAAAAATGGCAACTTTGGCAATGAACTTCCAATTCTTGATTCTATGCTATCTCCATGCTATTTCTTTGTTCTAACCTGCTAAGAATGATTAATATATCAGATAGAAGGAGTTTGTAGCATTGAAATTGATCCACTTGAGTGCTAGAGGTGTTCTTGCAAAATTCATCAATGTGGGACAAAAGTGACAAATTGCCAACTTTGAACACATGTATCTCTCAGCTCATAAATCATCTTGGGGAGTTCTTGTACTTTTTAGAAAGCCCTCACATAGTACTAAAACTTTCATGTTGGCCAGAAATCTTGATTCTATTTGAAACTAGGTGAAAAACCCCCTTGAAGTTGGCTGATTTTAGCTTTTAAGGTGAAAATAACTTAGAAATTTTCTAAGTTATTTTCCCTTCTAGGAATGTTTTTGCTTATATCTCAAAAAGTATGCATTTTCTGGTTGTGGACTAGTATGGGACTTTTGTAGGACTTGTCAAGAGCTTTCAAATGAGACTAGAACCAACTCAATTGGATGTGTGGTTAAGGAGATACGGTTTAGCCCTTTTCAAAACCCTAATTTCCCGATTTCTCGATTACTCTCTCATTTTTGATCCAATGACCATGAAAATTGATATGCAAGTCCATTATGACATAAGGAACAACTTTGATTCACAACTTGGATTCCAATTCTCAAAATTTGAGGAGTTGACTTTTCGGTCAACCGTACGATCGATCGGTGCCGATCGAGTCGCCTGTTGATATTCTGGACATCCTGGGACTTTGACACTTCTTGAATAGTCTTTAATAGCCTATATTAACTTCATGGACCTCACTCCCACCATTAAAACATTTCCCAACATCAAAGTCAAACCACAGTTGACTTTCCACTGGTTAAAAACCCTAATCGGGGCCTCCTGACTGCACTGTTCTTGATTCTGAAACAATTTCTTCAAATTGACTTCCCATTTGACTTTGATATTGTCTTTGATTTCATTCCATGATTGAATTGGCCCAAATCATTGGTTGATCCTTCCTTGATTGTTTTGAATTTGTCGGTGCGAGAACCCTGATTTCATCTGTAACTTCACAATGAAACTTTGAACTGGATTAGTGTTAGATAAATTCATGATGTATGATTCTAATATGATTATGAGGATCTAAGGTGGTCAAAATTTGGGGTATGACAGTTGCCCCTATTTAAATATCTTCACTAGATGAACTGGGGATGGCAATCCTCGGAGAATCGTAGTGAGAGGTATTTAAATACAGAAGAACCAAAAATTTTGCACCTTAGATCCGATGCTATGCAAAGGATAAATGTTCAAATGCTATGCTTCCTACATGATGATTTATGATGCATGAAGATGCAAGGCACGCAAAAGGTAAAACAGACTGCTATCCACTGGGGAATAGTCTCAGAAGACTCGACACACTGGGAATGTCCTTATAGAAGGACACGCACTGGGGAAAGAGAGACTGGATATCAGATAGTTCAGACATGACTAAATGATGACAACTGAGAATATAACTTGACTGGAGGAGCGGGACCTGACGAGGACGACCGTTCACTGGGGAAAAGGGGTATTTCACCGGGGAAAGAGATGCGTTCCACTGGGGAAAAGATAACTTTACCGGGGAAAGGGTGACTCCACATGGGGAAACAAAGGAAAATGAGTCAAACCTTGCTGGGAATGATCAGTCAAGGCCTTCCTATAGTGAAGAGTTCAAACGGGATCTTCAGGAATGGACTATAAACAAGAACCGGACACACGGGGGATACTAGTGACTACTAGACCTCCAGGACCAGACTGGAAAAGCAAAGACATGCCGGGATAAGGGTGACTACCCATCCAGAGCAAAAGGTAAGGAATGCCAGTGACAACTGGACTTTAGCTAACTGTATCGGTGACGACCGAATGGATAAACAACAATACCGGTTACAACTGGATTTTCACAGAATTTGGTAACGACCAATAGTGATGTCGGATAAGGATGCCAGTGACAACTGGACTTACTGGGGAAATCTGAGTAACAACCACAAATGACAATTTGGGTGAGAATGCCAGTTACGACTGGACTTCAATGGGGAGGTTGGTGACGACCAACACAAGATACCAATGACAATTGGATTTAATGATGCCAGTGACAACTGGACTTCACGGGGATTTAATAACAACAATTACAAACCACGGTTCGGTTGGAGGTTGCCAGTTACAACTGGACTTGACTGGGGACGTTGGTGACTACCAACAAACGATACCAATGACAATTGGATTTTGCGGTGCCAGTGACAACTGGACTTTACTAGGAAAGGTTGGTGACGACCAACAGAAATATCAGGTGCCAGTGACGACTGGACTTCAAAAGGGAATGTTGGTGACGACCAACAAACACACGGTGCCAGTGACAACTGGACTTTGAAAAGCTGTAGTGACAACTACGAGATAAAATATATGGATGCCAGTGACAACTGGACTTGAAGTAACAAACAAATAATGAGATAACACAACACTGGGGGGCGGGGAAAACCACACTGAATCCAGGCCGAGTGGTAAATAATCTGAAACTGTACTGAGGAATGGAGCTTTAATCAAGTCAATCCGCAATGTACAAGTGATCACTGTCTTTTGATAACCCTGTCGAGGGTGAGTTCTTCAACCTTCACATGATGGTTTCTTTAGTCTTGGTTACTACACATGACCAAAGGCGATCCTAAGTGAACGAATTTGTTAATGCTTCAACTGGGGGAATGACACACATGTATATCAATGCTCCTGCCACCTCGAGACATCAGGGGGCATATGATCGGGCTGAGTGTCTCACAAGTTAAAGCGTTTGTTTTTGCAAATCTTTTTCAAGTTTTATTATGAAAAATCTTGACCTCTTACGTTTTTCAAAGCTATCATTTGATAAATGAACAACGCTTTGCATAACAGAAATGATAAAGGAAAGTAATAGTTGTAAACAAAAGAATGGCTCAAGACTGATTTTATTTAAGAGGGAGATCTTGCCAATGGCTAGATTCCATAGAACATTGTACAAGCGAAAAATGGCAATTGTGGAAAGGTTACATTGAATCCCATGACCATTTATCCCCTAAAGACCAGAATTCATCAACATCCTTGCTTCTGACGAGAGCGATGGGAAGTGAGTTTTCTTTGTGTAACTTGCTGCATTGGTGACAACCTTCTGATGCAGTGAAACGCCTTTGTCCCTAATTTTTGCCTGGATCGCCCTTTCGGGTTTTCAATCCACCGGGACGCTCATTTTTGCCTAAGCCGCCCTTTCGGGTTTTCAACTTAGCGAGCTTTCAATTCTTTTCTCTTTTTCTCTTTTTCCTTTTTACCCTAACTTTTGCATAAGCCGCTCTCGCGAGTTTTCGACTTATCGGGCTTTCTTTTAGGCGTAATATTTTCTGACTGCATCAGAATTTATTGGATGAGTAAGTTGCTCTCCATCCATGGTTGTAAGGATTAATGATCCTCCTGAGAAAACTGTTTTCACAATGAAAGGGCCATCGTAATTGGGCATCCACTTCCCTCTGGCGTCTTTGTGAACTGGTAAGATCTTCTTTAGTACAAGTTCGCCTTCTCGGAACTCCCGGATACGAACCTTCTTGTCAAAGGCTCTCTTGATCCTTTTCTGGTATATCTGACCATGACACATTGCTGATATACGCTTTTCATCAATTAAATTCAGTTGGTCAAACCTTTCTCTGACCCACTCTGCTTCTTCCAGCTTAGCTTCCATGATAACCCTTAACGAAGGGATCTCAACTTCAATTGGGAGTACAGCATCCATCCCGTATACTAATGAAAAAGGGGTTGCCCCTGTTGAAGTGCGGACGGATGTTCGGTATCCGTGCAGGGCAAACGGCAGCATTTCATGCCAGTCTTTGTAGGTCTTCACCATCTTTTGCAAGATCTTTTTGATATTTTTGTTAGCTGCCTCAACAGCTCCGTTCATCTTCGGACGGTAGGGAGAAGAATTATGATGCTCAATCTTGAACTCATCACATAATTCTTTCATTACTTTGTTGTTCAGATTGGTTCCGTTGTCCGTAATGATTCGGTTGGGAATCCCGTATCGGCAGATTATTTCCTTCTTGATAAAGCGTGCCACCACCTGTCGAGTCACGTTGGTGTAGGAAGCAGCTTCGACCCATTTGGTAAAGTAATCAATGGCGACCAGGATGAAGTGGTGCCCGTTGGAAGCTTTCGGCTCAATTGCCCCAATCATGTCGATGCCCCACATTGAGAATGGCCACGGTGATGACAGTACATTTAACAATGTCGGAGGTACATGCATTTTATCTGCGTAGATTTGACATTTGTGGCACTTCCTGGAGAATTGGATGCAATCATTTTCTAATGTCAGCCAGTAGTATCCGGCTCTCAAGATTTTTCTGGACATTGCGTACCCGTTGGCGTGAGTGCCGAAGATTCCTTCGTGGACATCTTTCATTAATAAATCTGCTTCTCTTTTGTCAACGCATCTGAGCAGAACCATGTCATGATTTCTTTTATAGAGTATACCATTGCTGATGAAGAACTTTGACGCTAATCTTCTCAGAGTTTTCTTGTCGAGAGACGTAGCATTTGTCGGATATTCTTGTGTTAACAGAAAGTTCTTTATGTCGTGATACCACGGTTTACCATCTGTCTCTTCATCGATCATCTGACAGTAAGCAGGTTCTGTTTTTCGCTCAATCCTGATGAGGGTGGCATCATTAACATCCCTGACTTTCCACATGGAAGCTAACATGGCTAAAGCATCTGCAATGTGATTTTCAGCCCTGGGTACATGCTTGAAGGTGATCTCCTCAAAGTATTCGATCATATCGACAATGTAAGCCCTATACGGAATCAAGTTTTCATGTCGGGTTTCCCAGTCACCTGTAACTTGGTAAATGACCAGTGCTGAATCTCCACTCACCTCTAGAGTTTTGATTTTGAGGTCAATGGCTGCTTCAAGACCAAGGATACATGCTTCGTATTCTGCGATGTTATTTGTACAATCAAAATCCAAACGCGCTGTGAACGGCGTGTAACCACCTTCAGGATTCATTAAGACTGCCCCTACTCCATGTCCGCTGTAATTTGAAGAACCGTCAAACATCATCTTCCAAGGAGAACTTGGTGGTGGGTCTTCAACAGGATCAACCCTTTCACAATCTTTTACTGCCATAATGTCTTCATCAGGAAAATCGAGCTTAACAGACTCATCGTCTTCAACTGGCTGTTCGGCAAGGTAATCTGACAAGATACTGCCTTTGATAGATTTTTGAGTTACGTATTGGATGTCGTATTCTGACAATAGCATGTGCCATCTGGCAAGTCTTCCGGTCTGAGCGGGCTTTTCAAAGATATACTTGATAGGATCCATTTTTGCAATTAGTAGAGTTGTATGGCAGACCATGTACTGTCTTAGTCTTTTGGCGGCCCATGCTAATGCACAACATGTCTTCTCAAGGAGCGAATAACGGCTTTCACAATCAGTAAACTTTTTGCTCAAGTAGTAAATGGCGTGCTCTCTTCGTCCAGATTCGTCTTGTTGGCCCAACATACAGCCCATAGAATTTTCAAGGACAGTAAGGTACATAAATAATGGCCTCCCCGGGACCGGGGGTATCAGGATAGGTGGTTCTTGCAAATATCCTTTGATTTTGTCAAAGGCCTGCTGACAGTCTTCGTTCCAAACCACTGGCTGATCTTTGCGCAACAGTTTGAAGATGGGTTCACAGGTTGGTGTCATGTTAGAAATGAACCGAGATATGTAATTCAGTCTTCCCAGAAAACCTCTGACTTGTTTTTCAGTTTGAGGAGCCGGCATGTCTTGAATGGCACGGACTTTATCCGGATCTACTTCAATTCCTCGTTGACTAACAATGAAACCAAGCAGCTTTCCTGATCTTACCCCAAAGGTACATTTGGCAGGATTCAACCTCAGTTGGTACTTTCGGAGCCTTTTGAATAATTTTAACAGATGTTCGAGATGACCCTCTTCACTTTGGGATTTGGCAATCATGTCATCCACGTAGACTTCGATTTCTTTATGCATCATGTCGTGGAACAGAGTGACCATGGCCCGTTGGTAGGTGGCACCAGCATTCTTTAAACCGAACGGCATGACTTTGTAACAGTAAGTTCCCCACGGGGTGATGAAAGTAGTCTTTTCCATATCATCGGGATCCATCTTGATCTGATTGTACCCAGAGAAACCATCCATAAAAGAGAAAACTTCGAAACGAGCAGTGTTGTCTACTAACGTATCAATGTGAGGTAACGGGAAATCATCCTTTGGACTGGCCTTGTTTAAATCTCTGTAATCTACGCACATCCGGACTTTACCATCCTTCTTAGGCACTGGGACAATGTTGGCTACCCATTCGGGATATTTGGATACAGCCAAGAACCCTGCATCTACCTGCTTTTTTACTTCATCTCTGATTTTGAGTGCCATGTCTGGTCTGGTTCTGCGGAGTTTCTGTTTTACTGGCGGGCACTCTGGCTTGAGCGGAAGCTTGTGAACCACTATGTCAGTGTTTAGACCCGGCATATCTTGATAGGACCAAGCAAACACATCCACATATTCCTTCAAAAGTTCTTTTAATTGCTGTTTGATATTCGTCTCTAGACTTGCCCCAATCTTGACTTCTTTCCTGTCATCTTCTGAACCCAAGTTGATGACTTCAACCTGTTCTTTGTAAGGCTCGAGCTTTCTGTCTTCGTCTTGAGTTAGTCTTACCAGTTCATCAGGTATTTCAAAGTTTTCGCCCTCCTCTTCAGCTTGGTAAACTGGTGAATCAAAGTCAGGAGGAGATGCCTGGTCATGGGCGTCAATGGGTTTTTGAATGCGGCTGCAGGTGGGAATGGTTTAATTTTATTAAACATGCACAGATAAATGCAGCACACAAAAGAGAAGATTGTTTTTGGGTTTTTTATGATTGCCAATTTTTCTTTTAAAAGTGAAAACGATAAAAGCACCAAAAGAAATGAAGGATTTTAGCAAAACAGTCCATTTTCATTGATATTCTTTGAAATTTCGGGGCCCGTACAAAATATTCCTATGACCTTGGGCACGGTCATGGAGTTTTTGAAATAACAAAACAAGAAAAAGACACAAAGCAAATTACTTTAACTCGTGACACACTACAGGGATGTCAACAGCCTCCCAGTTGTTCAAGGGGGAGTTGCACTGATATACTAAGTGTCTGATATCTTCACTTTCTTCTTCGTCCCCTATTGCATTAATTTGGGACCCTCCGCTGATGAATACTTCCTGGATTGTTCTGGGACGCTTTTGGCCAGTTGTTGTATCTTCATCCTGAGTTGGTTTGTAACCCAACCCTTGTCTGTTCATTTTGGGATGCACTTCAATAATCTTTCCCCATCCTGCAGGAATGCCTTCTTTCAATGCTGACCTGATGCCCTGGGCTGAAACGAACGACGGATTACCCTTGGCTACTGTTTCTTCTACCATTACCGCGTGAGCAATTTCTAAAGCTTGAAATGAGGTTTCCAGCGCGCCTTCTTCTGCTTCAATGTATCTGAAGGATGATAGGTTACTCACCATAAAGTCTTCTTCGCCGTGAACAATTATTAGCTGATCATTTACCACATACTTTAACCGCTGATGTAGAGTAGATGTCACCGCCCCGGCTTCATGTATCCATGGTCGGCCCAGTAAACAGCTGAAGGCGGGATTAATATCCATTACCTGGAATGTTATATCAAACACGTGTGGCCCTACCATGATGGGTAATTCTACTTCTCCAATAACAGCCCTTCTTGACCCATCGAAAGCTTTCACAATCAAGGAAGTAGGTCTCATTTCTGCCCCTACATAGGCCAATCTCGCAAGTGACCTTGCGGGCAACACATTCAAAGATGATCCGTTATCTACTAAGACTCGTGCGAGTGTATCTTCCTGGCACTTTATGGATATATGTAAGGCTTTGTTGTGGTTACGACCTTCTTTTGGCAATTCAGCGTCACTGAAACTCAACGTATTGCATGCTGTGATATTGGCTACTACCGAATCAAATTGCCCCAGTGTTATATCTCTGGTTACATGGGCTTGTTGGAGTATCTTCTGCAGTGCCTCCCGATGAGCGGGGGAATCTATCAATAGAGACAGGACAGATATCTTGGCTGGCGTTTGGTGGAGCTGATCTACCACCTTGTAATCGCTTTTTCGGATAATCCTCAAAAACTCATCATCTTCTTTTTCGGGACCTGTCACTTCTCTGTTCTGTGTTTCCACCGGGGTAGTGGGCTTCGGAGTCACTATCGTAATTTTGGGTTGATAAATCCGACCGCTGCGGGTCATCTTGCTCGTGCCCACGATGTTCGTAACATCGTCTTGCTCTTTCTGTTCTTTCTTTTCTTGGTCCGCATTTCTAGGTGTCACTGTTAAACCATATTTCCAAGGAACTGCTTTTGGATCATTGTACGGAAATGGCTTCGGCCTTTGAATTACAATGGCTCGGCGTTGAGAGATCTCTGATCTGTTGAATACAGGTTCTGCACTTTTGGGTGCTTGAATCCATTTGTCTTTGTTGGGTTGATCAAACGATGGTTTTATCACGGCAATATTTTCACTTTTGACCTTACTGCACACTTGTAATAATCCTTCATCAATCAAACTTTGGATGTCTTTCTGTACTGTACCACAAACCTCAGCATTGACAGAACATTCCCCACAGTCGTTGTGATTACCCTGGATATAACCTGTTTTCACCAGTTTTTCATGCAACATCTTTAATGGTGTTTTGATCTCTGATACTTCAGTAATTAGCCTTTCAGTTGAGGACTCATCCACAGCGTTAACCCCTCCATGGTTCGGTAGCGGGTTACTCTTGACATTGGGTGGAATATCATTAAATGACAGGATCTTTTTCTCAATCAATTCCCTCACCAAATGCTTCAAGGCAAAGCAACTTTCTAGATCATGGCCAGCGGCTCCTTCATGGAATGCGCAGTGGGCGCTTGGATTGTAAAAGGGAGATGTTGTATCAGGGTTTAGGGGCCTTGTAGTCACCAAACCTTCCTGGACCAATGAAGGGTATAATTCTGTGTAAGTCACCGGGATCTGCGGGAAATTTGGCTTGTTTGTCGGTCTTCTATTTTGAAAGCCCTGGCGGGGTGCCGGAGCTCGAGGTTGTTGTTGTTGTAGTTGTAGGAGAGGCGGAGCGTTGGGCGCTCGTTGTTGCCTTTGCTGAAACGGTTGATATCCGGGAGCAGGTTGTGTTGCCTGGTAGTTGGGACGAGTGAAAGCAGGGGTAACAGCTGCCACATAGGGTTGTGCGGCATACTGTGGTGGATATATTGCTCCGGGGTAACCTTGTTGCATATAACTTGGCTGTATTGGTTGATTGTAATTCAGATAAGGTTGCTGTTGGTAAGGTTGTTTTTGCGTATGTCTACTTTTTCCGCTGGTGATGGCGTTGGTCTCGCCTTCCTTCTTCTTGTGGAATGGATTACCAGTTTTCTTGACCTGACCACTTGAACTGCTGGAACTGCCTGTAACTCTTCCGTTTTTCAGTCCTAGCTCTACTCGGACTCCCACGGCTACAATATCCGAGAAGCTGGCAGATACACTACTGATCATCTTCTCATAGAACTCTGGTCGGACAGTGTCAACAAACCAATCAGTCAATTCTTTCTCACTAAGCGGAGGTTCCACTTGTGAAGCTACCTCTCTCCATCGTTGAGCGTACTCTTTGAAGGATTCAGAACTTTTTTGGGACATACTCAGTAATTGCCTTCGATCAGGCGCCAAATCCATGTTATATTTGTAATGTCTCATGAAAGCATTGGCCAAGTCTTGGAAGCTGAGAATTTTAGTCTGATCCAAACCCAAATACCATTTTGTCGGTGCACCTTTCAAACTGTCCTGGAAACAATGTATCATCAATTTGTCATTTTCAACATAAGCCGCCATCCTGCGGCAATACATGAGAAGATGTGTTCGTGGGCAGGAAGCCCCTGAATATTGGTCAAAATTTGGAACTTTGAATTTTGGCGGAATTATCAGCCCAGATACCAAGCACATATCCCGGGTGTCTGCCCCAAATATATCATTTCCTTCCATAGCTTTTAACTTTCTTCCCATGGTCTCGACACTTTCCTTCAACCTCTCGTGTTCTTCATTCTCTCCTTCATACTCTTCTTGATCTTCGACCACTGGTTGATAATTATGAAACATTGGGCGCACTTGCGCTTGCACAGCTGTTGGAGCATAAGTAGGGATAGCCTGGGGCATTTCCCCCCTCAAAGGAACATTCTGCTGATTTACTGGAGTTGGATGTAGAAAATCCGGGTGTAAGCCGTACGGTGGATTGTTGGCGATGGTGTCGGCCGTTGGAACTGGATCTATAGCAGCACTAGTAATCTCAGAAACTACAGTAGCCTGGGTATCCATCTTCGCTTTTATCACCTGTAAAGCTTCCATAATCTGCTTGAATCCGCCTCGGAGATCTCCGAGCTCGTCGTCAATTCTTACAATCTCTTGATTTTGGGCCTCCATTAGTTGACGGGCTCTGGCTCTCGTGTTGTACTTGTGTGTTGGATTCAGTGTGCTTTCCTCTGTTTGAAGATCAGACAGCGGGGTGAGACACGACACAGGAAACAACACTTACGATATGCTTATGACATGTTTATGATATGCTTATGATATGCAGACATGCGGATGCAATATTTCGAACATTCAAGGGGTTCTTAGAAGTCATTCATAGATATTAAAAAGGGGAACATTACAATCATTTTTTTTTATCCCTCTACTGGGGAGCTTACAACAGTTGGAAATTGAAATACAAAACAGCGATTACATCATCACACAGTGATCTCTAACTTGAAGGTCCTCCCTCTTCTGGTTGATTTCTTCCTCTACCCTGGAGAGCTTCCTTTTCTTGCATAGCCAAGAAATACTTGTTCCTCCATGTCTTTCCTTCTTCTTCTGCTTTTACCAATGTAGTCTGCAATTCTTCCTCGAGTGTGGGTTCTGTTGATTCGGGTTCGAATCGGGTATAGAACATTTTCAGAGAAGCCTCTTTCACCCATGCTAGGTAGGAGTCTGATACAGCCGTGTCAGGGTAGTCTAAAACAGTCATGCCCCTGACGTTGATACGGCGCCAAGCGTAGATGATCCTGGCTTCGTATTCTTGGTCTTTTCCGTCTTGAATGCAGAAACTCCTCATCAAGTTGAAATCTAGTTCACCCCTCATTGGATGCCCCAATTGTCTGCGAGCAAGGACAGGGTTATAGCTGATGCACCCTTTGGTACCGATGAGCGGCACGTTTGGAAAATCTCCACAACTTTGAATCATGGGGACCCCTCCGTAAACAGGGTCGTACCATTGAATATTAGTCTGCTTGAGCAGCAGTAGCCTATCAGTCCATGGATTGTTGTTTTGGACATCCCAAAGTGCTGGTAATCTTGGTAAGCGTGAAAGGAACCATTGGTAGAGGAGAGCGGAGCAACACTCAATAGGTCCATCTTCATACAGATGTCGGCGATGAATTGCATAGTAGGTATCGGCTAGGAGAGTAGGCACAGGGTTTCTGAGCAGGAACAAGTTGATTGCGTCTTTGTTGATGAAGTGATCGTCTGATGGGAACAAGAAGAGTCTGTATGTTAGCAACACCAAAAGGGCTTCAAAAGCTTCCCAGTTCTTAGCTTCGGCGTGAAACTGTGCTCTTTCAAACAAGAACCTGGTGGGCAAACCAAAAGGGTGTCCTTGAGTGGCTATCAGGGCTCGCACTTCAGTCACTTCAAGATGAATAGCTTCGGCGATTGTTCTTTCATCGGGAAACCCTTCTCTTCTGGAAAATGGTCTGGGAGCAACATTTAATCCCATTAGCACTGAGTATTCCTCCAACTTTGGTAACAACTGGTAATCTGGGAACGTGAAACAGTGGTATGTTGAATCGTAGAACTTGACGAGCGCGGACAAATATTTCCTCATCCACCTGAATTTCAAGTAAGGATAATACATTGCCGTGTCGGGCTTTGAAGGCTTCAGGGTCTTCTACCATTCTTCCCAATATTCTCAGGTTCTCCAGATCTGGTTGTCGGAATTTGAATTCTGCAGTTGATCCTCTCCTTGGATCCATTTTTTAATATCTGTGAAATGAGTGTAAACCCCTTGAATGTTTAAAATAAAACGCGGATGTAAATGCAAATGCACAAAGTTTTATGGAACTCAGACCTCGAGATTCAAAACATCACGGATTTCATTTAATTTTTCGATGTTGCATTACAAAATCTTTTAGTACACATTACAAGAAAACTAAACAGTGCTAAAGGAAATCCTCTGACAGAAACTCCACTGTGGCATTTGCTTTTTGCAGTTCTTCTTCCACTCGAATCTTTTCTTCCATGAGTTTCATTGTCTTCCACGGAGTAGACTGATTACTGAAGTAGAACAAGTTTTCCTGGGCCTTTCTTTTCTTGCTTGCCTTTATTTCCTCCTCCTTTTCTTGAAGCTGCTTGCGGAGCATTTCATTTTCTTCCATTACCACCTGATATTTATACCTCCAAGATACCTCCGTCTGTTGTGATTTTCTCAATGCAATCTTCAGCTTTTCCTCCTCAAAGAAGAAAATCAACGGGCGTTCTTCTTTTAGGACCATGGGTTCTTGCAAGGCGTAAGGCATCTTCAACTGAATAGCTCTCATTCGAACCCATTGGAGATAAGGATCGAAGGAAACACAGTTTTGCTTTCCCAGGCTTTCTTTCCCTCTTTTGTGAACATGTTTCCAAGCTTCCAGAAACTCTCCTTTCAATTCAGATTCTCCCAAAAAGAACAAGCTTTCAACACGAGCACTGTTAGGACGGTCTTTCAGTGGATACCCGAGTTGTCGTCGGGCGAGGACTGGATTATAGCTGATTCCTCCATCTGTAGTAAGGAGGGGTACGTTGCCAAAGTTTCCACAGCTGTCAATAATTTTTATCCCATCGTAATCCCTACTGTACCATTCAATATCAGAATGTGACAGTGCCATAATCTTCTCAGACCACCAACCCTCTCTCCAGAATACATGAGCCTTGGGCATGTGAGAGTGGAACCACCTGTACAACAACGGAACACAGCAGATGATCATACCTCCCTTGTGAAGATTCCTGAGGTGAATGGAATGATGAGCACTACCCAGCAAAGTTGGTACTGGATTCTTCTTCAGAAAGATCTTAATAGCATTGAGATCCACAAAGTTGTCGATGTTGGGGAACAGGAAGATCCCATAGATGAGTAAGGCTAAGATTGCCTCGAACGCGTCCATACTCAGGTGGTCGGCATAATACTGTGCTTTCTTGATCAAGAACCCAGCAGGTAAACCAGAGATTCCTCCTTTGGTAGTCATGTTTTCCTGTATATCCTTTACTCCCACACATATTGCTCTGGCGATCTCTTCCTTCTTAGGGTCCTTCTCCGTGAATGGAAAAGGAGAATCTTCAATGATGGGCAACCCGATTAGGCAGGAATACTCTTCAAGTGTTGGTACGAGCTGATAGTCTGGAAATGTGAAGCAATGATAGAGAGGGTCATAAAACTGTAGCAAGGTGGAGAGGAGCCCCAAATCCATCTTCTTCTTAGTTCTCAACAGTGACAACAAGTTACCATATCTGCTCTTGAAACCCTCTACATCTGTGATATAAGTGCTCAACCTTTCAATGTCATCCAGTTTAGGACTCTTGTATGTGTACTTGATTGTTTTCTTTTTTGTTTGATCCATGATGTTCCTAAAATTTTAAAATGAGAGACTGAGTTCCATAAAACTTTTATGTTATGATGTTATGAATGCATGGATGCAGCAAACACAAGTATTCACATATACACATCAAGTTTTGGTTTAGGGAAATTCAATCAGGAGCCAAGGTCTACCATTCCCAATAAGGAGTGTACTAGAGCTTTCTTCCACCTGTAGAACAGGGTTCTAAAAAAAAGTTCCCAGAGTCCTCGATCCATCTTTCGGATACTATCAACTGCCCAAATAACTCAGGGGTCGATAATATTCTCAAGAGAATCTCATCTGAGTGTAGTATCGCGTATCAACTACTCGGAAATACTCCCTCATAGTTATCGCACTACATCCTAATAAGGCCAAGTGGGGTAATGTGTTCTAAAGGTCCTCAATGGCATGGGCCCTTTATAGAAAGTAACATTGTTTTCACGAATACTCGATCAACAACACTACCCTCTAAAAGGACCTTCATTGAGCAGCGGTTTTCAAGTTGGCTTATTCGGGAATCAACTCCCTATAAACCTCCTTGAATATACCACCTTCCTATCATAAGTACTCTCGAGCACGGGTATAGTGCTGTCTCACCATCTTTCATTTCCCAAAAGCCAAAAGAACAAGTCTGCACATATTCACAAATATTCACAAATAGCAAGTATATAAGCAGAATAGGTTAAACCCTCAAACAATAAAACTCCCCAGTGAAGTCGCCATTTTCTGTTGCGGTGAAAATTTGATATCAAGCTATTAATTAACTTGAACCGTATTTCTTTTACAACCGGTCTTTAATTTATCCAAAGGATAGGTCTAAAGAAAGAAAGAACCTTTTTCGCGATGTAACAACAACGCTTTAGAGATTCGGGGATTCGGGGGTTGGTTATATCTAGGGAAGGTATTAGCACCCTAAATATCTGTAGTACTCTACAGGAACCTTCTGTTCATTGCTTGCTAAGGCTGTGAAACATGCATCGGTTTAATTGGGGAATTGGGATAAAAATAAAATAAAGGCCTAAGTGGTTTTCTAGGTTTGCTCGCAAAGGCGTCGCACCTTTTGCCTACGTATCCTGACTAGGATAGAATCAGAGCAATCGTAGTTCACCTCACAAGGGAAAAAGAACACTTGATGACGATCAAGGTTCAGGGGGGAACAAACATGACAATGCTTGTGTGGAGTTGACAAACTCCCTAAGCTACATTGAAGGGTAGTAAGATATCATGACGATGATTCTTACACAGAGTTGACGAACTCTGTCCTAGGGTTCTAGGTGAAGAACACTCCTAGTACGGGCAGGTTTCTTAGACTTCAAGCAAAGTCTAAAGGTGATGAAATTAGGGTTAAAAGTGACTTGACAAAGTCGAGGGTATGATAGAATTGGTTTTTGGTCCAAGACATTGATTGTCAACAGGACAGACTTTTTCCTTTGGAGGACAGTAATATTGGCGATTGGACGTGCTTCGGCGCTTGGGGCCACATACAAACATTACAGGAATAAATATTGCAACATACAAACATTAAAAATAAATTAATTATTACAACCATATCGAATAATTGGAATAAAAAACAGAGAGATTAAAATATCAGTCTTGGTACGCTGACAGTCTGTACCTGAAACGACTGTTAGTAGACAGATGAAAAAATGAAAAATAACAATTCAAGGAAAATATTTTAATATGTTGCCAAACATATCAAAACATGATATCAATCGAAATTTCCGACGAACGTGAGTGGAACAGTTCTAAATTTCATCTGCAGCTGCTTATAATTAATACTGTCAGTGCGCGGATCGCGCGAAATTCAAAGTGATCAAAAATGGAAATTGATTACATATTATGAAACTACAATTTAAATCAAGCATAACAAAAAAAGAACGGATGAAAAACGATAAAAAATGAGAAAGTTATGATACTGTGAAGTTTTGAATCTGTACTGTCAGTACGGTAAAAGTATACTGTCTAGTCAAATACGTTTTGTATCATAACTTTTTAACCGTTTATCGGAACGAGACAAAATTTATATGTAAATTGGGTAGAAAAATGAGAGGAAGAGGATGGCATAGGTGGTTTTTTGAAATTCACTCTCCTGTGAAAAAAACGATAGCTGGTGTAAAATTATGACTTTATGCTTGCAAAATGAAATGAACACTTGGTATACTCATGCTACAAGTCAAGTGAGGTCACATACACATCACACATATCCTATATAACAGATAGCAAGCAAGTTTGAAGCCAAGGCATGAGTAAATATGACAGTTGTATGTAAGTTGCAAATCACATGACATAACAATGCATGATGAGGTGATTTTTGGTTCTTGAGTGTTTTGAGCAATTCCACCTGTTCTAACACCTTAAATACATCATATGGAGTGTGTATATATTAAAAAATCAGAACTGGAACATAGGTATGAGTATGTAGTATTCATTTTGCAAGTTAAAGCATTATGTGAATCATGAAGCATTATGTGATGTAAAACTTGTGTCAGTCAAATTTTCATGATTTGAATCATCAATACACATTACATATGATCATGTGAAGCTGTAGAAACAAAGATAGAACATGTACAAGCAAGAAAACTCAAACTGGCATGTAAACATGAAGCATTTTGTAAAGACATGAACAAATGAGCATGATAATAGGCAGATGAAGTTCTAGCTCAAATTGAACCAAGTTAATCATTTAGACAGCATAAACACATGATATTAAGATGATCCAAACCTTAAAAATCCATAGAAAGCCACTGTCATGAGTTTTGGCTAGTTAAATGCAAGTTTGTTCAAGTAATGATGCATATGAGAAGGCAAAACTTGACACAATGGTTTTTATCACAAGATGAGCATTTATACACATCACATATGTTCAATTTAAGATGTACAAGTCATTGGTATTGGCAGTAATCAGGTTATGGGCAGCAATCATATTTTGGTGCATTTGTGCATTTGTGTCATTTTGGCCAATATGCATAATCATGGATAAATGAAGTTCTAACTCAAATTCAAGCAAACTAATCACTTGGACAGCATGAATACATGATATTAAGATGATTCAAACATTGAAAATCCAAAGAAAGCAACTGTCATGAGTTTTGTTAAGTTAAATGCAAATCGTTCACATAAGGATGCATATGAGGACATGAAACTTGATACAAGGGTTTCTAGCACAAGATGAGCATTCAAACACTTTAAATATGTTCAAATTAAGGTGTATAAGGTACCTGTTTTGACAGCAAACCAGTTTTGTGCAAAAAACCAAGTTTTGAAGCTTCCTTGATCTTTAAAAAACAAGCCACATGAGAGGCCAAAATGAATTCTGTCCACTTCTGATGGCTAATGATGGTTTAGACAGCTTGGATATATGATATTTGATGTGTCCAAGAGTTCAAAACATTAACAAGATGCTTGGAACAAGTTTTGGTGAGTTTTATGGATTTTGGTCAAAGTAAGCTCCATGGTAAGTTGACTTTTTGATTTCTTGAGTTTTTGGGTGATCTAATGGTTGGTACACCTCATATATATGATTTAGAGAGTGTATGGATGGTTGTTTGAGGTTTGGAATGCATAGAACTCAAAATAGCATCAAAAGTGCAAATGCTGAATTTTGGTCATTTTGACAACTTTGGTGATTTTTGCAATTTGTGAATGGGAGAGAGATATGGTGAGGTGCTTGCTTCTAACAGGTTTTCAGAATGATGTTCATGTCCATAATGAGGAGTTAGATGTCTCTATTTATAGGGAAAGTGACTGAGGAGCTTGCTATGAAACCTTGCTTCACCATGAAGAAAACTTAGATTTTTCTCTTCCAAATGCAACTTGCTTTGCTTTTTCTGATTGCTAGCTGTTCTCTTCCCTTCATTAGCAAGTCTTAATGATGTTTTTGCAGATAAATCAAGGCCTAGAGGCATGGTAGAGTGGCTGGAACAGAAATCACTTTACACCTCATGCTTGGAAAAGTCAAAAATGGCAACTTTGGCAATGAACTTCCAATTCTTGATTCTATGCTATCTCCATGCTATTTCTTTGTTCTAACCTGCTAAGAATGATTAATATATCAGATAGAAGGAGTTTGTAGCATTGAAATTGATCCACTTGAGTGCTAGAGGTGTTCTTGCAAAATTCATCAATGTGGGACAAAAGTGACAAATTGCCAACTTTGAACACATGTATCTCTCAGCTCATAAATCATCTTGGGGAGTTCTTGTACTTTTTAGAAAGCCCTCACATAGTACTAAAACTTTCATGTTGGCCAGAAATCTTGATTCTATTTGAAACTAGGTGAAAAACCCCCTTGAAGTTGGCTGATTTTAGCTTTTAAGGTGAAAATAACTTAGAAATTTTCTAAGTTATTTTCCCTTCTAGGAATGTTTTTGCTTATATCTCAAAAAGTATGCATTTTCTGGTTGTGGACTAGTATGGGACTTTTGTAGGACTTGTCAAGAGCTTTCAAATGAGACTAGAACCAACTCAATTGGATGTGTGGTTAAGGAGATACGGTTTAGCCCTTTTCAAAACCCTAATTTCCCGATTTCTCGATTACTCTCTCATTTTTGATCCAATGACCATGAAAATTGATATGCAAGTCCATTATGACATAAGGAACAACTTTGATTCACAACTTGGATTCCAATTCTCAAAATTTGAGGAGTTGACTTTTCGGTCAACCGTACGATCGATCGGTGCCGATCGAGTCGCCTGTTGATATTCTGGACATCCTGGGACTTTGACACTTCTTGAATAGTCTTTAATAGCCTATATTAACTTCATGGACCTCACTCCCACCATTAAAACATTTCCCAACATCAAAGTCAAACCACAGTTGACTTTCCACTGGTTAAAAACCCTAATCGGGGCCTCCTGACTGCACTGTTCTTGATTCTGAAACAATTTCTTCAAATTGACTTCCCATTTGACTTTGATATTGTCTTTGATTTCATTCCATGATTGAATTGGCCCAAATCATTGGTTGATCCTTCCTTGATTGTTTTGAATTTGTCGGTGCGAGAACCCTGATTTCATCTGTAACTTCACAATGAAACTTTGAACTGGATTAGTGTTAGATAAATTCATGATGTATGATTCTAATATGATTATGAGGATCTAAGGTGGTCAAAATTTGGGGTATGACAACTGGTTACAGGCTTCGCTTAGCGAACATGCTAGCGAAGATTGTCAAAATGCTACTGGAAGCGTTCGCTACTGGCTCGCTGAAGCCTCGCTTAGCGAATACTTCGCTACTCCCCTTGCGAGAGTGAATAATGGTCTATTCCATTCTGTCCAAGTCTGGGAGTGTTCGTTGGTAGCTCGTTGGGTACTCGCCTAGCGAACCCTTCGCTACCACACTCGCCAGCCACTCGCCTAGCGAATACGTCGTGACTCAAACCCTTAACTGTCTAAAAATGTCAGAAGCTCACAAAATCACCCGATTTAATTCCAACAAGTTCTAAAAGTCTTAGTCCAACATTTCTCGACTAAACCACACAATTTATTCCAAATTCTAACCGTTAAAACATCAATTTCTATCGATTAAACCAATTCGACCTAAAATAGAAATAGATGGAAAAACATCCAAACAATCCAAACAACACATACATAATGATATACATTGATAAGATAATAAGATTTCACACTCTTACCCGATTAAATCGAAAGCTAGAAGTTGTTCTTTATGATTTCCAAGTTTTTCCTCTTTTTCTCCTCTTTCTCTTCTTCCTCTTTCTTTCTCTCCTTTTTCTTCCTTCTATTTCTTTTCTATCCTCTTTCTATCTTATATCTTATGCAGTATATGTCGTCATCCCGGACACAATCGAAAAAATTATCTCAATGTCAAAGCAACCTTTGCATCATGATTTAGTTTATCTTTTTAATTGTTGCAACCTAATATTTTCATATATTAATGAGTCTTTGTTACAATAATGTTAACAACAAACAACACATACCGCGAACTAACAACAGACAACACATACGACACATAAAACAGATAATAGAAAAGAAACATAAAACATTTTTAACTGATTACAACAATCAAACTAATTTAGTTCAGTTCAAACAAGACTTTTCTCGCATCTTTGTCAGTCTTAACGCGAACCCATCCACGCAGGCGATCAAGTTTATCGATACTTCAATTTTTTTCTCTTTACCAATGTCTCCTTCTAACCACCGATTCAACTCCCTCTTAAGTTGATTGAAACTTTGAATGTTCCAAAACAACATGTCCATCAGAGGCTTCTCTCTCGAATATATCACTTTTTCCCACCGACGAAACACATGTTATCAGTGCACAAATATATGAGATGAGCTGTGGAACCAAATGATCAGAACACCTCTATTTATAGAAAAAAAATTCACTTTCAAGACTGTCTCCATCTCAATTGACGACTCACTTGTAATTTTTAAACCTATGCGCCAATTAGATTGAAGACAACAATTAACGTCACCCTTCAAGTTCTTGCGAAGAGTCGCCAATCTACCTAATGCCACCATTATATTCAATACCTTGAACTCAAATACTTTAAAAAATAATTTTAAATATAGAATATTTTGAGAATTTTTTAGAAAACTGAATTATACTACTAATTACAAAATGAAAAGGTAAAAGCGAACAGCAATTGCGGACGCAGCTCAATTACATTTCTGTCCTTTCGCTACCGTTGGATGAAACTTCGCAAGTTTTACACTTCACAACCCCGCTTGCATCAAGTTTGAAATTGCGATGAATTTGTATAACCAAACACACTAACAAATGCAAAACCTAATCCACTTCACACTGATAACTGAGCATAGAACAAAATTGCAATGAACATGGATTCCATCTCCGATCTCTTAGAAATCGCCGGCGAGGACGATTCTCTACTCTCCGACCACGGTTCCACATCCGCCAACATTTTCTCATGCTCTCCTCTCGTCTCTATCAGATCCCGTCCTCTTCAAACCAGTTAGGGTTTTTCATTTTCATTTTGTTTAACTTTTTTTGTTGATGATTTCTAAATTGTAATGTATATCTAATTTCTTCAACATATTTGATTGATTAGCACAACCAGCAGAGGGAATCGAAATTACTTCTGTAGTTTCTGAAGATTTGACTTCGAAATGTAGTAAACCGGAAGCACCGGAGTCTCAGCAGAAGAAAAGGAAGAAGAAATTCGGCGGATTCAATTTGCGCAAAAGCTTGGCATGGGATAGAGCTTTCTTTACAGAGCAAGGTATCCTCTCCTTCTCTTTTCATGAATTAACTGTGGAAATGAAAATTCTGTCAATGTTATAATCGCTAATTAACTATGAACACAGCCACTTAGAACTGTAGACGAGTCTCGGTGTCTGACACGACACTTGTATGACACATGTAGCTGTGTCTGACACGACACTTGTATGACACATGTAGCGGTGTCGGTGTCATATGTTATTAACTTTTTTTAATAATGGACTGATAAATGAAGCTCAAATACTATCGTATAGGGAATTGTATATATAGGTAGTGGTGTCGGTGTTCTATGTCTTTGACATTATTTTTGTTGAGTGCTTCATAGCTAATTACTCCCTTCGTCTCACAAAAAATGTCTCATTTACACTTTATTATCGGTGTTGAAGTGTCTGTGTTGTGTCGGAGTTTCTTCATAGCTAATTACTCCCTCCGTTATATAAAAAATGTCCCATTAGCACTTTTTCTATCTCAAAATAATTGTCTCTTTATAATACCAATGCTGCATTTATTATTAATTTTCCACTCTTATAAATCTATTTATTAACTTTCACTTTATTCAACTACTTTGTTAACTATAATTAATAAGGGTATTTCTAGTAAATAATATTAGTTTTATAATTAAAATCAACACGTCTAATCATTTTTTTTAAAACCGCGCATTGATCAAATATGACCCTTTTTATGAGACGGAGGAGGTAATGATTAATATATTAATGTTAGGATGGTTGAGATTGAAGTAAGGAATGGATACCATTGGTTCATTGTTGATGAATGTTAAAAACATGTTTTACTATTACTTTTGATTAACATTCATGCTGAAACCCTATTATTCAGGTGTTTTGAACCCCACAGAGCTTTCTATGATCAGTGGCACGGCCACACCTAATTCAAAGTCAAATTTGGAAGTTATAGATGAAGAAGAACTTGGTACAACTTCAATAGCATTGCAGAAAATTGAAGAAAATTTGTTTAAACATTCGTCCGGAGGTGTTTCAATTAGAGAAGAAAAGATTGGTGCTGTTTCTGGCTTAACACCAAAGTCTGGTGCATCGGTCAAACGAACACCACCCATTGCTTCTTTGGTTAGTCTATTTTACTCTTTATACCATTGGTATATATAACGGCGTATTATAGTTGAACACTTCTTAATTTCTATTATGTGTTATAGGGAAAGAGGAAAGTGCTTGCAACCAACAATGTTGGAAATAAATATAAGGGCAGTGCTATTCCAAGGGCAGTACCTTCTTCATCATATCCTTACCATTGCTTGTTTAGATGCCTATTATTAACAGTCAGTTTTGTCAAGAATCTTATGGGTAAAAAAACGTAGAAATTTCTTATTGTAACTGTGTTTTTTAAAAAAAAAGTTTATATTGAATAAGTTGTAATTGATTTCTGCTTTTTTACTTTTTTTGGTACTTTTGTCATTTAATTTCGCCATAACCTTTTATAAACTTATAAAGACTTTCATGAATAAAAACTGTAAACTTATTTTAGCTGAAGTGATTTTATAAGCTTGTTTAGATGCATATTATTAACAGTCAGCTTTGTCAAGAAGAATCTTATGAGAAAAAAACGTAGAAAGATCTTACTGTAACTATGTGTTTTTTAAAGAAAAAGTTTATATTGAATAAGCTGTAATTAATTTCTGTGGTACTTTTTTCATTTAATTTCTCCATAACCTTTTATAAACTTATAAAGACTTTCATGAATAAAAACTGTAAACTTATTTTAGCTGAAGTGATTTTATAAATTTGATGTTAACTCAAACTGTTGCAGAATGGAGTCTCTTTAGTGTGTGTGCTGGAATTGAGTTGTATGTTCTGTTGAATAATGAAAGTGATTACCTTAACTCCTTTGAAAACTAAAAAGAATTGACACCGCTAAAATGCCGAGTAAAGAGTCAAAAATCACTAGGATACCA
Source organism: Lathyrus sativus (assembly GCA_963859935.3). Lineage (NCBI taxonomy): Eukaryota > Viridiplantae > Streptophyta > Magnoliopsida > Fabales > Fabaceae > Lathyrus > Lathyrus sativus. Next base: position 413,733,974 of record OZ012741.1, on the reverse strand, counting down.
GGACCAAAATCCAATGTTTCTGCAAATGCAACTACCACTAGGAGTGGAATGTTGAGCTCAGGTTCCTCAAAAAGAAATCAGATTGCACGTCCTAGTAAGTTCTGTAGTTTGTTTTTGATCCCTTTTTCTGGATTTAACTTTTGTAAACCTAGGAATACACTTCAGAAGGAAAATGTGAGTAGTTTATAGTAGTCAATTCAAAGATCAACTATGAAATTTAAATAATTTTTTAGTTTGTTAGTCAAAATACATGCATATGATGGAAATCTCAACTATTGGCTTTTTTAATCAATCACTAACTTTTCACTTTTCCTTTTAAAATGAATCTCTCACTTCAGCATTCTTAACTTCAGAAGTGTGAAATCCCTCTTTTTTCTGTCCATGAAATTTATTGATCTCGTTTTTATTTTGTTAGGCCTGTCAAAAAATCCTACGCCAAGCATCACTAGCCAATCAAAAAATCCTATGCCAAGCATCCCTCGCTTGTCAAAAAATCCTACGCCAAGCATCTCTAGCCAGTCAAAAAATCCTACATATGTTCCAAGCATCCCTAAAGTTGATATGGCTGACAAGTGTTCTGTAAGTAGAACTCTTACCAAGCAGGCTGGAAAACTTTCGGTGGGTACTTACTCAAATATTCAATTTTTTACTCCATCAATTTTGTAAATTTTGTTATTTAACTACAAATTATTTAATTATTCTCTTGAAATATTTTTAACCTGCTGCGCAGGATACCCCAGTTTCCATACTACGTCCACAATCCAGAATGGATCAAACAATGCATCAAACAGGGACAATAAAATCATCAGGCCTACGGAAGCCATCTCCTTCTATTGGTTTCTTTTCTCAGGTATTATTACTATGTTCATTTCCCTATATTATATTTAGAAGCATGCATCAATAAAATAACACTGACATATTGATTTCACGTCTATGCCTATTACTGCTTTGCAGGTAAAAGCTTCCAGCTTGCAGACAAGCTCTATACCCTGCAAACCTTCAGAGAGTAACATTCCTAAACTAAGGAAGTTGGAAACAGTTCCTGTTAAAGAAGCAAGGTCCAAAATTGTCAAAGGGGCAGCAAAGAGTCGTACTAAGGAATTAAGCCTTTCAGATGTCAAGTCAGAAGTGCAAATAGACAATAAGCAGATGGCTGGTGTAGAAGTGGATTGTGATTCTTCGACTTTTGAAATAATAAATAAGCAAGCAGAGGTTGAAAACATTCTAGATGATGCCATCTTAAAATCTAAGGAGCAAGGAGAACTACATGAAAATGAGATCATTTCTAGCATGGAGAACATGGTATTACCTACACATGAAAAGGAATTTCTTACAGAGAGTCAGACACACGAGCAGTTGGAGAAAGAGGCTGACCACACTCTGGTGAAAGAGTCAGACACTAAGGAATTTAGTCTTTCAGATTTCAAGCCAGAAGCAATCGTGCAAATAGACAATAAGCAGATGGCTGGTGTAGAAGTGGATTGTGATTCTTCGACTTTTGAAATAATAAATAAGCAAGCAGAGGTTGAAAACATTCTAGATGATGCCATCTTAAAATCTAAGGAGCAAGGAGAACTACATGAAAATGAGATCATTTCTAGCATGGAGAACATGGTATTACCTACACATGAAAAGGAATTTCTTACAGAGAGTCAGACACATGAGCAGTTGGAGAAAGAGGCTGACCACACTCTGGAGAAAGAGTCAGACACTAAGGAATTTAGTCTTTCAGATTTCAAGCCAGAAGCAATCGTGCAAATAGACAATAAGCAGATGGCTGGTGTAGAAGTGGATTGTGATTCTTCGACTTTTGAAATAAGTAAGCAAGCAGAGGTTGAAAACATTCTTGATGATGCCATCTTAAAACCTAAGGAGCAAGGAGAACTACATGAAAATGAGATCATTTCTAGCATGGAGAACATGGTATTACCTACACATGAAAAGGAATTTCTTACAGAGAGTCAGACACATGAGTGCTTGCTTGAAAACATTGTTGATGATGTCATCTTAAAATCTAAGGAGCAAGGAGAACTACATGAAAATGAGATCATTTCTAGCATGGAGAACATGGTATTACCTACACATGAAAAGGAATTTCTTACAAAGAGTCAGACACATGAGCAGTTGGAGAAAGAGGCTGACCACACTCTGGAGAAAGAGTCAGACACTAAGGAATTTAGTCTTTCAGATTTCAAGCCAGAAGCAATCGTGCAAATAGACAATAAGCAGATGGCTGGTGTAGAAGTGGATTGTGATTCTTCGACTTTTGAAATAAGTAAGCAAGCAGAGGTTGAAAACATTCTTGATGATGCCATCTTAAAATCTAAGGAGCAAGGAGAACTACATGAAAATGAGATCATTTCTAGCATGGAGAACATGGTATTACCTACACATGAAAAGGAATTTCTTACGAAGAGTCATACACATGAGCAGTTGGAGAAAGAGGCTGATCACACTCTGGAGAAAGAGTCAGACACTAAGGAATTAAGCCTTTCAGATGTCAAGCCAGAAGCAATCATGCAAATAGACAATAAGCAGATGGCTGGTGTAGAAGTGGATTGTGATTCTTCGATTTTTGAAATAATAAGTAAGCAAGCAGAGGTTGAAAGCCTTCTTGATGATGCCATCTTAAAATCTAAGGAGCAAGGAGAACTACATGAAAATGAGATCATTTCTAGTCCGGAGAACATTGTATTATCTACACATGAAAAGGAATTTCTTACAAAGAATCAGACACATGAGCAGTTGGAGAAAGAGGCTGACCACACTCTGGAGAAAGAGTCTGACCACACTCTGGAGAAAGAGTCTGACCACACTCTGGAGAAAGAGTCTGACACTAAGGAATTAAGCCTTTCAGATGTCACGCCAGAAGCAATCATGCAAATAGACAATAAGCAGATGGCTGGTGTAGAAGTGGATTGTAATTCTTCGATTTTTGAAATAATAAGTAAGAAAGCAGATGTTGAAAACATTCTTGATGATGTCGTCTTAAAATTTAAGGAGCAAGGAGAACTACATGAAAATGAGATCATTTCCAGCATGGAGAACATGGTATTACCTACACATGAAAAGGAATTTCTTACAAAGAGTCCGACACATGAGCAGTTGGAGAAAGAGGCTGACCACACTCTGGATAACAAGTTATATGATGTTTCGTCAAATGGGGACCGGTTTTTATATCAGGAACCACAGTCTACATTCTTTCCTATCATCAAGAGAACTTCTAATACTGTGCAGAATGCCATAGGACATGAAGATGATCAAATCAAAAGGGCCACCGGTGACATTCCGACTTTCAAGGAAAGTTTGATACTGCAGGCAGAATTTTCAGGAGAGTTTAAGGGATACAACAGTGTCAAGACTGCACTTTTAAATTCTAGCCTTGATGATTTTAGCAAAACTGTCCCCAAAGGATCTAAACAAGGAACCCCGTGTAAGAATACTGAACAGGTAAATTATGATGCTGATGAATTTGGTAGATATGAAGGAAATGCACAAGGGCATTTATTGAATGAGAGTCTCACAATCAATTGCAAAAAAACCACTGAAAGTAATTTAGAGGCAGTTAGTCAGCAGTTACAGGCAGACCAACCCAAGACTCTAAATCCTAGTGGTGTAGAAAAAATTGGACCTGGCAAAGAAAATATCTCTGATATGAACAGTTCTCAGCCAGTTCATGTGACGAGTTTATTTTCCAAAGGTTCTCCTGAAAAGTCTATACTAGGAATCAATGACGCCTCTGAGGATGAATCAAAAATAATTGAGATCAAAGACTGTCAGCTTCCTGTATATGGTCTATTAGGTTTCATCCCGAGAAGCCCAGTGGATAAGGAATGTGACCAGGTTATTGACTCAAAAGCAATCCATGATAAAATTCCGGAGTTTGAATTGAATAGGTTGAGTGAAAATTGTATAACTGTCTCAGCATCTTCATTGGCAGATGATAATAACATAAATGAAGATTCCCGTCTTCCTGGGTTTCAAAAGCCTAGTGCTGTTGTTGCTGTAAATTCCCAGGATGTTCACTTGGATAGTGACTTTCTGCCAATAGTTATTGTTTCATCTACAGAAATCAATGACCAAAATTTAGTTGAGAATGCATTTGAAGGATATGGGTTCCATAGCAATGAGCACAATGCTACCAATCATCATCATATTGAAGATATGCCTGTAAACATAAATGGAAGTCATGATGTCGATAGAAAGGTGGAACTTTTGCAAATCAATGATGTAGAAGATGGAAATCTTGATGTGGATGAAAAGGCGGAACTTTTGCAAATTAATGATGTAGAAGATGGAAATCATAATGTGGATGAAAAGGTGGAACTCTTGCAAATCAATGGTGCAGATGATGGAAATCATGGCATGGGTGAAAAGGTAGCACTCTTGCAAATCAATGGTGCAGAAGATGGAAATCATGATGTGGATGAAAAGGGGGAACTCTTGCAAATCAATGGTGCAGAAGATGGAAATCGTGCTGTGGATGAAAAGGTGGAACTTTTGCAAATCAATGATGTAGAAGATGGAAATCATGATGTGGATGAAAAGGTGGAACTCTTGCAAATCAATGGTGCAGAAGATGGAAATTGCGACGTGGATGAAAAGATGGAACTTTTGCAAATTAATGATGTGGATGAAAAGGTGGAGCTGTTGCAAATCAATGATGTGGATGAAATGGTGGAACTTTTGCAAATCAATTATGTAGAAGATGGAAATCATGATGTGGATGAAAAGGTGGAACTTTTGCAAATCAATGGTGCAGAAGATGGAAATCATGATGTGGAAGAGAAGGTGGAACTTTTGCAAATCAATGATGCTGAAGAAGGTTTGTCAGATATACTACTGCCTTTAGTTGAAAGTCAACTCAATGAAAACTTTTTTTCTGCTGAATGTGACTCTTCTATTGAAGTGACTGGAGATTTCTTTACAACTGGAGTTACTTTGAAATATGAAAAGCAGTGTATTTTAAGTGAAAATTCGAAGTTACTAAGTTCAGATAGGCTTGTAAACAAAGATGGAAATCAAGGTGTGGATGAAAAGGTGGAACTTTTGCAAATCAATGGTGCAGAAGAAGGTTCATTAGATATATCTCCTTCTGTTGAAATTCCACTCGAGAATGTTATTTCTGCTGAATTTGATTCTTCTACTAAAGTCAGTGAAGATCCATGTCCTTTAAGTGAAAAATCAAAATTACTAGCTTCAGAGAATTCAATCTTCAATGCAACAATCCCACAGGGCAGCGAAGTTAGTTCAATGAAACTCAATGAGAATGCAATTTCTGCTGAATTAGATTCTTCTATTGAAGTGAGTGAAGGCTCCTGTCTTTTAAGTGAAAAATTAAAATTATTAGCTTCAGAGAATTCAATCTTCAATGCAACAATCCCACAAGGCAGCGAAGTTAGTTCAGTGAAACTCAATAGGAATGCTATTTCTACTGAATTAGATTCTTCTATTGAAGTGAGTGAAGGGCCATTTACAAGTGTAGTTGCTTGGAAACCTGAGGAGCAATGTCTTGTAAGTGAAAAATCGAAGTTACTGGATTCAGATAATCCAATCTTCATTGAAACAATCCCACAAGGTAATGAAGTTAGTTCAGTGAACAGTGAAATTTTATCAGATGCAGCTGTAACTACTGTCTTTGAGAATGACAAGTCTCCTAATACTGACATGCCAAGTAAGTCAAAAGACAACATCGACTTTCCGGAAGACAACAGCAAAATAATTCATTTGTGAGTATCATTTTTGTCGTATAACTTTTGTTCATCTATGCTTTGGCAGCCTCCATTTTAAATCTAAGAGTTTTGAAGCGTTACATATTGAGTGACCAATGTTAATTTTGTGAGTGGCAGCGAAATAGATGCAACTAAAACCAAGCAGGAAGTTCCGATAGCGAAGCCCCCACTGAATGTTGCTCCCTTTACTGAGGAATGGTTAGCTGCAATAGAAGCAGCTGGAGAGGTGACTCAAATTTCTTAAGCGAACTCCATACTTTTAATCCCTAATTACTAAGTTTCTTTTCCTGACAGTATTTCATGCCAACTTGTTTTTCTGTTTTGAAGTCTTACAAGTTACATTGCCATTTTTTTGGCCTTTAACATCGACCCTTTTTAATATTTATGTTGTATGTTTGCATTGATTTTTTTAAACAGTCAAAGTTAGTTAATTGTTAGTAATTGTTTGTGTTAAATGTTTACCATTGTTTGAATTGCATATGGCAGTGGAATCAAACTTGTTTTTAAGGTTAAGGCTCCTGACATTACATAAAGCAATTAGTTCCTTGCAATGTGGTGATTTTTGCCATGTTTGATTCATCTTATTTGTTGCGTCTGCAGGAGATTTTAACGATGAAAAGCGGCGCTGTACAAAACTCTCCTCCTGACAAAGTCCAGAATGAACCGAACCCTTGGTCACCGGTAGGTCCATTTTTCAGTATCTAGATTTGATTCAAATTCAAAGCGTAAGATTGTTCGTGTGTAATTTCTACGAATTCAATTCTTAACTTTAAAATTGTAAAATACTAGAACTAGGCATTTGATATTTGTATTTTTGATTAGATAACCCATTAGAGTTAGGATGACTGGAACATTTATGGAATTTCACATTCTTTACAAATGACTTTTCACTGCCCTATACCAACCTTTGTCATTTCACCAAAGTCCCAATCTTCATTCCCAACCATTGATATCACTTTGGTAAAGTTTCATAAACAAATGTTTTTATAGGGTTATCTTAATCATAAAGTTGCATATTATTAATGTTACTTTTCTCAATTCGTTCATGGTGTCTCTATGCTTTTTTATTTTTATGATGTATTGTTGTGAATATGGCTTATTTCTTTGTTTCATTATGGTTTACAGGTGAAGAAAAATCAAGAGATTGGACCATTTGATTGTACTAAAATAACCAAACATAACATCCAGAGTTCCGATCCATCATGACAAATCTGTCAATAATCACTGACATTTTTTGGGGTGAATATATCCTTCCACAACTTTAAAGAGTTATATTGTTATAACACGTTTTATATAGGAAAGTGCTACATGAATATAAATGAACTAGTTGCCACAACTATATGTTAATCTGGAGAGGCTTATAAATGAATATTGTTCTCAAGTTGTAAATGATAATATTTGGTTTTGTTCTTTTTAATATCATTTTTCATCTTCTGAAAGTTCTCCCACAAGGTATAAGGATGAAAGACTATATTTTCTTTTTTAAATTAACTCAATTCAGCTTTTTTTAATGAACATGGTTTAGCTGTTTCCTCATATTTTAATGACATAAGTTGAATGCACTTTAGACAATATTTATATTGCGAAAAGAATTTTATTTATATTTTAAAAATTTATGTTGGTTTATTTGTTAGTCACCATAAGAAAATTGACTCCTAAAATTAACACATTGAAAATGTCAAAAGACTCAAAAGAGCTATTTTCAATGAAACCAACATAAATCTTCTTTCATCATAATGACTCTTAATAATTATCTATTGTTATAAGAAAATTGACTCTTGAAATGAGAAGAATGAAAATGCCAAGGCTCAAAAGAGCTACTTTCATACCTCTAAACCTTTGTTTAGCTTTAAATCTTTTTTCCATCACAATTGACTCTATAAATTTAATCTTTTGTTAATGAAAATTACATAAACTTTGAAAAATATTATTTTCACAAAGTAAATAAAATTTTCTCGTAAAATAGTAAGTGCTCGGAATGAAATTTGTTTTTTTTTTAAATATATTAATACAATTCAATTATATTGCCAAAGTTATACCTAATTTTTTTTAAAAAGAAGTATCTCGTATTATATATTAAATGCATGTCTATCAATATAAATGCATTTCTGATTTCTATGTATTAAACATAGATCATGAATTATGAGATATTTTTATATTCCATCCGTTTTAAAATAACTGTTATTTAAGATTTTTGTAATGAAACTAAAAAACTGCCTATGTTATCATAAAACATTATATTTTTATTAAATTAACTTTATTAAGTATTAAAAATTTTGTACATAAAAAAAACAATTAAAAAAAATTGTCATCATTGCTACATTAAAAAATAATTGAAAAGTAAAAATGACCATCATTTGCTACCATTAAACGAGGGAATAGTGATTGTTGTGTATATGTTTTGACTAAATAAATGTTAATTAGATGGATGATTGAATTTGATTTTTTTTTCAGGTATAGTGATTGAGTGATTGAAAATTACCATTTAAAGATAAAGATGAAGGAATTTAAAGATGAAGTAATGTTTCTCCATTGTTACCAACTACGCAGTGATGGGCAGGTTTAACGAGAAATGAAAATTTTGATTTAATATTCTTTAAACAATTGACTTGATGTTGAATAAATTTGATAATTTAAAAAACGTTGTATATTCTGTAGAAGGTAACTTTCTTTATATTAATTTAATGGAATGCTTCGGTTTCTTACAACATCAATTTGAGTGTAAAGCATCAAAATTTGTGAAACATACAGGAATTGCTTATCTAAAGTTTTGTTTACTGAATTCATATCCACTACACGAATAGTATAGTAGAAAAAAGCTATAAATCATGGTAGCAATAAGTTACAACAACGCAAATAACTTAAAACAGATTACATGCTGAGTCCTTAGTAAACCAAAAAAAAAAAAAAACAGACCAGAAAAAAATACAAACCCAACAAAACAGGTTCAAAAAAATTATAGGAATTAATTTAATATCATTAAATTACACTTTACAACAGAAGGCAGGGTACTCGTTGGTACACAAGCTATAATTGTACCTAACTAGTCACACACATTGAACTCACCTAAAGGGTTTTAGCTGGCAACAGATCGAATTCTCATTCAACTTAATCCTTTCCTTCTTGCAAATTTGCATTGCTGGGAATTTGATGAAAAAATCGAAAATGAATTTCTTTTTGCTTATTAATATTCCTTCTATCATTCTCTGATTTAAGCGTACTCAGGATTGAGTGCTAATGCCTCCCTGTAGATCATCTCCTTTATTTGCTCTTCGTCCAAATGCTGTTGTTCAAACTCAAATGAGAATGGTTCCATGCAGATGGGTTCATCAGCTACATCATGTAGTTTTTCAAGGTATGGATGGGCTAGTGCTTCTTCAACTGCCATTATTGAAACAAGTGGATATGAAAATTTTATTCAACGTGTAATGCAGATAACACGAATGTTAGAAATGAACGTGCATGTTGCTTTATCTAGCTATAGAGACTATATTGATGCGAGGATGAGAAAATTACCTGTGATTCTTCTGGTGGGATCAATTGTCAACATTTTATCTATGAGATCGATGGCTAAGGGATGAACATGGGGGAAAACCCTATTTAAAGGTTGACGAGGATATTGAGGAAGTTGTCGGATATATCTTCTCGCATCTTCATTTCTCACCAATCCGACATCAGCGTCAGTTGGAGTGCCAAGAAGCTGTGGAAAGACAACAAGTGTAAGCATATATAACAAGAATCACTTAGGATTAAACTATTGATTGTTTTCATTACATTAAATAGCTTGAGATATTTATTAAGAACATCAACTTATATGAGCTAGTAGCAACTAGCAAAAACATTTAACATTTAAGATAATGCTCAGTTTTAAAGGAAATTATTAGTTACGTTGATTTTTATAGTCTTACCTCTGTCAATAAGCGCATCTGATGCACATGGTCTTTGCCAGGAAATAGAGGTTTTTTATTCATAAGCTCCATGAAGATGCAACCAACAGACCAAACATCTATGGCAGAGGTGTAATCCGAGGAGTTCAACAACAATTCAGGAGCTCTATACCATCTTGTGACTACATACTCTGTCATGAAGTCATTTTCCATAGTTGGTCGCGCAAGACCAAAATCAATAATCTTCAAGTCGCAATTTGCATTCAATAACAGATTGCTTGGCTTCAAATCTCTATGGATAATGTTTGCAGAATGTATATACCTCAGTCCACGAAGAATCTGATACAAAAAGTACTGCAAGTCCAAGAGCATCCAATCATCAGCAAAACAATTAGCTCAGTTCATTACAGTGTAATGTAAAGGCGTGATTATGATACTCAAAACACTGACCTGACAGTGTTCATCCGACAGATTTTGATTGGAGCGAATGATTTGATGAAGATCAGTATCCATGAGTTCGGTGGTTATGTAGACATCATTAAACTCTCTACGCAAGGGTGGAGGAATAACATCTCTTAAACCAATTACCTGTTTTAAAAACAAACATTTTAACCATCACTAAATAAATAATATATCTTCATTTATCAAATTGAGACTTTCACATTTGATACCTTATAACCTAAAGTCTAAACTTTAAAACAATATGAAAGCTATCAAATTAGGCATGAATCAAGTTTCATCTGTAGCCAAGTAAAAAGTATTAGAAAAAAATTATAACTAAATTTGTGTCATATGATGTATTCTTCCAAAATCAAGAAGTTATCATCAGACTATATTTATATTGAATTTAATCCATCATTACATAAATAATTGGAGCATTTTCTTTTTTCATTATTGACTTGTTTTTTTTTTGTTCTCAATCATCATGGTCCACCATCCACCATTGTCAACAGAGATGGCTTGGTTCCATTAAATCTCAACAAACGTGTCGCTACTCACCACACATGTTTTTGGACATTTAATTTTCATGTAGGTCACTAAAAGGCACCAAATTTTCCATGATAACAACCCATATTATTGGCGTGTTTGGATGTCTACCAAATAGCCCTTACATGAAAAGTCAACTTAAATTATCATCAACAATCAACACTTATTATCTTAATGATAGTGATTAGGTAGTAATTAAGAACCCTTGGTGTCATTTTTCTTATGGAATCTTTTTCAGGAAAATGTTAAATAAAGATTTACATGAAATAATGAAATCTCGAATAAAATTGGAACAAAAAATCGAATACGAAATAAATTAATCAATTAAACTTTGGTAAGAGAAAGATAACTCACATTTTCATGATCTAAATGCCTAAGAAGCTTAATCTCACGCAGCGTACGCTTCGCATCCATGTGATTATCGAAAGCATTCGCTATCTTCTTAACAGCAACCAACTCATTCGTCTCCGTGTTCAACAGCGAACTTCAAAAATCAAATCAACATAACAATTCAGATTTCTCAATTCCCAAAACCGTTTGTTAATTGAAAAACGGATTCAGAAAAAGAAACAAAAAAAACCGATCCAAATCCAAAAAAAGAAGATTACGAAGCAATACCAAACGATTCCGTAAGCGCCGCGACCAATCGGCATGATCGGAGGGCGATACTTAGCAGTAACTTCAAAGAGATTACCGAAAACGTTGTATTGAACGAACTGTCCACCGTGAGTCTGAACCGCCGGGAACTCGGCGACGCCGTTTTGATTAACTCCGGCCATTAGTTTTCTTCACTTTCTCTCTCAAGAATAATTTCCTCTCTCTCTAGAAACTGTGAAATTAATGGTGTGATGAAGAAGAAGGCGGTGATTTTAATTTAAATAATGTTTAACAGAAGCGAGAGCGAGTTACTGAGTCAATGTTTGTGTGAGTGAGTTTCACTTGGTCCACTGACTCGGCTAGTTACGCACGTTGAAAATATATTAAGAATCTTTCGTAGTAGATGCTAGGAAAAAGGTACGAAAACGCGCGAAGGAAATAACACACACGCACACGAGTACGCGTCTGGATCTTAATCGGACGGTTCAGATTGTAGCCGCCTCTCATCTACGGTTCTCCGTTTGTTCAATTATTTCAACTACCATCTATCGTCAATGATAAAATAAAATAATATATCTTTTATATATAAAAAATGATATCATTGGCTAGAAGTTAAGGAAGTAAATAAATAATTAAAAAAATTGTAAAAAAAAAAAGAAGAAGAGTTGAGGAAATAAAAAAGTCAGATGCATTTATCTAAGTATATTTATTATATACAAAAATTGAGTGACACCTACATCTCAATATAAATTAAATTGATTCCTTTGTTTTGGACTAATTAAGCTCCTTTCAATCCCTAAAAAGAAATAAAACACATATATGACACTCCTATTTTAGTCAAGAATGATTAGTTTCTCAAATAATTGATCAACTGGTTTCTGGGACATATAGAGGCAATTTTTGTATCTGACAACTGTTTTTCTTTACGTATTATATAAGAATTGTTTTTCATGTGGAATATTTGATTACTTTTTTGTGTTATATAAATGGGGTTTTAGTTGAAACTTATGAATGTTAATGCAAATCATATCTCTGTTAAAAGTGATAGGTCTTTTTTGAAATTTGTGCACAAAAGGTTAAAAATATGCAAAATTATAGTTTGTCTCGAAATTTATTAACAATTTTATAAAATTTGTTTTTAATTATTTACTGTTTTGGATCACAAGTGCATCTAACAACTCTCAACAATTTACTCTAAAAATATAGCGAGTTCACTATTCTTTTTCTACTATATATAAAGAAAGCGTCAAATTCAAATAACAAATTTCAAGTTAATTTCAATTCATTATTCTCTCTTACATACGAACATGAGCGTTGAAGTGCTAACTTTGTAGGGCAAACCTTTCTCACCATGCTGGAAGCTCAGAGCCAACATCACTTTCAATCCTCATTCCATTTCTAGCTCTAGTACGGAACAATGGTGTTGTATGTATGAATCGACTTCTGATTCATGCATTATCCATAATTTCATGTTTGTTATTCAATTCTCCAATTTGATACCTCCCCAAGCCACTAAATCAAGAGCCTATGAAATTAAACATTAAGATCCATTATGTCTGATCCAATAAAGTATTATTTCAACTTCAATTCTTTGAATCTCCGTATCTCTAATTCTTACGCTTCCAAGTGATAAATGGATCCAAAGCAACTTGATCCGTTATTATTGGCGCTGCCACAATTCAAGCAACAGTTAATCAATCAACTCCACTTCCTCAGCAAAACGTTGCAAATCCTAGAGAAGAAGTCCCATTTCATTCAAATATGATTCAAATTTATCAGATAATTGAATCAATCTAAATTCCTCTAATCACTCCTCTGATTCCACCTCCAGTCTCTCAACCTGAAGCCTTTTTTGGCTTCTAGCTACTGCAAGCTAACCTTAGATTGCAAAGTGCTAATGAGTTGTTGAACAACATGTATAACATCGTTCAGAAAAAAAACTCGCAAGCGATAGAAGAAAGGTTGTTTTGGCTTGAAGAAAGCCTCCACAACGTGCCTCGGCAAGGGAACACTATCCAAGAGGTTGTATCCAGAAGGACTCACATGGTCGTTCCAGAGGAGACCGCAAAAAAAAGAGACGGAGCTCTTAAATCAATGAATCAACATAGTAACAATAAACACTGAAGTCCTTCCCAAAGTCCCGAGGGAGATCAAGGTAGTCATTCCCCTTCCCGATCTGGCAAAGAACTAGTCGTTGAAGGTTCAACAGAAGCATTCATTGTGCACTAGGATTTTGGAAATCAAAATACCAAAATCCATAGAGAAGTCGCCCAAGTTAGGGGAGTACGATGGAAAGGGAGATCTAGATGAGCACGTGTACCTCGTCAACGATCGGTTAAACTGCTTTAGTGTAGGCGAAGCCTCTAAATGCAAGTTTTTTGCCTTAACCCTGGTCGGGCTATCAAGACTATAGTTTAATGGTCTGCCAGACGGGAGCATTAATTCATAGAGTGATTTTTGTGAGCAGTTTTTCGTGAACTTTATTGCCCGAAGAGACAGTCGGTGAAAATAGTTTCCTTGAGTGGGATAATTCAAGAGAAGAAAGAGATCTTGTGGTCTTATATTAACTATTTCACGTAAGTTTTCGTTGAGGTGGAGGGAGCGAAGAAGACCTTATATGTTGGATCTTCGAGAATGGTCATATGCATCCTTTTAGGCTGAAGATTGTAACGCCCGTTTTATTTCGATTAAATTTAGTTATGACTTTACCGTGTTTCGTTGCGTAGTGGTCGTATTTGAAAATGTGTTTGTTTCGAATAAAGGAATTGAATCGGTCGAATTTCGGGCAAAAGTGCAGAATCCCGTAGCAGTTTTAAGGAAAACTTCGAAAATTCATATCTCTCGATCCGTAAGTCGGTTTTAGTCCCCGTTCGAAGCGTTGGAAAGCTTAAGAAATGTTATGTCTAAGAAAAATGAAATTTTGCTGATATGACGGTCGTCACAGGCATGTGACGATCGTCATGGTCGTGACGCTCGTCAGGAACTTGTTACGCTCGTCATAGTAACGAAAAATCCAAATTAAAAACAAAATTGGGACGTGGCCACCTGAATGTTAAAAATTTAGTAACGTATCCCCATATTCCATTACGCTCAATTGAATTGGGAAGTTTTCACAAAAAGAGAAACCGTAAAGGAAGAAAATAGCATGGTTGAGAGAAATTGATAACAGAAGAATTTTCCATCAGAGAACTTGGAAGAAAGTTGCAGGAGAGTTACCGTAAACCAGAACCGGAACCGGAAGCGTGGAATTGGCCTCTATTCTAAGGTAAGGGTGGAGTTCAATTCTATAACCGTGGGTATGATCGATTTCATGTAGGGAATCGATTCATAGGTATAATTTCCATTAATCGATAAATGTTAGGGACGAGGTTTTTTTATGTAGAAATGAATGTGTTATATCGTTAGTAGTACGATGCTCTAAGGTTTCCCTAATGGGGCAAATATGTAGAAATGAATGTGTTATATCGTTAGTAGTACAATGCTCTAAGGTTTCCCTAATGGGGCAAATACGTAGAAATGAATGCGTTATATCGTTATTAGTATGATGCTCTAAGGTTTCCCAAATGGGGAAAAAGGGTAGTTGTCCTAATTGTTTCGTAATTAAACCTTGATAGAGATTTGTAATTAATTATGTGAATAGAAACAGATATGTTGTCATTACGATCGTATGTTGAATTCTTAATTGTTGATTTAAGGCTGTTAATGCTCTCATACGTGAACAAGTGGAAAATGATAATGTCTTGAGTTGTATGAGAATGATGCTCGGTTATGGACAGTTTGATTGTAAGCATAAAGCTTTATTGTATGGTCGTTATGGTTGTGTTGTAGTCCATAATAGGTGCATTTCATGGCATATCATCTTGGTTGGCCTGAATTGGCGTTAATTGGAGTGTTGGCTCCTAAATGGGTTATTTGGGGTGTTGGCTCCTATCCCGAGTTTTGGAGTGTTGGCTCCTAAATGGGTTTTGGGGTGTTAGCTCCTATCCCAAGTTTTGGGGTGTTGGCTCCTAAATGGTACCACATGCATATGCACAGTTGAGTTGCATTTGCTGAGTCGCACAAAGCTGCATAATTATGTTGGTTGTCGGTTGTTGTGGCATACGTGAGATGTGAATTTGCTTGCAAACGATTGTCGTTGATGTTTATAAGTTTGCGAAGATTATATTGCTGTGATATGATTTCTAACATGACTTTTATCATGCCTTATGTTATGTTGTTGATATCTCACCCCTTTACGTTGTATGTTACTGCCATTGGTGGTAATTTGCAGGTGACCCGGAATAGAGTTTCCGCTTTGTCGTTAAGGTGTCGTTGGTCGCTCTGATACGTAGCACTCTTGGAGGGATGAACGTTTGCCGTTATTATTTTAGTTGATGTTTTGCTGCTGCACTTGTTATGGCATTTTCATTAAATTGTTTTAATTGAACGTGTTGTAAGCTTTACTACAATTCCGTCGAAATAAGAATTGGTTGCATTATGAGTTAAATGTTAAGCAATGTTGTTGTCTGTTCATCCAATTTCGTGCTACGTATGTTATTTGAAATGTGGCTGCATAAATGCATGTTGTCTGTTCAGTTGAATGTAACATCTCTGATATGAAGAATTCTGGGCGTGTGACGACCGTCACACCTTCATTACGATCGTCATGCGTGCAATTTTTACGCTGTTGCACTCTGTTTGTTATATGAGTTGTTGTTTTTCCTGTTATTCGCAAGTGTTAGAGTTGGGGTGTTACATTAGTGGTATCAGAGCAGGTTGGTCTGTCCGGCCAAGTTGTCTAGTGTCGTCGAGTCAGTCGTCGTGCCTAGCACGAGAGTCCCGTTATTTGTGAAATCTAACGATTGGCTGTTGCAGTTTAAGTGAAATGGCTGGAAGGAATGATGCTGCAATTGCTGCCACGCTGCAAGCTCTAGCTAATGCTATGGAACATCAACCAAATCCTGCTGGAGATGCTGGGTCTCGCAGTTTGGCAACGTTTCAACGAGAGAATCTGCCTACCTTCAAGGGTAAGCATGATCCTGATGGTGCGTTGAAGTGGTTGAAGGAGATGGAGCGAAATTTTCGAAGCTGATGACTGGTGGCTAGAGACCCGTCCGGTGTTGGAAGCTGCAGGTGAGGAGATTACTTGGACTGTATCCCGTAGGGAATTTCTGAAGAAGTATTACCCGGAAGACGTCCGTGGTAAGAAAGAGATTGAATTTCTTGAACTGAAGCAAGGAGACAAATTTGTTACTGAATATGCGGCGAAGTTCAAGGAGTTGGCTAAGTTTTATCCGCACTACAGTGCTGAAACCGTTGAGTTCTCTAAATGCATCAAGTTTGAGAATGGATAGAAGTCTGAAATCAAGAAAGCAATCGGGTATCGGAAGATCCGTGTTTTTGATTCATTGGTTGAAAGCTGTAGGATTTATGAAGAAGATAGCAATGCTCATTACAAGCTGTTGAGCGAGAGGAGAAGTAAGTCGCATCAGACTCGTGGTAAACCTTATGATCCTCCGGCTGGCAAAGGGAAACAGAAAGCGACTGATGGCAAGAAAACTAGTAGGGGAGACGCTCATGCTGGAATTGTTTGCTATAAGTGTGGGAAACCTGGTCACAAGAGTAATGTGTGTAACTTTGGATCAGTGAAATGTTACCGTTGCGGAGAGTTGGGACACGCTGTTGCTGAATGCAAACACAAAGGAATGGTTTGTTTCAACTGTGGTGAAGAGGGACACATGCGTGACAAGTGTCAGAAGCCTAAGAAAGAGAAGATTGGTGGAAAAGTGTTCGCTCTAACTGGAACTCAGACGTCCAGCGATGACAGGCTGATTGAAGGTACTTGTTTCATTAATAATACTCCTTTATTTGCTATTATTGACACTGGTGCTTCTCATTGTTTTATTGCTGCTGATTATGTTGAACGTTTGGGTCTCGTGTTATCTCACATGAATGGGGAGATGGTAGTTGAGACTCTAGCTAAGGGATCAGTGACTACATCTCTAGTATGTTTGAAATATCCTCTGTCAATGTTTGATAGAGATTTCCTGGTTGACTTAGTCTGTTTGCCACTAAGTGGGGTAGACGTAATTTTAGGCATGAACTGGTTGGAGTATAACTGCGTTCATATTAATTGCTTTGATAAGTCGGTGAGGTTTTCTACTCCTGAGGAGGAGGGAGCCCGTTCGGTAACTACGAAATGGATGAAGCAGATATTGCTAGAAGGTGCTCAGGTGTTTGCATTGGTGGCATCATTATCCGTTGAGAATCAAGCGATAATTGATGAGTTAGAAGTTGTTTGTGACTTTCCGGAAGTGTTTCCAGATGAAATTCCTGAAGTTCCTCCGGAACGGGAAATTGAATTTTCTATCGATCTTGTACCTGGTACCAGACCTGTGTCTATGGCGCCGTACAGGATGTCTGCATCTGAATTGGCAGAGTTGAAGAAACAGTTGGAAGACTTACTTGAGAAGAAGTTCGTTAGACCAAGTGTATCGCCGTGGGGAGCTCCGATATCACCTGTAAAGAAGAAGGATGTCAGTATGAGGTTGTGTATTGATTACCGACAACTGAATAAAGTAACAATTAAGAATAAATATCCGCTTCCCAGGATTGATGACTGGATGGATCAGTTGGTTGGGGCGCGGGTGTTTAGTAAAGGTGATTTGAGGTCAGGGTATCACCAGATTAAGGTAAAATATGATGATGTTCAGAAGACGGCGTCCAGAACTAGATATGGACACTATGAGTTTACGGTAATGCCTTTTGGTGTTACTAATGTGCCAGGAGTTTTCATGGAGTACATGAACCGTATCTTTCACGAGTATTTGGATCGGTTTATGGTAGTATTCATTGATGATATCTTAATTTATTCTAAATCGAAGGAGGAGCATGTTGAGCACTTGAGCTTAGTACTGCAAGTGTTGAAAGAAAGGAAGTTGTTTGCGAAACTGTCGAAGTGCGACTTCTGGTTGGAAGAAGTTAGATTTCTGGGTCATGTTATATCGGGTAGTGGAATTTCTATAGATCCATCTAAGGTTGATGCCGTGTTGCAATGAGAAACTCCAAAATCGGCAATTGAAATTAGAAGCTTTTTGGGACTTGCTGGTTATTACAGAAGGTTTATCAAAGGTTTTTCTAAGTTGGCCCTTCCGTTAACTAAGTTGACTTGTAAAGGGAAAACCTTTGTGTGGGATGCTCAATGCGAAGCAGGTTTTATAGAGTTAAAGAGGAGGTTGACGTCTGCTCCGGTGTTGACCTTGCCTAATGCAGAAGAACCGTTTGTGGTATACTGCGATGCTTCTAAGTTTGGTTTAGGAGGTGTACTCATGCAGAATAATAAAGTAGTTGCTTACGCTTTAAGACAATTGAGAGTCCACGAGAAGAATTATCCTACACACGATTTAGAACTTGCTACTGTTGTGTTTGTGCTGAAGATTTGGAGGCATTATCTTTATGGTTCAAGATTCGAAGTGTTCAGTGACCATAAGAGTTTGAAGTACTTGTTTGATCAAAAGGAACTGAACATGAGACAACGAAGGTGGTTGGAACTATTAAAAGATTATGATTTTGGTTTACATTACCATCCGGGAAAAGCGAATGTTGTAGCTGATGCCTTAAGCCGCAAGACTTTGCATATGTCCGCAATGATGGCTAGAGGGTTGGAATTGATTGAGCAATTCAGATACCTGAGTTTAGTTTGCGAAGTAACACCGAAGAGTGTAAAGTTGGGCATGCTAAAGATTAATAATGATTTTCTGGACAGCATCAGAGAGGCTCAGAAATTAGATGTGAAGTTAGTAGATTTAATGCCTGGAGTAGATCGTTCGGAAAATAATGATTATCAGTTGGATGCGCAAGGCGTGTTGAGATTTCGTGGTCGTATTTATATTCCTGATAGTACAGATATGAAGAAGGCGATTCTGGAAGAGAGTCACAAAAGTAAGTTGAGTATTCATCCAGGAGCGACGAAAATGTATAGTGATTTGAGAAATCTGTTTTGGTGGCCTAGTATGAAGCGTGATGTAGCGCGATTTGTGTATGCATGTTTGACTTGTCAGAAGTCGAAAGTCGAGCATCAGAAACCTGCTGGGTTGATGCAACCGTTAGAGATTCCAGAATGGAAATGGGACAGCATTTCAATGGATTTTTTAACGGGTTTGCCGAATACCTTGAGAGGATGTGATTCTATTTGGGTGATTGTTGATAGGCTTACAAAGTCAGCTCACTTTATTCCTATTAACATCACTTTTCCGGTATCAAAGTTGGCAGAGATTTATGTCAGAGTGGTTGTTAAGTTACATGGTGTTCCGTTGTGTATCATGTCGGATATAAATCCGAGGTTTACTTCTGAGTTTCGGAAGAGTCTGCAAGAGGCATTGGGTTCTAAGTTGAGGTTAAGTTCAGCATACCATCCTCAAACAGATGGTCAGACTGAACGGACTATTCAGTCTTTAGAAGATTTGTTGAGAGCCTGTGTTCTGGAGGAAGGTGGTTCGTGGGATACTTACCTTCCGTTGATAGAGTTCACTTATAATAACAGTTATCACTCTAGTATCGGAATGGCACCGTTCGAAGCTTTGTATGGTCGACGGTGTAGGACTCTGTTGTGTTGGTATGAATCGGGGGAGAGTGTAGTACTCGGACCGGAGATTGTTCGGGAGACTACTGAGAAAGTGAAGTTAATTTGAGAAAAGATGAAAGCTTCACAGAGTAGACATAAAAGCTATCATGATAAGCCCAGGAAGGATTTAGAATTTGAAGCTGGAGATCATGTGTTTTTGAGAGTCATGCCTGTGACTGGAGTTGGTAGAGCTTTGAGATCTAAGAAGCTTACTCCTTGTTTCATTGGTCCGTACCAGATATTGGACAGAGTGGGAAAGGTTGCATATCGAGTGGCGTTGCCGCCTGATTTGTCGAATCTGCATGATGTATTTCACGTATCGCAGCTCCGCAAGTATATTTCAGATCCATCGCATGTCATTCCTATGGACGATGTACAAGTACGTGATAACCTTACTGTAGAGACAAGGCCTGTGAGAATTGATGATCCTGAGGTGAAGACGTTAAGAGGAAAAGAGATTCCCTTGGTGAAAATGGTTTGGTTGGGAGCTGCTGGCGAAAGCTTGACGTGGGAACTGGAGAGCAAGATGCGGGAGTCCTATCCCGAGCTGTTTGATTGAGGTAATTTCGAGGACGAAATTCTCTTAGTAGGGGAGAGTTGTAACGCCCGTTTTATTTCGATTAAATTTAGTTATGACTTTACCGTGTTTCATTGCGTAGTGGTCGTATTTGAAAATGTGTTTGTTTCGAATAAAGGAATTGAACCGGTCGAATTTTGGGCAAAAGTGCAGAATCCCGTAGCAGTTTTAGGGAAAACTTCGAAAATTCATATCTCTCGATCCGTAACTCGGTTTTAGTCCCCGTTCGAAGCGTTGGAAAGCTTAAGAAATGTTCTGTCTAAGAAAAATGAAATTTTGCTGATATGAAGGTTTTCACGATCGTGACGCTCGTCAGGAACTTGTTACGCTCGTCATAGTAACGAAAAATCCAAATTAAAAACAAAATTGGGACGTGGCCACCTGAATGTTAAAAATTTAGTAACGTATCCCCATATTCCATTACGCTCAATTGAATTGGGAAGTTTTCACAAAAAGAGAAACCGTAAAGGAAGAAAATGGCGTGGTTGAGAGAAATTGATAACAGAAGAATTTTCCATCAAAGAACTTGGAAGAAAGTTGCAGGAGAGTTACCGTAAACCAGAATCGGAAGCGTGGAGTTGGCCTCTATTCTAAGGTAAGGGTGGGGTTCAATTCTATAACCGTGGGTATGATCGATTTCATGTAGGGAATCGATTCATATGTATAATTTCCGTTAATCGATAAATGTTAGGGACGAGGTTTTTCTATGTAGAAATGAATATGTTATATCGTTAGTAGTACGATGCTCTAAGGTTTCTCTAATGGGGCAAATATGTAGAAACGAATGTGTTATATCGTTAGTAGTACGATGCTCTAAGGTTTCCCTAATGGGGCAAATACATAGAAATGAATGCGTTATATCGTTATTAGTACGATGCTCTAAGGTTTCCCTAATGGGGAAAAGGGTAGTTGTCCTAATTGTTTCGTAATTAAACCTTGATAGAGATTTGTAATTAATTATGTGAATAGGAACAGATATGTTGTCATTACGATCGTATGTTGAATTCTTAATTGTTGATTTAAGGCTATTATTGCTCTCATACCTGAACAGGTGGAAAATGATAATGTCTTGAGTTGTATGAGAATGATGCTCTGTTATAGACAATTTGGTTGTAAGCATAAAGCTTTATTGTATGGTCGTTATGGTTGTGTTGTAGTCCATAATAGGTGCATTTCATGGTATATCATCTTGGTTGGCCTGAATTGGCGTTAATTGGAGTGTTGGCTCCTAAATGGGTTATTTGGGGTGTTGGCTCCTATCCCGAGTTTTGGAGTGTTGGCTCCTAAATGGGTTTTGGGGTGTTGGCTCCTATCCCGAGTTTTGGGGTGTTGGCTCCTAAATGGTACCACATGCATATGCACAGTTGAGTTGCATTTGCTGAGTCGCACAAAGCTGCATAATTATGTTGGTTGTCGGTTGTTGTGGCATACGTGAGATATGAATTTGCTTGCAAACGATTGTCGTTGATGTTTATAAGTTTGCAAAGATTATATTGCTGTGATATGATTTCTAACATAACTTTTATCATGCCTTATGTTATGTTGTTGATATCTCACCCCTTTACGTTGTATGTTACTGCCATTGGTGGTAATTTGCAGGTGACCCGGAATAGAGTTTCTGCTTTGTCGTTAAGGTGTCGTTGGTCGCTCTGATACGTAGCACTCTTGGGGGGATGAACGTTTTCCGTTATTATTTTAGTTGATGTTTTGCTGCTGCACTTGTTATGGCATTTTCATTAAATTGTTTTAATTGAACCTGTTGTAAGCTTTACTACAATTCCGTCGAAATAAGAATTGGTTGCATTATGAGTTAAATGTTAAGCAATGTTGTTGTCTGTTCATCCAATTTCGTGCTACGTATGTTATTTGAAATGTGGCTGCATAAATGCATGTTGTCTGTTCAGTTGAATGTAACATCTCTGATATGAAGAATTTTGGGCGTGTGACGACCATCACACCTTCATTACGATCGTCATGCGTGTAATTTTTACGCAGTTGCACTCTGTTTGTTATATGAGTTGTTGTTTTTCCTGTTATCCGTAAGTGTTAGAGTTAGGGTGTTACAAAGATCGTAAGGAACAAAGTGAAGACCACCCATGAGATGTAGAGTATGGCTCAATCTTACATGATCTTGGAGGAGAAGTTAGGCACACGCTTCGATAACCTTGTCTCCGTTGACACCAATTTCATCCACCTAAAAAGGAAGGAGTCCCATCGGCTAAGGGATAACTCTGACCGAGGTATGAAGGGCCAGTACAAGAAGCACATGCCACTAGCCATCTATCAATATAAAATTTACCAAGAATGTGCCAAAAAACATTTATTCTATTAGAGAGATCTCCCAGTACAAATCAAAGTATTGTTGCTTTCATAAATCTCACAACCATAACTCCAATGATTGCATCCAGTTGATGGATGTCATTAAAAAGATGATCAAGAGGGGTTGGCTGTCCTAGTACATGAAAAGGCACAAAAGAGGCTAACAAAGGCAAGTGTACATATATTACGGCCATCACATGAGGAACGCTCTAGAAAAACCTCTCATTTAAGGGGACTATGAAAAGGAAGATCAATGAAATATTAGCCATCCATAAAAAAGATGGAAGCACCTCTATAAAGACACCTTACCGACCTATGTTGGAATTCTGGAGCTCTGAGGAAGCGGACGACATCCTGAATGAGATCTTTCCCCTGGTGATTATCACCATATTCAAGTAGTTTGATGTCTCTCGAATCCTAATTGACACTGGAAGCTCTTGCGACATCATGTATTTTTGAGAGAGATAGATAGATAGATAGATAGATAGATAGATAGATAGATAGATAGATAGATAGATAGATAGATAGATAGATAGATAGAGAGACAGAGAGACAGAGAGAGACGAAGTTTATGGTCATATGAAGGCCCAGATTTATAAACATTCAATGATACTACTACTCACCTGTGGGGGTACGTCAGGTAATGGTTTCAATGGGCGAAGGAAAGTACATTTGTATTGTCAATTTGCACTTCCTTGTTGTCCCTTGTTGGAGCGTCTATAGTTGCATCCAGGGAAGACCCATTGCAGCCACATTAGACGTTGTAGCTTTGTCGATCCACCTCAAGCTCAAATACCATAATCTGCAAGGAGAAACCACCATAATTAATGTTGATATTGAAAGAGTAAAAATGATATATCAAGTGCTCCAGCGAGATCAAAAAGAGGGCATAACCTTAGAGATTAATGTGTCATCCTTGACCGGTCAGCTTTGAGGCATGAGCATCCACCCATAAAGACGTGGCTGAATCATAATAAGGAAGACATGGAAAGTAAACGACGGCTAGCCCTCCTGGTTTTGTTTTGTTTCTTGTTCTTTACTAAATGACATGCTTGTATAATTACCCTCCTCATGTACAAGGGAAATTTCAATTATGAATTAAATATGAAAATTCCTAAAATATTTGTTTCCTTCTGCCTGTGCACATTAACTATGAATCTAAGGTACAACCAACGAGATTGAAACCCAACATAAAGAAATGGAGGTACTGTCGCAGAGGCTTTTCATGTGCGACTAGAACAATCTATTCTCATGCATCACAAAGCACACATTAATCATGGTTTTTATTGCAAACACTTTTTACATGCGACTAGAATAATCAATTCCCCATATGAAGTCAGGGGTGTTTGTTGCACCCCAAAATTTGACCAATCATTTATCGTATTTGGCTTATGTTTCGATTCATTTTGCATTTTGCATTTACATATCGCATACATTACATTTTTGCAGTTAGATTGATTTTATCGGGATTACAACCTCTCCTGGCGTTTCAGGAATTTCAGGCTAATCCGAATACGGGGATTTATTTTGAGAATTTGTGCTCGTCCCGGTGTTTTCAGCTCTTGCTGTTGTTTTGAGGATATTTCGGTGTCCGGTTTTTATCGTTTATTTCGCCGTATTCGCGTATTTTTTTCTAATCGATTTAATTGGCTTTATTGCATTTTTAGGGTTTTTCTCTTAATTTCTAGATTTTTAAAGAGATATTAATTGTTTTTTCTAGATTTGAAATTGATTTTAAAGGGTTTCTATTTCTTTTTTTAGATTTTAAATAGATATTAAATAGTTTTAGTAGGATAGTTCTTTTATTAGAATTTTTAAATAAATTTAAATTTGTTTAACAGATTTTTTTCCTATTATTGCTTGGTTTAGAATTTGGTAGATTTAATCATTTGTTTAGATATAATAGGTAGAGTTTAATAGATTTAATATTTTCCTAGATTTAATTTGGTTTAAAGTAAGAGATTTGAATTCCTAGAGATTAGATTGATAGTTTTAATTAGTCATTAGGATAATCCTTTTTTAATTAGGGATATTAATTAGTTTGGTTAAAGAGTCTTAATTGTCGTTTAGTTTTTTAACCAGTTTTAATCGACCTTTTAATTTGTTTAATTGAATTTTAATCATTTTAATATGTTGTGTTTAATTAGGAGTTAATTGAGTTTAATCAGAGGTTAACCCATTTTTAATTGCCATTATTTGAGTATAATCAAGTCTCGGTGGGCCAGATGTCCAATTCTGGGGCCCAACTCGTTTCTCACTGCCACTTGTCGTATATAAGAACCTGCCACACATTTATCTCTGGGGCACGCCACCTCATTTCTGCATTCACTCACAACACGCCACTTCATTCCCCTGCATGCCCCCACACTGGTGCCACCTATCCCACACGTGCCCCACCCGTGTCTCACTCTCTCATCCTCACTGCCGGGACCACCGCAACAACTCGCCGGTAACTCATAACAGTCGCCAGAAAAGCCATCTCCAAGAATCTTCATCGGCCTCTTCATACTTTTCCAGAAATCCCCACCGTTCCTTCATCCAGACCTCACCGGAATCATCATCATGATCTCCAGAATCATCAACCACCATCGTCCTCTTCATGACTCTCCAGTAGATCCACCGTGTTATTCATCACCTGTTCATCAGTTCCTCATCTTTCCTGCCCAGATTTTCAAGAACACCACCGTGTTCTTCACCAGATTTCCAGATTGATTCAATGATCTTCAAAGAGCTTCATCTTCGTGAAGATTCTCAAGTAGATTTGCCACAACCTTCCTCCAAGATCCTTCCAACATCCGTTCATATCTCCCATGATCTTCAGCAAGATCTGCTTCGTTCATCAACCTTCAAAGACCGTTCATCAACCTTCAACATTAACCGATTCCAGATTTCTTCAGAACTTCTCCAGATCATCAAATTCCAGAGATCTCCGTTCATCACCATTCAAGAACGTCATCTGTTCTTCACCTAATTCCCCAGAAATTTCCAAAAATCATCCGTGCGAGAATTTCATCATCACCGTGTTCATCCATTCTTCCCAGATTCTTCATCAAGAACTACGTTCATGCAACCTTCATCAATGTTCCGCTTCACAAGTATCAGATCAGGATCCAAGATCACGAGCCTCACACATTCATCAGCTTCATCCATGCATGAATAAGCTTCACCATCTTCAACGAGAGATTTCCGATTCTCATCATGAATAGGAGTTGAGAAGAGTTTTTTTGCTTTATTTTGATGTGGAGGATCTTGTTAGTTCATTTAGGTTTGTAGGTTACAGATTGAGGTTGTGAGCGGTTTTGGCGTAAGGGATGTTGAGACGGAGAAGGTGAGGACATCAGCAAAGGCGGAATATGAGAGGAAGATGGAGAAGAGAAACTAGGGTTTCTGAGTTTGGTTTGGGAGAAGTGAGAGAGGCGATGAGGGTCCTGTTTGGTTCGTAGGCCTTAGGGCCCAATTTCAGTTTTGGGCATTACACCTCAGTTCCCCTAACACCCCCCCCCCTTCCTTACTGTTTTTTTGTTGCGGATGGGCTGGGCCCAATAACCATGTTTTTTTGGCTGCACCATTCAATTCCTAACGCACCCCCCAGTTCCTTTATTTTTTAGCTTTCTGGATTATTGTATTGTGGGCTGGGCCCAATTCTGTTTTTTCTGCATTCACCCCTTTTTTCAGGCTGTACCCCCTCCCTCCCCTTTACATTTTTTTAATTTCTTTTGTATTGGATGGTCGATTGTAATAATCGTAGTTTTATTTTTCTATTTTTCTTTTAGGATTATAGTTTTATTTTCCTAGGATATTATTGCATATTTTTTAGTTTAGAATATTATTACCTTTTAATATAGAATTTATGTTCTATTTTTCTTATAGGATATTATAGAGGTTTTAGTATAGAATTTTTCATTCTATTTTCTTTATAGCAAATTATAGAATGTTG
Organism: Lathyrus sativus; assembly: GCA_963859935.3. NCBI lineage: Eukaryota > Viridiplantae > Streptophyta > Magnoliopsida > Fabales > Fabaceae > Lathyrus > Lathyrus sativus. The sequence continues at coordinate 413,707,336 of OZ012741.1, read as the reverse complement.
TGCATATGATTTTATGCTATTTTTCATATGCAATTTCCTTTTAATTTTTCTTTAGAATATTTTTTAGTAGAAATTAATTGCCGTATTTTAGGAGTAGCATAGTATTTCCACTTGTGATTGGACTTTCTCTCCTCGTTTCTCTCCTAATTTCTTTTCTATCCGAGTCTACTGTTGATTTTATTTTCGGCTGGCCGTGTGACATGATTCAATTGGAGAATGATTTTTGACATCATTTCTCTATCTTGTCTTTGACATGGATATCAATACGCTACCTCTTAGAGTTCGATTTCTCATATGAGTCGAATCATGACGGTCTAAGCGTTACATTGGTCCTGATTCGAGCGTCATCATCAAGGATCCAGAGAGGAGAAGATTGGAATGGAGCTTGCGCACATGTCAGGAGCCAACGGAGCCGCTTCGTTCAACATCGTCTTTCTTATTCAAGTCTTCGTGCAACCGTCGAGTGTTGTGAGCTGTATCGTTAGATACGTAGGAAATGACAGTTGAGGGGTTTCCTCTCAATCGTCTAGGATGTCTAGTATGGTACCCTTTGGGTGACATACGACGCACTCGCTCCTACGTCTTAGGTTCTTGTGTGTGTGTCCCGAGTTCCTTCCCGTTTAAGCGTAGGCCTGCTTCCTCTTTGTTCTCGCCCCCGTGCGATCGAAACCCTTTTCTCTCGCGTTCAGGCGATTGAGACCCCTTCTCTTGCCCCTGTACAATCGAGACTTGCTTTCCTGTAGCATCGAACTACGTTTGCTCTGATCTCTCATACCAAACGAGAGTACGTAGGCATAGGATTGCGATAATCCTAGCAAGCTCCCTTTTTCCTTTTTCCCCGTTTGCTGTAGTTAGCTGAACTACAACTGCTCTGATTTCTCGTACCAGACGAGCGTACATAGGCATATGATTGCGATAATCCTAGCGAGCTCCCTTTTTCCTTTTTCCCTGTTTGCTGTAGTTAGCTGAACTACAGCTGCTCTGATTTCTCGTACCAGACGAGAATATGTAGGCATAGGATGTGATATCCTAGCGAGCACACTAACAACTAACTTCTCTGTCCTCTCGCTGCCGTGCGATCGAGACTATCCCGCTAACGACTGATGTTTCCTTTCTCTTGCCCGAGCGCAATCGAGACCAGACCGTAGTTCTAAGTCCCGTAGGTTCCCATACCTTAAAACCCGACATACTACGTCCGTTCTACCGCAAACAGGTAACGCCTAAGCCTCTGTCGAGCAAGCAGCGTACACCTAACTGCTAGAATGCGCACGCTAGTATCGTCAATCCTTTCTCTCACCCTTGTGTGATCGAGAACACCCTATTTAACCATAGTTAGCCTGAACTACATAAGCTCTGATCTTTCACGCCGTGTGAAAGTACGTAGGCACGAGACGTGATATCTCGGCGAGCAATCTCCCCCGTAGTTTCCCGAACTATGTTGACTCTGACTTTCCCATTGCACGAGGGAATACGTAAGCATAGAGTGCGATGCTCTATCGAGTCAGTTTCTTTCCGTTTAGCTTTAGCAGCCGTAGATAGATTGTTTTTCACCCGTAGACAAACCAACAAACGTGGATCCCATCGGGTACGATGGACATGAGGGGTGCTAATACCTTCCCCTTGCGTAACTGACTCCCGAACCCAGACAATGGTTGCGATGACCATTCCTTTCCCTTTGCGTCAGGTTTTTCCTGATCGTTTTCTTTCCCGTTCCGAGGGATAAATAACGAAAGGTGGCGACTCTTCTGTCATTGCCGACACCTCGTTTTTTCGCGGTAGCGACAGCTGGCGACTCTGCTGGGCACTGCGATAGTTTCCTGGGGATCCAACGTCCCGACGTGAGTCAATCCTAGCGCTTGTTTGCTTGTCTTCGAGTGTTTATTTTTGTGCGTTGTATGTTATATATTACTGATGTTTTTACATTTCCCTCACTTATTATTATCTGTTGCTATTGTGCTGTTGGAGGAAGGGAGCTCTGATGAGGGATAAGCCAGACCCAGGCTTGAGTGCACTTAGCATTAGTTGTGGAAATTAGTGGGCGCATGCTTGCTTTGCAGGCACTAGTGTCTCATGAAATCCACGCTCAGACGAGGTTCTCCCGGTTGACTTCTTTTCCAGCCCTTTGGGCTTGAGGGGTTGTTGGTTTGGAGGATTGTCGACTCTAGGGACCGATCACTTGTGATTCAGTCGAGTGAGGCCGCTTCAAGAGATGATGATGCCACACCTTCTGGGTATCGTATCATCGTTCTTGAAAGTCTGTGACGCTGATGACCGCATAGGATGCCGAACCTGTGTCACTTTAGGTCCATACCCGTGAATGGGAGGGTTTTTGCAGGAAACTTGACTTCCAGCCTACCCAGTATTTCGGTTTTCTCTCGTCAGAGCGAACTTATCCCGTTAGCAGCGCAACAGTATTCAGAGCTTTGTGGGGACTGTAATCCCGTGTTTGTTGCATTTTGCATTGCATTTCATGTGCATCTCATGCTTACATGTCCGTACTCGGCCGGAACAAAGAGCTTACCATTCTTTTGTCCAACTCGCAGTTGACTTCCCGGCATTCGCATTGGACTTGAGTTAGTTCCTAGAAGGATCATGAACTCCGAAGAGCAGAATCAGTTTGTTACCAGGGCAGAGTTTGAATTGTTGAAGAACCAGTTGAGTCAGTTCATGGAAGCCATAACAGCTATGACCAGAGGATAGAACAACATTCAGAGGACTCCGGTGAACAATGTCGCTCAGCCTGTGCAAACCCCTGTCAGAGGCCCACCTTCCCTCGATGACACAGAGTATCAAGGTTTCACTTTCTCCACGCCAGATTCTCCAAGGATTGTTCCTTCTCCATTGATTGTCCCACATCCAAGAGTTGTTCCGCAGGTTATTGTTCAGAACCCTAAGGCTATTGAGGACGAGAGAAGACTTCAGCTGTTGGAAGATCAGATGGTCACCCTGATGAATAAGAATACTCTCGACCTGAATGCTGCGAGCATGTGTCTGGTGCCAGGCCTTGTGATGCCTCCAAAGTTCAGGATGCCCAATTTTGAGAAGTTCAAAGGAGATAGTTGTCCGAAGCTACATTTGGTTATGTTCTGCAGAAGAATGACTTCGCATGTCACCAATGACAAGCTCATGATTCACTGTTTCCAAGATAGTTTGATTGGAGCATCTTTGGATTGGTACATGCAGTTGAAGAGTGATAGTATCAAATCATGGTCTGATTTAACCAATGCCTTCGTGAAGCAATACGACTACAACCTGGATATGACTCCTAGTCGCGTGAATTTGCAAGAATTATCTCAGGCAGAGAACGAACCCTTTAGAGGGTATGTGCAGAGATGGAGAGAATTGGCTGCTCGTGTTCAACCACCGCTTGTAGAGAGAGAAATGGTTGACCTTTTCGTGGGTACTCTGAAGGGCCGTTACTATGACACATTGTTCAGCTGTGTAAATGCAAGCTTTGCGGACTTGATAAGATTAGGAGAACATGTTGAGAGTGGAATCAAGAGCGGAAAGATTCGAGATATTCCTTATATTTCAGTTTATGAAGATGAATCAATTGTCAGCTCTCAAGAAGAATGGGAGAAAGGAAGTGATGTTGTCACAGAATCTCCCGTACCTCAGATTCAATATCCTGGCACTTTGAGTGCTCAGAGTCAGCAACCTGTTGGGTCTGTATGTCAGATATCTGTTACCCGTCAGAGTATACAGTCGTATCATCGTCTGCAGCGTCAGCACGCCCGACGAAGACCAAGGAAACCTGAAAGGCATTTTACTCAGCTACCGGTGTCGTACAGTCAACTGTTGCCGGATTTGGTCAAAAGTGGGCTGATAGTGCCGAAAGAGACTGATCCAATGATCCCGCCTTATCCTCCAAGTTTTGATGCCAACGCTCGCTGTGAGTACCATGTTGGGGCACAGGGGCATTCAACGGATGACTGTAAGGTGCTTCGAAGCCAGATTCAAGCCTTGCTAGACTCTAACAGAATATCTATCACGCCTCAGGGTGTCGACCTTCCTTTATCCAGCCAAGGGGGTGTATCAGCTCATGTTATGGGAGATTTCACTGAAAGCAGATGTTCAGAAGAGTATCAGGATGACTTCGACAATCATTTCTGAAGATGGCTGGTTCAGCAGCAAATCAAGTTCGAAAAGCCCGGTTCCCCGAAGCTGGCAATCTGTGTTTTATCATGTCTTTTCTTTGCATTTGTAGTTTCTTTTCTGTTAAAGCGCAAATTGCATTCGTAAAACTTGTATTGTTTTCAATTGATATTGATAATGAAATGGGTATGCATGTTTTGATTTAATCCATTCGTGTTCACTCAATTTTTTACAGATATCCAACGCTTGGTTAAGCAGAATCCGGGGAGGATGACAAAGTTTAAAGACGCGCAAGCTTCCGTTTGTATGCTTTTTGAAAGTGAAACCTGCTGATGATGTACATGTATTGTTTCAAATCCCCAAACACCGGAGTTATAAGGAAGATAATCCCTTGTTAACCCCTTTGAGCCTAGTAGTAGGAGTTTCTTTCAGAAAATGAAAAAACCCTCAATCTTAACCTGGGGCAGGGTAGGTGTTAGCTAATTTGACCGAGCGTCCAATTGCAGAAAGGAGTGTGTCACACCCTAATTTTTAACCATAAGATCTTGTCTCCTTGTTTCTCTTGCTTGTTTTAATTTTACTTTTTTACATGTATGTTTATCATGACTAACCCATTTGTGTAAGTACATGTTTCAGGCATAGGTTCTCCTAATCTCGCATTTGGATTATGAGGAGCTTACAGCTCTGCCACTAGTTCACTTTCTTCTAATTGCTCAAAGTTCGCATGATTACCAAGGAAATTATGGTTTTCGTCTGTTGGTGTTAGTTTGTCATCTTCTAGAGGTTTGCTTGAGCTTTCATCAAGTCAAAGTGTATCGGTGATTGGGATCTTATTGGAATAAATATGATGAGTTTGTAATTAAGCTGAAGACAGAGGACTAGCCGATTTATTTGATCCAAGCATGTTCAAATGGATTATCCGAACCCTACTTTTACCACTCTCTTGTACTGGTTGATTCAAATTCCAAAATTACAAATGGCACATCTTTACTAATTAAGGTTAAGAGGAATTTGCAAGAATTACATAGCAGGCCATAAGTACAACTATTTGATACAGGTTCTTGAGTTTAATTTAGTGCAAAGATAAATACAAAGTCATAATGGCAAAGATAATTAAAATCACCACGTCAAGGGCCCATGAAGAAAGCAATTTACTTTCAAGAATCGTTTCCATTCAATCCAAAGTAACATTCAACTCTAGAGTGCCATCCCTGTTTTACATTTTTAATGATCTGCTAGTTCTAAAAGGTTCAAGACTCTTTGGTTCTATACAAAACAAGTTCAATTGGTCGTATGCCGGTTTGAAACCAAGAGGCCATTTGCAAGAACATAATTAAAAGTTCACAAGTGTTTCCAAAATCTCAATTCCAAAATCTCAATACATAAGAATGTATCAAGATTTCAAACGCATTAAGAAGCAATGCCAGCTTTGCATCTCATAGTCTAAACCTAAGCTCATGATGTTGAAGAATTAGATGTTTGCCGCCACTTGATATTATCTTTACATCAGGACGAGTGAAAGATGCAGCTTCTGCAACACCTTGCCGCTATTTGCAAGTTGCCTCACAAGACTCCTAAGCCTTTTGCACACCACTTTCTGAATCTAGGTAATATCTGGTCGGTTGCTTGAACGTGGGTTGATCCGTCACTGCCGCATATACTGTACTCACCCATTCCTCCAGGCGATTCCATCCGTGTTCTTCGGCAATTTCGATAAGAGCTTCCTGACAAAGAACCTATCATTAAACACATTAATTAACAGCAGCAACAGAACACTATTAGAGCTTTCGCCGGAACCACGGCAACTTGCCCACTAAACCTGCATTTCAATAAAAGAATTTGGGGATGTACTTCTAACCACCTCAATATAGAAGGAATTCAAGAATGTACTACCTTCTTTATGTACGTAAACGCCGGCAGCCTACCTTCATTTTTAAACAGAATCGGCGTTACGAACGAGTCTTCAAAGAAGAAACCAAATGTTATTATCTGAAATAATTGGAGCAGACAGGAAAAGCACTAAGATTAGAGCGAGAAGAAGAGTAGGCGACAAACCAATGGCCGATGAACTCCCGTAGAATTTAGCATATGTAACTGTCATATTTCATCTGGCTGTCGAGCAGGTCATAAGTTGTATTATTGGGAAGTCCATATCTCAACGCATCAAATGAAAGGTGCAGTCTGTGATAAAACGCAATCAAAGCATTCAACCGTCAATTTTGGATTCAAATCTCGGTAATTGCATTAAAGCAATACAATTGCACAGGATCAGGATTTAATAGCAGTAATGCATACCATTAGCTTTTACTGGAAATTGGTCGATGAACCATTGCAGAAGTTGTTTGAACGAGTTCCAAAGTAAATTCTGCCCCATTTTCCCAGCCGCTGCAAATAAACACTAAAGCAAGATCAGTGCCAGCACAAACAAACATGTGGAGCATATAACAATATCATACTCTTAACAATTTTTTGTTGTTTCTATAACAGGCAAGAAAGGCATTATGTGCTCTTAGAGGAATAGTGAAGCTGCAAACTCTAGTAAGAGGTCATTTAGTGAGGAAACCGTCAACAACGAACTCGCCACAACCCTCCTTGCATTTTGAACTTCAGGTTGTCATCCCAACCAAGACCAGCATAATGAAGGGGAGTTACGACAACGTTCGAAAGCGGCCATTAATGGAAAACATACTAGTACCAAAAGAGAGGATACCGGTTTCGTCGCGAAAGAAGAAGTTCTTACCTCGCGAGACATTGGCAACCAGGCAACCGCAAAACCTCCAACAATCAATGATCAAACCGGCACCGCAGCTCACGTTGATTAGTGGCTAGCAACCTACAAAACAGAGGAAACATTACACAATAAGATTTGAAGTCAGCATTATATTCAAGTCAATCCACAACATATCAATGCAATACTCAGAGTTTTTTTTTTGAAGATGAAGGAAGTTTTCGTCGAGGATTTTACCTCCGACAAATTCATTTGAGAAATACTTGGAAGCGTGCTTAAGCAAAGAGTATTGAGTTCGCAGAGAAATACCAAAATCAGACGATTAGAAACTTCCCGAATTAATGTGGACAAGGCCATAAACTCTTTCCAAAACTGCATTCGACATGCTCACCTAGAATAGGAAAGAAATTCATCAGTTTTTTTTCCGAAGGACAACTTTTAAATTTGTTCAAGATAAAACCATCAGAACCTCCCAAAATTGTTTTCAGAATCTTAAACACTTTTCCAATTGTGGACAAGCATATTCGTTTTGAAATTGATTCTGCTTTAAAACGATTAACTGGAAAGGAATTTTCGGCAGCTATAAAGAAGAAGAGAAACTCACACAACCTGGAAAAAAAATACAATCGATTCACAGAGGTATCCCTAATCAGCAACCACAAAAACACCCTTCACAAAAAAACCCCAAATCTTGAAACCCCAAAATTGGTAAAGAAAAGAAGAACTTATCTCCGTGTTCGTTTAAAACCCTCAAACCCTTGCGCCATCTGCAAATCACCCTCTGGGTCCACCGCGAGCCGCAAAATCACCCTTCATCGCAAGCCTACGCACGCCGCAATAAGCCTCCGTCCACATCAAGACCTCAACCCGGACCGCAAATAAGTCACTCGCTTGCCGTCAAAACCTAAAAAAAAACATTGAATGTGAGAATCTTTGCTGATGTTTTAAGTTGCTTGTTTGTTAATATACACAGGAAATTAGAAGGAAGGAGAAGCTCAGAGCGAAGGGAGGAAAGCGGCGATCGAGAAGTTAGAAGGAGACGAAGGATGGGCAATGGCGGAGACGGAGAAGCGAACCCGATTGGAGATTAGGGTTTCATTGTTTTTTTCCAATTTTTTTGTTTATATTATTGCTATCATGTACATACACCCACAGACATACGATGTACCCTCACTTTGCACCCACACGATCACTATCAGACCACGATCACAGGTCTCAAATCGCACCTCACCATACACCCTCGTAAACCTACCATACCAGATCGCACGCCCTTCCCAATTAACTCTTAATTTCCCTCCTAATTAACCGTTAATTTCAACTAAACTATTAATTAACCCTAATCAACCGTTAAACCATGTTAATAATCAACCTTTTTTTACCTTAATCAAAATACTTTTTAAAAACCAAATATTTCATCTAATTAACCTTTTAGTTAATAAATCTCCTTTTATAATGCTTTTAATTAATTAACTAATTAATCTACTTTTTCTAATAATCCTTTTATAAACTAAATAATTTCTTTTCTAAATAAATAACAATATATCCACTTTATATTTATTTTACGAATAAATAGTAAACTTTTTTATAACTCTTGTTTTTTTATAATGTGTAAATCTATTTTATATAAATAACAATAAGAACTTTCTCATAATAAAAATTCACATAACCTTTTTCTAAATTTAGAAAAAAAAATCTTTAAAATCTAAATATCATTTTATTATCAAAAAATAATCTTTATTAAAACAAATACAACCTTTTTTAAAAAAAAATCAATTCATTCTTTAAAATAATTTTCTCTAAAAAATAATTCCGCCTAAAACCAATCCGACCTCTCTCGAATCAATGTTACCTTAATATTAAAACTAATCCCTTCGCCGAAAATCAAATCAATCCAATTAAAATCAATCTTACAGTTAAAATCAATCAACATCGCAAACAATTCAATCTTGCGCGCTCACGACACAACACACTGGTACACCTAGCGCTTTCATGCGTATGCTTTATTATTTCCGCTTTTATTTATTCACAACTCACACACTCACTTAGCGCTTTCATGCGTACGTGTATGGTTTACTTTTCCGTAATTTACTTTACATGCAATTTACATTATCGAATTTATTTATACCGCATTGCATAAGCATCCAAAGGAAGAATCTGCGCATAACCTAAACAATTGTGCGTATGCATCTCATTTGCATCATATTCCCCTATGATCCTTGATCCCATTCAAGTTGATCTTTAGGATAGATCCTACCCCCCTAGGAAGGACCTTCATCTTTACAACGTAGACAAAACAATACAAACAACTCAAATCCATACAAATTCAAACATAATTAGAGAAAGATGTCAATCATCTTAAGTGAGATAGAATCTCCACCCCACAACAATACAATCAAGCCGTAGGGACTTTGCCTTAAGAGAAATAAAGGCATACTCGTCAAACAATCCGAGTACTTAAGCCCTTTTCTTAAGACGATGCAAAGACTATTTTCCTACACCTTGTGGCGGTTACATCTCCCTTAAAATGAAGACACATCTCTTCTCCTAAAATCAATCAAACAACTACCCTAAACCCGCAGGAACTTTGACCACAGTCAAAGAACTCCTCCAACCCTTTAGGGGAACTACAAATACTCTGATTCCACTCCCGTAAGGATATGTAGGCATAAGATGCAATATCTTATCGAGTATACTTAGATATAAACCCCTAGGTCTTTAAACCCTTAGCAATAAACAAACATAAAATAAGAGGTTCCTGTAGAGTACTACAGAAACTTAGGATGCTAGTACCTTCCCTAAGTTTAACCAACCCCCGAACCTAAACTCTCTAAACCTTGCATTTGCATTGCATTGTGGGAATTTCGATCTTTATCCCTTCCTTTAGACAAATCAAAGTTCGGTTGCAAATTGAATTAAAGATTCAAACTAATCAATAGTTTGGTATCCAAATTTCACCGCGACAGAGTGTCCGTTAGAGGATCAATCACACCTCTAGAAGTCGTGCCTAAAAAACCACAGTGGTTAAGCGGCAGGAGTGAAACAGTCGCATCATTCCCCAAAGAGTCAGACAACCAGTGTCACACGACTTGTTCAAAAAAAAAAGCAAAAAGAATCAAAAGCCCGCTAAGTCAAAACTTGAAAACAAATGACTTAGGCAAAAATGAGGGCATCCCGTTGGACTTAATAATCAAAAGAAGCTCAAAGGAGCCAGTCCAGGAAAAAATTAGGGAAAGCGAAAAACTGAAAAATGAAAAGGATTGCAAAAGAAAAATCCTCAAACGAAATACGAGTCGTGTGACCCCAAGTGGCAAAGACGAAAAGTGAGTGGCTGTCACTCCCAAAATTCATGGTTTCTCGAACTATCACTCCTATCTGTCAACCTCTAAGAAGAGAGCGCTAAGGTCGAATTAGCTAAACTTAGGATTGGAGAACATCAAGGTGAATGGGTGGGTTAAAATAAACTTTGAGCCTTTTATCCTTTTCCTTCAAAACCGTGAACCTGACCACGTTACAACCTTCAAAAGTCCTAATTGAAGCAGGTTTGTTTCGAAGGCATATATCGGTAAAGATCGCGTCGAAATTGACTTCTAAAAGGGTTCTTCTTACCATGTTGGTACTGATGTTAATATTCTGATAAATGATTTGTGCATTATATGCTATAAACTGTTTTTTCCTTTTCCAGTGAACAGATTGGATGTCAAAACTGTCATATGCATTGCATTAATATATCTCTTATGCAGAACAACTTGTTTTACTTGAAAGTAAGCGCTTGACAGCAGGAAAGTTTCCTACAGTGGGAAGTTTGATCAGGATAGAATGTGGAACGCCCGAATACTCCGTGAACCGGGGCAAGCTATATCAGGTAATCCCTAGTGACGTCAGCCATGTGATGTCAGCCATCCGAAGTCGATTATTCTGAAGCAGTCAGGTCAAGATTTGATGAATCTCTCGAGGATAACCAGTGTATCTCCCTGCAGATTAGCCTATCAGGGGAAAAGTCGTTGCAGACAGGGGCAGACCATTATAAGAAAAACGCAGAGGTTGTTTCTTACCCGAATGGCATTTGGTCTGAAGCATCTCTCCGAGGTTCAGAGTGCTGGGGCAGTTCATATCAGACCATCAGGGTACAACTTTACAGATTTTCGTTCGAGGAATATCCCCACAGAGATCCCTCAGACTGGGGCATATCAGCAGCGAAGGAATTGTTCCTCTCCGTGTCATTAAAGCTACTCAGAGCTACTCGAGCAGGTTCAGCCAATCTTCAAGTGTGAGACGAATGTCGGGAAGTCGTGCTATTATCCCTTGACCCTTCAACCAGAGACCGTGAATTCAAACAAAATGTTTTGCAGCATCAGTCGTACTTGACCCATCATGGACAACCTAAAAGCCCAATTCCTATTGGCAATTGTCAGGAAGCCCAATCCTTATTGGCGCGTCATTCCTAAAAGCCCAATCCATATTGGAAATCACTGTGAGGCCTAATCTGTGTTGGCGCATCAGTTTCAAAATCCAATCTTCATTGGTATGCAGGAAGACTCCGTCTGTTTTCCTCAGCAAAAGTCCAATTTTCATTGGTACGCAGGAAGACTCTGTCAGTTTTCCCCAGCAAAGTCCAATTGTTAGTGGCACGGGTAAGCTATCCCTAGGGAAGTCCGATCATGCTCAGCACATTTGGTTATCCCCCAGCGGAGTTGGCTTCACCTTTCCAGCATTTATTTTGCTGGAATAATTCTGTGGTACCCGGTTATCTCCAGCGGAGTTGGCTTTGTCTTCGGCATTTATTTTGCTGAAGCGGCTCCGTACCCTGCTTCTCCAGCAGCGGAGTTGGCTCAACCTTTCCAGCATTTATTTTGCTGGAATGGTCCTTCTGTGAACAGTTACTCCGGCAGCCCGAGCCTGCATTTGCATCTTGCGTATATCATCATATTTGCATTTCATCGCCAAATGCGTAGCATTCCATCTTATATGGAGCATTTACGCCATAGAAAAATTCAAACATACGCATATGCATACGAAGCATAAGCCAATTTTTCTATCAGCCTTACGTGGCAACATGAATCACTCTGCAATCAGTTTAGGGGTATTTATCCAGCAGCTTTGTTCAGATAGTTCTGTGGTTTATTTGATTCTCAGATCATACGACGGTTATTGCTTTGTCCATCAATCATTTGATGACGACAAACTGTTCTTTCCGTCAATTCATATTGACGACGTGTACCTCCGAGCAGGTTTTCTTCCCGTCAGTTCATATTGACGATGTATTTCCCCAGCAGATATTTTCTCCATCTATCTTTAGGCGTCGTGAGTTTGGATATGATTTTCTCCGTCTATCTTTAGACGTCGTGAGTTTAGATACAGTTTTCTCCGTCTATCATTAGACGTCAGGAGTTTTTGGGTATGGTGTTCTCTCCGTCTATCTTTAGACGTCGAGAGGTTTCAAGGCGATCTTTCAGATATTGGCTTTCTTTCTGTTTATCGGATGAGAAGATATTTAAAGAGGGGTTTTTCTGACCGTCGATCCTTATTGACGCCGAGGCTCTTTGAAGAATGTTTGGTTTTCCTAGTTGTTGATCCTTATTAACGACAAGGCTATTTGAAGGTGGTTTTCTTCCTGTCAATCCTTATTGATGATGTGGCCCCTTTGAGGATATTGTTCTTTCCATCAACTCCTGTAGACGAAAGGGTTCTGAAATTTGATGGGTAGTGTTGAAGTTTATATGGTTTTATTTCCGCTAGTTCTCACTGACGATGTGGTTCTTCGGACAAGGTTTTCCTCTCGTGTATCATTAGACGATGCGAGATCAAGATTGTTTTTCCTCCTGTCTACCATTAGACAGTATGAACCTTCGGGATGGTGCCTTTCAGTCTATCAGTAGACGATGCGAGTATGGATTTTGTTCTCCTTCGGGATGGTGTCTTTCCGTCTACCTTTAGACGATGTGAGTATTTCTCTTCCTGTCTTTCATTAGACGACGTGAGAGGATCAAGTGCATGTTGATCCAACCTCCGGGTTTGTCATCTGTGGCGTCACGCAGGTAACTGGTGATAAAGTCAGGTTCCTTGTCAGATGATTGATCAGTTTGTTGCCGTGACAACTGGATTCGGTTTGCTGGATATTTGTTCCCCAAGCAGTTTGTGCAGTTTATTTCTGCAGGTTGGCAAATTTCTGGGTTTCTTTTGTATTCAACCGTCTTCTACCTTTGAATGTTTGAAAGCCGTCTGCTTCTCAACCCTTCAGGTCCAAGCCATTTGAATAGGGGCAGCTGTTGCACCCGAAAATTTGACCAATCATTTATCGTATTTGGCTTATGTTACGGTTCATTTTGCATTCTGCATTTACATATCGCATACATTGCATTTTTGCAGTCAGATTGATTTTATCGGGATTACAGCCTCTCCTGGCGTTTCAGGCATTTCAGGCCAGTCCGAATACGGGGATTTATTTTGAGAATTTGTGCTCATCCCGGTGTTTTCAGCTCTTGCTGTTGTTTTGAGGACATTTTGGTGTCCGGTTTTTACCGTTTATTTCTCCGTATTCGCGTATTTTTTTCTATTCGATTTAATTGGCTTTTTTGCATTTTTAGGGTTTTTCTCTTAATTTCTAGATTTTTAAAGAGATATTAATTGTTTTTTATAGATTTGAAATTGATTTTAAAGGGTTTCTATTTCTTTTTTTAGATTTTAAATAGATATTAAATAGTTTTAGTAGGATAGTTCTTTTATTAGAATTTTTAAATAGATTTAAATTGGTTTAACAGATTTTTTCCCTATTATTGCTTGGTTTAGAATTTGGTAGATTTAATCCTTTGTTTAGATATAATAGGTAGAGTTTAATAGATTTAATATTTTCCTAGATTTAATTTGGTTTAGAGTAAGAGATTTGAATTCCTAGAGATTAGATTGATAGTTTTAATCAGTCATTAGGATAATCCTTTTTTAATTAGGGATATTAATTAGTTTGGTTAAAGAGTCTTAATTGTCGTTTAGTTTTTTAACCAGTTTTAATCCACCTTTTAATTTGTTTAATTGAATTTTAATCATTTTAATTAGTTGTGGTTAATTAGGAGTTAATTGAGTTTAATCAGAGGTTAATCCAGTTTTAATTGCCATTATTTGAGTATAATCAAGTCCCGGTGGGCCAGATGTCCAATTCTGGGGCCCAACTCGTTTCTCACTGCCACTTGTCATATATAAGAACCTGCCACGCGTTTATCTCTGGGGCACGCCACCTCATTTCTGCATTCACTCACAACACGCCACTTCATTCCCCTGCATGCCCCACACTGGTGCCACCTGTCCCACACATGCCCCACCCGTGTCTCACCCTCTCATCCTCACTGCCGGCCATGCAGCCGCTGCCGGGACCACCGCAACAACTCGCCGGTAACTCATAACGGTCGCCGAAAAACCCATCTCCAAGAATCTTCATCGGCCTCTTCATACTTTTCCAGAAATCCCCACCGTTCCTTCATCCATACCTCGCCGGAGTCATCATCATGATCTCCAAAATCATTAACCACCATCGTCCTCTTCATGACTCTCCAGTAGATTCACCGTGTTATTCATCACCTGTTCATCAGTTCCTCATCTTTCTTGCCCAGATTTTCAAGAACACCACCGTGTTCTTCACCAGATTTCTAGATTGATTCAATGATCTTCAAAGAGCTTCATCTTCGTGAAGACTCTCAAGTAGATTTTCCAGAACCTTCCTCCAAGATCCTTCCAACATCCGTTCATATCTCCCATGATCTTCAGCAAGATCTGCTTCGTTCATCAACCTTCAAAGACCGTTCATCAACCTTCAACATTAACCGATTCCAGATTTCTTTAGAACTTCTCCACATCATCAGATTCCAGAGATCTTCGTTCATCACCATTCAAGAACGTCATCTGTTCTTCACCTAATTCCCCAGAAATTTCCAGAAATCATCCGTGCGAGAATTTCATCATCACCGTGTTCATCCATTCTTCCCAGATTCTTCATCAAGAACTCCGTTAATGCAACCTTTATCAATATTCCGCTTCACAAGTATCAGATCTGGATCCAAGATCACGAGCCTCACACATTCATCAGCTTCATTCACGCATGAATAAGCTTCACCATCTTCAACGAGAGATTTCTGATTCTCGTCAAGAATAGGAGTTGAGAAGAGTTTTTTTGCTTTATTTTGATGTGGAGGATCTTGTTAGTTCATTTAGGTTTGTTTGTAGGTTGCAAATTGAGGTTGTGAGCGGTTTTGGCGTAAGGGATGTTGAGACGGAGGAGGTGAGGACATCAGCGGCGGCAGAATATAAGAGGAAGATGGAGAAGAGAAACTAGGGTTTCTGAGTTTGGTTTGGGAGAAGTGAGAGAGGCGATGAGGGTCCTGTTTGGTTCGTGGGCCTTAGGGCCCAATTTTAGTTTTGGGCATTACACCTCAGTTCCCCTAACACACCCCCTTCCTTACTATTTTTTTGTTGCGGATGGGCTGGGCCCAATAACCATGTTTTTTTGGCTGCACCATTCAATTCCCAGCGCACCCCCCAGTTCCTTTATTTTTTAGCTTTCTGGATTATTGTATTGTGGGCTGGGCCCAATTCTGTTTTTTCTGCATTCACCCCTTTTTTCAGGCTGTACCCCCTCCCTCCCCTTTACATTTTTTTTAATTTCTTTTGTATTGGATGGTCGATTGTAATAATCGTAGTTTTATTTTTCTATTTTTCTTTTAGGATTATAGTTTTATTTTCCTAGGATATTATTGCATATTTTTTAGTTTAGAATATTATTACCTTTTAATATAGAATTTATGTTCTATTTTTCTTATAGGATATTATAGAGGTTTTAGTATAGAATTTTTCATTCTATTTTCTTTATAGAAAATTATAGAATGTTGTGCATAGGATTTTATGCTATTTTTCATATGCAATTTCCTTTTAATTTTTCTTTAGAATATTTTTTAGTAGAAATTAATTGCCGTATTTTAGGAGTAGCATAGTATTTCCACTTGTGATTGGACTTTCTCTCCTCGTTTCTCTCTTAATTTCTTTTCTATCCGAGTCTACTGTTCATTTTATTTTTGGCTGGCCGTGTGACATGATTCAATTGGAGAATGATTTTCGATATCATTTCTCTATCTTGTCTTTGACACGGATATCAATACGCTACCTCTTAGAGTTCGATTTCTCATATGAGTCGAATCATGACGGTCTAAGCGTTACATTGGTCCTGATTCGAGCGTCATCATCAAGGATCCAGAGAGGAGAAGATTGGAATGGAGTTTGCGCACATGTCAGGAGCCAACAGAGCCACTTCGTTCAACATCGTCTTTCTTATTCAAGTCTTCGTGCAACCGTCGAGTGTTGTGAGCTGTATCGTTAGATACGTAGGAAATGACAGTTTAGGGGTTTCCTCTCAATCGTCTAGGATGTCTAGTATGGTACCCTTTGGGTGACATACGACGCACTCGCTCCTACGTCTTAGGTTCTTGTGTGTGTGTCCCGAGTTCCTTCCTGTTTAGGCGTAGGCTTGCTTCCTCTTTGTTCTCGCCCCCGTGCGATCGAAACCCTTTTCTCTCGCGTTCAGGCGATTGAGACCCCTTCTCTTGCCCCTGTGCAATCGATACTTGCTTTCCTGTAGCGTCGAACTACGTTTGCTCTGATCTCTCGTACCAGACGAGAGTACATAGGCATAGGATTGCTATAATCCTAGCGAGCTCCCTTTTTCCTTTTTCCCCGTTTGCTGTAGTTAGCTGAACTACAGCTGCTCTGATTTCTCGTACCAGACGAGAGTACGTAGGCATAGGATTGCGATAATCCTAGCGAGCTCCCTTTTTCCGTATTCCCCGTTTGCTGTAGTTAGCTGAACTACAGCTGCTCTGATTTCTCGTACCAGACGAGAATATGTAGGCATAGGATGCGATATCCTAGTGAGCACACTAACAACTAACTTCTCTGTCCTCTCGCTGCCGTGCGATCGAGACTATCCCGATAACGACTGATGTTTCCTTTCTCTTGCCCGAGCGCAATCGAGACCATACCGTAGTTCTAAGTCCCGTAGGTTCCCATACCTTAAAACCCGACATACTACGTTCGTTCTACCGCAAACAGGTAACGCCTAAGCCTCCATCGAGCGAGCAACGTACACCTAACTGCTAGAATGCGCACGCTAGTATCGTCAATCCTTTCTCTCACCCCTGTGTGATCGAGAACACCCTGTTTAGCCGTAGTTAGCCTGAACTACGTAAGCTCTGATCTTTCACGCCGTGTGAAAGTACGTAGGCACGAGATGTGATATCTCGGCGAGCAATCTCCCCCGTAGTTTCCCGAACTACGTTGACTCTGACTTTCCCATTGCACGAGGGAATACGTAAGCATAGAGTGCGATGCTCTATCGAGTCAGTTTCTTTCCGTTTAGCTTTAGCAGCCGTAGATAGATTGTTTTTCACCCGTAGAAAAACCAACAAGCGTGGATCCCATTGAGTACGATGGACATGAGGGGTGCTAATACCTTCCCCTTGCGTAACCGACTCCCGAACCCAGACAATGGTTGCGATGACCATTCCTTTCCCTTTGCGTCAGGTTTTTCCCGATCGTTTCCTTTCTCGTTCTGAGGGATAAATAACGAAAAGTGGCGACTCTTCTGTCATTGCCGACACCTCGTTTTTTCGCAGTAGCGACAGTGTTATCATAGATGCTTTGAGAGTGCGACTGAAGCAATCAATTCCCCACCAAAATCTAGTGGTGTTGTCTTAGACGTTTTGCTTGTGCGACTAAGTCAATCAATTCCCTCAAGATATAATGACCCACCCCTATGGAAAATAGCCACTCTAGAGGTTGTAATGTGTTATCCATATGTCTACCCCTGACTGGGTTTTCACTTGAGAGGAGGAGAACCAACCCCTGACTGGGAGCGACCTTAGTGACGTCCAATAAACTTCGAGGGAAGACCTCGTAAGCTCACGTAAGATCTAGAGCCATGCACCCAATATCACACATATACACCTCATGAAAGTAAAAGTAAGGTAATATATACACATATATTACTCAATTACAAAGTACTATACATATAGTACACAAGAAATTTTTTTGATGGAGGAGCTACTGTTTCGTGCTTTCTTACGTGTTTACTTTGTGATGTTGATTTAAAGCAAGGGTGTCACATGCAAGTATACATGTATGTTTGATTACAGCAAGTAATAAAATAAGAGATCATACCCACAGAGAGTGGAATTGATTTGGCTTTGAACCTAAAGTATTCAACTTTTGTTTGAACTTAGTATGAGCAAGGTAACAAAATACTAATAATAATAAGCAACAAGAAATTAACACAACAACCTAAAATACTAGATAAATAGGGAATAAGATATCAGAGAGAATGATTGATGAGCTAAGATTCATTAATATATTATTGCTGAAATGTATCCATGATGTGAAGTGTCGTGCCTCAAAAGGTCAGAACATTATCTAATGGTGTATCTCTACAACATCAAAGCCTCACCTATAACCTTAAAATGCGTCTGGTTTTAATTTTCAAAATCTTTATGGTTTCAGCTTCTTATCTCTAAGCAAGCTGAATTAAGTGAATATCTCTATCCTACTTTACTAACCACTTTTGTTATGAAATCCACTTGTTGGATCCCTCTCATCAACAAGATTGTACCTTTTTCTAAATTGATCATTCTAAGAAGCATGTGTATAGAATAAAAATACTTAACAAAATAAGACACTAGTCAACACATCATTTCAACATAAAAAACAACTTATATTAACTTCACTTTGTTCATCAAGCAAGAGTTTAGCTCAAAAATCTGAGTGTGTGAATTCTCTAGCTCTCGGTCTCTCTTCTCTCTGATGCACAAGGCTTACTTTTATTGACTTTGAGCATGAGTGTAGAAGTTGATGGGTCTTGGATCATGGGCATTTAATAGGAATAAGGTTCAGCCCACATCAAATCACTAAAATTTCCAGCTGTCCAATCTCCCTTCGTGAACAAGTTATCCAATACAGACAACATGAGAGATAATGTGTCTTTGGCAGACTACTGTAGCTGGTAGTGGCGCAGAGCAGACGACGGGTGGCTGGGTGCAGGATGCGCTATTGCATACATGGTCCCCATAGTACTACCTTTTATCCTCAAGCTCCTTTGATCTTATCTTTATGCTCTAGCTCTTTCTTTACACAAATCATTGCCACGTGTGCCCTAATGATAAAATCCTTCCAAGCTCTTGGTGAATTGTAGATAACAAGACTCAACATTTCCTTTCCTTTAATATTCATTCTACTCCAGATCATGTATCGAGGTGTCATGCCTCAGCTTGCCTTTATCAAATTTTCTTTAAAACAAAAACAGACGAAAAACCATAAAAGGTGCACCTACTGCACTTAAGGTAAAAACACGCTAAAACAAGTAAATTTAAAATAAATCCTAATTAAACTTAACTGAAACCATAAGAGAAAATGAGTCACCATGAGACACTAAAATAGCGCTATCACTCCCCCAAACTTGAACTATCACCTGTCTTCAGGTGATGTGACAATGAATGTCAAAAGAAAATTTCAAGAAAATACAAATTAGGATAATATTAGTGAAGGGGCTCAGTTCTTTACTGGATGAATAATATGGGTAGAAAAGTAATTGGTGCAACTCAGCCTGTTTTTAACCCAAGAGATGTTACTACTAAAGTGATTAGAAACCTATTGTTACGCCACCACTCTTCTGAAGAATGAGCTAATTTTTATTTGGGGTTCCAATTTGAGTACTCTTGTGAATTAAGTTTTCTTCCTTTTGGGTTTCAAGATAAAATTTTGTCCTGACTCTTTTATTGAATTTTGACTTTCACATTTTAGATCACACCTTTCCACTTTATTTATTTTATTTTTCTTTTCTATTTTTCTCTCCTTTTTTTGGCTCAACATTCCACCTTTTCACTCAACGAGATCTCACTTGTAATGAGTCCAACTGGATATTGTTATGAAGATGTTGGTTATTCCTCCAGTTTCGGGCATAAGAACTTTTCATTAAGAGTGGTCTTTACCACCTTTTTGCATACTTTTGTGTGTTTTATTAGTAATATGTGGGGTGTGCTCAGGGACGGATCTAGAAATTTCAACAAATGGGGTCAAAATTAATTAATATTAATATTTATTTAAAAAATATACAAATAATAAGCAATAAAATAATAAGTTTTTTCATTGGTATAATAAAGATTTCAAAATTTAAATATATAATTCTATATTAAAAAATATGAAGACAACTTCATATTTAAAAATTATAATTATTTTTAAGTGTTTTTATATTTTGAAAGTGTTGAAAAAAAATTAACACTATCAAATATATAACTCTAGTAAATAAAAAATACCTAAATTAGTCAATTTTTTTATTTAGAATTTGTTTGAATTAACTTATTTGAGTTTGTCATATAACATAATTAATTTTGTAAGACTCTTTCAACAAAATAAAACTAATGAAAATAATTTATGATGTTTTTCATAATTTTTTTCAAATCTATATTTATATCAATTTAAAATTATTTATATCATATATAAAATAATTAAAATTTGTTTTATCTTTTAATTATTTATATAAGATTATACATTAATACTTGACTTAATAAGAATTTAATGCAAAATACTAAATCTCTTAGACTTAAATTTACTATTCAAATTAGCAAATAACTATTTTTTACTTCCCTATTTTTTTTAAATACATAAATTTTATAATAAATATAGTTTTCACCTTGTATAAAGATAAAGTATCCTGAAATTTTGTGTTTCATTAATATCACCGTATAATATGGGGGCATCACTATATTATTAATAGGGTCAAACATCATAATATTTTTTGTCAATGTTTAAATTGAATTTAAGAATGTGGGGTCAGCTGCCCCCATTTTATAATAGGTGGATCCGTCCCTAGGTGTGCTCTTTTTTGTGTGAAAAAGTCTAAATCTTTATCAAAATCAGCTCATCCTTCCATAGTAATTCTCTAAGGTTTCTTCTTGCTTCACAACCTCAAACAAATAAGTTTCTAAAGTTTTATTTTGCCAATTCAATAGACTAGTGGAGGCGGGACAAAGGTTACCAGCATCCTTTGCAGCAACACACTTGGTCACAACTTGACCTTGTTTACACAGACTCATAGGTAGACTCATCACCCAGTTTTTATTCTAAGCACAAAATGTTTTCTAATCCTTGGTTGTTCTTTACTCAACTCTTTGCTAATTTAAAAAGAAACTACCCATGCAATCATAACAACTACGTCCTAAAATAACTCATGCAAAATGAAATTGAATTTAAACAAGAATAAACTACGCAAACAGAAATTAACATAAACCAGATGAGTAAATTATCTAGACATTAAACTTGGCCAAAAACATGGCCTCCAAAATACCTAAACAAATATCCAAGAAAAATATTTCAACAAATATCCCAACAAATTGTCATCATGTCTTAAGCAGAAACAGATTCAAATAGTAGTAGATAGAGAAAAGAAAGAGAGAAGGTCAAGCTTTTATCTGCTTCCCCAAAGTTAAAGTAAGGACAATGTCCTCACTACCAAGTATCAGAGGAAGGCAAAACTAGGCATACCTCTGAATGATACCCATTAGGCCTTAAACCTGGTACTCTTGCACACATGCGAGACATCTTCTCTCTTTTTCTTCTTAGCTTCCTTATTAATGACCTTTGGTTTCTCCAGCTCCTTGGCTTATTCTTTGAATACTTCAGGCGTGACAGCTTCTTTCTGTATAGGTTCCTCCACGGCAATATTTTCTTTCTTCTTCAGCTCATTTTCCTTGGGCTAAGTACCTGTTCTTCTGTAATCTTTTCCTTACTCTATGCAGTTGACTTCTTGACAGGAGTTACAACAGAAGTAGTCACAGTAGTGACTACTACTACTTCACTCTTGCTCGTCTCATTGTAAACCTCATCGCTCTCAACTTTTTCTTCAATTTTCTTCTCTTCTGCCTTCAAGGATCCATGGGAGGATTCCTCAGTGGTTGAGTAGTATTTGGATAAACTATCATCCATAAACTGATCTTTTTCTTCCATCAATTTCTCTTCTTCTTCCTTGTTTTCATCATCTTCAATGCCTTGATTTTGGTTCATCTCATTGTTATCCTTATTAGCTTCTTCAATCAATTCTTCTAGAACATCATCCTTCTCAACTGGGCTTAGTTCTGGGTTAGTTTGATTCAAATCAAAGTCTTTCCAAGGACTATTTTCTGGGGTCTTGGCAGCAGGGGTTTCCTTCTTCTTCCATTCTTGCCTTAACTTCTTCTTCCTTGGAGAACTGTGAGTGTTCCTTGGGGGCTCAACTCCAGGTTTCTTGGTGACATCAGATTTCTCACTCTTTTTCTTTTAGGCTGTCCTGAATAGTCATAGCTCCACTTGTCCCAACAACAACCTATTCATCTTTCTTCTTCACACTCTTTTCTGTTTTTTCTCCTTTTTCTTCTTCTTTAACTTCTTCTTTTTCACCTTCTTATCCTCACTGATTGGCTCCTTCTCCTCTTTGTGTTTCTTCCAATTCTCCAAGATGTGATTAGGGAAAACTAGAGTGTAGTACCTCAATTTTGTCCTACCTTTATAGGGTTTCTAGTGCCACTTTATTTTGAATGAATAAAATAGCACAATTGGCAAGAGACTGTGTGTAAGGAGTTGTGAGTGTGAGAGGTCGAAAGTTCAAATCCCACCTTTTTCACTTTTTGTTTTGTTTCTTTTATTTTAATTTTAACTTTTCTATTTTCATAAAAAAATAACAAAAATATTTTTTTTATTATTTAATTATTATTTTCGTATTTTATTTAAATAATTTTTTAAAAAATATTATTTTTTTACTTTTTTTTTCTTCATATTATTCATAAAAACATCCAAAAATCATAAAATTAAAAATATTAGAAAAAATTTTATTCTTTTTATAATATTTTTAATGTTTAGTATAAATAAATAGAATTTTAAGTTTATTTTAAATTGTTTAAATTTTATTTAGTTTTAACTAATTATTTAAGTTGGGCTTTAAAGTGAGCATTATGTTAGAGTTAACCCTAATTTGTTACCTATATAAACATAAGTGATGGAACTTCATTAACATCAGAAAATCAAGAACAGGTCATTAGAGGAAGGGGGAAGAAAAGGAAAAGAAACTGAAAGAGCTGAGGAGGAGTTTTGAAGAAGGGAAGGTTCAGAAGATCAAAAAGAATCATCATCACCTTCCTTCATTAAGCATCATCATCAACAAATCCCAACCGCTAATGAGGTGAGCATTTAATTTTGTAAATAACGAAATTCCTGGGTTTAATTTTTCAGGTTTCAGCAAGACAAAGAGACAGGGATAACAAGCAAAGAAGAAGGAAGGGAAAGACTTCGAAAATCGCCAATGGCCGTGGGAGCCACCGTCGTTTAGGAAGAAGAAGAGGAATTTGGAACAAAACCTAGAAGCTGTCTCCATGAATACCGCCATCCCCTTTTTATTATTAAACAACTAATAATTACTTTATTTTTTAAATAACTAATAATTAAAAACATTTTTTTAATAAACTTATAGTTAGTAATTCTTTTTTTTTTAACTTATAGTTAGTAATTCTTTTTTTTATATAATTAATAGTTAGTAACATTTTTTTATAGTTAATTGTAATTAAAAAAACAATTAGATTTTTAATTTAAATTAAAGTTTTTAATAAATTATTTTTAAATAAAAATTAAAAAAAAATAAAAATCTCCTAACCGTTCTTGTTAACTGTTCATCTAGCTTTCATCGTCTCTCGTTTGGCTTTGACTAGTAATCCTTTTAGTTTCCCTAGTTTTTTTCATGGATGTAATTTATGCGAGGCCATGATCGCGATTATTTTTATTTGTTTTGAGATTTGTAATTTACGCAAGTGATCGTCGCGATGCTTTCTTTTACCGCTTTCATTATTTTCCGTACTTTAATTCCGCCACGTAATAATTCCTCATCATTTGCATCATTTACCGTTACGTCCTTCCGAAGGATTAGGTCTAACAATTTGACCGCCGAGTCAATAACCCTAAGCTTTGACCATTTCAAAACCCTAAATTGACTAGGCGTCCCACCGTGGACGAAAATGCCCTTTACCCTAGCATTAGGCCAAAGAGTCGTCATACTCTGCTTTAGGGTTTCCCGCCGTGGAGTCCCTAATTTCAACCCTAATTTCAATTTAATATTTCAACGTAGAAATAGGAGTTTTAAGACTCCACGTAAGCGTTTCCGTAAGAAATGCTTACTCCCCTTGAAACCTTGACCATAGTCAAGAAGTTTCTAACCTCACTTTCAAGGGGAACTACAATTACTCTGATTTCATTCCCGTCAGGATATGTAGGCATAAGAGGCGATGTCTTGCCGAGTAAACTTAGACTTAACCCCCTTAGGTCTTTTCTTCAACTTTTAATCCCTTTGTATATACCTGATAACACGAAATCATATAGATATTTTCATGCATAATTCAACTAAAATCTAACCGTTTTCGATCCGATTTCGGGTTATTTCCGTGTTTTTGTCTGGTGTTTTTGCAGATATTCAACGATCACGTCTAAACAAGGCAACATGAAGAAAAGAAGCAATCCCAGATGAAATATGGACGAAAAAGGAGTGAAAACACAATGAAAAACGCAGCAGGCTGTTTTTGCTGATGTGACGACCGTCACAGCTGCATGACGACCGTCACACGGGTGACGACCGTCACACCTTGTGACGACCGTCATGCAGGCAAAAACGCCCCACTCAGATTACACGTCAAAAGAGCAGTTCCAATTCCCACAGAGTGGACCACTACTCCCTAAATTATCTGCCTCAAAGTCCATCATCTCCAGAGATAACCGTTGGGACTCCACCTCTATAAAAAGGGAAGCAGGGGACTTCAAAGAGGGTGCTGCATTCATACCACGAAGTGCTGCCGAATTTATTTTCTAGAGCAATTACTTTCCAGTTTTTATTTGTATTCATTTCCCTTTACCTTTCCTCATTCCCATTTCCGCTCTTCTGTAATTTCTATTGTACTGTACGATCAAATTGGCACTAAAGACCAGAATCCTGCCAACATCTGTGGAGGATCTGCCTAAAGGCCAATTGGCATATTTACAGGTTTTCATTTTGATCGACTTCTGTTTTATTATAATGCAAATTATTATTTATTATTCCTATTTATATTTTGTTTTTCCCAATTCCATGTCTAGCTAAACTTAGGTAATCGATATGTAGTAATAATTCGAATGGGATTTGATAACTCTTGGTTGAAAACTTTCTTTTCACAAAAGTAATCTATGGTCTGAGTGTTTAAAATTGATTCACTGAATAAACTTCGTCGCGAAAGCGAGAACTTATTTAAAAGTAGTTTTGCCACGAAAGTGGGAAATTAATTAAGATACGAACCAACAAGTGAAAGCTGCGGTAAGGTCAGATAGTAAACACTAGGCATTTGTTTTAATAACAGCGAAAGCACTTTAAAACGAATTAGAATTTAGAGATTTCCAAAAAATAATTTTAACCCCTAACGGAATACGAAAGTATACGTTTGGCCCTTAGGATTATGATTAGCGTCAATAACCATCGTGAGGCGAGAGTTTTCAGATCTCCATTTTCTGCTTGAATAAACTTTGAAAATTATTTCATACACCATAAATTATCAAATCCCTGAAGAACACAACTACTACGTATCGATTCAATTAATTAAAATCTAAATAGTAATCTTAGTTCCCTTTTTAGTGACAATCTTATTCCCTTAAACATATTCTACCTAGCTAAACATAGTAACTCCCGAGAACACTAGTTTGATTACGAGTCCCTGTGGGATCGATATCTATTATTACTACGCGATA
Source organism: Lathyrus sativus (assembly GCA_963859935.3). Taxonomy (NCBI): domain Eukaryota; kingdom Viridiplantae; phylum Streptophyta; class Magnoliopsida; order Fabales; family Fabaceae; genus Lathyrus; species Lathyrus sativus. Next base: position 413,681,703 of record OZ012741.1, on the reverse strand, counting down.
GACTGTGCACTTGCAGTTAGTTGTATTAGACATAGAAAGTCGCGATCAAGTTTTTGGCGCCGTTGCCGGGGACCCGTTTAGTCAATAGTGTAACCTTCTGTTACGCCGTATAGACTAGGTTAACAATTTTCATTTTTCCTTTACTAGTTCTGTCGATTGTATGCCAAGAAATCGCTCAAAAAGCGATATCGTAAAACCTTCGGTCGCAGAACTAGAACGCTTCTTACATTTAAGAAGTAGAATCATTGAGTACCAACTCAAACAACTCAAACATAACACTCCCGAACCTCTCACTCCCATTCCCAAATCAGAAGAAGAAGAACCAGAGATGGCTGAAGGACCTCCGAACAAACCGCTGAAGGCATACGCTACACCATCTCAGATGGAGCCTAGAAGTAGCATTGCTGCCCCAGCTATTACCCGAAATGATTTTGAGCTGAAACCGTCATTGCTGTCGGCTGTACAACAAAACCAATTCTCAGGAAACGCAACTGAGGATCCGAACGAACATCTAACGAAGTTTGTACAATACGCAGACACAGTGAAAGCAAATGGAGTAACTCCAGACGCGATAAGACTTCGTCTTTTCCCATTCTCTCTTAGAGACAGAGCGTGGACATGGTTACAATCGTTACCATCCAACTCCGTTACGACGTGGGAGCAATTGAAGAACGTCTTCTTAGCGAGATATTTTCCGCCAAGTAAAACCGCTATGCTTAGAGCTCAAATCAACGGATTTCGACAGAAAGATACTGAATCTCTTTACGAAGCATGGGAACGATTCAAAGATATGATGAGAACATGTCCTCACCACGGTCTAGAAGACTGGGTGACAATCCATACTTTCTATAATGGGTTTCTATACAATACTAGATTGACAATAGACGCTGCCGCGGGCGGTGCACTTATGGATAAGCCATACGATGAAGCCTATCAATTAATAGAAAACATGTCACAAAACCATTGCCAATGGGGAGGTGAACGCACTCCAACTGAGAAAACCACAGCGAAAGGTGGGATGTACGAAATCAGCAGCCTTGAAAAGTTCAATGCTAAAGTAGATGCTCTAGCACAGAAAATCGATAGTCTGACCGTTAACCCCACTGCAACTGTCGCTGCAGTAACTCCAAATTGCGAGTTATGCGGAAGCACCACTCATAATGCACCCGAATGCCCATTGCTAGCCGGAATCCCGCCAGACCAGGTAAATTATGCTCAAGGAAATCCCTACGCAAATACCTACAACCCAGGTTGGCGAAATCATCCAAACTTTTCTTACAAAAGCGAAAATGCATTGCAAATGCCTACTGCTCCGCAAGGATATCAAAAACCAGCTGCTCAGAATGCACCTAGGAAATCAAACCTCGAATTGATGATGGAAAAGTTCATAGCAACTCAAGCTTAAACAAACAAAGAGTTCCTAAATCAAAATATACACACTAGCGAGCAAATTAAACAGTTGACAGGAAAAGTAGACGCTTTAGCCACCCACAACAAAATGTTAGAAACTCAGATATCACAAGTGGCTCAACAACAAGCATCTGCTGCCGCACCTGCTGGCACATTTCCTGGATAACCGAACAGAATCCCAAAGGCCAAGCAAATGCTGTAATACTAAGAAGTGGAAAAGAATTGGACGAACCGATTGATCCGAGGACCGAAAACTCAGCCATGCAACAGAAACCAACTGAACAAGCAGAAAAGGAATCTGAGTTAGAGAAGAAGGAGGACAACGAGAAGGAGGATACCGCAAGTGAAAAAACTCAAGCACCTCCAGCGCCATATAAACCACCTATCCCTTATCCGCAAAGACTAATAAACTCCAAAACTTCAGGACAATTTAAGAAATTTGTAGAGCTCCTTAAACAGCTGAATATTACTATTCCTTTTACAGAAGCGATAACTCAAATGCCGTCATACGCTAAATTTCTCAAAGAGATCCTGTCGAATAAGAGAAAATCGAGGATAACGAAACAGTTACACTTACTGCAGAGTGTAGCGCTATTATTCAGAACCGCATGCCTCCTAAATTAAAAGACCCAGGTAGTTTCTCCATACCCTGCGTCATAGGAAAGTTCGTAATAGACAAAGCTCTATGCGATTTAGGAGCCAGTATCAGTGTTATGCCCTTATCTATATGCAAAAAGCTGAATATGGGAGACCTCAGACCAACCAAAATGTCCGTACAATTAGCTGACAGATCAGTAAAATACCCAGTCGGAATACTGGAAAACGTTCCAGTACGCATAGGACAATTCTACATTCCAACCGACTTCATAATCATGGACATCAAGGAGGACACTGTAACCCCAATTATCCTAGGAAGACCATTCTAGCTACAGCCGGAGCGATTATAGACGTGAAGAAAGGAAGGCTAACATTCGAAGTAGGAGAAGAAAAGATAGAGTTCATTCTCACCAAGTTCTTACAAGCACCAACAATAGACGATACTTGCTATTTAGTAGACGAAATTGACGAATGCATAAGAGAACTTGAAAATGAAGAGACCACGTATTCAGAAATAATAAAGATTCAAATACCTGATATTTCCGAAGACGATAATTGGCGTAAACCGTACAAGGACGACAGCCTAAGCGAAAGCTTAGCACTGACCCCAAACCATATGCCAGGTCCGAAGAACCCATCTTTAGAACTTAAAACACTACCCAAAAACCTCAGATATGAATTTCTAGACGATGAACTAAAAAGACCAGTGATAGTCAACGCCGACTTAGGACAACCAGAAACCGAAAAGTTATTGGAAGTCCTAAAGAAGTACCCCACCGCGTTAGGCTATAACATAAGCGATTTAAAAGGTATAAGCCCTTCAATCTGTATGCATCGAATTAGAATAGAGGAAGACTCTAAAACTTCTCGAGAGATTCAGAGAAGACTAAACCCCATCCTGAGCACTGTAGTCAGAGATGAAGTAAAGAAATTACTAGATGCAGGAATCATCTATCCGATCTCCGATAGTGAATGGGTTAGCCCAGTTCATGTCGTACCAAAGAAAGGAGGAGTCACAGTAATTAAAAACGAAAAAGGCGAATCGATAACAAAAAGAGTCGTGACTGGAAGCAGGATGTGTATTGATTATAGGAAGCTTAACAAGGCTACGCGCAAAGATCACTTCCCGTTACCCTTCATAGACCAAATGTTGGAAAGACTAGCCAAACATTCATATTTCTGCTATCTAGATGGTTACTCAGGATTCTTCCAAATTCCTATCCATCCTGATGACCAAGAAAAGACTACATTCACCTGTCCTTACGGTACTTTTGCTTAATGCCGAATGCCGTTCGGACTCTGTAACGCTCCAGCAACCTTCCAAAGATGCATGATGGCAATCTTTGCAGATTTCATAGACAACATTATGGAAGTGTTTATGGACGATTTCTCGGTATGTGGACAAAGTTTCGAAGGATGCTTACAAAACTTAGAAATGGTACTAGAATGTTGCGTAAAAGTAAACCTCGTCCTAAATTGGGAGAAATGCCATTTTATGGTCCGACAAGGAATAGTTCTAGGACATGTCATATCAGATAGAGGGATTGAGGTAGACAAAGCTAAAATAGAGATTATAAAAGATCTCCAACCTCCAAAATCCGTACGAGAAATACGGAGTTTTCTAGGACACGCCGGTTTCTACAGAAGATTTATAAAAGATTTCTCGAAAATCACAAAACCTTTGACCGGCCTGTTAATGAAAGATGTTGAGTTCGTCTTCGACAACGACTGTTTAAAAGCATTCGAAACATTAAAATCAGCCCTTATCACCGCACCAATCATGCAACCACCCGATTGGAGACTACCGTTTGAAATCATGTGCGACGCGAGTGATTACGCTGTAGGCGCAGTTCTTGGACAAAGGAAGGACAAGAAACTCCATGCTATCTACTATGCTAGTAGAACCTTAGATCCTACCCAAATGAACTACGCTACCACAGAAAAGGAACTTCTAGCAGTTATATTTGCGCTTGAGAAATTCCGTTCTTACTTAGTAGGAGCAAAAATTATAATATACACAGACCACGCTGCCATAAGGTACCTAATAAGCAAAAAGGATGCCAAACCAAGACTATTGAGATGGATCCTGTTATTACAAGAGTTTGACTTAGAAATCAAAGATAAAAAAGGAACCGAGAATGTTGTTGCAGATCACTTATCCCGAATAGAAGGCATCAAACATGAACCAGTTCCGATAAATGACAATTTCCCGTACAAACGTCTGATAGCCAAACTAGAAAGTGACATACCCAACTCAATCTCGGAAGATCCAGAATTCGAAAAAGCCGTAGAAGCCGTCTATGCCCAAGTCACATTACCTTGGTATGCTGACATCGTTAATTACCTCGCTGCGGGCGTGCTTCCACCAGATCTTACCTATCAGCAAAAGAAGAAATTTTTCCACGATCTGAAACACTATTATTGGGACGAACCCCTACTCTTCAAGAGAGGGGCCGACAACATATATCGTCGTTGTGTCCCAGAGGAAGAAATAGAAAATATTATTTCCCAATGCCACTCAGCACCATATGGTGGTCATGCTAGTACGTCCAAGACGTGCGCTAAGATTCTCCAAGCCGGCCTATTCTAGCCTAATCTCTGGAAAGACGTTCACATCGCTGTGCAAAAGTGCGATAGATGCCAACGAACTGGCAACATCTCACGACGCGATGAAATGCCTCAGAAAGGAATCTTAGAGGTAGAAGTCTTCGACGTCTGGGGAATAGATTTCATGGGACCTTTCCCACCTTCTTTCGGAAATAACTACATACTCGTCGCTGTCGATTACGTGTCTAAATGGATAGAAGCTATAACTGCTCCAACAAACGACGTACGAGTAGTAATCAAACTCTTCAAAAACACAATCTTTCCTAGATTCGGTGTACCCAGACTCGTCATTAGTGACGGAGGATCTCACTTCATATCACGAATATTCGATAAACTTCTCTCTAGATATGGAGTCCGGCACCGAGTAGCTACACCCTATCATCCGCAAACTAGCGGACAAGTAAAGGTCTCAAACAGAGAAATAAAACAGATCTTGGAAAAGACTGTCGCTACCTCAAGAAAAGATTGGTCGTCGAAGCTACAAGAATCTTTATGGGCTTATAGGACCGCATTTAAGACACCAATAGGTACTACCCCCTATAGATTAGTTTACGGTAAATCCTGCCATCTCCCTGTAGAGTTAGAGCATAAGGCCTTTTGGGCCATTAAGACACTCAACTTCAACTACACCGAGGCAGGAGAAAAGCGAATCTTGAACTTACACGAGTTGGAAGAACTTCGATTAGACGCTTACGAAAATGCCCGTATCTACAAAGAACGAACTAAAAGGTGGCATGATAAACGTTCAATCAGGAAACAATTCAGTGTGGGAGACATCGTATTGCTCTTTAATTCACGATTAAAACTCTTCCCAGGAAAACTAAAATCTAGGTGGTCTGGACCCTATGAAGTGACTAAAGTACTTCAGAGTGGAGCTGTTGAAATTACCGATAAGACAAATGCACCATTTATCGTAAACGGGCAACGTCTAAAACATTACAATAAGAACGACAACAGTCCTCAAGTCAGCAATATAACATTGCTTGAGCTTCCAGCTCAGACACCCGCATAGCTTCTCACCAAGCTATCGTCAGGCTTTAGACGTTAAAAACAACGCTTACTGGGAGGCAACCCAAATTTTCCCTCGTTATTGTATTTCATTTTTTCTTTAAAATTTTACTTTGAAAAAAATCCAACAAAAATTCTAAAATTACTACTACTTTCTACTTTCGTTCATTTTCGCACTTTTATTCTTATTTTATTTTTTCTCTTTTTTGTCTTTTGTTTCTACCACTTTTCGTTTCTAAAAATCCTGACTTCAATTTCTTGTTTCAAACTTTTCAGGATTTTTAAAGTCTTCAAAACATTCTTTCTGTTTTCTCCGAATTACCTGCGAATATGGCCGAGTATGACTTCACAAAGGTTCACTTCCGAGGACTCGCCCAAAAGGCAAGATTTGCAGCACTGACCGAAAGAGAATTCGCCTTAACGCTGTATTATGATAAGGCAACTATGGATAAACTAGGGATCACAGATAGCATTCAATACCTATTCAATCAACTGGGTTGGGAGAACACTGCTCTGAAAACACGTTTCGCTACCTACAAGGATCTTACCTACGAATTCCTTAGTTCTTTCAGATACACACCCAACTATGGTTTTGGATCCAGCACAGAGTTGATTACCTTCCGATTGTTTGGAATGGACCAAAACCATAGCCAGATGTCACTAGCTAACCTCCTAGGATTCCCTAGCGGACCGCATGTGTTCATTAGTGCAGAAGATGACGATATTGATTTGCAACTCGATCACTTATGGGGTAGAATCACAGGCGACTATCACCCTGAACCAGACAAAATGTACAACGATGACATTCATAACCCAGCCTTCAGATACTTCCATAAGATACTAGCTCACACCTTGTTTGGAAAAGAAGAAAATATTACTGCAGTGTCTAAGGAGGAGTTATTCATCATGTTCTGTGCTTCTCAGGGACGGACAGTAAACGCAGTGCCTTTCATGATGAGATCTTTCAAACGCCTCACGCTGGAACCTCAGACACCTATTCTTATAGGAGGCCTAGTAACAATGATTGCCCACGAGCTTGGCCTTAGATTCCATTTAAATGCCAGCACTCGTTTTGGTACCATCAGACCCATGAACATACAATTCTGCTTTAACAGGCGCATCTTAGGGACTATGGGACCTGGACCGTATGAGTACCTTATTAACGAAAAACCAGTACAGCTATTCACACTGCCTGATCATCTAATGACAAGCATCCACAACAAGGATAACTGGCTCTACGAATTGGATGAGCCTATGGGACCTCCTTCACCACAGTCAACACCACAGAACTATATGTATGACAGTGACCACATCTCCGAGGCGCACGACTATATGTACTATGAGGACGCTGCCTCTGAAACTGAAGTAGACCCTATGACTCCTCCACACTACAATACTTATCCTGAGCCTATCCCTGAGGAGACCACCGACAAAATGGATGCCGTGTTACTCAGATTGGACGACGTTGATAAAGCTCTGACCAATGTAAAAGCTGATATCGCAGGCATGCACAGCGAACTGGTAGGCTTCATGGATCTAGTCTGCGACCAACTCGACTACTATTCACAGAAATTCGATGAATTGAAGGCACAAAAAGATTAGTTATTAGCTCGTAGCAGTAGTTTCAGTTTAGTCTAGTCTAGTTTAGTTTCATTTAATCATTTGGATTTTTTGCATTATTAGTTTTCATTATGTACTACATACAATTGTCTCCATTTTATGTTATTTCAATTCTAGTTTTTATTCAACTATTCTATTTTCGCATTAATTGTTGTTTGTTGGCTATTATATTATATCACCGTATCAATACTAAGCCTTAAAATCACCACGAGTACGCCCTCAGAGCAAAATTCTGCGTTCTGCAGATTTTGCTGCTGTGACGACCGTCACAACCCCATGACGAGCGTCACGCGGGTGACGACCGTCACACCTATGTGACGACCGCCACGCAGTCCAAAACTGCTATCTGATAAAACAGGGTTCGTGTTCCCTTCCACTCCCCCCATTATCACTTTCAAACATCCTAACTCCTACCCCACTACGAATTTTCGTCCTCCCCACATTGAACTATAAACTTCAACTCCAAATTCAACCTCCAAACCACCGTTCTGTCATTTTTCCCTCTCTGCAGAAAAACCCCAAAACCTCAGAAACCTCTCCATCTTCCAACAATGGCCAGGAATGCAGAAACCCCAGATGTCAGCAACATTACCTTCCCTGAGGGTGAGTTAGGCAAAAGACAACGAGCACACTACATTGCATTTCATCAGAGGTCACTCCAGCCGACTCACTACCCGCACCTTCCATCGCTTACGGAGCTCGGACTCCTTGAAGGTGTAACCTGGATGCTTCAACGAGCAGGCATCTGGAACCTCTGCACCAACCCACAGCCAACCTACGAACAACTCACTCTTGAGTTCTTGAGTTCGTTCACTTACGTCACCAGCAGCGGCGAACTTAACCAGCACACAGGTGCCGCTTGCTTCCGGATGTTTGGCGTCAACTATCAGGTGGATCAAAATCAGATTGCCAGCATCCTACAGCTACCTCGCGGCGACAACGCTCATCGCCGCATCACCGATCAGTTCCAGCATGAAGCCTTCGCGCTGTGGTATCAGTTGACCGGCCTCAATGCCGATGGTTGGGACTCCCTGCACGCCACTCACATCCATAACCCAACCATCAGGTACTTTCACAGAGCGTTGAGTAACACTATCTTCGCCAGAGACAGCAACCACAAAGTGAACTCCAAGGAGCTCTTCTTTCTTCATTGCGTCTTCAACAATGAACCCGTCAACGCTGCCCCGTTTCTGCTGGCTCACATTCAGGCCAATTGCAACCGTGGCTCGAAGCCATTCTACTTTGGCGGGATTGTCACCGCTATTGCACTTGGGCTGAACCTTGGCGATCGCCTCCAGCACCTCTATTCCATCCCCTCGGTGTTCCTTGACACCGACCACTGCAGAGCCTCCCATCTCATCCGCTCCCGAGCTGACGGCAAATACCATCCGGTTGTGCGTGGCAAGACCGTCCGAAGCATCATCCTTCTGTCCTGCACCCGCATCCATCCAGAGGACCGTACCAACTGGTTGTTCGACCTCACTGCTCCTCCTGCTGCCGCTGTTCCTACTCAGGATCCCACTCATGATTCCGACGATGAAATCCAAGCTGAGTTGGACAGGTCCGAGCAGCCAGAGGCATCGCAACCTCCTCCTCCCGTAGGTACATCCTCACGCCGCCGCCGTCATCGTCCCGTGCCAGACTACACCAAAGAGGACCTCCGTCGCTCCCTAGACCAGCAGGCACAGATACTCACGATGCTGCAGCAGCAGAATCAGCGAGCTGACCAGTTCGAAGCTTGGCACCGGACTCAAATGCAACAACTTCACACCGGCCAAGCTACGATCACTGAGAGCCTAGCGAATCTGACCCTGCAGGTCGAAGGACTCCGAGACACGGTCTACCACACCGGAGCCATGAGCTATGAGGACAGAGTAGCCCTTTCTAGAGCCAGAGGACGCCAGCGCGGACGTGACAGAGGCCGTGACTAGATTTTCATTTTTTTTCCTTCATTGTTTACTATATTTCAGTTATTTGTATTTTCATTTTCAGTTGTATCTCCCTCTCGCATGCTTCAAGAATCAGTGAGGACACTGATCGAGATAGTGTGGGAGCGGAGCCTTATTTCCACTGTACTCTGAATTTCCTTTATTTCCTTTATTTCCATTTCACTGCACTTTGAATTCTTTATTTCCTTTATTTCTAGCAAATAAAGCTCGTCTATATATTTTTCACGTTACGCAAACAATCCCCACATTATTCAACGTAAACAAAAACTTTCATTTGTTCCTCAAAAGCAAAAGCATCACGAGAATGCACCTGAGTTCAAAACAAGTTTTGAAACTCCGAGGAAACGACAGTTCTAACAAAACCAGTATCGTCCAGACACCTTAGATCTCTAGTTTATGCGAGTCGGTTTCACCACCTACGTGTACCAAAGTCTCAAGTGTCTGCGCAAACTCAACCCCAAGTAGTTTATACTAGCAGTCAGCACCATCCTAAAAAACACTTCTAAGCGAGCGACCGATGCAAATAAGTGTATGATCTCCAAAAAGATGAAAAATCATGAAAAGAGAGCTAAAAAAGCCCAAGAATATAAGATATGTTTCCTTCTAAGTTAGGTGCTCCTCACCCGAGCATTTAGCCCAACGGCACGAAAAACTCATTGAAAAATCAATGACATAAAATTATGATCAATGAAGAAGATCAAAAACAGAAATGAGATCATATTCACTAACAGGTCGACTTGCCATGAAAGTGTACGGACAACGGGCTTAATGTGATTGCGCTAGAACAAATAGGGTGAACTTGCCGCGAGAACCTTGACACCAAGCTACAGTAGCATGACTGAGACCGATTTTCATAAAAAGGAGACCTCTGAAGACTTGTAGTCCAGTGTCGTCATGATACTCGTCTTGTTCCTACCAAGAATCCCGGGTTTTCCAAACTCTGCGAACGAAGAAGCTGCCTCGTGCTTGCCGACTTTTCCATGTTTTACTTGAGGACAAGCAAAGATTCAAGCTTAGGGGAGTTTGATAACACGAAATCATATAGATATTTTCATGCATAATTCAACTAAAATCTAACCGTTTTCGATCCGATTTCGGGTTATTTCCGTGTTTTTGTCTGGTGTTTTTGCAGGTATTCAACGATCACGTCTAAACAAGGCAACATGAAGAAAAGAAGCAATCCCAGATGAAATATGGACGAAAAAGGAGTGAAAACACAATGAAAAACGCAGCAGGCTGTTTTTGCTGATGTGACGACCGTCACAGCTGCATGACGACCGTCACACCTTGTGACGACCGTCATGCAGGCAAAAACGCCCCACTCAGATTACACGTCAAAAGAGCAGTTCCAATTCCCACAGAGTGGACCACTACTCCCTAAATTATCTGCCTCAAAGTCCATCATCTCCAGAGATAACCGTTGGGACTCCACCTCTATAAAAAGGGAAGCAGGGGACTTCAAAGAGGGTGCTGCATTCATACCACGAAGTGCTGCCGAATTTATTTTCCAGAGCAATTACTTTCCAGTTTTTATTTGTATTCATTTCCCTTTACCTTTCCTCATTCCCATTTCCGCTCTTCTGTAATTTCTATTGTACTGTACGATCAAATTGACACTAAAGACCAGAATCCTGCCAACATCTGTGGAGGATCTGCCCAAAGGCCAATTGGCATATTTACAGGTTTTCATTTTGATCGACTTCTGTTTTATTATAATGCAAATTATTATTTATTATTCCTATTTATATTTTGTTTTTCCCAATTCCATGTCTAGCTAAACTTAGGTAATCGATATGTAGTAATAATTCGAATGGGATTTGATAACTCTTGGTTGAAAACTTTCTTTTCACAAAAGTAATCTATGGTCTGAGTGTTTAAAATTGATTCACTGAATAAACTTCGTCGCGAAAGCGAGAACTTATTTAAAAGTAGTTTTGCCACGAAAGTGGGAAATTAATTAAGATACGAACCAACAAGCGAAAGCTGCGGTAAGGTCAGATAGTAAACACTAGACATTTGTTTTAATAACAGCGAAAACACTTTAAAACGAATTAGAATTTAGAGAATTCCAAAAAATAATTTTAACCCCTAACGGAATACGAAAGTATACGTTTGGCCCTTAGGATTATGATTAGCGTCAATAACCATCGTGAGGCGAGAGTTTTCAGATCTCCATTTTCTGCTTGAATAAACTTTGAAAATTATTTCATACACCATAAATTATCAAATCCCTGAAGAACACAACTACTACGTATCGATTCAATTAATTAAAATCTAAATAGTAATCTTAGTTCCCTTTTTAGTGACAATCTTATTCCCTTAAACATATTCTACCTAGATAAACATAGTAACTCTCGAGAACACTAGCTTGATTACGAGTCCCTGTGGGATCGATATCTATTATTACTACGCGATAGACTGTGCACTTGCAGTTAGTTGTATTAGACATAGAAAGTCGCGATCAATACCCTTAATCAAATAATAAAGCAAAATAGTAAAATGAACAAAAGGTTCCTGTAGAGTATACAAAAGTTTAGGATGCTAATACCTTCCCTAAGCTTAACCAACCCCTTACCTAGGTCTCTCCCCGCATTGTGTTTACGATGCAAAAATATGTTTTTCCTCTTTTGACCTTTTCTTTCGGATAAATCAAAGAGCGGTTGTGAATCAAGAATTGTGATTCAAACTAATTAATAGTTTGATATCCTATTTCCACCGCAACAGAAAATGGCGACTTCATTGGGGAATATCCTAATTTTTAAGGGTTGCCCCTATTTTGTTTATTGTATGATATTTTATTTTATTAATTATTTGTATATATCATTGTACCTTGTGGGGATACCTGTTATTGTGAGATAAATTTTAACCCGGACTTGAGTGACCTTATTATAGGATGGCGATATATTCAATGAGGCTTATTGAGAGTGAGTCCCGACCAAGCTGACTTGAGAATCACTGCTCAGTTGAGACCTTATCGAAAATGGTTCGGTTGAACGAGTGTAGTTGTGAAAACTTTTACTATTTTCGATTGGAGTCTATGATATTGAGGACAGTAGTACCTGTTGCACCCTAAAATTTGCCCAACCATATTCCTTGGTTTATGTTTCATTATCATTAGCATTTGCATATAGAGTCATGTACATAGACTAACCATTTGCATAGCATAAGCATAGCAAGTCATTCAACAGGGGGCCAATCATTATTCTCATCTCCAGAGGCCTATCAAGAGGTTATTATCCCAATTCAATCATATTCAAGTCATCAGAAAAGAATTTGAAAGCAAAGAGTTCAGCAGATCAAGCCTTGAGTCCATCTCCTAGCTGAGGGTGTTTGAGGATCAATAAGAGGGTTATGAGCTATGAAATGAAGACATGGAGGGGATCTAGACATCTTGAGAGACTTATAAAGTCATTTGGAGAAGAAAACAAGTTATTGATGAAGGCACAAGAGCTATAGTTGAAGACAGTCAACTAGGGTTTCATCTGGGTCAACCCTAGGTCAACCCTAGGTCAATTGACTGACTAAAAAAGGCATTCAAGGCTATTGGAGAGATGTGGGGATCAATATTGAACATATGAAGAAGGATATGGAGATATGACAAGGAGAATTCAAGAGAAATCAAGGAGAAGAGGAGTTACTAAATTAGGGTTTCTCTGTAAAATCCCCTAGTTTAGGTCAAATTTCCAAGCAAGATAAGTCAAAATGCTAGCTTCAAATGGCTTCTTGGCCAACATGAAACTTGTAGAGGATCTCAAGACCTTTAATTTGAGTGGTGGAAGACTTCAAGGAGATTTATAGAACTCAAGTTATGGTCCTTGCAAGTTACAGGTCATCTGGGGTGTCTGAACTTTTGTCTGTGAAAGTGACTTGACTTCCAAGCTAGTTTTGCCCCTCAAGGAGATTTCAAATGAATTCTTGGTCAACTTAAGAGTTGTTCCTCATTGTCTTAGCTTTCTAGAATGGTATGGTATGCCTTCATATGATGTGGAGAACTCAACTTATGGTCTTGACAAGCAAAGGGTATTTTGGGCATTTGTGAATTACAGGTCATTTTAACCTATACCCAAAACTCATACAAGGAGGCCTCAAATGGAAAAACTTACAACATCAAACTTGCTCCAAATGGGATTTTAAGTCTAGAAAGAAGGTCACAAGTTATTGGAGAAGCTCATAGCATGGAGTTGCATGATTGGTCAAAAGTTGAACTAAAAAGGCTTATAAAGTGAATAATTTCAAGTTGGAAAATGGTTTGGGAGATTTACAAGTCCAAATGGAGACTTCCAATATATGATTTTGAATGGAAAAACAATTCTAAGAACAATGGTTCACACACTTTTTTGAGTTTAGAAGGAAAAAATGAAGTTATCCATGGTTGCTTATCATTTAAGAAACATAATCAAAATGGATCAAAATTTGAAAACAAGGGAATGTGCAAGATGGATCTAGAATGTTCATTTGGGGTCTATATATTCATGAAATGTGCATTGATCAAGGGTTGGCCTCATTTGCACCAAGATTTCTCACAAAATTTCTCACACTTTTTCATTGAAGTTTCATCACAATTCTCTCAAATTCTTCATCAAGCTTCATCATAATCAATTCAATTCCACTCAATCATCATCATAGATCATAATTGAAGCAAAGTCTTGGTGTGAATCATTCATATTCGAGTGCTTTTCTCAAGAATCTCAAAACTACAAGTTCAAGTGGATTGCATGATTCAAGCAAGGAAACTCCAAGTTTGTGCATACAGAAGCAAGTTCCTCAAGGATTGATCAAGATTCATCACTTGGAAGCCTCAGATCTTCCATTTCCATAGCTGTTTCTCAAGATTTCTTACAAGGTAAGTTTTCTATCACACTACTTGATCTAGTTAATTTGGCATGATGTAGTTAGTTTAGATGCAATCTAGGTGGTTAGGAGATTAGTTTAGGTGAGTTTGGAACGATTTGGTGAGGTTTGTTAACAGGTGCCATAATCTGTTGGTGTTGATATCTCTTAGATTAGGGTGTTATAATCGTGGCTTGATAGCATAGGTTAACCTCCATTAGATGTAGTTTAAGTTAGGCTAGGTTTGAGGAAGTTTGGTGATGATGCATACCAGTGCATTTCAATGGAGGCAGGATGTTGATCCATTCGAATTGGTTGATGTGGCGAATTTCAAAGTGAATTGAGATCATAAGATTGTAGAGGGAGAGATTTGGAACAGTTTTCATGTTTGCAGCATGAGGATTGGTTGCGTGTATGATGAGAACGAAGAAGTGGAAGGTAGGTCGTGCATGGCTGCCATGGAGAAGATAAAACCCTAGGTTGCAGGTTTGTTTGGGGAAGACGTAATCAGGACCATTCATTGGGCCTTAGACCTTTGACTGAGGGTAAGATCTGATGGCTGTAGTTCAATCTGAATTGGAGGGAGATTACTCTGGCCCTAAACGCACCGTTTCATTAATTGAAACGGGCGGGCCTGAGTTGGATTGTTAATCACACCCCCAATGTGAGCCCAATTCCAGGTTTCAACGTGATTTTGGTTTCTCTTCATACCCCCCCTGGCGCTTTCTTTTATTTCTTATATTGCTGAAGTTTTCTGGGCCTTAACCAAATGCTAAGCGCACCTCCTATCATTGGCCCATTGTGATTCTGAACTGGGGCGAGTTACTCTTCTAACCCCCTCTCTCATTTTATTTTCAATTTTATTTTTCTTATTCCATTCTAATTTTTGCCATTTTCACAAAATCATAAATAATTCATAAAAAATGCTTTTTAATTCATTCTTTTTACCATGTTTTCATTAGAATGTCTAGAATATTATAGGAAAATAAAATTTCATTTTTAGTTTTATTTCATATATTTTACATATTTTCTAAATAAATAGCATAATAAATAGTTACATTTCATGCATCATTTTCATGATTTTTGTTCTCTCACATGCTTTAATATTTTTTGATCATTCTTTTCATATTGTTTAGATGAGATGTTAAGCTTGTAGAAATATTTTAGTTCACATTTTTAAGAGTTAATTTTAGGTGATTAATAAATGCTTGAATATCATGATCAAAACTAGGGTTTTTAGGTGACAACTTAGGAAGTTCAATTTTCTCCCTTAGGACTTAGGGCTTGAATAGATTAGTTATGGGACTATATGGGCTATGGGTAGCTATTAGATCCCTTAGAAAAATTTAGGACTCCCCTACTGATATTATTACTGTCTGTATATCTGCTGTCTGGTGTGGTGTGCCCTCTGGGGATTGTTGATTGTTTGATTGGGTATTGGGTTTGTCTGGGGCCCTGGGGAAGCTGAAGATTTGTAGAGATGAAGCTATTGGAGATTCAAAGATTGAAGACCAACTGTCAGAGTTGAGGATGAGTTTCTTGCTATCAGTTGCTGAGGAGACTAGGGTTTAGGAGCTAGGCAGAGCTCTAGATTAGAATGATTGTTTCTCAAACATGGATTGCCTTGTCTGCATCCATTCTTCTCTGTGATTCAGAGTCTCTCTAAGACACTCACCCCCTTCCTTTGGAAGGCTTGGTGATAGTGTCTATGAGATAGAACTCTTGAGAGAAAATGTCTCTTGTGTTAGAAGCAGTCTGTTCACCACCCTTGGTAGTCAACTGATTGCTTAACACCCAATTCACTCTTGTGACTAATCCCTCATCCTGGAGGTTTGAGCTTGAAGAAAAGCCATTGCAGATGGAAGACTGATGATCCAAGCCCTTGTCTGAAGGCCATGAAGATGGAGATTGATGCTTGTTGAAGCCTGTAACTGATTGGAGATTGCTTGAAGCCAGTTGTTGAGCCAGAGCTGCTGAAGCTGTTTATTCTTTTGCTGTATTTCATTTGCTGATGTATTGATTGGTTTTCTGAACTGTATTGTTTGCTGTTTACCCTGCTGGGTTGAAAGTGAAGCCTGGTCACTTTTGCCTATTGTTTTCTAGGTTCGAGGTTGAGTGGGACTCCCTTGCCTCGCTTGTACTGCTGCATCCATGCATTTTACTGTTTTACTGTATATATCTGATATTGTTTCTGTTTCTGCCTATCCCGTAGGATCTCTGTTTCTCTCTGTGCAAGAGAGGAGCATGATAGACACTAGGTCTTAACCCATGCATGATAACATTAGGTTAGTTTGTTTCCCTTCGCAACCGTAGGTTAGAGTTCTGTCTCTTTCTTTCTCAAAACAAACAGAAAAACACATAAAGATTTCAAACACAATAAAAGACTTCTTCCGTAAAAGAATGTGAACTCACCAAAACATCATTTTTGTCCTCTTGGACTGCTAATCAGAAAAAACCTTTTTCAGAAGGAATAAAATCAACCAGGACAGACTTGTGTCGTACGTGGCCCGAACTACGTTTGCTCTGATCTTCCATGCTGTGTGGAAGTACGTAGGCATAGGATGAGATATCCTAGCGAGCAACCTTCCCCTCCTTTCCCGTAGGTAGGCGAACTACGTTGACTCTGATTTCTCGTTCCAGACGAGAATACGTAGGCATAAAGTGCGATACTTTGCCGAGTCATTTTTATTTTCATTTTATTTTCTTTTTAACCCTCGACCTATAGTTTAGATAGAATAACAATCCATACCCGAAAACAAGCGTGGATCCCATCGAGTACGATGGACGTGAGGGGTGCTAATACCTTCCCCTTGCGTAACCGACTCCCGAATCCAGGTTTTGGTTGCGACGACCATACCTTTCCCGTGTTGTGCGAGGTTTACTCTGAGCGTTTCCTTTCCCTCCCGTGGGATAAATAACGCACGGTGGCGACTCTTCTGTTCAGCCGGCGCCGATTTTCGCAGTAGCGACAGCTGGCGACTCTGCTGGGGAAATTGCGTCCCCTGGCTGCTAAGGACTGCGACAGTTCTTATGCATTTGGGATCCAACGTCCCTTAAGAGAGTCAATCCTAGCGCTTGTTTTCCCGTCGAGGATTTTGTATGGAGTTATTTTATATTTCTAACCTTCTATTTTTCAGCTTTATGTATTGATTATTATTGCTGTATTTGGGGTGTGACGGGTGTTCTGATATTGAGAGATAAGCCGGACCTGGGCTTGAGTGCACCTAGAATTAGAGTAGAAATTAGTGGGCGCCCGCTTGCTTTGCTTGCTTTGGTGTCCCATGAAATCTACACTCAGACGAGGTTCCTCTGGTTGGCCTCCTGCCCCTTCCTTTGGTTGGCGTGGGTTGCTGGTTAGTTGGATTGTCGACTCTGGGGACCGATCATTTGGAAGTTGGCTGAGTGAGGCCTCTTCAGGAATTGATGATGCCACTCCTTCTGGGAATCGTATCATCAACCCTGAAAGTCTGTGACGCCGACGACCGCATAGGATGCCGTACCTTGTGCCAGTTATAGGGCCACCCACCTGTGAGGGGATTCAGGGTTATGCAGGTAACTAGACCTCCAGACTACCGGTTATTTCTTGATCAGAGATCCTGGTTATTTATGGAGAGTTATGAGGTCTGCCAGAGACCATGTGGAGTTTTATCCTGAGGTCTGTCAGAGACCATTTGGAGATGTATTCTGAGGTCTGTCAGAGACCATTTGAGAGGTGTTTTGAGGTCTGTCAGAGACCCAGTTATGGATGTGATTTGAGGTCTGTCAGAGACCCAGTTATGGATGTGATTTGAGGTCTGTCAGAGACCCAGTTATGGATGTGATTTGAGGTCTATCAGAGACCAGTTCGAGTTATGATTTGAGGTCTGTCAGAGACCAGTGTTGGAGTTCTATTTTAGGTCTATCTGAGACCAGGGTTTGAGGACTTCTAGAGAATCTATCTGAGACTTCTTGATATGGTCCAGGCTATTCAGCTACAGCTTTGGTCCCTGTTGCATGTTACTTGCATTGCATCCCTGCATATACATTATCATTTGCATTTCACTAACGTGTGTCTGTGCTGCAGGTGCATTTGCATTTCCCTAGTTCTAGTGCCCAGACTTCTGAGTTTTGATCATGACTAGCTTACGGAGAACAGTTGCTTACAAATTGCCTACTCCTGATATTGTTCCTCTACCTGGGTTGATCTCTCTCGCTGATGAGGGTGTTCGTAGGAGCTTCCGGATGAGCTATGGTAGACTATTGAGATTGGTGTGCAAACCTACAGAGGTAGAGTTAGATGGGCTGTATGCTTTGATGCAATTCTACGACCCTGCTTTGAGGTGCTTTACGTTCTCTGATTTTATTATGGGACCAACTCTGGAGGAATACGCTGAGTATGTTGAGATGCCTGTGCAGAACCAGGTTCCATTCATTCATTATGACGCCAAACCCAAGCCGGAGGAATTGGCAAAAGCCTTGCATGTTGATGCTTCTGAACTTGTGACTACTGTTTCCCGTGGAGTTCCAGGCTTCTCATTTCAGTTCTTAGTTGGTAAAGCCCAAGAGTACGCCAAGAGCGGGTGCTGGGTTGCTTTCAATGCTGTGTTGGCTTTGTGCATTTATGGCATAGTTTTGTTCCCCAACATACCAGATTTTGTGGACTTCGATGCTTTCTACCTGTTTGCCGCTGGTAATCCTGTACCTACCTTACTCGGAGATTTCTACCACTCACTGCATTACAAGAATGAGAAGGGCAGAGGGAAGAATGTTCATCTCTGTGTACCCTTGTTGAGTATGTGGTTTGAGAGTCACCTTCCTAAGAGAGGATCTGCTGCAGAGACTACGGTCCTAGTTGGTTGGCCGGAGCGCCTGATGAGGCTATCGTCGGAAGATATGGAGTGGTTTGATCGAGACCTGTTAGGATCTGAGCTCATCTTCAGTTGTTCTGGGTACCCTAATGTGCCGCTGATAGGAAGAAAAGGGTGTATCAACTACAACCCTTCTCTATTCATTCGTCAGTTTGGATATGCGCTGAAGAATCCACCTCAGGAGGAAGAAGTACAGGAATCTCTGTACTTCACAGGTGACGTGAAGGGGGAATTGTTATCCAAGTTGCAACGTGCATGGACGCGTATTAACCGCAGAGGGAAGCCGTTGTTGGGAAAGAATGACTGTCAGGCCTATGCACCTTATAGAGTTTGGATTCAGGAGAGGGCTAGTCAGTTGAAGATGCCGTTTCCAGATGCACCAATTCTTGTTCCCGTTCCGGTAGCAGAGCCAACTACTGTTTCTAGGGAAGTCTACGAGCAAGTTGTGAAGGAGAAGGAAGCCTTGATGAAGGTTAATGAAGGGTTAGAACAAGAGCTAGCCCAGGCACGCAGCGAGAGAAACAAGGCCGTATATGCTTTCCAACAACAGATCGAGCTGGTAAACAGGTTAAGAGCTGAATTGACCGAGGAAAAGAAAAAGCGTGAACGTCTGGGGCAAGAGTTCAGAAGTTCCCATGACATGCTGGAAGCAAAAAAGAAAGCGCTTGACGCAGCACAACGAGAGATCTCCTCTTGCAATAAGACTTGGAATGCTACACTCACTAACAACAAGAAGAGGGAAGATAAGCTGAAGCAGCAAATTTCCGACCTCGAAGAGAAGTTGAAGTCTAGCATCAAGAAGTGTGAGGAAGAAGTGATGAACCGGTATAGTGTCCAGCATGCACTGAACAAGGCAATCAAATCCAGAGATGAAGCAGTGTCTCAGAAGCGAAAGTTAGAAGATTGTTTCGGAGAAGCAACATGGGAAGAAGCTGCTGAAGACGTACGCCGTGTCCTTAAGAGGAGAAATCAGCTTGTTGAAGGGCTGCTTGATCGACCAAGCCATCCGGAGACCAAGGAGTTGTTAGAGGAGTATCAGACTTTTGGGAGGATTTGATCATTTCATATAGTAACTTGTATGCTTTATTTGCATAGTGCTGACCATCACCAGGGTTGTTGGTTGAGGTCATGCCTCCTTTACTCTCAGCGATATTGTACCCTGGGCTTATTCATTCTCTCTGCAATATATGAGGCTTTCTATGATTCAGCTCTGATGTTCCTATTGTCAACACTGTCACTGCACCGGCACCTTCGCACTAGAACTGGGGGAATGAACTTCCCTAAGGCACAGACACATTGCATTGCATGCATGTTGCATTACAGGTAATTATTAAATTGTATCTCATCTCCTGTATCCACCAGGTCTTCCAAGATTAGCGACCGAAGAATTCCCTGGCATTCAACTAGGAGCAGCAGCAAGGAAGTCATGAGTCAGGATCCGACTGAGATGCAAGACGTGCGCGACCACATAACACGGATCATAGGAGTAATGGAGGCCATGGCCGAGAATCAGAAGCAGTTGCAGGATACGGTGCAGCCTCTGATGGCACGGGCTAATGATAGAGCTGCCGACTTTGCTCAGCTAGAGCATCAAGGTTTTCTCCCAGGCCGCATACGCCAACTTGTGGAGGTAGCCGTCAAACGGGTTCAAGCAGAATTAACGAATGTTCGAGGCCAGCTGGGGCAATTCACGAAAGATATGCAAGAGTTGCGCTCGAATCAAGAGACGCTAGAAGAAGAGAACAGCCGACTGAAGGCACAGATAGGGTTGATGGCTGAAGTATTAAGGAATGTACTCCGGAGAGAAGGAGGGCAAATGTCGGAAGACGAGGCTGGCTTATTTGCTCCTCAGGGGTCTGAAGAACCATTACCCACGCAGGATAGGTTTAAGAGACCTTCCCCAGGATTCGAAGCTCAGAATCCTCCTCGCCAGCAGTCGCAACTGGTTTTGCAGGATAACTCAAGAAGGTGTGGTAAGAGGATGAGGTCTTCTAACAGAGTATTTGATGAGATCCCTGTGGATTATGATCAGCTGGTGCAACTCTTGTTCCAACTTCAACTGGCTGAGCCCCGCATTTTGGTTCCACTGACAGGGCAGCCACCACCAGACTATGACCTGAACGCCCATTGTGCCTTCCACTCCGGAGCACCGGGGCATAACATTGCAAAATGCAAAGCTTTTAAGCATAAGATTCAAGATTTGCTGGATGAGAAAATAATTGAGTTTGTACCAGGGGGCATAAAAGTTGCAGGGACTGATATTCCCATTTCTCCGCCAGAGGTTGCAGATGAATCGAGGTATGTCCCAGAGCCACTGGAAGCTAAGTCCCCATGTCCACAACAGTTGCCGATGCCAGGGTTGAATTTAAGGATGACAACGCGTGAGCCTAAGGAATCGTCCGAGCAAAGTCAGCAGCATACAAGAGGCCAGTATCCAGCTCAACAAAGAATTCGGGGAAAGAAGCCGAGGAGGGTGTTTGAGAAGCCTCCCTCAACCTACGCAGATTTGTTACAGACACTACTAAGACTGAACTTGGTGGAGAAAAGAACTCTGGCGCCAATAACCGGCACTCCGCCGGATGGCTATGATGCGAGCAGGCACTGTGAATTCCACTCCGGGGCTCCCGGACATGATATTGAAGGTTGTCACGCGTTCAAGCATACCGTCCAAGATTTAATCGACAGCAGGGTCATTCATTTCTCCGATAGGGTCCCCAAGGTGATGCAAAGCTATAAACAAGCAAAAGCCGGGGTGATGAAAAGGTTTCCCAGGTTTGATCGGGCCGTTGAAAGAAGATCGAGACAGCAGTAGACTACCCCTGATGATAGCTTCTGAGGATGATTGACTCACCAATAAGTCAGAGTGCAGGAAGTCCAGTTCCGAGATGCCGACATTTTTCATGTTATCTTGTTCATGTCCTCGCATTTGTAGTTTCTTTTCTGTGTAATTGCAAATTTCGCTCTTAAAACTTGTTGTTTTTCAATTGATATTAATAAACGAAATGAATATGCATGTTTTGAATTAATCCAGTCGTGTTCACTCTTTGTTTTTCTTTAATGCTTAATGCTTGTTTTAGCAGGAATCTGGGGAGGATGACGAAAACAGATGACGAATAATATTCCGATCGTATGCCTTTGGATAAAGAACCTGTTGATGAGATACAGGCATTGTTTCAATCCATAAACACCGGAGATATAAGGAAGATAATCCCTTGATAACCCCTTTGAGCCAGTAGTAGGAGTTTCTTTTGAAAATGGAAAAAAACTTAAATCTCAACCCGGGGCAGGGTAGGCGTCAGTTAGTTCGACCAAGCGTTCGAATCGTGAAAGGAGTGTTCGGTTGAGGATAAATCACACTTGTATAGGTCGTGCCTAAAAAGCCACAATGGTTAAGCGACAAGAGTGAAACAGTCACGTTATTCCACAAAAAAAAAAAAGTCAGACAAACCAGTGTCACACGACTTGTTCAAAAAAAAAAGAGAGAACGAAAAGCAAAAAGAATCAAAAGCCCGCTAAGTCAAAACTTGAAAACAAATGACTTAGGCAAAAACAGGGGCATCCCGCTGGACTGGAAAATCAAAAGAATCTCAAAAGATACTCAGTCCAGGCAAAAGTTAGGGAACGGAAAAAACGAAAGACGAAAAGGATCGTCAAAGAAAAGAACAAATCATCGAAAAGGACAAAGGTCGTGTGATTCTAGGCACCCAAAGACGGAAAGCAAATGACCGTCACTCAAAAAAAGAAAAACGCGTGGTACCCTGAACCATCACTCCTATCATTCCACCTCTAATAGGTGAACGCTGAAGTCAGATTAGCTGAACATAGGATTGGAGAACATCACGAAGAATGGGTGGGTCGAAATAAATCTTGAGCCTATATCTTTCCTTGTTAACCGTGAACCTGACCATGTTACAACCCGCAAAAGTCCTAATTGAAACAGGTTTTGTCCGAGGGCATACGTCAGTAAAGATCTCGTCGATTCTGACTCCTAAAAGGGTTCCTCTTACCAGCTTTCATATTGCCATTTTTGTTTAGTGAACAGACTTGGATTTTGAAACTGTCATATGCATTGCGTTTAATATATCTTTTATGCCGAACAACTTGTGTCACTTGCGAGTAAGCGCATGCCGACAGGAAAGATTCCTACAGTGGAAGGTATGATCAGGATAAAATGCAGAATGCCCAAATATTTCGTGAACTGGGGCAAGCTATACTGATTAATTCAGGTAGAGTCAGTCATCCTAGAATCAGTAAATCCGGGGCAGTCAGGTCAAGATTTGGCAAATCTCTCATAGCTATGGGCAGTACTCCACGATACAGTCGATCAGAGACAAAAGATTGTTGCGAAACCGGGGCATGTCACCCTAGAAGCACGAAAGTTATGTTCTTGAAACACCTTTTCGAGGTCCGAAATGTAGAAGTCGTCCATGTCTGGTTGTCAAGATACAAGGACTGTAGGGTCCATTCCAAGATAGTTGCAGATTCAGGGGCAAGCTATACAAAATACAGACTGGGGGCATGTTAGTATCCCCGAAGCGGAGTTCTCTCTTGTCAGCAAGTGTTCTTTCCTCCCGGTAGAACTCGAGGATTAAGACTCTCCCCACCAGAGTTGGTTGTGGGTCCTGGCATTTATTTTGTCAGGGATACTGGTGATATCAGTTCACTCTCCAACAGAAAGTCTGAGCATACTGCGCACATCTGCTATTCCCCAGCAAAGTTATATTCCCCAGCAGGATGCTACTTCAACAGGGTGTTTGGTTTGAGTTCCCGATTTCCCAGCAGGGTTGACTTCACCCTTCCAGCATTTATTTTGCTGGAATAATTTTATAGTACCCGGCTATCCCCAGCGGAGTTGGCATTATATCTTTAGCATTTATTTTGCTGAAGCAGTTTCTGTATCTTAGCAGTTCAGGCAGAGAGAGTTCTTGCTCAAATGAATTACCAAACGTTCAAGATTTTGGCATGAGATATTCAATGATAATGTCAGTTTCGACAGTATTCCCCACCAGAGTTGCCAGGATAAATCTCTCCTTGTCCCCAAGCAGAGTTATTTGTCATCGACAGGTTCCATGAATCAGAATGTCAGAGGCCACCGCCGGTTATCAGAGCAGGCGTCCGATAGTTGGTTTCCAGATATCCCCAGTGGGGTCCATCTCAAAGTCGCTGTCACGTCAGTGCTAAGAAGTTTGTGGGTTGGGATCCATGGAGAACTAAGTCCTGACATGGACAAGATTTATTCTCAGCAGAAAAGATGTAGTCCTTACGTGGACAAATCAAGATGAGATCAGTGTCCTGACGTGGACAAATCAAAGAGATTATTATTCCTAACGGGGAGAAGTGGGTCCTAACGTGGACGATGTAGTCCTTACGCGGACATATCAAATTGGATTCCTTACGTGGAAAGAGATGATTCCTTACGTGGAAAAAGATAGTTTCCTTACGTGGAAATGACGACATTCCTGACGTGGAAAGATTGGAGTCCTTACGTGGACAGATTAAGATGGTGTTCCTGACGTGGAAAGGTGGGTCCTAACGTGGACGATGTTCTCCTTACGTGGAAAGACAATGTTTCCTTACGTGGAAAGAAGATGGTTTCCTTACGTGGAAAGACGAATTTATTCCTAACGTGGAAAGGAAGAGGTGATTCCTAACGTGGAAAAAGTGGAGTCCTTACGCGGACAGATTAAGATGGTGTTCCTGACGTGGAAAGGTGGGTCCTAACGTGGACGATGTTCTCCTTACGTGGAAAGACAATGTTTCCTTACGTGGAAAGAAGATGGTTTCCTTACGTGGAAAGACGAATTTATTCCTAACGTGGAAAGGAAGAGGTGATTCCTAACGTGGAAAAAGTGGAGTCCTTACGCGGACAGATTAAGATGGCATTCCTTACGTGGAAAAATGTAGTCCTGACGCGGACAAAGTGGAAAGAAAGTGATGACTCCTTACGTGGATAGATTGAGTCCATACGCGGACATATCACAAGTTATTCCTTACGTGGATCAGAGCATTCCTAACGTGGAAGAAAAAATAGTTATTCCTAACGTGGAAGAAGAATAAGTATTCCTAACGTGGAAAGAAAGCGTGTTTCTTACGTGGAAGAGAAAGAAAAGTTTCAGTTCCTTACGTGGAAAGATTGAGATTCCTTACGGGGAAAGATTGAGATTCCTTACGTGGAAAGATTATGATTCCTTACGTGGAAAGATGTAGTCCTTACGCGGACATATCAAAAGTGAATTCCTTACGTGGAAAGAGTGGAGTCCTTACGTGGACAGATTAAGAAGGTGTTTCCTTACGTGGAAAAGTTTAGTCCTGACGTGGACAGATCAAGGTTTCAGGTCCTTACGTGGAAAGATCAGAGTCCTTACGTGGACATATCAAGAGCATTCCTTACGTGGAAGAAAAATGGTTTCCTTACGTGGAAAGACGAGTTTATTCCTTACGTGGAAAATAGATTGATTCCTAACGTGGAAAGAAATGGATTATTCCTAACGTGGAAGAGTTTAGTCCTGACGCGGACAGATCAAAGAAGTTATTCCTAACGTGGAAGAAGAAGATAGATTCCTTACGTGGAAAATTTAATCCTGACGTGGACGGATTCAGAAGAAGAAGTATGCCTAACGTGGAAAGAAGGTGTGTTCCTTACGTGGAAGAGAAAGAGAAACTTCAGGTCCTTACGTGGAAAGATGGGAGTCCTTACGTGGATCAATCAGAAAATGGTTCCTTACGTGGAAAAATTGGGGGTCCTTACGTGGACAGATGCAAGAAAAGTTGAGTCCTGACGTGGACAGGTTCAGAATCAAAAGTTGTATTCCTTACGTGGAAAGATTGGCGCCCTGACGCGGGCATGTCAAGTAAGATTGGAGTCCTTACGTGGACAGATTGATATAGTTCTCCTTATGTGGAAAGGAGATTGCTCCCTGACGTGGAAAGATGAAAGGGTTAGTCCTGACGTGGACAAATGCAGAAGAAATGATTCCTAACGTGGACGATGTTACTCCTAACGTGGACGATGTTATTCCTAACGAGGACAAGTGTTACTCCTAACGTGGAAGAGTGTTATTCCCAACGTGGACGATTCAGTTTATGGAAATGCAGACGAATTATCCCCAGCGGAGTTGCCGAGATTTTTCTGGGTTAGCAGCAAGTGGAGTCCTAACGTGGACAGGTTTTAGTTGAGATTTCTTCGTATTAACGACAGACAGAGTC
The DNA here is from genome assembly GCA_963859935.3 of Lathyrus sativus. Classification (NCBI taxonomy): domain Eukaryota; kingdom Viridiplantae; phylum Streptophyta; class Magnoliopsida; order Fabales; family Fabaceae; genus Lathyrus; species Lathyrus sativus. The sequence continues at coordinate 413,655,629 of OZ012741.1, read as the reverse complement.
CTAACGTGGACAAGCAAGCAATCTGTTATGACAGAATCCTCTTCAGAACGATGAAGATAATCCCCCAGCACAATCGTGCGAGATCAGTGGGTTGCTGTAACAGTCAGATTCAGCTGATGAATGTCATTCCTCAAGCAGGAGCGCAATTTAGTTTTGCGGTTGGCAAATTTCTGGTTTCACTAGTATTCAACCGTCTCGTACCGCGAATGTCTGAAGGCTCCGGGCTCTTCATCCAATCGGGTCCAAGTCGCTTGAATAGGGGCAGCTGTTGCACCCTAAAATTTGCCCAACCATATTCCTTGGTTTATGTTTCATTATCATTAGCATTTGCATATAGAGTCATGTACATAGACTAACCATTTGCATAGCATAAGCATAGCAAGTCATTCAACAGGGGGCCAATCATTATTCTCATCTCCAGAGGCCTATCAAGAGGTTATTATCCCAATTCAATCATATTCAAGTCATCAGAAAAGAATTTGAAAGCAAAGAGTTCAGCAGATCAAGCCTTGAGTCCATCTCCTAGCTGAGGGTGTTTGAGGATCAATAAGAGGGTTATGAGCTATGAAATGAAGACATGGAGGGGATCTAGACATCTTGAGAGACTTATAAAGTCATTTGGAGAAGAAAACAAGTTATTGATGAAGGCACAAGAGCTATAGTTGAAGACAGTCAACTAGGGTTTCATCTGGGTCAACCCTAGGTCAACCCTAGGTCAATTGACTGACTAAAAAAGGCATTCAAGGCTATTGGAGAGATGTGGGGATCAATATTGAACATATGAAGAAGGATATGGAGATATGACAAGGAGAATTCAAGAGAAATCAAGGAGAAGAGGAGTTACTAAATTAGGGTTTCTCTGTAAAATCCCCTAGTTTAGGTCAAATTTCCAAGCAAGATAAGTCAAAATGCTAGCTTCAAATGGCTTCTTGGCCAACATGAAACTTGTAGAGGATCTCAAGACCTTTAATTTGAGTGGTGGAAGACTTCAAGGAGATTTATAGAACTCAAGTTATGGTCCTTGCAAGTTACAGGTCATCTGGGGTGTCTGAACTTTTGTCTGTGAAAGTGACTTGACTTCCAAGCTAGTTTTGCCCCTCAAGGAGATTTCAAATGAATTCTTGGTCAACTTAAGAGTTGTTCCTCATTGTCTTAGCTTTCTAGAATGGTATGGTATGCCTTCATATGATGTGGAGAACTCAACTTATGGTCTTGACAAGCAAAGGGTATTTTGGGCATTTGTGAATTACAGGTCATTTTAACCTATACCCAAAACTCATACAAGGAGGCCTCAAATGGAAAAACTTACAACATCAAACTTGCTCCAAATGGGATTTTAAGTCTAGAAAGAAGGTCACAAGTTATTGGAGAAGCTCATAGCATGGAGTTGCATGATTGGTCAAAAGTTGAACTAAAAAGGCTTATAAAGTGAATAATTTCAAGTTGGAAAATGGTTTGGGAGATTTACAAGTCCAAATGGAGACTTCCAATATATGATTTTGAATGGAAAAACAATTCTAAGAACAATGGTTCACACACTTTTTTGAGTTTAGAAGGAAAAAATGAAGTTATCCATGGTTGCTTATCATTTAAGAAACATAATCAAAATGGATCAAAATTTGAAAACAAGGGAATGTGCAAGATGGATCTAGAATGTTCATTTGGGGTCTATATATTCATGAAATGTGCATTGATCAAGGGTTGGCCTCATTTGCACCAAGATTTCTCACAAAATTTCTCACACTTTTTCATTGAAGTTTCATCACAATTCTCTCAAATTCTTCATCAAGCTTCATCATAATCAATTCAATTCCACTCAATCATCATCATAGATCATAATTGAAGCAAAGTCTTGGTGTGAATCATTCATATTCGAGTGCTTTTCTCAAGAATCTCAAAACTACAAGTTCAAGTGGATTGCATGATTCAAGCAAGGAAACTCCAAGTTTGTGCATACAGAAGCAAGTTCCTCAAGGATTGATCAAGATTCATCACTTGGAAGCCTCAGATCTTCCATTTCCATAGCTGTTTCTCAAGATTTCTTACAAGGTAAGTTTTCTATCACACTACTTGATCTAGTTAATTTGGCATGATGTAGTTAGTTTAGATGCAATCTAGGTGGTTAGGAGATTAGTTTAGGTGAGTTTGGAACGATTTGGTGAGGTTTGTTAACAGGTGCCATAATCTGTTGGTGTTGATATCTCTTAGATTAGGGTGTTATAATCGTGGCTTGATAGCATAGGTTAACCTCCATTAGATGTAGTTTAAGTTAGGCTAGGTTTGAGGAAGTTTGGTGATGATGCATACCAGTGCATTTCAATGGAGGCAGGATGTTGATCCATTCGAATTGGTTGATGTGGCGAATTTCAAAGTGAATTGAGATCATAAGATTGTAGAGGGAGAGATTTGGAACAGTTTTCATGTTTGCAGCATGAGGATTGGTTGCGTGTATGATGAGAACGAAGAAGTGGAAGGTAGGTCGTGCATGGCTGCCATGGAGAAGATAAAACCCTAGGTTGCAGGTTTGTTTGGGGAAGACGTAATCAGGACCATTCATTGGGCCTTAGACCTTTGACTGAGGGTAAGATCTGATGGCTGTAGTTCAATCTGAATTGGAGGGAGATTACTCTGGCCCTAAACGCACCGTTTCATTAATTGAAACGGGCGGGCCTGAGTTGGATTGTTAATCACACCCCCAATGTGAGCCCAATTCCAGGTTTCAACGTGATTTTGGTTTCTCTTCATACCCCCCCTGGCGCTTTCTTTTATTTCTTATATTGCTGAAGTTTTCTGGGCCTTAACCAAATGCTAAGCGCACCTCCTATCATTGGCCCATTGTGATTCTGAACTGGGGCGAGTTACTCTTCTAACCCCCTCTCTCATTTTATTTTCAATTTTATTTTTCTTATTCCATTCTAATTTTTGCCATTTTCACAAAATCATAAATAATTCATAAAAAATGCTTTTTAATTCATTCTTTTTACCATGTTTTCATTAGAATGTCTAGAATATTATAGGAAAATAAAATTTCATTTTTAGTTTTATTTCATATATTTTACATATTTTCTAAATAAATAGCATAATAAATAGTTACATTTCATGCATCATTTTCATGATTTTTGTTCTCTCACATGCTTTAATATTTTTTGATCATTCTTTTCATATTGTTTAGATGAGATGTTAAGCTTGTAGAAATATTTTAGTTCACATTTTTAAGAGTTAATTTTAGGTGATTAATAAATGCTTGAATATCATGATCAAAACTAGGGTTTTTAGGTGACAACTTAGGAAGTTCAATTTTCTCCCTTAGGACTTAGGGCTTGAATAGATTAGTTATGGGACTATATGGGCTATGGGTAGCTATTAGATCCCTTAGAAAAATTTAGGACTCCCCTACTGATATTATTACTGTCTGTATATCTGCTGTCTGGTGTGGTGTGCCCTCTGGGGATTGTTGATTGTTTGATTGGGTATTGGGTTTGTCTGGGGCCCTGGGGAAGCTGAAGATTTGTAGAGATGAAGCTATTGGAGATTCAAAGATTGAAGACCAACTGTCAGAGTTGAGGATGAGTTTCTTGCTATCAGTTGCTGAGGAGACTAGGGTTTAGGAGCTAGGCAGAGCTCTAGATTAGAATGATTGTTTCTCAAACATGGATTGCCTTGTCTGCATCCATTCTTCTCTGTGATTCAGAGTCTCTCTAAGACACTCACCCCCTTCCTTTGGAAGGCTTGGTGATAGTGTCTATGAGATAGAACTCTTGAGAGAAAATGTCTCTTGTGTTAGAAGCAGTCTGTTCACCACCCTTGGTAGTCAACTGATTGCTTAACACCCAATTCACTCTTGTGACTAATCCCTCATCCTGGAGGTTTGAGCTTGAAGAAAAGCCATTGCAGATGGAAGACTGATGATCCAAGCCCTTGTCTGAAGGCCATGAAGATGGAGATTGATGCTTGTTGAAGCCTGTAACTGATTGGAGATTGCTTGAAGCCAGTTGTTGAGCCAGAGCTGCTGAAGCTGTTTATTCTTTTGCTGTATTTCATTTGCTCATGTATTGATTGGTTTTCTGAACTGTATTGTTTGCTGTTTACCCTGCTGGGTTGAAAGTGAAGCCTGGTCACTTTTGCCTATTGTTTTCTAGGTTCGAGGTTGAGTGGGACTCCCTTGCCTCGCTTGTACTGCTGCATCCATGCATTTTACTGTTTTACTGTATATATCTGATATTGTTTCTGTTTCTGCCTATCCCGTAGGATCTCTGTTTCTCTCTGTGCAAGAGAGGAGCATGATAGACACTAGGTCTTAACCCATGCATGATAACATTAGGTTAGTTTGTTTCCCTTCGCAACCGTAGGTTAGAGTTCTGTCTCTTTCTTTCTCAAAACAAACAGAAAAACACATAAAGATTTCAAACACAATAAAAGACTTCTTCCGTAAAAGAATGTGAACTCACCAAAACATCATTTTTGTCCTCTTGGACTGCTAATCAGAAAAAACCTTTTTCAGAAGGAATAAAATCAACCAGGACAGACTTGTGTCGTACGTGGCCCGAACTACGTTTGCTCTGATCTTCCATGCTGTGTGGAAGTACGTAGGCATAGGATGAGATATCCTAGCGAGCAACCTTCCCCTCCTTTCCCGTAGGTAGGCGAACTACGTTGACTCTGATTTCTCGTTCCAGACGAGAATACGTAGGCATAAAGTGCGATACTTTGCCGAGTCATTTTTATTTTCATTTTATTTTCTTTTTAACCCTCGACCTATAGTTTAGATAGAATAACAATCCATACCCGAAAACAAGCGTGGATCCCATCGAGTACGATGGACGTGAGGGGTGCTAATACCTTCCCCTTGCGTAACCGACTCCCGAATCCAGGTTTTGGTTGCGACGACCATACCTTTCCCGTGTTGTGCGAGGTTTACTCTGAGCGTTTCCTTTCCCTCCCGTGGGATAAATAACGCACGGTGGCGACTCTTCTGTTCAGCCGGCGCCGATTTTCGCAGTAGCGACAGTACCTTAACACCACCTTGGCCTTATATAGGACGTAGTGTGGGAACTATATGGGAGCAGTCCTACAATGGTTGCTACGTGATACTACACTTAAATGAGGTTCTCTTGAGAATATTATTGGCCCCCGAGTCAGTTGGAAGGTTGATAATATCCGAAAGATGGACTGATGACTTTGGGCACTTCTTTAGAACCTCGTTCTACAGGTACAACTACCCTATAGTACATACCTTTTGGGAAGGGTAGACCTTAACTCCATTCATTGTTCCTCAAACCTAGGACCTTTGTGTGTATTTGTGCTTTGCATCCATAAAGCATCATATTATTCCTTGTTTCAAGGAATTCAACAGTCCTTTGCAAATTTAAAAGGTCTTACATTTTAAAGTCTAAAATTTTTTTCCCCAGCTTTTTCTAAAAAACATTTGCAATCGACCGTCGAAATTCTTGAAACCATTGCATGGCATTAGCATCACATTTTTGCATTGCATTCCCCCCAGTTCTCATTCTCGGTTCTCTCGTCTTCCAGTGTCTCTTTGAGTCGTCAAGCTGATTCCTCGACACAGATATTGGACTAGAGCTAACTATAGACTCTAGATGTCAGAACAAAAGGCATATAATGCAGAAATCCAAACGGAGATCGATGAGTTAAAATCAGGCATGACCAAGCTCACCGAGATGCTTCAAGTACTGATTGCCAGAGGAGAGCAACCTCAACAGATTATCTTCCTAAAAGCCAATGTTTCAGACATGATGACTCATCTTTGTACTGATTTAGTCACTAGACCTTTTGTTTCTCGTTGTTTGCACTTTCCTTATTCTTATTAGCTGTTTGCCTTCAAATTATGTTTGTACTTTTATTAATGAACTGAGCATTGAAACTTTTGGTTTAATTCATTTTATCTATTATTTGCATCGTTATGCTTTATCTTTCAAATATTTACTTCTTGTCCAAATTTTTGATATGAAAAGATTGAAGGGAGGATGACGAAAATGTTATACCCATAACTACTGTCAGTATGCTTTCAATCAAACTTTGTTGATGATGTAAGGCATTGTTTCAACTCCCCAAACACTAGAGAAATAAGGAAGCTATCCCCTTGTCACCCTTTTCGAGCCTAGAAGTTGGAGTTTCTTTCTTTACAAAAAAAATCGCAATCTTAACCTTGGGATGGGTAGTTCTCAGTTAACTTGGTTGTGTGTTCATACAATACACCTTTCATACAAAGGTCGCACTCACAATTTTCCTTCACACACAACAAGTAAGTGTCGAAGATGTTTTTTAATCAGAAGCCGATGATGGTTCGCCGTGATCATTAAGCTAGGCAGTCACTTTCTTCCAAAAAAAATCATAAGAAAAAGCCCGCTAAGTCAAAACCTATGAAGGAGACTTAGGCAAAACTGGGGCATCCCGCTGACTGTGCACTTTAAAAGAAACAGTTTAGGAAAAAGTTAGGGATAACAAAAAAGAGGAGATCTTTAAACCCTTCACTCTGTAAATCCTCAATTGTCAAAATGACCAAATGTTATGGGGAATAAGTGGCTGCCTTTTCATATGTCCCTTGTATTTGGAACCATCATTGCTACCTGTCGCTACTGCGAAAATCGGTGTCGGCTGACAGAAGAGTCGCCACCGTGCGTTATTTATCCCAACAGAGGGAAAGGAAACGCTCGAAGTAAACCTCACAAAAAAACGGGGAAAGGTATGGTCATCGCAACCAAAACCTGGGTTCGGGAGTCGGTTACGCAAGGGGAAGGTATTAGCACCCCTCACGTCCGTCGTACTCGACGGGATCCACGCTTGCTTGGTTTGTCTACAGGATGCAAAACAATCTATCTACGGCTGCTAAATCTAAACGGAAGGGAATTGACTCGATAGAGCGTCGCACTCTATGCCTACGTATTCTCAAGAGAGAAAGTCAGAGTCAACGTAGTTCGGGACTACAGGGAAATTGGCTCGCCAAGACCTCGCGTCTTGTGCCTACGTACTTCCACACTGCATGGAAGATCAGAGCTTACGTAGTTCAGGCTAACTACGGCTAAACAGAGTGTTCTCACACAACAGTGAGAAATTCATCTGGTTTTACAGGTACGGGAACCTATGGGAAAAACTACGGTCTGGTCTCAAATGCACAAGGGCAAGAGAAAGGGATAACAATCAGTCGTCAGCGGGAAAGTCTCGATCGCACAGCAGCGAGAGAACAAAAGGTTAGTTGTTAGTGTGCTCGCTAGGATATCGCATCCTATGCCTACATATTCTCGTCTGGTACGAGAAATCAGAGCAGCTGTAGTTCGGCTACTTCGGGACCACAACTCAAATCTCGTTTCATTAATTTCTTGAAAAAAGATTACAATGATTGAATACGAGGAAAGAAACTCCTAGAAAATACTATCCTATCCATCTATAATGGAAAATCAAATGAAAAAAATAGTCCCCTAACAAGTGAACTTCTAAACCTATCCCTAAAAAGGTGAAATAAACTCTAGGAAGAAGAATATCTAAGAGAAAAATATTAAATCTATGAACTAATATTTTTATATTCTTTTTCTCAATATTTCTTTTCTCTTTTCTTTTTTTAAAACATTTTTCATATATTTTTTCTATATTTTTTTCTCTATTTTTCAATATTCTTTCACATATTTTTCTCTTTTCTTTTCTTTTTTCAAAATATTTCTTCAATATTCTTTCTCCTCTTCTTTTTTTTTTTAATATTTCTTTTTTTTCAAATCATTTTCCATATATTTTTTCTATATTTTTTTCTCACTATTTTTTCTATATTTTTTTCTTCCTCAAATGTATTCTTTTTCTTTATTATTTTTTCTCCTAAACAAAATAAAATAAAGAAAAGAAACAAAGGGGGGGAGGGGTACACTGCAGTTACAGGGGGAGTGTATCAGCAAAAAAAAAACAATTGGAACTGGGCCTAGCCTAGCAAAAACGTAAGGAAAAAAGAAAAAACAGGAGGGGGTGCGGATGTAAACGGAGTGTGTGATCCAGGAAAATGTTGGGCTCAGGCCCACTTCACCAAAGTGACACACGGCAGGGGGGGAAAGTAAGAAGCGGAGGGTGTATGTAGGAAATTCCAATGGGCCTCGGAGCCCAATCCATGGCCATGTATCTTCTTTCATCACTCAGACTAATCAAAACCCTAAATGCCTCTCCTCTCTCAGTTCACTGTTCACCAAGGCCTAGCAGCGCCATTCTCCTCAATCAGACCCTCTCTCAGTCCAAACCTCTCTCTCACCACCTTAGATTTTTTCAACCTCACTTCTCAAATCCCAACCTTCGGATCCTTTCTTCGTAACTCTCCTTCTAAACAAACTCATATGCATCCTTATTCCACAGCAATACATCCTGAGTCTACCAACGAAATAGCAGCAATAATACCAGTGACTTAAGCTACCTCACGGCTCGGCGGAGAAAATTCTTGAAGATAACTGAAACTAAACAGAACCTGGATCTAGAGGTGGCTTTAGCATTTTTGCATGAGGAGTGACGAAGATCTTCGCGCCTCGTTAAATTCGTGAGTTCTTGAGGAACATTTCTGGACTTCCTGACAAATATTTGAAGAACATTGGGGAACTCATATGAAGGTTATGGTGAACGCAACAAATCTTGTTCCCAGGTTGAAGGTGCTTTAAAGAATCTGGGTGGAAGTTCGCTCTCGTTGAAGATCTGCGCGTTTGGTGATTCCTGGAGAATCTTCATGAAGGTGAAGCAACAACGAACACGATGAAGGTTTCTTGAAGGCGATTTTAAGACCTTTCCTGGATGAAGGTGTTCGTGGCTTTTCTGGCGAAGATCTGGAAATTTGGATGAAGGTTGTTCGCTGAAAGTGTGACGAGCGACGATGTGAATCTACGAAGATTGTTCGCTGATGAAGCTTGAAAGCGTTTATGGTTTATTTCGGAAATGATGAATGTTTGAAGATTCTGGGAAATCTTTGACGATTATGGTTAACAATGATTGTTAATGGTGAGTTGGTGATTGTTGAAGATTTAGATCGGAGAAGATAAACGATGATTCTGGTGGAAAAATGATTCCTGATGGTGATCGGTGATGATGATTAGCGAATCGGATGATGATAGATTGAAGGAGGAGGTTGAAGATTCGCGGTGGTTTCTGGAGATTGAGATGATGAACACGAAAAGAAACTGGAAAAGGATGAAGATCGTATGAATTTTTCGGTTAGGGTTTGAGTTTTCAGGTGACTGTTACGGCGGCCGGAGGGAGTTAGGGTGGTCAGAGGTGGGAGGTTAGGGTGGTCGGAAGTTGAGGGTTATGGTGGTTGCATGGCCGTCGGCCATGCAACCGGTGGAGCTCCGGCGAAGGTTGGGGTGCAGACAGGTGTCAAGGGAGGAGCTGCATGGCAGCCATGTGTGGTGTTACGTGTGAGTTCAGAGTGAAAATGGAATTGTGACGTGGTTCTCCCCTGATTTACACGCGTGGAGCCCTTTAAATAGTGACACAAGTCACTGCAATTTCTAGATTGAAAAAAAACGAAAATGGACTTGAAATGATCTTGGGCCTCCAACCTGCACTGGGCCCACCGAATTTGGCCTGAACAAAATCTGAATTAAAGTGAATTAAACCCCCTTAAAAAGCTGATTAAAACTTAAATGAACACCTAATTAACTAATTAAAACTTCAATTAAAACTTAAATGAAAATTAAACTAATCTAGATCCTAATTAAATCTGATAAATCCTAATTAACATCTAAACAACCTATTAAGACCTAATTAATCTAACTAAATCTCAATTAAACCTAAAAAGAGAATTAACCTAAAAACTCTATTAACTCTAATTAATTTCTAAACTAACAATAAAATTCTAATAATTCCACCAATCTAAAAACTCTAATAATTCTCTATTAAATTTCTTATTAAATCTTTAACAAAATTTATACTATTTATTTAAAAGAAAATCTATATTCTATTAAAACTATATATAAAAAAACTATTAAAACCCTAAAAACTCTATAAACTCTAAAAAAAGAATTTAAAGCTATTAAAAAACTATTAATATTCTATATTATTCTAAAATGATTTTAAAGCTATTAAAAATATAAAGAAAATCTATTTAAATTCAAAAAAATCTATAAGCCTATTTAAAATATAAATATCTATTTAAATTTATAAAAAGGCTATTAAATCCTAAAAAAAATGCAAACAAAGGCAAATAACCATCATAACAGAGAGCGCGAGACCAGATCGAAACAAACGGTAACCCGGACACCAAAAAAACTCAAAAATCACTGCATAAACTGAAAACACCCAGGAGGCGCGCGACTTCTCAAAATAACCTTCGATTATCCGAATCGGTCTGAGATACCCGAAAAGCGACAACAGGGCTGTAATCCCGATAAAATCACCATGATTGAGAAAATGCACTATATGCAGTATGTAAATGCTAATGCGAAATGCGTCGAAACATCGAGCCAGATACGGGACCCGGTTGGTCAAATTTTAGGGTGCAACAGCTGCCCCTATTCAAGCAGCTTGGACCTGAATGGTTGAAGAGCGCCCAGCCTTTAATTATTCAAAGGTAGAAGATGGTTGAATATAAATGGAACCCTGGAATTTGCCAACCGCAAAAATAAACTGTGAAGCTGCTTGAGAAATAGCGTCTAATAAACTGAAGTCTGGTTGTCACGGCAACAACTGGTCAATTATCTGATAAATTTTCTGCTGTTTGTTCAACATCAATCACCCGTGTGACGCCACAGGCACTGATTCTTCGGAAGAATGCTTCAAAAAAGCAAACACCTTCCCATCTGTTATGGGATCTTTTCTGTCGACTCATGGTTCACGGCGAACCTGAGGAAACTCTCCTAGGGAATTCTGAATTGAACTGCCTGGCACCTATTTCGACGAAGGCGGCAGCTTCAGACGTTCGATATGTGTCAATCTTTGTTGTTGTTTTTTCCCGATTGCTGACGTAACAACCAAATGTGAAGAAATCACTCCGCTGATGGAGAAAGAGAAGCTTAACCAAACAACTCTGCAGGTGAACAAATTCGAAGGCCAATAGGTAACCATCCTGGTCTATGTTTCGACATGCGTATGCTTGAAATGATGCAATGCCCTATATGACATGTTAATGTTATGCGTTTGTAACTGCAATGCCCCGTACGGCATGAATATGCTATGCGTTTTGATAGATGCAAATCTAACGATATATGCAAATGCTAATGTAAGCTCTAGCTGCCAGAGAACACCAGGTCTACAAACCGTCTGGCAAAATAAATGCCGGAGGCAAAGACAACTCCACTGAAAGTAACCTGGTATCACAGAATCATCCCAGCAAAATAAATGCTGGAAAAGGGAAACCAAATCCGCTGGGGATAACCATCCTGCTGGAGAAATGGAAAAGCAACCCTGCTTGGGGAGAAAGAAAAAACAACCCTGCTTGGGGATGCTCTCTTCAAATCATTGACAACTGATTGTGCTCTGTGGGGATTGACCCGAACTGGGGTTGATTGCGCGCAGCACGTTGCTGGAAATGCCCCTATTATCGAGGATATCAGTCTTAACCTGCTGAGGATACTCCTGATCCTACTCTGATGCGGGATAGCAATACAATCTCAATTCTTCTGGGAACAATACACAACTTTCAACTGCTGAAAAGGAGTAATTCTGACTTAACAACGTCCATACGGTATTCAACATTAATCGGGGAACTGGTATCCATTAAGCTTCGTATCGGGAAACGTGACAACATTACTGTATCAGGTATTTACACATTTTTTGGTTTTTTAGGATAACAACGGGTTATTAACAAGATGGAAAATACTAGACGAGGACTAGCATTCAAAGGTAGACTACCAGGCGAGAACTGATAGCAAAATAGATTAGGAAATTTGAACGAAAATTGGTTTTTATGTTTTGAACGTCAAACGGGGCTGACTGGATATAGGCAAAGAAACAGACAACCAGGCGAGAACTGGCTGAAAGCTGACATGTACCAGACGAGAACTGATACAACAATAGGTTAAAGAAATGAAAACAACCAGACGAGAACTGGTTGGAAGTTGACATGCATCAGGCGAGAACTGATGTTTACGGGAAGCAAATCGACAATACGATAACTAGTTAAAAGAAAGGCAGTACCAGGAGAGAACTGGTATTTACGGAAAAAGATCGACAATACGATAACTGGGTTAAACGAACACAGGTACCAGGCGAGAACTGGTATTTACGGAAGCATGGGCCAGACGAGAACTGGTCACCGGTTTGCCAGGCGAGACCTGGGCTTTGGAAATGACTTGGTTACGAAGTTCTGACACGTAACAAATTTAAACTGTAGGATAACAATCCACCGTCGACACGGCTCTTCTTATTTGAAAGGTTCAGGTTTTTGATAAGGGTATTGACACGATTCCCCGATACTCAACTCTTGCTGGGGATAAACAGGCTGGCTTGAACAACTTGCCCCAGTGCACTTCAACTTGCCCCAATCCCACTCTTGGGAATATTGCTCTGAACAACTCTCTACGGGACGACCTCGAGATTATTTACCCCGGTATCTGTACGACAAAAGGATTCAACCTCAATCAAACAATTCTCAACCCAGTTGGTCTCAATACTCTCTGCGGTGACTTTTCCCCTGAATGAGCGTGTAAGCGACTTAACCTGATCTGATTATTCACCTGAAGTCTCTGTTTTCAGATCTCAACATTCTGTATAATTACCCCTGATTAGCTCTCGAGAAGATTCCCTTTTTGATCAACTGCTTCTCAAATAAACTGCCCCTGATCAACTGCTGCTTCGGGACTTGTCCGCAGACTAACTGATACTGAACTTACTGGAATATAATGCCCCTGATTCACAGGTCTTCACAACATACACCATCCTGGTTCAGACTGCTGAATTAGCCAGTCCTGTTTGATTATTCCCTGTTGGAATTTCCTCCATGTCAACCACTAGCCTGCAATTAAAACTGTCTATTTACGAATGGTAATCTTAATGCAGTGGTTATGCAGATTTGGAAAAATTTGAGTTGTCACTCATTTACATGCTATGATTGTGAGTGACGAATGAACCTAAGCTCAAACGTGGTGCTTACGTGGTCAGTGAAAAATACAACAAGGATGTGACTAGCAAGTCAGGAAGGAGTCAGGTTACTCAACCTTATCGTAATGCGCTTTCAGAATAAACCCTACCTCAATTAGGTCTTTTAAGGGTTGTATCGTGGTCGGGTTCACGGTTCGTGAAACAAAGGATATTTGGCTCAAATTTTGATTTGTACCCACCCCTTCTACGTGATGATCTCCGATCCTAAAGTTCAGTTAACTTGGCACAAGCGCTCGCCTCTTCGAGAGGTATGTTGAATGGTAAGAACCACAACTAAGGAACTCACAAGGCTTTTCCGGAGTGATAGTTACTCCTTCTTCGCTTTCGGTGTCTGTGTACACGACTTTGTGACTCGCTGGGGGGAAAATTTCTATTGATATCCTTGCTTTTCGTTCTTTTGATTCCCTAATTTTTGCCTGGACTGACTCCTTTTGAGCTCTTTTCGTTTTTTCGTTTTCTTTTTGAAGTCCAGCGGGATGCCCTGATTTTTGCCTAAGTGTTAGTTTTCCAGCTTTTTCCTTCTTTTCACTTAGCGGGCTTTCTTTCTTCTTTCTTTTGGAACAAAGTCGAGTGACACTGGTTGTCTTGATTGCTCCGAAAGGATTGTAACTGTCTCACTCCTGATTGGTGAGGTTTAACCACTTGAAAGGTATAAACTGATTGGTCCTCGAAAGACAATACTCCTCTGTAAGACTTGAATGCTCGGTCAAGCTAACTGTTAACTACCCTGCCCCGGGTTAAGATGTGAGGGTTTGAAAGTCCGAAAAAACTTCTACTTCCTGGCTCGAAGTGGTTAACAAGGGACTAACTCCTTATATCTCCAGTGTTTAGGGATTTGAAACAATGCCTTGTACGTCATCGGTAAGGTCTTATCTGAAAGCATACGATCATCGGTTATGAGTTTAGTTTTGTCATCCTCCCTCCAATCTTTGCTAGTCACAGTGATAAAGTGAAGTGAATAAAATGCAAGTGTCAATGCAATGCAGTAAATGAGCAACAGCGACATGATTAATTCAAAAAAATGCATAGTCACTTTATTATTATTACCATTCGAAACGTACAATGTTTAAAAGCAGGTAGTAACTAACAGAAAAGAAACTACAAATGCAAATGATATAAAGTCTGAGGACTGCCAATGCTGAGGCGCCCGCCTGTCTGAATCACTGGCTCCTTTGCTGGGGAATACTTTTCGAGTCTACGAGCTTAGACAACCTAGCGGTTGGTATGAACAAACAGAAATCCTTCTCGAAAGGAAATGCGATCTTGGTCAATCAACTGTTGTACTTTCGCCTGAAATGCTTTACAATCTTCCGTTGAATGCCCTGGGGAGCCACGATGGTAACCACACTGAACGTGGGGATTGTACCCAGGAGGGTAAAGTTCTGGAACTGGCTTAAGAGCTTTAGGTTCCACCAAAGAACTCTAGATCAAAGATGGTAGCAGCTGGCTATACGGCATAGGCACTGGGTGAAAAGGAGCTTTCCTTCGTTCCAAGTTGTTGCGAGGCCTGTTTTGATTCTGACGTTGATTCTGATAACCTCGACCACGAGTTCGCTGATTTGCAATGGAAGCGACATAAGATTCCTGATATGGTGCCCTAGGCACGGCTGTCTGTTCAGTGTAACAAGCCACAGGAGGTACTGATCTCTGATAAGATGAAGAACCAATAAAATTCACTGATTCGCTTCGAGGATATTCAACCTTTGGCATGACTGCATTGATCACAACTCCTTCTTCATTCTGATAGTCACAAGGATATTCAGTTTCACCAGCTTGATCGTTTGAAGTAATCTGGATTTTCCCGATTCTTATGGCATACTCAAGGCGTTCTCCTAATGTTACCACGTCAGAGAAACTTAACGAAAGTCCGAGCAATCTTTCGAAGTACGGATCTTGTAGGGAATCTACAAACATGCTCGTTAACTCTCGGTCCAAAAGCGGTGGATGCACTCTAGCAGCAAATTCTCTCCATCTTTGAGCATACTTCCTGATAGGTTCATTGTTCTCTTGAGACAGTTCTTGCAACTGCATGCGATAGGGAGATATGTCTAGGTTATAATCGTACTGCTTCAGAAAAGCTCTGGCTAAATCCATCCATGACTGAATCTGATTCCTCTCTAACTGCATATACCACCTCAAAGATGCCCCAGTCAGACTATCTTGAAAGCAATGGATCATCAATTTGTCATCTCGCACAAACGAAGTCATTCTTCGACAGGACATCATCAAATGTTGCTTCGGACAGCTATCTCCCGTGTACTTCTCAAATTTCGGCACTTCGAACTTATAAGGCAACACCAGGTCAGGAACCAAACACATGTCTACAGCATTCAGGTTAACAACATCTTTCACTTTCAAAGCTTTCATTCCTTCTTCCAACGCTCGGAGTTTTCTATCCGTCTCAAGAGCTCTTGGATCTACGGTCCTGGCTATTGGAATATCTCTTCGGTAATTCAACACAGGGAAAACAACACCTTGATTGTTAACAGGAGGAGGACGTTCATTTCGGGCAACAAACTGCTCATGTCGACCTCGGTTCTCAACGGAAGGCTGTACAACTTGGTCTGTAGTAACGTTGTTCGCTTGCGGGAAGTCTTCCATGGAATCATACAGAGGGTTGGACGTCATAGTGAACCCTGTCAGGGTATTAGGGGACTGGAAATTGCCTTCAGACATAGCTACCAATAATCTTCAGCTGACTTCAATGCTCGATTCTTCTCAAATCTACTCAACCCCTAGGTAGGTCTTCTGACAATCAACAGCTGCTCAGTCCAAACTCCGGGTAATCACCTTCAGGAAACAAAGGCTGGATCAGAACTCTGGCTAACTGGAGGATGATAGGCAATATGATGCAACACTGTTATGCACATGATATGCAAGATGCAGCAAACAACGGGATCACAGCCCCCACACAATCTGAATACTGCTGAGCTGCTGACGGAGTATGTTTGCTCTGAAGAGAAGACCAAAATAACGGGTAGGTTAGAAGTCAAGGTTCCTGCAAAAAAAAAACCCCCCCACTCACAGGTATGGACCTATATCTGTCAAGGTACGGCATCCTATGCGGTCGTCAGCGTCACAGACTTTCAAAACTGACGATACGATTCCCAGAAGGAGTGGCATCATCAAGTCTTGAAGAGGCCTCACTTAGCTAACTTCCAAATGATCGGCTCCCGGAGTCGACAATTCAGCTAACCAACAACCCCTTCGACCCAAAGGGTAGAAAAAGAAGTCAACCAGAAGAACCTCGTCCGAGTGTAGATTTCGCGGGACACTAATACAAGCAAAGCCGGTACGCGCCCACTAATCTCTACTCTAAGTCTAAGGTGCACTCAAGCCCAGGTCCGGCTTATCTCTCAATCATAGAACACCTGTCACACCCCAATAGCACAACAGCAACAGATAGTATCAATAAATAAGCCCCAATAGACAAGCAAACAAGCGCTAGGATTGACTCTATTAGGGGACGTTGGATCCCACATGCATGGGGAACTATCGCAGTCCCCAACAGAGTCGCCAGCTGTCGCTACTGCGAAAATCGGCGTCGGCTGACAGAAGAGTCGCCACCGTGCGTTATTTATCCCAACAGAGGGAAAGGAAACGCTCGAAGTAAACCTCGCAAAAAAACAGGGAAAGGTATGGTCATCGCAACCAAAACCTGGGTTCGGGAGTCGGTTACGCAAGGGGAAGGTATTAGCACCCCTCACGTCCGTCGTACTCGACGGGATCCACGCTTGCTTGGTTTGTCTACAGGATGCAAAACAATCTATCTACGACTGCTAAATCTAAACGGAAGGGAATTGACTCGATAGAGCGTCGCACTCTATGCCTACGTATTCTCAAGAGAGAAAGTCAGAGTCAACGTAGTTCGGGACTACAGGGAAATTGGCTCGCCAAGACCTCGCGTCTTGTGCCTACGTACTTCCACACTGCATGGAAGATCAGAGCTTACGTAGTTCAGGCTAACTACGGCTAAACAGGGTGTTCTCACACAGCAGTGAGAAATTCATCTGGTTTTACAGGTACGAGAACCTATGGGAAAAACTACGGTCTGGTCTCAAATGCACAAGGGCAAGAGAAAGGGATAACAATCAGTCGTCAGCGGGAAAGTCTCGATCGCACAGCAGCGAGAGAACAAAAGGTTAGTTGTTAGTGTGCTCGCTAGGATATCGCATCCTATGCCTACATATTCTCGTCTGGTACGAGAAATCAGAGCAGCTGTAGTTCGGCTACTTCGGGACCACAGCTCAAATCTCGTTTCATTAATTTCTTGAAAAAGGATTACAATGATTGAATACGAGGAAAGAAACTCCTAGAAAATACTATCCTATCCATCTATAATGGAAAATCAAATGAAAAAAATAGTCCCCTAACAAGTGGACTTCTAAACCTATCCCTAAAAAGGTGAAATAAACTCTAGGAAGAAGAATATCTAAGAGAAAAATATTAAATCTATTAGCTAATAATTTTATATTCTTTTTCTCAATATTTCTTTTCTCTTTTCTTTTTTTAAAACATTTTTCATATATTTTTTCTATATTTTTTTCTCTATTTTTCAATATTCTTTCACATTTTTTTCTCTTTTCTTTTCTTTTTTCAAAATATTTCTTCAATATTCTTTCTCCTCTTCTTTTTTTTTTTTAATATTTCTTTTTTTTTCAAATCATTTTCCATATATTTTTTCTATATTTTTTCTCACTATTTTTTCTATATTTTTTTCTTCCTCAAATGTATTTTTTTCTTTATTATTTTTTCTCCTAAACAAAATAAAATAAAGAAAAGAAACAAAGGGGGGGGGGGGGGGTACACTGCAGTTACAGGGGGAGTGTATCAGCAAAAAAAAAACAATTGGAACTGGGCCCAGCCCAGCAAAAACATAAGGAAAAAAGAAAAAATAGGAGGGGGTGCGGATGTAAACGGAGTGTGTGATCCAGGAAAATGTTGGGCTCAGGCCCACTTCACCAAAGTGACACACGGCAAGGGGGGAAAGTAAGAAGCGGAGGGTGTATGTAGGAAATTCCAATGGGCCTCGGAGCCCAATCCATGGCCATGTATCTTCTTTCATCACTCAGACTAATCAAAACCCTAAATGCCTCTCCTCTCTCAGTTCACTGTTCACCAAGGCCTAGCAGCGCCGTTCTCCTCAATCAGACCCTCTCTCAGTCCAAACCTCTCTCTCACCACCTTAGATTTCTTCAACCTCACTTCTCAAATCCCAACCTTCGGATCCTTTCTTCGTAACTCTCCTTCTAAACAAACTCATATGCATCCTTATTCCACAACAATACATCCTGAGTCTACCAACGAAATAGCAGCAATAATACCACTGACTTAAGCTACCTCACGGCTCGGCGGAGAAAATTCTTAAAGATAACTGAAACTAAACAGAACCTGGATCTAGAGGTGGCTTTAGCATTTTTGCATGAGGAGTGACGAAGATCTTCGCGCCTCGTTAAATTCGTGAGTTCTTGAGGAACATTTCTGGACTTCCTGACAAATATTTGAAGAACATTGGGGAACTCATATGAAGGTTATGGTGAACGCAACAAATCTTGTTCCCAGGTTGAAGGTGCTTTAAAGAATCTGGGTGGAAGTTCGCTCTCGTTGAAGATCTGCGCGTTTGGTGATTCCTGGAGAATCTTCATGAAGGTGAAGCAACAACGAACACGATGAAGGTTTCTTGAAGGCGATTTTAAGACCTTTCCTGGATGAAGGTGTTCGTGGCTTTTCTGGCGAAGATCTGGAAATTTGGATGAAGGTTGTTCGCTGAAAGTGTGACGAGCGACGATGTGAATCTACGAAGATTGTTCGCTGATGAAGCTTGAAAGCGTTTATGGTTTATTTCGGAAATGATGAATGTTTGAAGATTCTGGGAAATCTTTGACGATTATGGTTAACAATGATTGTTAATGGCGAGTTGGTGATTGTTGAAGATTTAGATCGGAGAAGATAAATGATGATTCTGGTGGAAAAATGATTCCTGATGGTGATCGGTGATGATGATTAGCGAATCGGATGATGATAGATTGAAGGAGGAGGTTGAAGATTCGCGGTGGTTTCTGGAGATTGAGATGATGAACACGAAAAGAAACCGGAAAAGGATGAAGATCGTATGAATTTTCCGGTTAGGGTTTGAGTTTTCCGGTGACTGTTACGGCGGCCGGAGGGAGTTAGGGTGGTCGGAGGTGGGACGTTAGGGTGGTCGGAAGTTGAGGGTTATGGTGGTTGCATGGCCGCCGACCATGCAACCGGTGGAGCTCCGGCGAAGGTTGGGGTGCAGACAGGTGTCAAGGGAGGAGCTGCATGGCAGCCACGTGTGGTGTTACGTGTGAGTTCAGAGTGAAAATGGAATTGTGACGTGGTTCTCCCCTGATTTACACGCGTGGCGCCCTTTAAATAGTGACACATGTCACTGCAATTTCTGGACTGAAAAAAAATGAAAATGGACTTGAAATGATCTTGGGCCTCCAACCTGCACTGGGCCCACCGAATTTGGCCTGAACAAAATCTGAATTAAAGTGAATTAAACCCCCTTAAAAAGCTGATTAAAACTTAAATGAACACCTAATTAACTAATTAAAACTTCAATTAAAACTTAAATGAAAATTAAACTAATCTAGATCCTAATTAAATCTGATAAATCCTAATTAACATCTAAACAACCTATTAAGACCTAATTAATCTAACTAAATCTCAATTAAACCTAAAAAGAGAATTAACCTAAAAACTCTATTAACTCTAATTAATTTCTAAACTAACAATAAAATTCTAATAATTCCACCAATCTAAAAACTCTAATAATTCTCTATTAAATTTCTTATTAAATCTTTAACAAAATTTATACTATTTATTTAAAAGAAAATCTATATTCTATTAAAACTATATATAAAAAAACTATTAAAACCCTAAAAACTCTATAAACTCTAAAAAAAGAATTTAAAGCTATTAAAAAATCTATTAATATTCTATATTATTCTAAAATGATTTTAAAGCTATTAAAAATATAAAGAAAATCTATTTAAATTCAAAAAAATCTATAAGCCTATTTAAAATATAAAAATCTATTTAAATTTATAAAAAGGCTATTAAATCCTAAAAAAAATGCAAACAAAGGCAAATAACCATCATAACAGAGAGCGCGAGACCAAATCGAAACAAACGGTAACCCGGACACCAAAAAAACTCAAAAATCACTGCATAAACTGAAAACACCCAGGAGGCGCGCGACTTCTCAAAATAACCTCCGATTATCCGAATCGGTCTGAGATACCCGAAAAGCGACAACAGGGCTGTAATCCCGATAAAATCACCATGATTGAGAAAATGCACTATATGCAGTATGTAAATGCTAATGCGAAATGCGTTGGAGGATTTATTGCGTGCTTGTGTGCTCGAGCAAAGTGGTGCTTGGGATAGTTATTTGGCGTTAATTGAGTTCATCTACAATAACAGTTTTCATTCAAGTATAAGTATGGCACCATTTGAGGCTTTGTATGGTCGGAGATGTCGAACACCTTTGTGTTGGCATGAAGCCGGTGAGAGGTCGGTAGTTGGACCGGAGATGGTACAACAAACGACAGAGAAAGTGAAGTTTATGTGGGAAAAGATGAAGGCTTCTCAGAGTAGACAAAAGAGCTATCATGACAAGAGAAGGAAAGATCTTGAGTTTCAATAAGGCGACCATGTGTTTTTGAGAGTTACACCGGTTACGGGTGTGGGTCGTGCTTTGAAGTCAAAGAAGTTGACTTCTCATTTTATTGGTCCGTATCAGATTACTGCACGAGTTGGTGTTGTGGCTTACCGTGAGGCGTTGCCTCCGAATCTTTTGAATTTGCATGATGTATTCCATGTTTTGCAACTTTGGAAGTATGTTCCGGATCCATCACATGTTATTCCTATGGACGAAGTTGAAGTAAGAGATAACCTTACGGTTGAGGTTTTACCGATTAGGATTTTGGATCGCAAAGTTAAGAAGCTAAGAGGCAAGGATATTGCACTTGTGAAGGTAGCGTGGGGAGGCGCTTCGGAAGGCAATATGACTTGAGAATTAGAGAGTGGGATGCGAGAGTCGTATCTGTTAGAACACAGATTGGTGTTTAATTATATCTCTATGTTTTGATGATAACTCTAATGGAATTTTGTATTTAGAAAATATATACTCAAATTTTGTTCAAGTGTTTTGTATTTCAGATATTAAATTAAATATCATTATGGAAGCAAAATGCATCTGAATATCAAGTTACGCAAAGCTTTGAAGCATCATATGCAAGCCATCAGAAGACTCTGAGCGCTGCCAGAAGACTCTAAAGCAGAAGCTGCAGAAGACTCTGAAGCGTAGCTGAAGATGTTGTATGAAGAGTTTAAAACATTGTTTCAGAAGACTCTGAATGTACTTCTCGCTGCAAGTACAGAGGCTCTGATAAACTGTTATGCTCTGATCAGATCACTCACGCTAAAGCACTATTGCTGCAACTCTGATAATATTGAATTTGATCTGAAGAACAAGAAGCACATCAGAGGATCTGATGTTGTTTACATTTGAAAAAATGTCAGCACGTGAATAGACTTGGTACTATTCTCAACGTCCTCTCCAACGGAACGATTCCTTATTTGTGATAGACACAAGGATTCAGGAAAAATGCATTTCTCTGAACATTCTACTTGTGAGAAAGGAAAAGTCATGTGAAGACAAAAGGCTACAACTACTCTACTTGCACAGTATTCAAGCATTGGACTTTCAACAATATAAAAGGGCGTATTATACATCTTTTCAAGGTTAACGAACTGATAACAAATCTTGAGAAAATTATTCAACAACTCTCATACACTCATTCTTATTCAAAGCTGAATAGTTTTATTTGTTCTTAATCTTAAGTGTAAAAATCACAGTTTGTGATATAGCTTTTTAGAAGCATTAAACACACTTGTTAGTTTACATTTATTTGTAAAGGTTCCTTAAGAAGAACAAGTTGTGGTCAGTAGTTCTTGAGAAAACTAAGATAGTTGTTCTTAGTGTTTGACAATGTAATCTATTTGAATATAGGGGATTAAGTCCTTGAGGAGAAAGGAAAATAACTCTTGATAGGGTGGACTGGATTAGTTGAGTTCAACGAACCAGGATAAAAATCATTGTGTTTTTATTGCCTTATTTATTTCAAAACCCTTATTTAACCCCCTCTCCTTTTAAGTATTTTCTCACCTTCAGTTGGAATCAAAGCTCCGGTTCTGTTAGTGCTATCACTTCACCGTGAACAGAAAAGATCCAGTTGAGAAAACTCTTGATATATTTTGGTTGATACATTATGGCTGAAGCTTCAACATCCAACAACAACAGATATGAGGACGGATATAGGATCAACACTAAACCCCTTATGTTTGATGGGGAGAAATTTGACTACTGGAAAGACAGGATTGGAAGTTTCTCTCTAGGATATGATGCTGACCTTTGGGATTTAGTCATTGATGGCTATGTTCACCCCACTGATGGGGATGGCAAAAAGATAGATAGAAAATCTATGACTGAAGCTCAGAAGAAAGAATTCAAGAATCATCATAAAGCAAGAACCATACTACTAAATGCTATATCTCATACTGAGTATGAGAAGATTACTAACAGAGAAACAATATTTGGTATGTTTGAATCTTTGAAGATGACTCATGAAGGGAATTCTCAAGTCAAGGAAACCAAGGCTCTGGCGCTGATCCAGAAATATGAAGCCTTCAAAATGGAGGAATCAAAATCTGTAGAAGTTATGTTCTCTAGATTCCAGATTCTCATAGTTGGCTTGAAAGTTCTGGACAAAGGTTACTCCACTGCAGATCATGTTAAGAAGATCATCAGAAGTTTTCCAATTAGATGGAGACCAATGGTCACTGCTATGAATCTAGCTAAGGATCTGAACAAGATCACGTTGGAGGAACTGATCAGCTCTCTGAGGAGTCATGATATTGAATTAGAGGAAGAAGAACCCCATAAAAAAGGTAAGTCTATTGCTTTAAAGTCTAACAAATATGCCAAAGCTTTGCAGGTTTTAGAAGAAAGTTCTGAAGAACCTTCTTCTTCTGAAGAAGAAGAATTGTCCCTGCTGTCCAAAAGAATCAACAAACTCTGGAAGCATAAATAGAGGAAGTTCAAGAACTTCAAGAAACCAGATCAACATAAAGAGTCTTCTGGACACAGAAGATCTGGAAAGAAAGAGGTTGTCTGCTATGAATGCAAGGAACCTGGGCACTACAAGAATGAATGCCCAAAGCTTCAGAAGGAGAAGCCAAGAAGGAAGCCTGATCATAAAAAGAAGTTCTGATGGAAACCTGGGATGATTCAGATGCATCTGAATCTTCATCAGACTTAGATGAAGAATGTACAAACATGGAACTCATGGATGACATAGAAGACCATGCAGAATTATCTGGATCAGAATCAGAATCAGATTCTGAGGAGGTATTTTTTGAACTTTCTAGAGCAGAGCTTATTAAGAGTTTATCAGAAGTGTTAGAAAATTATAGTAAGATTAAGCTCAAGTACAAGAAGCTTGAAAGCAATCTTGTATCTGAGAATGATCTTCTGAAATCAGAAGTTGCTGAGCTCAAAGAAGCCAATTTAAAAATGAAAAATGAATTAGAAAGAGCTCAACAAGATTCTGAAGTTGAAACTAAGTTAAAATCTAAAAACATTTTAGAAGAATATGACTATAGTTTTCAGATATTTCTGGCAAGAAGCTTAGAGAGAAGCAAGATGGCTTCAATGATCTACGGTGTAAGCAGAAATAACAGGAAGGGTATTGGATATGAATCTTCTTCTGAGAAAGATTTAAATCTAACATCTATTGATAAACTTATCATTAAGCATACTCCTCTGTATTCTACTTTTAAAGTTTGGTCATCTTAATGATATTAAACACACTCGTTCTGGTCAGAACATTCCTGTGTTTAAACCTAAAGTTAGTCAGAACAAACCTGCTATCAGAAGACAGAAGTTTAGATAAAACTTTAAGGCAACTAACCCTAAAGGACCCAAAAAGATCTGGGTACCTAAAGACAAAATAATATCTGTTGCATACATGGTTATGACATAATCTTCAATCAAAAATGTTGCAAGGCTGTCAGTCAAAAGGATGGCTCAATCCTATTTAATAGAAAGAGGAAGAACAACATTTATAAAATCAATATTTCAGAACTTAAGGTTCAGAACGTAAAATGCCTTCTGTCTGTTAATGATGAGCAATGGGTCTGGCACAGAAGATTGGGGCATATTAGTATGAGACGTATATCTCAGATTAATAAACTCAATCTGGTCAGAGGACTTCCTCAGTTGAAGTTCAACTCAGATGCTCTTTGTGAAGCATGTCAAAAAGGAAAATTTTCAAAATCCTCTTTTAAAACTAAAAATGTTGTTTCAACCTCAAGACCATTAGAGTTACTTCATATTGATCTGTTTGGACCATTGAAAACTGCATCCATCAGAGGCAAGAAGTATGGATTAGTCATTGTTGATGAGTACAACAGATGGACGTGGGTGAAATTCCTAAAACACAAGGATGAGTCACATTCTGTGTTCTTTGACTTCTGCAAACAAGTCCAGAATGAAAAAGATTTTTAAATTGTTAAAGTCAGAAGTGATCATGGTGGCGAATTTGAAAACAAATATTTTGAGAAATATTTTAATGAAAATGGCATTGCTCATGATTTCTCCTGCCCTAGAACTCCACAACAGAATGGAGTTGTAGAGAGGAAAAATAGAACTTTGCAAGAAATGGCCAGAACCATGATCAACGAGACTAATCTGGCAAAGCATTTTTGGGCAGAAGCAATAAACACAACTTGTTATATTCAGAACAGAGTGTCTGTAAGACCTCTTCTAGAGAATACTCCCTATGAATTGTGGAGGAGTAGAAAGCCCAACATTTCTTATTTCCATCCTTTTGGATGTGTATGTTTTATGTTGAATACTAAAGAGAATCTGAATAAGTTTGATTCTAAAGCACAGAAGTGTTTCATGCTTGGGTATTCTGAACGCTCTAAAGGCTACAAAGTATACAATACTGAGACACAGATTGTGGAGGAATCTATACATGTTAGATTTGATGATAAGCTTGGCAATCAAAAGCCAAAGCAGCTTGATAATTCTGCAGATAGAGAAGTCATTCTCACAGACTCTGAAGTCTCAGAGGCAGAAAAGGCTCAAGTGAAAGAACCAGAAGCAACGCCAAATGCAACTCCATTGGCTGCTCAGATGAACAATTTGAATATTTCTGAAGAACCAAATGTTAAGGGATCATCATCTAGAATCAAGGCCTCTCACCCAGAGGATGTGATAATTGGAAAGAAGGATGACCCTATCAGAACAAAGTCCTTCCTCAGATCATCTGCAACGTCACTTTTTGGATTGGTGTCTATCATTGAACCAACTTCTGTTGATGAAGCTCTGAATGATAATGAGTGGATACTTGCTATGCAAGAAGAGCTAAATTAATTCACCAGAAATGACGTTTGGGATATGGTACCAAGACCAAAAGGATTCAATATTATTGGAACCAAATGGGTCTTCAGAAACAAATTGAATGAGCAAGGAGAAGTTGTAAGAAACAAAGCAAGGCTAGTTGCTCAAAGGTATAGTCAACAAGAAGGAATTGACTACACAGAGACTTATGCTCCTGTGGCCAGGTTAGAGTCTATACGTTTACTCATTTCTTTTGCTGCACAATATGACATCACTCTTTATCAGATGGATGTTAAGAGTGCCTTCTTAAATGGTATTATAGAAGAGGAAGTTTATGTTCACCAACCTCCTGGTTTTGAAAATGATAAATTTCCAGAACATGCTTTAAAACTTAAAAAATCACTCTATGGCTTAAAACAAGCTCCCAGAGCTTGGTATGAGAGGCTAAGTAATTTTCTTTTGGAAAAGAATTTTATCAGAGGCAAAGTGGACACAACTCTCTTCTGTAAATCATTTAAGAAATATTTTTTAATTTTTCAAATTTATGTAGATGATATTATATTTGGATCTACCAATGTTACACTGGGAAAGGAGTTTGCTCTTTCTATGCAGGCTGAATTTGAGATGAGCATGATGGGAGAACTCTGTCGCTACTGCGAAAATGAGGTGCCGGCACAACAGAAGAGTCGCCACCTTTCGTTATTTATCCCACAGAAAGGGAAAGGAAACGATCGGAAAAACCTGACAAAAAGGTATAAGACAAGGTCATCGCAACCATGTATGGGTTCGAGAGTCGGTTACGCAAGGGGAAGGTATTAGCACCCCTCACGTCCATCGTACTCGATGGGATCCATGCTTGTTGTGTTTATCTGACGGGTTTGTTTATCTATCTACGCTAAAAGTATGGTCTGAAAAGAAAAGAAAATGACTCGGCAGAACACAACAGTTTTATGCCTACGTATTCCCGTCTGGAACGAGAAATCAGAGTCAACGTAGTTCGCCTAACTACGGGTGAAAGGAGGGGAATGTTGCTCGCCGAGATATCACATCTCGTGCCTACGTACTTTCACACGGCGTGAAAGATCAGAGCAAACATAGTTCGGGCTAACAAGACCACATGCTGGTTCAAAATGTTTTACCCGAGTAGGGTTAACAAACGATTCTAGTAGTTGGTATATGCAGCTCGACCTTTGGAGACTTAAGCGTTTACCGTTTGTGGTAGAACCGAGAGTTAACAAAACTCTCCTTATGAAAATGGTTTCCAAGGATTAAAGGTCCCGAGGGACAAAAAGAAGTTTGATCTTTGTTTTTGAAGTCTTTTAAAGAAGAAGTGTTTTGAGTTTTGTTTGTAACTCATGTTGCACTAAAGACTTGGACTTAAGAGTGAATGCGTCGCATGTCACCCAAAGGGTACCACACTAAACACCCAAGATATTGAAGAGAAACTCTCCAACAACCCTTTCTCAAGTGCTTAAGGTTGTCGCTTGCGCGAAAATAAGGTGCCGGCACAACAGAAGAGTCGCCACCTTTCGTTATTTATCCCTCAGAGCGGGAAAGGAAACGATCGGAAAAACCTGACGATAAAGGGTAAGACAAGGTCGTCGCAACCATTGTCTGGATTAGGGAGTCGGTTACGCAAGGGGAAGGTATTAGCACCCCTCACGTCCGTCGTACTCGACGGGATCCTCGCTTGTTGTGTTTACTTGGACGGGTTGGTTTTATTCTATCTACCTATCAAGGCTGGTTGAAAAAGAAAAGAAAATGACTCGGCAAAGCATTGCACTTTATGCATACGTATTCTCATCAGAGAATGAGAAATCAGAGTCAACGTAGTTCAGCCTACGACGGGTTATGGGGGAAGGTAGCTCGCCAAGACATCGCCATCTTGTGCCTACGTACTCTCAACAGGCATGAGAGATCAGAGCTCACGTAGTTCGGGAAACTACGGTTTATTTCCTGTCTTTTACGAAAGAAGTGTTTTTTTTATTGTGTTTGCGATTTCAATCGCACTAGAGACTATGACCTGAGAGTGAATGCGTCGCATGTCACCCAAAGGGTACCATACTAAACATCCAGACTATGGAAAAGAAACTCTCCCACAATCCTTTCTCAGATAGCTTAAGGCTCGTAACGTACGAAAGAAATCATTCATGATTACTGTATCTTAAACTGTTTTGAGATGAGAAGAGAACAGGCCCAACTAGGAGGGAGACTATCAAGTCCTACTGTTGTCATGCCATGGATTCATCCTATGGTTGAGGTTTGAACAGGGATCTCCTAGAAGTTGTCATGCATAGGTTTCAACCTAAAATTCTATCATCAATTCCTTATCAAAGGAAATGAGAGTCCTAAGGGATCATGTCAATGATACACCAAAACAGACAAAGCATCAGCTTAACAGTAAAATGCATGCAATGCAAGTGAGGGAGGAAATGTGTGTGGGGCTTCAGCCTCCACAAGCTCATCTCAACCTCAAGCCAGAATGGATAACAGTAATCATACTGAAATATAAAACAACATGCTATCAAGAAATAACAGTAAACTGCAATCATACAGAAAGAAATGAAATACAATGCCATCAGGCAAACAAACCACATGGGCAAGGGAGCTGGGCTCTATCAAATACCCGCAAGCAAAGCCACACAGTAACAATACAAGCAGAGGGAGAAACTCAACCTCTAGTGCAATCATGCTCCTAGATTCTACCTATTCTAGATATGAACTTATTCTAATGCATCAAGCAAGTCAAACAAAACACATCAATACAGAAAAGAAAAACAGAAGAAAGCAGATCAACTCCTCTCTCAACCCCAAGCTTCAGCTCTTCCAACAGCAACTCAGTCTTCAGATTTCAATCACTCTTGACAAATATCAATTTGCTTTTCCAGGTTTCAGCCCTTCAACATAAGTTTCAACTTATCTTCTCCTTTAAGCTTCAGCTTCTTGATCAGCTCCACCTTCAGGCTCCACCTAATCTTCAGGGATCTTCAAGTATCAACTTGCTCTTGCTGCTCTTCAAGCTTCAGCTGGAATGGAAATGCTCAAGGATTCATCCTCTTCTACACTCTTCATTGAAGTCTTCATCTTTAAGCCCAAGCTCAATATCTCTCAGGATAATCAAACTAGAGGAAATCACTTACTGGATAAGCTGGGGGATATTGAACTGCTTATTGACCACCAAAGGTGACTCATAAGGGTTCAACATCAAAGGAATGGTTCCCTCAAAAGTTCTACTTCCTAGGTACATCACTTATCCCTCCAAAGGAGAGAGGTGTATACCATGGAAGGACTTTGAATCATAGGGAGGAATGGAGGTGACAAATACCATCCATGTTTGAGAAAGAAGTTATCTAAGTCTAAACTCTTCCTAATCCTTAACCCTAAAACAACAAAAAGAAAGAAAAAAAGATCAAGCTCTCAAGCTCCTCAATCCATCTTTAAATCTTCTACTATGCTCCTCAATGCTCCTTAGAACAAGACCAAGCTCTACAAGCCCACAAAGCAAAGCAACTAAAGCAAAAATGCCCTAAAGGCAACACAAACAATCAACCAATACAAAAATCAACTAAAAATAGCATACTACTATATTAAATCCTAATATAATTTCTAAGGGATCCTACATACCTACCCTTAATACCCTAATCATGCCTAAATTAAGGTGTAGGAAAGAAATTGCAAACCTGGTAAAATGGAGTGAACAGAGGTAGTAATCCTTCAATTCAGGCCTTCAATCTTTCCCAATTCCTTCACTGAGCAATCTTCTAGCTTCTGTATGCAAAAAGAATGGCTGAAATTGCTTGATTCTTGAAATTCGATTTTGAATTGTTTCCTTGAAATCTCAATCACCAACTCTTCAATTCTCCATGGAAATGCTCTCAATTCAATCTGCACAGCTTCAATGTGATGTATAGAATGTGTTTGTGTGAAAAAAATGAAAGGAAATGAAGAAGAATGAAGAATTGACACTTGACTTGCAATGGAAGATTTTGGATCTCACTCTCTCTTCTCTACACCAATTCACACCAACCTTGCATCTGAGCAAGTTACAATCATCTTATAGAGTGGTTTAGAATCATCTAGAACCCTCTAGGATCATCCAATGAGAAATTGAACTTTTCATGTCATGGTATTTTGATTTCTCATTCTCCTTACATGCTATCTCATGCCACAGCCCTTGTAATCTTTGTAACTAACTTGAATTTATCCCCACATGAGATTTTGGATGAGTTACAATGCATAACTACCTTATGTATTGAGTTCTTTTGAGTTTTGGTTTGGTACCTTAATATGCAAGTAATCCAATTCCAAGGCAGCCCTATGATCCAAGCCTCAAATCAAAATTGTGGCTGAACCATTGTTCTTAGAATGTCATTTGGAGTCAAAATGACCTATTACATGACATGGTTTGGACTTATAACTTGGGATTTCCATTTTTCAAATTCAACTTAATTAACTTATGCCTCCATTTTAAGGCCATTTTTATCACTTTTTGATATGAGCCTTTTCAACATCTCATTACCTCCCTAATAGCCTTAAAACATCATTCTAAGAAAGTTTGATGTTGAAGATTTTTCCATTTGAAGCTTGGAAATAGGAGATATGACCTTATGCTTGAAATGACCTATAACTTCCAAATAACCAAAATGCCCTTGGCTTGTCAAAGCCATAAGTTGAGTTCTACAAATCCTATCAAGGACTTATAGTACTCTCTAGAAAGCTAAGAAGATTATATTCAACATTCATGTTGACCAAGAGTTCATAGGAATCATCCTACTAGGGAAAAAGTTGTCTGCAAGTTGGGTGACTTTCAAGGACCCAGATTCACATACCTCAGATGACCTGTAATTTGTCAAAACCATAACTTGAGCTCTACAAATCCTGTCAAGGACTTCTAATACTCAAATTAAAGATAAGAACAAGCTCTACAACATTCATGTTGTGGGGAAGATGAGATGACAATCACATCTTGAGCTAGACTGCCTTGAAGATAGGGATCAAACTAGGGGATTTTACACTGTCAATCCTTAGAAACCCTAGCTTAAAACTTCTCAAACTCCTCAATCATGATGAGTTGGTCTAGGAATCATCCTTATAGCATCTCAATGCTTCATTCCATGATCACATGGCTCTTGGATTAGGTCTCAACCTTCTCCAAATCATCAGTTGACCTAGGGTTGACCCAGTCAAACCCTAATTTCCCCACTCATGGCTGAATCTTCTGAATTCTTGTACAATGACCTCTCTAGGCTTCATGATAGCTTTAAATACATCTTATAAGCTTTCTCAAAGCTTCAAGTTCATTCTCATAGTCTCAGAATCATCTGAGGAGCTCCCACAACTCTCAAGTTATGAGACACACAACCCTGGTTTCAACCAATTCCTCTGAGGATCTCTTGAGTTCCCTGACAAAGGTATCAACCTTTAAACACTTGAATAACCTTCTTGGCTAGCTTCATAGCCTCATATAACTCTTGCTAGGTAATCATACCTCTTGACCTACTGCCCACATATCAATGAGATGCAGATGATGAATACAATGAACCACAAACTTGGTAAATAAATGTTGGTCAAATTTTGGGGTGCAACAGCTGCCCCTATTCAAACGGCTTGAACCTGACTGGGTGAGGAGCGAACGGCTCTCAGCCAATCAAGGTGCGAGACGGTTGAATACTGATAAACCCAGAAATTTGCCAACTGCTCAAGTACACGGTACTCTGGCGGGGACAAATATTCGAACATTGAAATAATAGCTGCACGAAAACTAGCTAGAGACATATTGATCTGAACCTCGTCGTCAGTTATCCATATTAAATTCCTCTGACATGATTATCAGCCACCTGACCTCACCGTCGGGCATTCATGAAAATAAAGCGTCTGACATCACCGTCGGACAACCAAAACCCCCAACATCGCTGCTGGAGCTACAAAGGGTCTGACATTGCCGTCGGACAATCAAAATACCCAACATCGCCGCTAGAGAACCAAAGAATATGACATCACTGTCGGACAATCAAAACACCCAACATCGCCGCTGGAGAACCAAAGGGTCTGACATCGCCGTCGGACAATCAAAACACCCAACATCGCCGCTGGAAGACTAAATCACCTGACATCACCGTCAGAAACAAACATACCCAACATCGCCGCTGGAAACAAACAGCCAACATCGCCGTCGGACAATCAAAACACCCAACATCGCCGCTGGAGAACCAAAGGGTCTGACATCACCACCAGAAACAAACATAACTCTGGGAAACAAACATCCAACATCGCCGCTGGAGAACTGAACTATCTGACATCACCACCAGAAACAAACATCCAACATCGCTGCTGGAGAACTAAATCAACTGACATCGCCGCCAGAAACAAACATCCAACCTCGCCGCTGGAGAACTAAATCACCTGACATCGCCGTCAAGAACATCCAACATCGCCGCTGGAGAACTAAGAATCTGACATCGCCGTCGGACGACCAACATCCAACATCGCCGCTGGAGAAATAGAGAATCTGACATCGCCGTCAACCAAATATAACTCTGAGAAACACCCGACATCACCGTCGAGTACTCAACATAATCTGACTTCGCCGTCAACTCTCAACATCGTCTGACCTCACCGT
Organism: Lathyrus sativus; assembly: GCA_963859935.3. NCBI lineage: Eukaryota > Viridiplantae > Streptophyta > Magnoliopsida > Fabales > Fabaceae > Lathyrus > Lathyrus sativus. The sequence goes on along the minus strand of OZ012741.1, from coordinate 413,623,497 downwards.
CAAAAACAAACATCCAACATCGCTGCTGGAAACAAACATGATATGACCTCGCCGTTAAAAAACAAACATCCAACATCGCCGCTGGAGAACTGAACTATCTGACATCACCGCCAGAAACAAACATCCAACATCGCCGCTGGAGAACTAAATCAACTGGCATCGCCGCTGGAAACAAACATCCAACCTTGCCGCTGGAAACAAACATAATCTGACCTCGCCGTCAAAACAAACATCCAACATCGCCGCTGGAAACAAACATAATCTGACCTCGCCGTCAGGGTGAAGAAACTTCATTGGGAAATAGGTCACACGGTAACCGGTAATACATAGTCGATCGTGCCATCAAGCCTCCGAAGAAACTGTCGGGCATCAGCCGGACTTCAACCATCAGGTTGATCATGCCATCAGGAATTCAAAGAAATTGTCGGGCATCAGCCGGACTTCAACCATCAGGTTGATCATGCCATCAGGCATTCCGCATTACTGTCGGGCATCATCCGGACATCATCAGCAATTCGGGAATAGAATTCTTGGTAAATCATGAGCCAACTGGGAATATCTAAACCTCTGCCATCAGGCACTCCACATCAGCTGAGAAAACTGCTTCGTTAACACGGTCAGACTTCAATCATGGAGTCTTCAAGGGAGATTTCAACTTCGCCGCTGGAAACCTGCTGGGGAGGACGCTTCGCCGCTGGGGAATCTGGAGAACTATCAAGTAACTCCGCTCCGGGGGTCCAGAAATCATTCTGGATGAATCAATTCTGCTGAGGAATTCAAGAATCATCTTGGACAACTAACTCCGCTGGGGACTTTCAAGAATCATCTTGAACCGATAACCAACCTGGAGATTTCAGGAATCATCCTGAGCGAACACTCTGTTGGGGATTTCAGGAATCATCCTGGGCAGCTCTTGCCGGGGACAAACCAATCATGGCTTGAGCAGCTTCCAAGGATTCGGCTCTCTTGGGGCTTCAGGAATCATCCTGGGCAACCTTCACTGGGGACTCTACTGGGGTCTTAAGAATCATCTTAAGCAAACGGCCTTGCTGAGGAATTCAAGAATCATCTTGAACTGAATACTTCGCTGGGGATATCAAGAATCATCTTGAGCACGCGACTTCGTTGGGGAGAATGTCAGGAATCGTCCTGAGCAACTGATCCTTCGGCGGAACACCTGCAAAACAAGAACGGTAGCAACCTAGATCATATTTATTATGCATATGCTTCGGCGCCATGCTCCACACGGTGGAAATGCTATGTGTTTATGATAAATGCTATGCAATCATGCACAATGATGCGATCCCGTCAGCAAAATAAATGCCGAAGGGAGAATCCTACTGTCAAGGGGAAAGAACTACTCAGCTAGAGGAATCATCCTGCTGAGGAGAACATGGTCACGCCAATATCAATTGGACTCCGCAGGGGACACAACTTCAGTTGACTGCTGCGGGGGAAACAACTTCAGTTGATTGCTGCAGGGGAACGAAGCTCTACGAGAACCTGGACCTGCTGAGGGAAAGCGATGTCAATCGCGGGAATAAACTGTGCGGCCTTCTCGGCTACTTCTCTGGAGGTGACGACTCTGTGGGGAAACAACTTCAGTTGATCAACACTCTACTGGGGAAAAGACCAATCATGGCCCGAGCAACTTCCAAGGATTCGACTCTCTTGGGTATCTGCAAACTCGGCTGGGGAAGGAGAAATCATTCTACTTTGCTAGAGAGTACAACTCTGGGGGGGAAATACAGCATCAGCTGTTCAACCCTCTACTGGGGAAAACCAATCATGGTCCCCACTGCTTCGCTGGAGAGTACAACTCTGTGGGAATCTCAATTCCGCTGGGGAAGAAGGAATCATCCGACTTCGGGGGAGAGTACGACTCTGGTGAGGAATTTCAATTCCGCTGGAGACTTCAGTATGGCACCATCAGTTGTTACATACTTCGGCGTACGAATAGCTTCCTACGAAACCTGCACTTGTGACCCGGTGCTGGGGGGGTATGAAATCATGCTTCGGCGCGTGACTCAGCTGAGGAGATGACGTTCCTTCAGGATGCATCTGGTTGGGGAGAGAATCATCTCTGCCTGGGGAGGCATATCAATGCTCACTATCTTGTGTTCAGACTCTGCGGAGAGAGGCTACTGAACTCTGCTGGAGAAGGAGGAATCATCCATCTTCGGGGATGCGTACGGCGCACTGTCTGGAATATGCTACACCTGTAACAACACAAACAAACAGACAAGATACCCTTCTCAAAGGGACCTATCAAGGTTATTATCTCGTGACAATGTTCAAGTATTTAATTGTTTCAACAATCAGTGGCCTAGGCCAGTAAGTTTATGTATGCGCATTTTATTAAAAACATCGGCGTTCTTTTTCGCAAACAAAACAGATAAATGCTAAACAGGCAAACAAAATTGCTGAATAGTGTGCATTTTATTGATAACGAGCCCCTGAATGGGTAAAAATGTTTTACAATAGATGCAAGCTCCTAGAATGAGGAAGCCGCACGAAAATAAAACATAAATATACATCAGTATATACAAATGTCGGCAACGAGGCGTAGACGAACACCATGAGTTGATCCCTCTATGACCCACTCGACTTCGATACTTCTCCGACGCTTCAGCTTCGGAAGAGATTGATTCAGACAAACGGCCCTCAGGTCCTCCAAATCACTAAACAACGAAAGTCCACACGCGGAACGCAGTCATTTGCTTTTTCAAATCCCTAATTTTTGCGTGAACCGCCCTTTGCGGGTTTTCAGTTCACCGGGATACCCTTTTTTGCCGAAGCCGCCCAGTGTAGGTTTTCGACTTCGCGGGTATACATTTTTTCAATATATCCCTAATTTTTTCCCGAACCTTTTATTCTATTTTTGGTTCGCCGGGATGCCCCTTTTTTGCCTGGACTCTCCTTTTTGTCCAGCGGGTCGCTTTCAAGCAAAGTATTTTTTAACTGCGTCCGCGTTCACCGGGGATGCAAAATCTTCACCATCCATCGTGGATAACAACAAAGCTCCTCCCGAGAAGACCTTTCTGACGACATACAGACCTTCGTAATTCGGAGTCCACTTGCCCCGGTGATCGGAGTGTGAAGGAAGAATCTTCTTCAGGACGAGATCACCCGTCTGAAAGCTTCTAGGACGCACCTTCTTATCATAAGCTTTCTTCATTCGGCTTTGGTACAGACGACCAAATGCAATCGATGCTAACCTCTTCTCGTCCATCAGGCTGAGTTGGTTCAGTCGATTCGTGATCCATTCTGCCTCGTCGAGTTTCACATCAACCAAAACTCGCAAAGAAGGGATCTCCACTTCCAACGGTAGGACAGCTTCCATACCGTACACTAAGGAGAAAGGAGTTGCCTAGGTCGACGTACGTACCGTCGTACGATAACCGTGCAGTGCAAATGGCAGCATCTCGTGCCAATCTTTGTAGGTCACAACCATCTTCTGAACAATCTTCTTTATGTTCTTGTTGGCGGCTTCAACGGCGCCATTCATCTTCGGCCGGTAAGGAGATGAGTTGTGGTGTTCAATCTTGAAACTCTGGCACAGCTCCTTCATCATCTTGTTATTCAGATTTGAACCATTATCAGTAATGATCCGCTCGGGAATTCTGTAACGACAGATGATGTCCCTCTTTATGAATTTAGCCACCACCTGCTTGATCACATTAGCATACGAGGCTGCCTCCACCCACTTGGTGAAGTAGTCGATAGCTACCAGAATGAAGCGATGACCGTTAGACGCAGTGGGCTCGATCTTGCCTATCATGTCGATGCCCCACATGGAGAACGACCAAGGGGAGGACATGACATTCAACGGGCACGGCGGCACATGAACTTTATCAGCATAAATCTGGCATTTATGACATCTCTTCGCGAATCTGAAGCAATCCGACTCCATCGTCAGCCAGTAGTATCCTGCTCTCAGGATCTTTCTCGTCATAGCATGCCCGCCGGCGTGCGTACCAAATGTGCCTTCATGGACTTCCTCCATGAGCATACTCGCCTCTTTCTCATCTACACATCTGAGTAGAACGAGATCGTGGTTTCTCTTATACAACACTCCATCAGGATTGAGATAAAAATTTCCAGACAGCCTCCTCAGAGTCTTCTTATCCTGGGTTGACGCACCCGCATGATACTCCTTAGTCGTAAGGAAGGTCTGGATATCATGGAACCATGGCTTGCCGTCGGCGGCATCCTCGATTGCAAAGACAAATGCCGGCCTATCAAGACGCAAAAGGACAATTCTTGGAGCCTCATTCCAAAAATTGACTTTATACATTGAAGCCAACGTGGCTAAGGCATCAGCCATCTGATTTTCAGCCCGGGGTACATGATGGAGTTCCACTCGATCGAAGAACGGAAGTAGCCTTCTGGCATAATTCATGTACGACACCAAATTCGATTGACGAGTCTCTCACTCCCCTTTAATCTGGTTGATCACAAGCGCTGAGTCACCATATACGTCTAGGTTCTTGATTCTCAAATCAATTGCCTCTTCTAGACCTATGATGCATGCTTTGTACTCCGCCTCATTGTTGGTGACTGGAAACGTCAGTCTCGCAGTGAACGGGATATGGGATCCATGGGGAGTCGTGATGATAGCCCCGATGCCACTTCCATAGGAATTAACCGCTCCATCGAATATCAATTTCCACTGGGATTTCCTATCTGGCCCCTCGTCGGGCAACGGCTCATCGCAATCCTTCGCTTTGAGAAACATAATATCCTCGTCAGGGAATTCGAACTTCATCGGCTGGTAGTCCTCGATCGGCTGTTCGGCAAGGTAATCAGACAATACGCTTCCCTTAATGGCTTTCTGGGACACGTACTGAATATCATATTCCGTTAACACCATTTGCCATCTGGCAATCCTGCCCGAAAGAGCCTGCTTCTCGAAGACGTACTTGATCGGATCCATCTTCGAAATTAGCATAGTGGTGTGATTGAGCATGTACTGTCGTAGACGTTTGGCAGCCCAAGCTAGTGCGCAACACGTCTTCTCCAGCATCGAGTAGCGAGATTCACAGTCAGTGAACTTTTTACTCAAGTAGTAAATGGCATGCTCCTTTCTGCCCGTCTCGTCGTGCTGACCGAGAACACACCCCATACTATTCTCAAGAACTGTCAAGTACATGATTAATGTCCGTCCAGCTACTGGGGGTATCAAGATTGGAGGTTCTTGAAGATACTGCTTTATCTTGTCGAATGCCTTCTGGCAATCCTCATTCCAGATAATTGCCTGATCTTTCTTTAAAACCTTGAACATTGGTTCACACGTGGCCGTGAGCTGAGAGATAAACCTTGCAATATAGTTTATTCGGCCCAAGAAACCACGAACTTCTTTTTCTGTTTTCGGCGCTGGCATTTCTTGAATGGCTTTTATTTTCGCAGGATCAACCTCGATGCCTCGTTCGCTAACGATAAACCCCAGTAACTTTCCGGACCGCACTCCGAAAGTTCATTTGTTAGGATTCAGCCTCAACCTGAATTTCCTAAGCCTCTCAAAAAGCTTCAATAAGTTGACTAGATGCTCTTCCTCCGTTTGGGACTTCGCAATCATGTCATCAACATAGACCTCAATCTCATGATGAATCATATCATGAAACAAAGTCACCATTGCTCGCTGGTAAGTGGCCCCTGCGTTCTTCAGACCGAAGGGCATTACCTTATAGCAAAATGTTCCCCAGGGGGTAATAAACGTCATTTTCTCCATGTCCTCCGGCGCCATCTTGATCTGATTGTAATCGGAGAAGCCATCCATGAACGAAAACACGGAGAACTGGGCTGTGTTGTCGACCAACACATCGATATGAGGCAACGGGAAATCATCTTTAGGGCTCGCCCTATTCAAATCCCGATAATCGACGCGCATGCGTACCTTACCGTCCTTCTTCGGTACAGGCACTATGTTGGTGACCCACGGAGGGTAAGTGGTGACCGCGAAGAAGCCAACATCAAGCTGTTTCTGCACTTCTTCTTTGATCTTAACGGCCATGTCTGGTCTCGTCCTCCTAAGCTTCTGCTTGACGGGAGGGCAATCTTCTCGCAGCGGTAAGTGGTGGACTACGATGTCCGTGTCAAGTCCGGGCATATCTTCGTATGACCAAGCAAAGACGTCACTATACTCTCGAAGCATCTCGACCAATCTCTGCTTGACATCACTCTGCAACGCAGCCCCTATCCTGACATTTCTGACGAGCTCTTCAGAACCCAGATTTACGATCTCAATTTCCTTCTCATGAGGCAGAATAACCTTTTCCTCTTGTTTCAACAAGCGGGCCAACTCTTCAGGAAGGTCTTCGTCTTCATCAATCTCTTCTTCGGCTTGATAGATCGGGCAATCGAAGTCGAAGTGAGTCGTAGAAGGTCCAGAGTCGATGTCATCTGTTATGTGGATCCTGCAATAACAAGGGTTAAGTTTAAAACAAGAATATGCAGGTTAGCACAAACCCCATTGCCATTTTACTGTTTTTCAAAACAAATATAAAACAGGAATAACAGAGATCACAATATTTGAATACGAAGAAAACACCTTTGATTTATTAACAAAATGCATGTACATAATCCAACAAGGCCCTGACAATAAAACCGCTATGCCCCGGGTAGGACATAGGGTTTTACAATGATTGTAAAAAGTAAATCATTACTCTTCACTTGTCAGCTGGATGATATCCTTGATGGTCCAATTGTTAAGGCCCTTGCCCGGCTTGCTTGGCTGAATCCAAGAGTCGAGATCACAATCGCTATCCTCGCTGTCTTCAGACACCGCATTGATGCTTTCGAAGATCACTCCGCCACTGGTAAATAGGATCGGCCCCTTACCCCGTGACGCGCTGCTAGACGAAGAAGAAGAAGCTTCAGCTTCGGGAGAATACCCCAATCCAAACTTATCCTGCTTGTTCGGTATCTCCAAAATATGCCCCCAGCCTGGGGTAGATCCAGCTTCGACGACGGCCCGAGCTTCTTTGAATGAGGAGAGATTCATCTCTGGCCTCTCTGTGACTACAGGAGCTACCTCTTTCACTTTGACAGCTTCAAATGCCTGGCAGAGAGTTTCATGGATTTCGCCATCCATTTCCACATACTTGAAGGATGACAAATGGCTCACCATTATGTCCTCCTCACCGCACACGGTTACTATGCTTCCCCCGACAACATATTTGAGCTTTTGGTGCAACGTGGAGGTCACGGCACCGGCAGCATGGATCCACGGCCGGCCCAAGAGGCAACTGTAGGCAGGCATGATGTCCATGATATAAAAGACCGTGTTAAACATTTCCGGACCAACTTGGATCGACAGGGTTACCTCTCCGAAAACATGGCGTTTAGTTCCGTCGAATGCTTTCACCACCAGAACACTGGGCGTGCAAAGCAATCCGCGAGTGTCCAACTTCATTAATGCCTTCTTCGGAAGAACATTAAGCGACGAACCCGTGTCCACCAGGACGTGCGACATGATTGTGCCCCTACACTCTATCGAGATGTGCAGGGCGCTGTTGTGATTCCTCCCTTTTGGCGTCAGCTCTAAATCTGTGAAACCTAGCCCATTGCCAGCATTAACGTGGGCTACCACCTCTTCTAGCTGATTCACCGATATCTCTTGCGGTACATAGGCATCGTTCAATACCTTCAGTAGTGCGTTGCGATGTGCTTCAGAACACAGCAACAAGTTGAGAATAGAAATCTTCGAAGGCGTCTGATGGAGATGGTCTACAATCTTGTAGTCGCTCTTTTTGATCAACCGCATAAACTCCTCGGCATATTTGACCAGCAAATCCTTCTTTACCCCACACGGGACCTCTTCGACGACTTTGCTTTTACCCTTATCAGCCGCATCAGCTCTGACCGCTTTCTCTGCCACGACCTCCGGCGGTGCAAACACTCTTCCGCTACGGGTAATACCGCTGATTCCTGCGAGATTCTCCACAGTCGACCCATACGGCTCCAGCTCCAGTTTTTGACCGTTGCAATAGACTTCAGCTCCATAATGCCACGAAACGGCGTTAGTGCTCTCGAATGGTATCGGCCCAGCTCTGGTGATAGTAATCGTAGGCGGTCGGGGCGCAAAGATAGTAATTGGTTGGCGAGGGATGGTGATGGTGGCGACTTCATCGGCCTGCTTCAACACTACCTCTCCTGATACACTTTCAGCCCTCTGGCTGAACTGCAGAATCCCCTCAGTCATCAGACTTTGGATTCCTTCTACCAGCTGCTCACATCCATCAGAATGTATAGCACAGTCCATGCATAGCTCTCCGCATCCTAGAAAGAACCCTCTTTTCAGCAACTTAGCTTTAACGAAGCTAAGCGGCGTCTTGAGATCTTTGACATCAGTCAACAGATCTGCGCTCTCTTCTTCGATAATGGCATTCACTCCGCCTCCCCTATGATTCGGCATAGGATTCTTCGTGACATTGGGCACATTATCAGAGAAGTTGATAATCTTGGCATCTACCAGGTCCTGCACCTTATGCTTAAAGGCTTTGCAGTTCTTGATTGTGTGGCCTGGTGCCCCTGTGTGGAAGTCACAAGTGGCATTTGCGTCATACCCCGGTGGAGGTGCCCCTGTCAAGAGAGCCATCGTCCTCTTCTGAACCAACTGAAGCTGAAGCAAAGTCTGCAAGAGTTGCGCGTACGACATGGGCGGTGCCTCGAAGTGACGGTTTGTCAAAGGTGCCCGATTCTGGTACTTTCTATATCCCTGCTGATTCGGTTGCTGCTGATGCTGCTGCTGCTGCTGCGGAGCTGCTGGGATATTTATACTGGCTATCTGCTGCTGTGGGCCCTTGCCCTTCCTTCGAGCGTTGGTCACAACGCTCGCATCTCCTTCTCGTCGTTTACCAGCATAAGGTTTCTTTCCACCTCCTCCAGCTGAGGATGACTCACCTTGGATTTTCCCGATCTTGATACCATTCTCGACGTGCTCGCCCATGGTAATGAGAGCTGAGAACGTCCCAGACATACCGCTGACTAACTTTTCATAGTAAACCCCTAGGAGGGTAGCGACAAACATCTGCACGAGCTCGCGCTCAACCATCGGCGGTTGAACCCGAGCAGCCAACTCACGCCACCGCTGGGCGTACTCCTTAAATCCTTCATTATTTCTCTGCGAAAGGTTCTCGAGCTGGACTCGGTTTGGGGCCAAGTCGCTATTGTACTGGTAATGGTGGACAAACGCTTCAGCGAGATCCTTCCATGTGCGCACGCTAGTGGGCTCCAGGCCCATGTACCACTCGAGGGATGGCCCGGAAAGACTATCTTGGAAGAAGTGCATCAGCAACTTCTCGTCTTCTGAATAGGCAGACATCTTCCTGTAGTACGATCGCAGGTGGACACGAGGGCAGGTGGTGCCCTTATATTTCTCAAAGTCAGGCACCCTGAACTTAGGAGGTACCTTGAAATCAGCAATTAACCCCAGCTTGGACATATCAACGCCCATAGTATTCTGATTCTCAATATCTCTCATTTTATCTTCAAGTGCCTTGAATCTGAGCCGCGCTTCAGCATTCAGCTCCCCTTCCGCACCTCTTAGAGAGAACACATCATCCCGATGATCCTCAAGCCACGGTTGAGGCACCAACAGATTCCCGACGCCAGCATTGCCGTTAACCGGCCCGATTTTAACATTAGCTCCCAGACTCCCATTGCCGACACCCGTCGTATTGAGTCCGATATTGGCCATCACATTGCCATTAGCACTGCCATTGCCCCCGGCCATGGGGACACCATTCTGCGGAGTATCAACTGGTGGAGGAGTAGGCACATCCCCGCCATGAAGTATGCCGTTGCTATCAACCCTGGAGATCAAAGGCTGAACCAAAGTCCTGAGCTGGTCCTGACCATTGGTGACCACCTGCATCAGTTCCATAAAGCGATCCATCCTCTCATGGAGCTCCTGAACATCTGTCTGCACTTGATCCATGATCCTGGTCTGATTAGCTCTAGTTGGATAACGATGAATTAGCCTCTGATCAATCCTGGAGTCACCGGAAACAGTCTGGGACCTGTGAACCTGAAAAACCTGCAAACACTAAAGGTTAGGAAAAACAAAAAAATGCTCGCCATGCAAATGCTTCATGCAAATGCATGCGTGTGTCTGTGTGTTTGGGAGATTTCCCCCGATCCTAGTGCCTGGGTGCCAGTGCTGATAACAATAAGAAGAAGAAGTCCGAGTCCAATCATGGAAACAACAATCTCATATATAAAGAAAGCCTATCAAGGCAGTACATAGCATCAGCGAGTACAAGATGAATCAACAGCGTGACCTCAGCCAACAAGCCTGGTGATGGTCAGCATACAACAAAGATCAAAAACAAAAGGAATACAAATAGTCAAGTACGGCCACGGGCGCGATACTCTGCTAATAACTCCTTCGTCTCTGGATGATCTAGCAGAGTGAGTAACCCCTCGACGAGTAATTCCCTCTGCACAATGGTATACTGAAGTCCTTCGATCGAACCTTCCCATGCTCCTTCACCGAAGCAATCTTCTAATTTCTGCTTCTTTGACTCAAACGTCAGCTTGCGCTCTTTCAGGTTAGCGAGAGCTTTGTTGAGCTGGCCTTCGGCGGCGTATCTGCGGGCGGTTTCTTCATCAAACCTCTTTTCACTGTCCTTCACCTCGGCTTCCAGCTTGGAGATCTGCAGCATCAGCTTATCCTCCCGCTCTTTCCTGGTGGCCAGGGAAGCCTTCCAGTGCTGGTTGAACTTGGATATCCTCCGATATGCCTCGTCCAAGTGCTGCTTCTTCGTAGCCAGTACGTCGTTGACAGCCTTGAAGTCTCGACCCATGCGTTCATGCTCGGCTATCTGCTTCGTCAGGTTTGTACCCAGCTGGTTCACCAACTCTGTCTGCCTTTTGAAAGAGTGAACGACCTCGTTCCTCTCGCTTCGGAGCTGAGCTAATTCCTTCTCCAGTTCTTCGTTCGCCCGCTTCAATTCATCCCGCTCAGCTAATACCTTGTTATGCTGATGAACGGGCACAGTAGTAGGCTCTTCGATTGTTGGAGGACTTTCTGGCTTGGCATGAGGAAACGACATCCCTATAGCATTGGCTCTGGCCCTGATCCAAGTCACGTACGGAGGGTAGGCTTGATTGTTGCTTTTTCCCAGCAAAGGCTTTCCTCTTTTACTGATACCATTCCACACACGCTGAAGCTTGGACAACAAATCCCCCTCTAGAATACCGGTGAGGTACAGAGATTCCTGTACCTCTTCCTCCTTCGGCGGAGTTCTCAAAGCATACGCGAACTGTCGAACCAGCAACGACGAATTATAGTTTATGCAGCCCTTCCTACCTATCAAAGGTACATTTGGAAACCCGCTGCAACTGAAGATCACCTCAGTACCCAACCTTTCTCTGTCGAACCAGTCAATATCCTCTGCAGATAAACTCATCAGACGCTCAGGCCACTCAGCTGTGGCTGCAGACAAGACAAAAGGACCCCTCTTGGGTAGATGACTATCAAGCCATTTGTACAACAAGGGTACGCAGCATGAGACGTTCTTCCCCCTCCTGTTCTCATTCTTGTAGTGGACTGAGTGATAGACATCTCCTATCAAGTTAGGGACTGGATTCCCTGAAGCGAAGATGTGAAACGCATTAAAGTCTACAAAATCGGGCATGTTGGGGAACAAAATAATGCCATATATGCATAGAGCGAGGATGGTATTGAACGCGTCCCAACATCCGTCCTTGGCACACTGCTGTGCCTTAACCACCAGAAACTGCAAGGAGAACCCAGGAACCTTGTTCCAACTAGTCAATACTAACTCGGAGGCGTCCAAATGAAGTGAAGGAGCTAAACCAGCCAGATCAGGCTCAGCATCCATGTGAACAAAAGGCATCTGCCTCTTGATCGGCACACCTAGCAAATCAGTATACTCTTCCAACGTAGGCGCGAGAATGAAGTCCTGAAAAGTGAAACATCTCAGCGGAGGGTCGTAGAACTGCAGCAGAGCGTGCAACCCATTCAACTCGAACGCAGAAGGCTTACAAACCAAACTGAGCAACCTGCCGTAAGATTTTCTGAACTCATCCTTCACAGAATCACCTGCTAGAGCTATCAAACCAGTCAGCTTAACCACATCAGGGGTAGGGAACTTGTAAGCCACGGTCTTCCTCAGAGAGCCCATAACAATACAATAAGAGGCAAGAAATCCTGGATCGGGGAAAACGGTACCTGCAACACAGACACACGTTAATGAAATGCAAATGACATGCAAACTAATGCAAAATGCAATCATGCAATAAGAGACCAAGGCAACTGGCGCTGTGGAGATTCTGTATCAACAAAACCGCGACCACTGATGAGAAGAAAACCCTGGTGTAGGACCACAAATTTGATCTTCCAAGAACAACCATATGATAGGACCATATACATAGGATGATAATTCTGCTCTGTCAAGAACAAATGTCTGATAATAAGGACCTCTGATGTATGATCAAGAAATATCTGCTGATGAGGTCTTCAGACCCCCAATCAAAACTCTTCCCTATCAAGAACAAACATACAGTTGCTGACGAGATCTTCAGACCCCACTCAAAATATGCTCTATCAAGAACAAACAACATCTGCTGATGAGATCTTCAGACCCCAAAAATCTGCTCTATCAAGAACAAACAACTGGTGACAATACTCTGCTCTATCAAGAACAGCCATACACATGATGATAAGATCCTCTAATCAAAACCTGCTCTATCAAGAACAGACATACACCTGATGATAAGATCCTCTGATCAAAACCTGCTCTATCAAGAACAGACAAATCTGCAACTGAGAAACCCTGGTACCAACAAAACTGATTCACTGTCAAGAAAACCAGGTAGTCTGAAAGTCAAGGTTTCCTGCAATAAACCCAATCCCACTCACAGGTATGGACCTAAACTGACTCAAGGTATGGTATCCTATGCGTTCATCAGCGTCACAGCCTTTCAAGAGGGGTGATACGATACCCAGAAGGTGTGGCATCACCAGCTCATGAAGCGGCCTCACTTAGCTGAATCACAAATGGTCGGTCCCCAGAGTCGACAATCCACCAAACCAGCAACCGTCTCAACCCAAAGGGTTGAAAGTGAAGCCAACCGGATGAACCTCGTCTGAGCGTGGATTTCATGAGACACTAGTGCCTGCAAAGCAAGCACGTGCCCACTAATTTCCACTCTAAGTCTATGGTGCACTCAAGCCTGGGTCTGGCTTCTCACTCATCAGAACTCCCATCCTGCAACAACACAAATAATCATATTATACTGAAAATAAAATGCGGGAAATAAAGTGCGAGAAGTAAAATGCGATAAATAAACGCAACCCAACAAGTAAACATACAAGCGTTAGGATTGAATCTCGCAGGGAACCATTGGGGTCCCCAGCAGAGTCGCCAGCTGCCGCTTACGCGAAAATAAGGTGCCGGCACAACAGAAGAGTCGCCACCTTTCGTTATTTATCCCTCAGAGCGGGAAAGGAAACGATCGGAAAAACCTGACGAAAAAGGGTAAGACAAGGTCGTCGCAACCATTGTCTGGATTCGGGAGTCGGTTACGCAAGGGGAAGGTATTAGCACCCCTCACGTCCGTCGTACTCGACGGGATCCTCGCTTGTTGTGTTTACTTGGACGGGTTGGTTTTATTCTATCTACCTATCAAGGCTGGTTGAAAAATAAAAGAAAATGACTCGGCAAAGCGTCGCACTTTATGCCTACGTATTCTCATCAGAGAATGAGAAATCAGAGTCAACGTAGTTCGGCCTACGACGGGTTATGGGGGAAGGTAGCTCGCCAAGACATCGCCATCTTGTGCCTACGTACTCTCAACAGGCATGAGAGATCAGAGCTCACGTAGTTCGGGAAACTACGGTTTATTTCCTGTCTTTTACGAAAGAAGTGTTTTTTTATTGTGTTTGCGATTTCAATCGCACTAGAGACTATGACCTGAGAGTGAATGAGTCGCATGTCACCCAAAGGGTACCATACTAAACATCCAGACTGTGGAAAAGAAACTCTCCCACAATCCTTTCTCAGATAGCTTAAGGCTCGTAACGTACGAAAGAAATCATTCATGATTACTGTATCTTAAACTGTTTTGAGATGAGAAGAGAACAAGCCCAACTAGGAGGGAGACTATCAAGTCCTACTATTGTAATGCCATGGATTCATCCTATGGTTGAGGTTTGAACAGGGATCTCCTAGAAGTTGTCATGCATAGGTTTCAACCTAAAATTCTATCATCAATTCCTTATCAAAGGAAATGAGAGTCCTAAGGGATCATGTCAATGATACACCAAAACAGACAAAGCATCAGCTTAACAGTAAAATGCATGCAATGCAAGTGAGGGAGGAAATGTGTGTGGGGCTTCAGCCTCCACAAGCTCATCTCAACCTCAAGCCAGAATGGATAACAGTAATCATACTGAAATATAAAACAACATGCTATCAAGCAATAACAGTAAACTGCAATCATACAGAAAGAAATGAAATACAATGCCATCAGGCAAACAAACCACATGGGCAAGGGAGCTGGGCTCTACCGAATACCCGCAAGCAAAGCCACACAGTAACAATACAAGCAGAGGGAGCAACTCAACCTCTAGTGCAATCATGCTCCTAGGTTCTACCTATTCTAGATATGAACTTATTCTAATGCATCAAGCAAGTCAAACAAAACACATCAATACAGAAAAGAAAAACAGAAGAAAGCAGATCAACTCCTCTCTCAACCCCAAGCTTCAGCTCTTCCAACAGCAACTCAGTCTTTAGACTTCAATCACTCTTGACAAATATCAATTTGCTTTTCCAGGTTTCAGCCCTTCAACATAAGTTTCAACTTATCTTCTCCTTTAAGCTTCAGCTTTTTGATCAGCTCCACCTTCAGGCTCCACCTAATCTTCAGGGATCTTCAAGTATCAACTTGTTCTTGCTGCTCTTCAAGCTTCAGCTGGAATGGCAATGCTCAAGGATTCATCCTCTTCTACACTCTTCATTGAAGTCTTCATCTTTAAGCCCAAGCTCAATATCTCTCAGGATAATTAAACCAGAGGAAATCACTTACTGGATAAGCTGGGGGGATATTGAACTGCTTATTGACCACCAAAGGTGACCCATAAGGGTTCAACATCAAAGGAATGGTTCCCTCAAAAGTTCTACTTCCTAGGTACATCACTTATCCCTCCAAAGGAGAGAGGTGTATACCATGGAAGGACTTTGAATCATAGGGAGGAATGGAGGTGACAGATACCATCCATGTTTGAGAAAGAAGTTATATAAGTCTAAACTCTTCCTAATCCTTAACCCTAAAACAACAAAAAGAAAGAAAAAAAGATCAAGCTCTCAAGCTCCTCAATCCATCTTTAAATCTTCTACTATGCTCCTCAATGCTCCTTAGAACAAGACCAAGCTCTCCAAGCCCACAAAGCAAAGCAACTAAAGCAAAAATGCCCTAAAGGCAACACAAACAATCAACCAATACAAAAATCAACTAAAAATAGCATACTACTATATTAAATCCTAATATAATTTCTAAGGGATCCTACATACCTACCCTTAATACCCTATATTTCCCATAGTCTATTTTGTCCTAAAAACCCAAAAATCTAAAGTTATTATGGACCTATGTTGAAGTTTAACCTAATTCTACACAACCTAATGACATCTAATCAAAACTAACCTAAAATTCATCACAAAATCATGGAATAAATCCAAGGGGAAGCTAAAACATATATCTAACTATCCTAAAAAGAATGACCTAAAAATACTAAGGGAGCTACCTAAACAAAATTCTACAAAATCATATATCAACATAAAGGAAATAAAAAGCAACTAAAGAAGAAAATATACAAAAAATACTAAAAATGCATGAAAAGAAAATATTTTTATTTTATATTTTTCTAGACAACAATATGAAATAGGAGAAAAAACTCCCATTAAAAAATCTTTATTTTTCAAATTATTATGATTTTCTAAAGTTGGAAAGAAAATGGAGAAAAAATAATCAAAACCATGAACAAGGGGTGCAATCAGTAACCATATGCAGTTCATTTCACGCTTGGGCCCAGAATGGGGGGTTTAAACAGCAAGCGCGCTGGGCCCATCATTAAATCAGAAAAACAATTAATAAATCCAAGAAAAAAAAAGATCAGGTGCAAATAGTAATGAAATATAGTTCAAAATCCACTGGGCCTCGTAAAGGGGGTGGGTGTAATACCCCAAATTTTGCCCTAAGATTTGTCGTCGCATTTCATTGCATTTAATCAATTACTAACAAATTTGTGTAGTCGTTTGACTTTTTGCAGGTAAATATCATATGGCATGTATTTTTTTTCTAAAAAGTAAAAATGGCACAATTGGCAAGAGGACATGTGTAAGGAGTTGTGAGTGTGAGAGGTTGAGAGTTCGAATCTCACCTTTGTCACTTTTTTGTTTTTTTATTATTTTTACTCTAAATTTTTCTATCTTTCATTAAAAAATAACAAAAATAGTTTTTTATTATTATTTAATTATTATTTTCGTATTTTAATTAAATCATTTTTTAAAATATCATTTTTTTCACTTTTTTCTAAATTATTCATAAAAATATCCAAAAAATCATAAAATAAAAAATATTGAAAAATTTTTTGTTCTTTTTATAATATTTTTGATTTTAGGAATCAATAGGATTATTAGTTTTTATTTTAAGTTTATTTTAATTATTTTAAATTATTTAAATTATATTTTTTCTTAACTAATTATTTAGTTTGGACTTTAAAATGGGCTTTAGGGACATTATTGACAATTTGGTGTTAACCCTAATTTGTTCCCTATATATACATGTGTTGCCTTGTTGAAAAGAGGGTCAGAAGGTTTTCTTCAGAAAAGAGGAGAGAGAAAGGGAGAAACAAAGGAGATCCCCAGAGAAGAAAGGCGGTCGTTCCCACAACTCGTCAGAAGGATTGGAGCTCTCCAGTGTTCCCTTATTCAAACCTTTTTCACATTTACCGAAGCAAACCTCCGCTTCGTAGGTTAAATTACTAAACCTTTTGCCTTTTCATGTTTATATGCATATTTTGCCATGTTAATGTGTTTAGGTCCGTTAAATTACTAAACCTTTTTCCTTTTCATATTTATGTGCATATTTTGCCATCTTAATCTCCATGTGTATTTAGGTCCGTAGATTTTAATATTAAAACCCTTTTTTAACGAAACCTTTTTTTAAAAATCAAAACCCTTTTTTTTTTTATTATTAAAACCCTTTTTTTAGTAAGACCTTTTTAAAAAACTGAAAAGCCTTTTTGTTCCCAAGAAGAAAAAAAAACCTTTTTGTTCCCAAAAAACTGAAAAGCCTTTTTTTTGGATGAAAAGCCTTTTTTATTCTAAAAAAAAAATGGCGACTTCACTGGGGAATCCTAACTATTGAGGGTTATCCCTATTTTGTTTATTTTCTTCATATATTTGTTTTATTATATATTTTGCTCACTTGTATGTATATATTGGGGTACCTTACTTGGAGTTACTGTGTTGTGAGATAAGTCCTACACCCGGACTTGAGTGACATTATTATAGGATGGAGATATATTCGACGTGGCTTATAGGGAGTGAGTCCCGACTAAGCTAAATCGAGAATCACCGCTCAGTTGAGACCCTTTTGAAAATGGTTCAGTTGATCGAGTGTAGTCATGAAAACTTTTACCATTATCGATTGGAGTCTGTGATACTGAGAACCGTAGTACCTTTACACCATCTTGGCCTTATCTAGGACGTAGTGTGGGAACTATGTGGGAGTAGTCCTACAATGGTTGCTACGCGATACTACACTCGAACGAGGTTCTCTTGAGAATATTATCGACCCTTGAGTCAGTCGAGAAGTTGATAATATCCAAAAGATGGGCTGATGACTTTTGGCACTTTTTAGAACCCTTGTTCTGCAGGTACAATTAATCTATAGTACACACCACTTTGGGAAGGGTAGACCTTGACTCCATTCATTGTTCCTCTAAAATTAGGACCTTTGTTTGCTTATGTGCGTTTGTGCTTTGAATCCATAAAGCATCATATCATTTCTAGTTTCAAGGAATTCAAAAGTCCTTTGCAAATTCAAGAAGTCCTACATTTTAAAGTCTAACATCTTTTCTCGCTTTCCTAAAAGGGAATGTTTGCAATCGACCGTTGAAATTCTTGAGACCATTGCATGGCATTAGCATCACATTTTTGCATTGCATTTATCCCTCAGTTTCTCCTTCTTGGTCCTATCGTCTTCTAGTGTACCTTTGAGTCGTCAAGCTGATTCCTTGACACAGATATCAGACCAGAAACGGAACAGGAGTCACTTTGATCCTATTCTCATGACTTACACAGAGCTATATCCTGACTTAGTCCGGCAAGGACTGATTACTACAAAGGCTTTACCACCTCCTCTTAATCCTCCGGCTGGATTTAGGGCTGATCTCCATTGTGCTTCCCATGAGGGTGCCCCAGGCTATGACTTGGAGCATTGTTTTGCATTGAAGGCTAGAGTATGTGAATTGGTTAGAACTGGAATACTTGATTTTACAGACAGTCATCCGGATGTTCAGAAAAATCCCTTGCCAATACATCAGAAATGAAGTTTTGTCACTAGGCCTTTTGTTTCTCGTTGTTTGCACTTTCCTTATTTTGTTTAAGTTGTTTGCTTTTAATTATGTTTGTACTTTCATTAATGAAATAAGCATTGCGACTTTTGATTCAATTCATTTCCGTCCATTTATTTGCATCTTTATGCTTTATTTTTCAAATGTTTACTTCTTGTCCAAAATTTTGATATACTAAGATTGGATGGAGGATGATGAAAACGTTATACCCATAATTACTGTCAGTATGCTTTCAATCAAACCTTGTTGACGATGTAAGGCATTGTTTCAATTCCCAAACACTAGAGAAATAAGGAAGTTAATCCCTCGTTACCCCCTTCGAGCCTAGAAGTTGGAGTTTCTTTCGTTACAAAAAACCCATAATTTTAACCTTGGGATGGGTAGTTCTCAGTTAACTTGGTTGTGTGTTCATACGATACACCTTTCATTAACAAATTTTCCTTCGCACACGTCAAACAAGTGTCGAAGATGTTTTCTAATCAAAAGGTCGATGATGGTTCACCGTAATCATTAAAATCAAACAGTCACTTTCCTTCACACACAAAAATAATATAAAAAAAGCAAAAGAAGCCCGCTAAGTCAAAACCTATGAAGGAGACTTAGGCAAAACTGGGGCATCCCGCTGACTGTAAACTCTAAAATAAACAGTTCAGGCAAAATTTAGGGATAATACAAAGAGATTTTTAAATCCTTATCTTGAAAATCCTCAATGTCAAAACAATCAAATGTTATAGGGGGGTAGTGGTTGCCTTTTCATAGGTCCCTTTGACTTCTGAATCATCACTGTGACGATCAATGAAATCCCTAACTTATGGGAACCTGAATGCATAGTATGAGTTAACTGAGCATAGGACTGAAGATCATCACGTAGATTGGGTGGGTGCAAATAAATTTTGAGCCTTTATCTTTTGTTTCATAAACCGTGAACCAGGCCACGTTACAACCCTCAAAAGACCTAACTGAAACAGGGTTATTTAGAAAGTATACTACAACAAGGTTGCGTAACCTGACTCCAAAAGATCCTTGCGAATCATTTATTTTGGCAATACACTTTTATTTTAAAATTTGAGTGTCTTGAATCGCCTTGTTCTGACTAACGACTCATGTATTTTCCATCTTTCAATAATAATTTTTCAAAAATCGCATGAACTTTGCATTACCATGTTTGTATGAATATTTTTGTTTGCAAACTGGCTTTCCTCTAAGGAATTTTCAAACAATGAGAAACTTGGTCAAGTGATCTTATCGGGGGCAAGTTCCTTTTACATCCTGTCAAAGAATCAGTTCAAGATTTGTTCAAGGAAATATCTTCTCTGATTTGGTTTATCCAGAGAATTATTCAAGACTCAGACTTGGGCAAGCCCTCCGAGGATACAGCAAAACAGTCGATTCCACGAATCAGACAGCTGAAGCAACTATCAGTTCATTTGACCTAGGGCAGTTTACTCGCATAATCCCTAAGCAGTTATTCATCATTCCTACAGTGACTATCAACTTGATACAGTTTAACAGAATGACAGTGATCTCCGTGTTGAGGAATCAGTCCTCCAGTTTTGTCATCTCACAGAAAGAGTCGAGTCTTGTCGTCGACGTCTGCATTTGCATTTGATCATATGTCATAGCATAATTCCTATACATGTGCACATCTTGGGTGCTTTACTCCCCATTTACATTTCTATCTTGGGTGCTTTACTCCCCATTTACATTTCTATCTTGGGTGCTTTATTCCCCATTTACCTCTCTATCTTGGGTGCTTTACTCCCCATTTACATTTCTAGCTTGGGTGCTTTACTCCCCATTTACATTTCTATCTTGGGTGCTTTACTCCCCATTTACATTTTTATCTTGGGTGCTTTACTCCCCAGTTACATTTTTATCTTGGGTGCTTTACTCCCCATTTACATTTTTATCTTGGGTGCTTTACTCCCCATTTACATTTCTATCCTGGGTGCTTTACTTCCCATTTACATGTCTATCTTGGGTGCTTTACTCCCCACTTACCTTCTATCCTTGGGTGTTTTATCCCCCATGTACCTTTATCCCGGGTGTTTTATTCCCCGTTTACCAGATATTCCTGGGTTTACCTAACATCATTGTGTTTTACCCCCATTTACTTTTTTTTCTCCCTGAGGTCGTGTTTTACTCGCGTCTTACCTTGTGGGCAAAATTTATTTACTTGGCATCATGGGTGTTTTATCCCCATTTGCGTTTTTCTCCTGAGCTCGTGTTTTACCCGCGTCTTACCTTGCGGACAATTTCTAATTTACTTGGCACTTATCAACAATTCTGTGTCGTGTCTACCCGACGTTCTTCCAGATATGACACGTCTTCTTCCCTAGTGGAATTCCTCGATGGGTCGTCCCTTGTGACGTTGTTTCGTCTGTATCCGTGCATTTGTCATTTTCATCATACGCATCATATCAGATTCATATTATATTTAGCATTATAGTTCATTTTGTTTTGTCCATATCATTGCATAGC
This sequence comes from Lathyrus sativus, assembly GCA_963859935.3. Taxonomy (NCBI): domain Eukaryota; kingdom Viridiplantae; phylum Streptophyta; class Magnoliopsida; order Fabales; family Fabaceae; genus Lathyrus; species Lathyrus sativus. Next base: position 413,602,406 of record OZ012741.1, on the reverse strand, counting down.
ACTGCGTCTAAAGGCAAAATTTTCGGTTATCTGTATTTAAATCCCTCCACCATGATTTCTCGAGTCTCCGTTGTTCAAATCACTCGGTGAAGTTATTTAAATAGGGGCAACTGTAATACCCCAAATTTTGCCCTAAGATTTGTCGTCGCATTTCATTGCATTTAATCAATTACTAACAAATTTGTGTAGTTGTTTGACTTTTTGCAGGTAAATATCATATGGCATGTATTTTTTTTCTAAAAAGTAAAAATGGCACAATTGGCAAGAGGACATGTGTAAGGAGTTGTGAGTGTGAGAGGTTGAGAGTTCGAATCTCACCTTTGTCACTTTTTTGTTTTTTTATTATTTTTACTCTAAATTTTTCTATCTTTCATTAAAAAATAACAAAAATAGTTTTTTATTATTATTTAATTATTATTTTCGTATTTTAATTAAATCATTTTTTAAAATATCATTTTTTTCACTTTTTTCTAAATTATTCATAAAAATATCCAAAAAATCATAAAATAAAAAATATTGAAAAAAATTTTGTTCTTTTTATAATATTTTTGATTTTAGGAATCAATAGGATTATTAGTTTTTATTTTAAGTTTATTTTAATTATTTTAAATTATTTAAATTATATTTTTTCTTAACTAATTATTTAGTTTGGACTTTAAAATGGGCTTTAGGGACATTATTGACAATTTGGTGTTAACCCTAATTTGTTCCCTATATATACATGTGTTGCCTTGTTGAAAAGAGGGTCAGAAGGTTTTCTTCAGAAAAGAGGAGAGAGAAAGGGAGAAACAAAGGAGATCCCCAGAGAAGAAAGGCGGTCGTTCCCACAACTCGTCAGAAGGATTGGAGCTCTCCAGTGTTCCCTTATTCAAACCTTTTTCACATTTACCGAAGCAAACCTCCGCTTCGTAGGTTAAATTACTAAACCTTTTGCCTTTTCATGTTTATATGCATATTTTGCCATGTTAATGTGTTTAGGTCCGTTAAATTACTAAACCTTTTGCCTTTTCATATTTATGTGCATATTTTGCCATCTTAATCTCCATGTGTATTTAGGTCCGTAGATTTTAATATCAAAACCCTTTTTTAACGAAACCTTTTTTTAAAAATCAAAACCTTTTTATTTATTTATTATTAAAACCCTTTTTTTAGTAAGACCTTTTTAAAAAACTGAAAAGCCTTTTTGTTCCCAAGAAGAAAAAAAAACCTTTTTGTTCCCAAAAAACTGAAAAGCCTTTTTTTTGGATGAAAAGCCTTTTTTATTCTAAAAAAAAAACTGAAAAGACTTTTCCTCCAAAAACTTTTTTTTATAATTTAAACTTAATTTTTTTTATAATTTTAACTTAAATATTTTTTATTAAAAAAATTTAAAACCTTTTTTTTATAATTAAAATATTAAAAAATTAAAACCTTTTCGTAAGGAACTCCTGATGTTTGATGTTTGTCGTGTCATTTTATGTACCCTTTTATTACTTTTCTTTCTTTTGGCATTTCATGTGCATGCTCGAGGTTGAGATGTGCTTGTGGTGGCCACAACCCCACACTATTTTCCTCCCTCTCTTCATTCTAAGTGTCATTACATATTTTCATATTCTTCATGTTTTCAGAAATGTTTCTTTGTTTCTTTATACCCTCTGCCTTTATTACTTTTCTTATTTCTGTACCTTAATTATTCCTCCATATAATGATTTGTCATATTTTCACATTTTTTACAGTTTTATCCTTCCGAAGGATTAGGTCCAGCCTTTTGGCCGCCGAGTCAATAGCCTTACCCCTTTAATGGATCAAACCCTAACTTTTCACAAATGTCTCGCCGTAGACAAAATTACAAAACTACCCCTAGCTTTAGGTCAAAGAGTCGCCGCATTCATTTTAGGGTTTCCCGCCGCGGAATCCCTAACCTAACCCTAATGCACTTAACAATTTATAACATAGAGATCGAATTTTAAGACTCCATGTAAGCGTGTCCTTAAGATGCGTTTATTCCCCTTGAGACCTTGACCACAGTCAAGAAGTCTCTAACCTCCCTTTTGAGGGGAACTACAGTTACTCTGATTCCATTCCCGTAAGGATATGTAGGCACAAGATGCGATGTCTTGCCGAGTAAACTTAGAATTAACCCCTAGGTCTTTTTTAATTTTCAATCCTTTGTATATACCCTAAAGCAAAATAATTAATGAAATAAAAAAAAAATAAACAAAAGATTCCCGTAGAGTACTACGGAAGTTTAGGGTGCTAATACCTTCCCTAAATTTAACCAACCCCCGAACCTTAGATCTCTCCCTTTTAGGTTTTTCCTTTCTTTAACCTTTCCTTCGGATAAATCAAAGACCGGTTGTAAATGAATTAAGATTCAAGTTAATCAATAGCTTGACATCCAAATTTCACCGCAACAGTGGGGATAGTCATGATTCACTAAGCCCAGAACTCTCTTTTAATGAAACACGGCGTTTTATTGGGGTTTCAGACTCCCTCCAAAATGCAATTGAATGTGGTGCATTGGATCTGGCCAAAGTCAAAAGTCAGCGCATGATCTCACGGCTGGGACATCATCTTCTTCCCTGAGCTAGGGTTCTAAAGAACCTCCATGGAAATGAAGAACCATGGAGCTTCATCTTCCTCCTTACGAACTCCCTCAAAACTCCATCAAAATCCAAAATGTAAAACCCTAACACACTCAAAATTTCATGCTGAACACGATTACAATCTCAAAATCCATTGAATCTTCCTTTAACATAAAACACGATCCAAACTTCAAATTATGCTCAGAAATCCAAACTCACCATTCTTGAAATTGCTTACACTAAAATGCTCACCTCTTATCACTGATCAAATTCCACTAAAGAACTAAGGTTATCCCTCAAAATTCAGGGAGTTCTTGATCCAAACAGAAATCTTGTCCATAACAAAACCATCACCAATTGCCTTCAAACTCTCCAAAATCCATCACCTATTGGTCTCTAACCATTCTACACTAATAATTCAACCTAATCATGCCTAAATTAAGGTGTAGGAAAGAAATTGCAAACCTGGTAAAATGGAGTGAACAGAGGTAGTAATCCTTCAATTCAGGCCTTCAATCTTTCCCAATTCCTTCACTAAGCAATCTTCTAGCTTCTGTATGCAAAAAGAATGGCTGAAATTGCTTGATTTTTGAAATTCGATTTTGAATTGCTTCCTTGAAATCTCAATCACCAACTCTTCAATTCTCCATGGAAATGCTCTCAATTCAATCTGCACAGCTTCAATGTGATGTATAGAATGTGTTTGTGTGAAAAAAATGAAAGGAAATGAAGAAGAATGAAGAATTGACACTTGACTTGCAATGGAAGATTTTGGATCTCACTCTCTCTTCTCTACACCAATTCACACCAACCTTGCATCTGAGCAAGTTACAATCATCTTATAGAGTGGTTTAGAATCATCTAGAACCCTCTAGGATCATCCAATGAGAAATTGAACTTTTCATGTCATGGTATTTTGATTTCTCATTCTCCTTACATGCTATCTCATGCCACAGCCCTTGTAATCTTTGTAACTAACTTGAATTTATCCCCACATGAGATTTTGGATGAGTTACAATGCATAACTACCTTGTGTATTGAGTTCTTTTGAGTTTTGGTTTGGTACCTTAATATGCAAGTAATCCAATTCCAAGGCAGCCCTATGATCCAAGCCTCAAATCAAAATTGTGGCTGGACCATTGTTCTTAGAATGTCATTTTGAGTCAAAATGACCTATTACATGACATGGTTTGGACTTATAACTTGGGATTTCCATTTTTCAAATTCAACTTAATTAACTTATGCCTCCATTTTTAGGCCATTTTTATCACTTTTTGATATGAGCCTTTTCAACATCTCATGACCTCCCTAATAGCCTTAAAACATCATTCTAAGCAAGTTTGATGTTGAAGATTTTTCCATTTGAAGCTTGGAAATAGGAGATATGACCTTATGCTTGAAATGACCTATAACTTCCAAATGACCAAAATTCCCTTGGCTTGTCAAAGCCATAAGTTGAGTTTTACAAATCCTATCAAGGACTTCTAGTACTCTCTAGAAAGCTAAGAAGATTCTATTCAACATTCATGTTGACCAAGAGTTCATAGGAATCATCCTACTAGGGCAAAAGTTGTCTGCAAGTTGGGTGACTTTCAAGGACCCAGATTCACATACCTCAGATGACCTGTAATTTGTCAAAACCATAACTTGAGCTCTACAAATCCTGTCAAGGACTTCTACTACTCAAATTAAATCTAAGAACAAGCTCTACAACATTCATGTTGTGGGGAAGATGAGATGACAATCACATCTTGAGCTAGACTGCCTTGAAGATAGGGATCAAACTAGGGGATTTTACACTGTCAATCCTTAGAAACCCTAGCTTAAAACTTCTCAAACTCCTCAATCATGATGAGTTGGTCTAGGAATCATCCTTATAGCATCTCAATGCTTCATTCCATGATCACATGGCTCTTGGATTGGGTCTCAACCTTCTCCAAATCATTAGTTGACCTAGGGTTGACCCAGTTAAACCCTAATTCCCCCACTCATGGCTGAATCTTCTGAATTCTTGTACAATGACCTCTCTAGGCTTCATGATAGATTTCAAGACATCTTATAAGCTTTCTCAAAGCTTCAAGTTCATTCTCATAGTCTCAGAATCATCTGAGGAGCTCCCACAACTCTCAAGTTATGAGACACACAACCCTGGTTTCAACCAATTCCTCTGAGGATCTCTTGAGTTCCCTGACAAAGGTATCAACCTTTAAACCCTTGAATAACCTTCTTGGCTAGCTTCACAGCCTCATATAACTCTTGCTAGGTAATCATACCTCTTGACCTATTGCCCACATATCAATGACATGCAGATGATGAATACAATGAACCACAAACTTGGTAAATAAATGTTGGTCAAATTTTGGGGTGCAACAAAGGCTCGTAGTGTACAACACATGTTAATCTTTATTAAGTGTTTTAAAGAGGTTTGAAGATGAGAAAAGAAAGGACACACTAAAGGGAAACTATCAAGTCCTAACAGTTGTCATACCAAGGATTCATCTTATGATTGAGGTTAGGAGGGAGCTACCTAATGTTATCATGCATGGTTAGAACCCTAATGTCTGTCACATTCCAACTTGAACAAGAAGGAATGGAAATCCTAAGGGAACATGGCAAAGGAAAGCAACAACAAAAGAAATAATCTGAAGGAATAAACTGTAAGTAAAATGCATGCAATGCAGCAATAAAAGCAGAAGGAGACAAACTCAACTTCTAGAGCAAACAAGCAAAAGCAACACAATACACAGGCAAGGGAGACAGACTCAACCTTCAGCCAACAAGCAAAGCCAAACAGTAACAGACAAGCAGAGGGAGACAGACTCAACCTCTAATGCAAACAAGCAAAGGGAGGCAAGCTCAACCTTTCAAATGCACTTAGGCCTAGAACCAACTACATGAAAGCCTATTATAATGCAACACACCAAACAAATAATCACACAAATACAGTCAATCAACAAACACAGCAAACAAAACAACAAGCCAGTAGCTCAACAGCAAAGCAGTCTTCTAGCAGTAAAGTAGCCCAACAGTCTGTAGCTGTCTTCATGTCCAAGTTATCCATCATGAGAAAAGGGAATAAGGACTTCAACTTTAAGCTTCAACTTGCTCCACCAAGAGATGATGTGAATTAACACAAAGATTATTGCATGATGAGGGGAAGCATGATGGAAACCAAAGGAATCCATCATGGAACTCAACCACTCATCTAAGATTGGTATCCTCAAAGGCTTTACCTTTTATGGTAGGCCTTTAGTCCTTCCAAAGGAGGGACTAATCTCCCACAAAGGAACCTTGCATCATTGGATGGGAAATGGAATGCAAACCAAAGCAAACCACAATTATAAAAAAGGAAGAAACTCCTAAAGGCTCTAAGAACCCTAATTCTACAAGCTCTAAAAGCAACTCTCTAAAGGGAACTAATGCACCAAATTAAGCCTTAAGGTTAAGTCTACAGAAGCATCAACATGCCTACTAAACCATGAAAAAAGATTTGGAAACTTATCATGAACTAATGGCCACTTTTGAAGTTCACTAGGGGAAGCACTATGTTAGAAGCACCCTAAAAACAACCTAAGTATTAAATCTAATGAATTTTTCTAAGGGATCCTAAATGTGTTGAGAACCTATGGTAAAAGGATCAGAGCCTAAATCAATGTTGAAGGGCACTAAAGAAATTCTAAACCAAAAGGTGTCAAATGAAGGTTCAAGTGGGGAAAGCTCTAAAAACCTACTCCAAAACAGAACTTAGAGTTATCTAAAAATTAGAATAAAATTCCTATAACCACATCAATGTATCTACTACCAGCCAGCCAAATATTAACTCCTAATTCTATACCAAAAATGAATACAAAAATCAGCAAGTAACAAGCCCAAAATGCCAAATTAAATGAATTCAATAAAATGGAAAAATGGAGAATAAATTGGAAATTCAGGCAAAATAAAATCTAAGAGCATCAAAAAATCAGAAATTGAACAAGGATCAGGCACATATTTTTTCCACATTTTTCTGATCAATATTCAATTTATTATGAATTTTAGAAGATTAAAGCAATTAAAGAAAATGAAAAAAGCAATTAAAGAAAATAAAAATCCAGGAAAATGTTATAACCCTAGGATCTGTGGACTAGTCAACCTATCTGAAGGACACAAGCGTGCCAGCGCATAAATGAAACTACAATGTTTTGATGGTCAAAGGCAAAGTCTCAGGGTGAATCTCGTGCGTGGGATTGGAAGACTAAGTCAGCTATTTCAAATCAGATCAACGGTGATGAACCTTTCTTCCTCGTTTTGAACTGAAACTTGGAGGGAACGGGTATGGTGGTCGGAGAAGACCTCCGATCGTCTTCTCCGGTGGGTTCAACGATGGTCCAACACAAAATCTCACCAAATCTTAAGAAAACTATGCAGTTCTTCTCCAAATTTCACAAGGATCCTGAATCCAACCTCCAATTGCACTAAATCTCAATGAATCTTGAAACCCGATAGTGAACAAAAAAACTACCAAAATATTGATCATCACCATATCTTAAATTATTGCCATAGACCTCTTCCTCATCTCACCAGGATTAACCTAAACGATTCAAATCATCTCAACTCTCAAGAATCTGGCAGTTACGCTCTCAAACAGAAAATGGATCACAACTTAAATTGTCTTTAAACCCCAAGATTATGATCTTAAATCCATCTAGATTGTTTCTTAAGCCTAGCCACATGTTCAATTCTATCTAAAACAGCCTAGAATAGGAGTAAATTCGAAGGATGAAAACCTGTAATGAAGCTTGAAATTGGAGTAGTTTCAGCTTGAATCTTGCTTCCAAAAGGTGCAGAAACTTTCAAGGATGATCTTTGAAGCTAATGGAATCCTCAATTGGTCTTGAAATGCTCTTCAACTTAAAACATGATTCTCACTTTGAAGCTTCCAACTCTAACTGCCACAACTGATTTCTTCACCAAAATGTTACCAAACTTGCTCTGAACTGGATCAGGAACTTATATATGATGTGTTTGGACAGTTATCAGGCCCATTGGAAGCCCAATTTAAGATATCCAAAATTCAATTTTCCTTCCAAAATGTGATCATGGAATCCATGAATTTGCTCTGTTCCTAGCTTCAACAAGCTTCAAACTTAATGCAAATGACCTGTTGAGTATGAATGGCTCAGATTGCACCTTCAATTTCATCCAATGGTGGATCTTTGATGTGTAGCTTCACCATGAAGTAAAAAAGGAAAATCCATGAAATATGCATCAAACTGATTTTCTACCAATGCCAAAGTGCTCAAAATGTTATTTCCAATCAAAATACGCACTCATTTGTCATTTCTTGAATACTTATGATTTATTTTGAATTTTCTCCTTTTAATGCCTTTAATAATCCCCTTTGTCAAATTTCTTTCAATCAAATCATGTTCTAAGCCAAATCAAAGCCTCCTTGATACATGGTTGAAGTTAAAATCCCATTTGAGCAAGTTTCATGTTGGGAAAAACTTCATTTGAGGTTCACAAGATACTGAAATGACCCATAATCCAAAAGGGCCTGTAATCTCACTTTCCCAAAATACCCCTAACTTGTAAACCTCATAACTTGAGTTCTACAAATCAGATGAAATACTTCTAGTACATTTTGGAAAGCTAAGACCAAGAACTACAACTTTCATGTTGGCCAAAAGTTTAGGAGAAACATCTTTCTAGGTCAAATGTGCCATGGAAGTTGGTTGACTTTTGCAGACAAATTTCACATTCATCTGATGACCTGTAACTTGTCTGGATCATAACTTGAGTTCTATAAATCCAATCAAGGACTTCTAGTACTCAAATTAAAGCTAAGAACATCCTCTACAAGTTCCATGTTGGTCAAAAGTTGATATGAAACTTGTATCTTGAGATAAGTGGTCTTGAAGTCAAGCACTAAATAGGGGATTTCACACTGAGAACCCTGACTTAGCAACTCCTCACACTCTGGATTTTTCTTGAATTGATCTTGGAATAACACCTCATGTATCTCAACACAACCTTCCATGATCACAAAGACTTAGAAATGAATCTTAATCTCCTTCAATTGCATAGTTGACTCAATGTTGACCAGATGAAAACCCTAATTGCAACACCTTCAACTGTGACTTTCCACACTTGCCATGAACACTTGACTGAACTCCACCACGACCCTTAAGGCCTCCAATGAGCTTCAATGACAACCTCCACCCTTACCCATGGGCTTATGATCCCCAAATGATCCTCAGATAGGCTCCTAGACAAGAGATGAACCAAATTCCCTTGCTTGCCTTTCTTCAAGGACTTTGACTTGCTTCTGATGATGATAACCACTTGATGACTGAAATATAATCTCTTGATTAAGCCCTGAACCTTTTGACGACCTCAATTGGCTAAGCACATCTTTCTTGATCCCTTGTAAAATGCAACATTACTATGCAATGTGAATGCTAGAACAATGATATGCTAATGCAATGAAACATAAGCCAAGTAAGAAAAAGGTTAGGCAAATTTTGGGGTACAACAGCTGCCCATATTCAAGCGACTTAGACCTGACTGGATGAAAATCAAACGACTTTCAAACAATCAAGGTAAAAGACGGTTGAATACCAAAGAACCCGGAAATTTGCTAACCAAAGAAATAATCTGCGAAAACTGCTTGGGGGAAAAAATATCCAGAAGATTGAATCCGGTTGTCACGGAAACAAACTGATCAATCATCTTATAAAGAACCTGATTTCAACATTAACCACCCGTGTGACACCACAGTCGTTGAATCCACATATTAGATTAAAAACAATCAATCTTCAAATATACTCTACAATAAGCGGGCACCGAGCCATAGGACCATATCAAAATATTATCCTTGACCTTCCATTTCCCAAGAAACGAGCAAAGCACTACGTAAAGCGCGTCATCAATGTACTATCCTTGATCTTCCATTTCCAAAGAAATGAGCAAGCACTACGTAAAGCGCATCATCAATGTACTATCCTTGATCTTCCATTTCCGAAGAAACGAGCATCGCACTAAATAAAAGCGCGGACCATCAATATACTATCCTTGACCTTCCATTTCCGAAGAAACGAGCAAGCGCTACGTAAAGTGCGTCATCAATGTACTGTCATTGACCTTCCATTTCCGAAGAAACGAGCATCGCACTAAATAAAAGCGCGGACCGTCAATATACTATCCTTGACCTTCCATTTCCGAAGGAACGAGCATCACACTAAATAAAAGCGCGGACCGCCAATATACTATCCTTGACCTTCCATTTCCAAAGAAACGAGCAAGAACTACATAAAGCGCATCATCAATGTACTGTCATTGACCTTCCATTTCCGAAGAAACAAGCATCGCACTAAATAAAAGCGCGGACCGTCAATATACTATCCTTGACCTTCCATTTCCGAAGAAACGAGCATCGCACTAATTAAAAGCGCGGACCGTCAATATACTATCCTTGACCTTCCATTTCCAAAGAAACGAGCAAGCACTACGTAAAACGCGTTATCAATGTACTATCATTGGTCTTCCATTTTTGAAGAAACGAGCAAGCACTATGTAAAGCGCATATCGGGCATCCAAAGACTTAAACAAGCAACTCTGCAGGGAAGTTCTGATGTCAACTGCCAGACACCTATTTACCAACAACAGGTAACGACTTCAAAGGTCTAATCCACGAAATCTTTTAAAGCTGACGTAACAGCAATCTGAGGAAAACTCCGCTGGGGAAGAAGAGAAACTCAATCAAGCAATTCTGATGAGGGACACATGATAAGATGAACATTATCGTCACATATCTTATGCCAAAAATTTGAATATCCGAAAACCATCCTGAACAAGAATTCCAATCACCTGTAGGGAATAACACCTGAAAACAAAGAGGCAACCAACCTGGCTTATGTTTCAGAATGCATATGTTTGAAAAATGGCGTAATGCTCCATACGGAATGGAAATGCTACGCATTTGAGTAAATGCTATGCATGATGCAAATGCCAAGAGGCGTTCCCGCAAAATAAATGCTGGAGGAACGAAACCAAACTTCCGCTGGGGGAAGAAACAATCCTGCTGGGGATAGCCCAAAATACCCAGAGTTACGAACTCTGCAGAGGATGATCAACCCATTGGAGGAAAGACAACCTGCTGGAGAACAGAAAGAACAATCCTGCGCGGGGATGATCCTTTCAAACCACCGACAACTTGGTTGTACTCTGTGAGGCCTTCACTGGGAATTAAATGTGCACATGATCACTGTTGGGAATGCACATACCTGCCTGACTGCTTACTAGCCTGCATCTAACTCTTCTGGGGATAACATGCAAACTCCATATGCTGGGGAGGAATAAGTTTCACATAGAGCCTGCTCCTACGTTAAGGAACTCCGGCTGGGGAAACACGATCCCTTGGCTGTTTGCTTCAAAGGTAACGACCCTGCAAATTATGAATGAAACAAGACATCCTGCACAAAAGGAACTCTCTTGGTCATTATCCATGATAATGGTTCAGTTAATTCAAAGTTTTAACAATTATTGGCCAAGGTCTGCAAGTTTATGCACGTGCAAGTTTATCAAAACATCGGCGTTTTTCAAAAACAAAACAGTAAAAGTAAAAACAAGAGACAACCATCAAGTACTGAATATTATGTGATTATTGATAACGGGTCTGTAAATAGGCAAAGTTTTTACAGTGGATGCAACTCCTGAAAAGAGGAAGTTACACAAAAAACAAATACAGATATGTACATAGGTACAAAGACATTTGTATACATGTCGGCAATGTGGTACAGACAAACACCATGAGCTGATCCTCCTATGACTCGCCTGACTCCGACGCTTTCCCGATACTCCGTCTTCGGAAGAGATTGACCTGGATGATCGACCCTCAGGTACTCCCAAACCACTGAGCGATGTAGTATCAAACTCGGACCGCAGTCATTTGCTTTTTTAATCCCTAACTTTTGCCTGAATCACCCTTTCGGGTTTTCAATTCACCGGGATACCATTTTTTGCCGAAGTCGCCTTTTCAGGTTTTCGACTTCGCGGGTGTAAATATTTTCAATTTTTATCCCTAATTTTTGCCCGAACCTTTTTCTCTTTTTTTTTTGGTTCGCCGGGATGCCCCATTTTTTCCTGGACTTTCTTTTTTCTGTCCAGCGGGTCTCTTTAAGCAAAGTATTTTTTAACTGCGTCCGAGTTCACAGGGGATGTAAAATCCTCGCCATCCATGGTGGATAACAATAAGGCTCCTCCAGAGAAGACCTTTCGAATGACATATGGACCTTCATAGTTGGGAGTCCATTTGCCCCTGTGATCTGATTGTGGTGGGAGAATCTTCTTCAGCACAAGATCGCCCGTCTAAAAGCTTCGAGGGCGCACCTTCTTGTCAAAAGCTTTCTTCATCCGGCTCTGATATAACCGAGCATATGCGATAGATGCAAGTCTCTTCTCATCCATCAAGCTGAGCTGATTCAGTCTATTCTTTATCCACTCTGCCTCATCAAGCTTGACATCAAGAGAAACTCTCAAAGAAGGAATCTCAACCTCCAATGGTAGGACAACTTCCATACCATACACTAGTGAGAAAGGTGTTGCCCCAGTTTATGTGCATATCATCGTACGATAACCGTGTAAAGCGAAGGGAAACATCTCGTGCCAATCTTTGTACGTTACAACCATCTTCTGCATTATCTTCTTGATGTTCTTGTTGGCCGCTTCGACAGCGCCATTCATCTTGGGCCGATAGGGAGATGAGTTGTGATGCTTAATCTTGAAATTCTGGCACAATTCCTTCATCATCTTATTATTCAAGTTCGAACCATTTTCAATAATGATTCTTTCGGGAATTTCGTATCTGCAGATGATGTCCTTTTTGATAAATCGGGCTACTACTTGTTTGGTAACATTAGCATATGACGCTGCTTTGACCCATTTGGTGAAATAATCGATAGCTACCAAGATGAACCGGTGTCCGTTGGAGGCGGTGGGCTCGATCTTGCCAATCATATCAATGCCCCACATGGAAAAAGGCCACGGGGACACCATAACATTCAAGGGCTTGGCGGCACATGAATCTTGTCTGCATAAATCTGGCATTTATGGCATTTCTTCGCGAACTTAAAACAATCTGTTTCCATCGTCAGCCAATAATACCCTGCTCGTAATAACTTTTGAGACATAGCATGTCCGCCGGCATGCGTGCCGAAAGTACCTTCGTGGACCTCCTCCATAAGCATATTAGCTTCTTTCTCATCCACACACCGCAATAACACCAAATCGTGGTTTCTCCTGTACAGAACACCATCTGGATTCAAGTAGAAGTTGCCAGCCAATCTCCTAAGAGTCTTCTTATCGCGGCTGGATGCCCCAATCGGATACTCTTGGTTCTTTAGGAAATTCTGGATATCAAAATACCACGGCTTGCCATTGGAAGCTTCCTCAATGGCGAATATGAAAGCAGGCCTATCAAGGCGAGAGATAACTATTCTGGGAGCGTCATTCCAAAAGTTAACTTTGTACATCGAAGACAATGTCGCAAGAGGATCTGCCATCTGATTTTCTGCCCGCGGCACATGGTGAAATTCTACTCTGTCAAAGAAAGGCAACAACCTCCTTGCATAATTCATGTAAGGTATCAAATTAGGCTGACGAGTCTCCCATTCTCCATTGATCTGGTTCACGACTAGCGTGGAGTCTCCATACACATCAAGATTTTTAATTCTCAAATCAATTGCCTCCTCGAGACCCGTGATACACGCTTCATATTCAGTCTCATTGTTGGTAACTGGAAATGTCAATCTAGCAGTGAACGGGATGTGAGTCCCATGGGGAGTAGTAATGATTGCCCCAATTCCACTTCCGTATGAATTAACAGCGCCGTCAAAAATCAATTGCCATTGGGAACTCCACACAGGACCTTCACCATGCAACAGATCCTCGCAGTCTTTCATCTTTAGGTACATAATATCCTCGTCAGGAAAATCAAACTTCATTGGCTGGTAATCCTCGATTGGCTGCTCAGCAAGGTACTCTAACAGAACGCTACCTTTGATAGCCTTTTGCAAAACATACTGAATGTCGTACTCTATTAGTACCATCTGCCATCGGGCAATCCTTCCTGAAAGCGCCTGCTTTTCGAAGACATATTTGATCGGATCCATCTTCGAAATCAGCATGGTTGTATGATTTAGCATGTATTGTCTCAAATGTTTGGCAGCCCAAGCAAGTGAACAACACGTCTTTTCGAGCATTGAGTAACGGGACTCACAATCTGTGAACTTTTTACTCAAGTAATAGATCACATGCTCTTTTCGTCCAGTCTCGTCATGTTGACCGAGAACACAACCCATGCTGTTCTCAAGAACCGTCAAGTACATGATTAATGGTCTTTTGGCTACTAGGGGTATCAATATCGGAGGTTCCTGCAAGTATTCTTTTATTTTTTCAAACGCCTTTTGACAATTTTCATCCCAGACAATTGCCTGATCTTTTTTCAACAATTTAAACATTGGTTCACACGTGGCTGTGACATGAGATATAAACCGAGCAATGTAGTTCAATCTCCCCAAAAAGCCACGAACCTCTTTCTCTTTATGCATCATGTCATGAAAGAGCGTCGTCATAGCGCGCTGATATGTTGCCCCAGCGTTCTTCAAACCAAAGGGCATCACTTTGTAACAGAACGTTCCTTACGGGGTAATGAAAGTTGTTTTCTCCATATCTTCCGGCGCCATCTTAATCTGATTATAGCCCGAAAAGCCATCCATGAAGGAAAACACAGAGAATTGAGCAGTATTGTCGACCAATACGTCAATATGAGGAAGCGGGAAGTCATCCTTAGGGATCGCCTTGTTCAAATCCCGATAGTCAACACACATCCGTACCTTACTGTCTTTCTTCGGTACAGGTACTATATTGGCGACCCAAGGAGGGTAAGTTGTAACAGCCAGAAAACCAGCGTCCCACTGTTTCTGCACTTCCTCTTTAATCTTTATGGCCATATCTGGTCTCGTTCTTCTGAGCTTCTGCTTGACCGGCAGACATTCTTCACGCAATGGCAAGCGGTGGACCATAATATCAATGTCTAACCCATACATATCTTCATAAGACCAAGCAAAGATGTCACTATACTCTCGAAGCATCTCGATCAGTCTTTGCTTGATACCGCTTTGCAGCGCAGCCCCTATCCGGACATTCCTGACAACTTCTTCGGAACCTAAATTAACGACCTCGATTTCCTCCTAATGAGGCAGAATAAACTTCTCTTCTTGTTTTAAAAGTCGAGTCAGCTCTTCTGGTAAGTCGTCGTCCTCAACAATCTCTTCCTCGGCTTGAAATATCGGATGCTCAAAGTCGAAACGAGTCATAGGGAGTTCTTGATCGGTGTCATCTGAAATATGGATCATGCAAGGGACATGGTTAAATGCTTCGAATGATATGCAAACAAAGCACACAACCACGTTGCTGTTTTATTGTTAAAATAAAAACAGAAAAACAAAGATCACAAAATTTGCATGAGAAAAACGCCTTTATTTGATGATTAAAGCAACATATACACATAAACAAGTAGGCCCTGAAATAAAATCACTATGCCCCGGGTAGGACATAGGATTGTACAATAATCGAAAAAACAAGGCAATATTGTTCCGTCGTCACTTGAATAAAGTCCTGAATAGACCAGTTGCATAGGCTTTGCCCTGGCACGCTGGGCTTGATCCACGAATCCATGTCACAGTCGCTGTCTTCATCTTTGCTATCAGACACAACATTAACTCTTTCAAAATTGACTCCTCCTGGAGTGAACACAATCGGCCCCTTGAACCGTGGCGTGCTCTGTGATAAAGATGACGACGACGGGAGAAATCCCAAACCAAACTTGTCCTGCTTAACAGGAATCTCCAGAACTTGACCCCAACCTTTAGTCTCCCCCGCCTGCACTGCCGCTTGAGCTTCTCTGTATGAAGACTTAGCCACCTCTGGCCCTTTGCTTATGACAGGAGACTTGTCTTTGATCTGAATCCCTTCAAAAGCTTGGCACAATGTCTCATGGATCTCACCATCTACTTCGACATATTTGAATGACGACAGGTGACTTACCAATATATCTTCTTCCCCACACACGGTGAAAATTCTACCACCAACCATATACTTGAGCTTTTGGTGCAATGTAGACGTTACAGCCTCTGCAGAGTGAATCAAAGGTCGTCCAAGCAAACAATTATAAGCTGGCTGAATATCCATGATGTAAAACACAACATTAAACACCTCTGGACCGACCTGGATTGGTAAAGTCAATTCCCCAAACACGGACCTTCTAGTCCCGTCAAAAGCTCTCACCACCAAATCACTTGGCATGCATATTATGCCTCGGGTATCCAACTTCAACAGCTCCTTCTTGGGCAAAACATTCAAGGATGAACCAGTGCCAACGAGGACATGAGACATAACAGTGCCCCGACACTCGACTGAGATATGCAACGCACTGTTGTGGTTGCGACCCCTGGGTGTTAAATCAAAATCTGTAAATCCAAGGCCATGCCCCGCGTTCACGTGCACAATCACTCCTTCGAGTTGATTGACGGATATCTCCTGGGGTACATAATCAGTGTCAAGAACTTTCAGCAAAGCGTTTTGATGAGCTTCGAAGCAAAGCAACAATGACAAAATTGAGATTTTGGAAGGCGTCTGCTGCAGATGATCAAAAATTTTATAATCACTCTTCCGGATTAGTCTCATAAATTCTTCCACATCCTTAGTGTTGCACCCCAAAATTTGCTCAACCTTTTCTTGCCTGATTTATGTTTCTTTGCATTTCATTTGCATAGTTACATCATGTACATATTTCAATCATTTGCATATCATAGCATAGCAGGCATCCAATAAGGGATCAAGGTGTCTATCAAGAGAAGATCCTAGCAATATGTGTTATCCAAGATGAGAAATCATCCAGGCCATCAAGAAGGGATTTGAAGTCTTGAGAAGTTTGAGTGCCTACATGTGGGTTTTGCTCCTATCCTGAGGAATATTGAGAATCATCAGTGGGATGAGAAACATGGGATGTGAATGTGAGGTGTGTATGGATCTCATGGGATGTCTAGAGGGCCTTATTGAAGCTGAGGCAAGTCATTGATTCCAGTATGAGAGCCACATTTGAAGTGCAGTCAACTAGGGTTTCATCTGGGTCAACCCTAATTCAATTGAGTAATTGGAGAGCATCAAGGCCTACCTTGAGGTCAAGGGATTCATGGATTGGTATGTTGATACATGTGTGGTGTTGTGCCAAGGTTAAGCAAAGAAAGATCAAGAATGTGGGAAGTTGCTAAATTAGGGTTTCAGCGTAAAATCCCCTGTTTAGTGCCCAACTTCAAAGCCACATAAGTCAAAATAAAATTTTCAAATGGATCTTTGGCCAACATGAAACTTGTATATCTTCTCAATACCTTTAATTTGAGTACTAGAAGTCTTCAAGAAGATTTTTAGAACTCAAGTTATGGTCTTTGCAAATTACAGGTCACCAGAGGACACTTAAATTTATCTGTGAAAGTCACTTGACTTCTAAGCAACTTTTTCCCTTCAAGGATTTTTCAAATGGATTCTTGTCCAACATAAGAGTTGTATATCTTGATCTTATCTTTCCATAGAGTACTATAAGTCCTCAAGGGGATGTATAGAACTCCAGTTATGATCTTGGCAATCCAGGGGTATTTTGGGTATTTGTGATTATAGGTCATTTTCAAGCATGTGCCAAAATCTCCATCTTCCACTCCTCAAATGAAAAATTGTTCAACATGGAATGTGTTTAAAATGATGTTTTTAGGTCAAATTTGAATTCATGTTGGATTGAATGAGCTTATATCAAAAGTCACTCAAATGGCCTAAAAAAGGAAGGATTTTAAATGAATCAAAGAGGGAAATTGTGATTTTTGAGTTATGGGTCCAAAACAAGTCAAATAACCACTCATTTTAATCATAAAATATGTTTTAGAAACATTGGCAATTGTGGAATTTTCATTTGAAGTGTGCTTCATGGCCTTTCACAAGATTTCTTCACATAAAAGTTACATCACACAATTCCTTCACAAAGGCAATGAGGAGATTCCTTTTGGGATGAATTCATTCCAAATGAAATATGTAAGTCATCCAAAGCTTCCAATGCAAGCTATGAAGCCAATTTCATGCATTACCATAACCAAAACTTTGAAGGAAAGTTGGACTTGGATTTTTAATTTTGGGCTTGGGCTTGAGCTCTAGAAGGTTCTAAACAATCCTATAAAGGTCTAGGAGCTCATCAGAAACTTGGTTGGTGATTGATTGGGGTTGAAAGCAAATATCACCATTGAAGCTTGAAGAAGAAAAGTGAAAGAGTGAATTTCTGTTAGAGGCCGTTTCAAGCACAATTGAGGATTCAATCTTCTTCTAACATCATCACTCATTGGATCTGGAACGTTTTGGATCAAGAATCAAGCCGGAACGACTCCAATTGAAGCTCGAACGTAGGTTCTTACTTCTTGAATTTTCTCCTAATTTATGTGGTTTCAATGCATTAGAATCATGTGGTTAGGTTCACCTTAAGTTGTAGATGATTTCTGGGCGAAGAACTTGGTGTTTAGTGAGATTTTAGGATTAGATTCATTTTCGGTTGAGATATGGAATTTTTGATTCGTGGATTTTTAGGCTGTTTAAGTAGTATATTTGGATTCCTCTCGAAATTTCGGTCAAGATTCATCTAAAGATCATTGCGTTTGGTTAAGAAACGAAGGAGCTAGGAGGAAGGAAAGTTCCGCCGGCAAGCTCCGGCCGGAACCCCACTGGATTCTGCATTCCGCGGTGGCCTTGAGTCCAACGAAGAAGACGACGGTCCAGTCGTCCGATCGACCGCCACGTCACCCAATCCCACGCGCTACAGCGCGACACGTCACCGCCCTCATTAATCCAGTGGCACGCCACCTCAGTGTTTGACCCCATGTGCACCAGTTCAAATCCCGCCCTGTGCATTTTTGATTTTATTCCACTTTATTTTCATTTGCCTTCATATTCATGTTCTTATCTTGTTCTTTTATTTTTTCTGTTTTATATGCTGACTTCAAAAAATCATAAAAAATAGAAAAATTAATCTTTTTAATAAATGTTTTTTTTCCCTGGCTCTTTAGAGAGTCTAGAATTTTAGGAAATTAATAAATTCGTAATTCATGCATTTTATAATTTAATTTTGCATTTTTATTGGTTTTATTTTCAATTTGTTTGATATGTGTTTTTGCTGATTTTCTTGTGGTTAATTGGTGATGAATTTTGAGTTGATTCTTTTTGCTCTAGTTATCTTAGATATTCATGTACCCATAGTAATTTTCTCATATTTTTGTGAGAGAAGTTTAGGCTATTTTGAGCATTGGACATTAGGTGGTTTAGAATTAGGGTTTTAAGATAATACCTTTAGGTTTAGGGCATAGTTTTTGGTCCAAATGAATGGTTAACCCCCTGGTTTTTGAAGCCTGATGCTTGTTGAAGATTGAAAGTTTATTGAAGCTTGAAGATAGGAGTTATTCATGAAGATGAAGGTTGTTGCTGTCAACTTTTTGTTGGTTAATCATCCGTTGCTGTCAGAGCTGCTATTTGCTGTAGGAGTTTGGTGCTGCTGCTTGGGCTGCCTCCTCTGCTTTGGGGTTTTATTTTATGTATTGTTTGTTGGCTTGTGTAGCTTGCCCCCTAGGTTTGAGGTGGATGTTGATTCACTTTTCCTGTTGTTTTCCCAGGTTCGAGGTTGAGTGGGACTCCCTTGCCTCGCTTGTATTGCTGCATTGCATGCATTTTACTGTACTTGCTTACTTTCTTTTCTGTTTATCCCCTAGGATCTCTGATTTCCTCTGTGCAGGAGGGAATTATGACAGACATTAGGATTCTTATCCACGCATGACAACATTAGGTTAGTTTTATTCCTTTTCAACCCCTAGGCTTTTTAGAGCTTCTTTCTCTTCTTATCTCAAAACAATTCAAAAATACAGTAATAAGGGTAATCGATGTCGTACGTTACGAGCCTTAAGCTATTTGAGGAAAGGTTGCTGGAGGGTCACTCTTCAGTAATCTGACTGCTTAGTATGGTACCCTTAGGGTGACATGCGACGTAGTCACTCTCAAATCATAGTCTCTAGTGCGTCAGAGATTTCAAACAAACTAAAAAACACTTCTTTCGTAAAAGATTCAAAACAAACATCAAAGTGTCATTTTTGTCCGCTTGGACTCTTAATCAAGAAAAACCCTTTCATAGGGTAATAAAAAACCAGTCAGACAAGCTTGTGTCTTCCGTAGCCCGAACTACGTTTGCTCTGATCTTTCATACTGTATGAAAGTACGTAGGCATAGGATGCCGTATCCTAGCGAGCAACATTCCCCTCCTTTCCAGTAGGTAGGCGAACTACGTTGACTCTGATTTCTCGTTCCAGACGGGAATACGTAGGCATACAGTGTGATACTTTGCCGAGTCATTTTCTTTTCTTTTTAACCCAGACCTATAGAGTAGATAGAATAACACACCCTTAGATAGAAAACAAGCATGGATCCCGTTGAGTACGACGGACGTGAGGGGTGCTGATACCTTCCCCTTGCGTAACCGACTCCCGAATCCAGGAATTTGATTGCGATGACCATTCCTTTCCCTCTTTGCATTAGGTTTACTCAGAGCGTTTCCTTTCCCTTTTGTGGGATAAATAACGCACGGTGGCGACTCTTCTGTCATAGCCGGCACCGATTTTCGCAGTAGCGACAGCTGGCGACTCTGCTGGGGACTCCAACGGTTCCCTATGCGAGTCGATCCTAGCGCTTGTTTCCCGTCTGGGGTTTTGTATGTATTTACCTTTCTGCCTTTACTTTCAGTATTATATTATTGTTGTTGTACTGGGTAGAGGGTTAGATTGAGAGATGAGCCGGACCTGGGCTTGAGTTCGCACATAGACTTAGAAGTAGAGAGTAGTGGTTAGCCTGATTGCTTAGCTCGCACCAGCTAGCCGCAAAATCTGTGCTCGGACGAGATTCTCTTTGATGCTTCTTGCCTGGCCCTTAGGGCTCGACAAGTTGTCTGACCCGAGGATTGTCGACTCTGGGGACCTATCATTTGGGATTCAACTAAGTGAGGCCTCTTCAAGGGATGATGATGCCACACCTTCTGGGTATCGTATCATCGCTCTTGAAAGTCTGTGACGTTGAACCCGCATAGGATACCGTACCTCGTCTGCGAGTTAAGTACATACCTGTGAGGGGTAGGTAGGTCTGTTTGCAGGAAACCTTTGACCTCAGAGTACCTGGTTTATCTCTGTCAGTGAGATGTGGTTACAGGGTTCATTTGAGTGGTTGGTTTGGTTTGAGATGAATATTTGATGGTTCTCAGGCTTCAGTACAAAGCAACACAGTTCATCAGCATTGCCCTTGATCTCCTGTTCGCATATGCATGTGCATTTTCATGTTTGCATTTCATTAACGTGTATTTATGTTGCAGGTGTGATCATTCCCCTCTGATTCTAGTGTATCTTCTGGCCTGACATGGAGTCCATGAAGAGGACAGTTGCTTACCGGTTGCATTCGCCAGATATCAGGGCCTTACTGGGATTAGTTGCTCTAGCAAATGAGAGAGTGAGGGCTGAGTTCAGAGTATCTTATGGATTAGTTCCTTAGGGTGTATACTTTGATGCAGTTTTATGAGCCTCAGCTGAGATGCTTCCTGTTCCCTGACTATATTCTGGCACCCACTTTGGAGGAGTATTCTGCTATGTTGGGGGTTCCTGTGTTAGACCAGATTCCCTTTATACATGTTGATGCTGAGCCTGAGTTGGCTACACTTGCTGAGATTGTCAGTTTAGACGCTTCTGAGTTTCCTGAAGGATTGGTCAAGCTGAACGGAGCCTATGGTTTTCACCTGTCTGTCCTGGTTGAGAAGGCTACAGAGTGCGCGAAGAGTGGATGTTGGGTTGCCTTCAGTGCCATTTTAGCTGTCTGCATCTATGGGACTGTCTTGTTTCCTAATGTGCCAGATTTTGTTGACTCAGATGCCTTCTTGATTCTTGCCTCAAAGAATCCAGTTCCTACTCTCTTGGGCGATGTTTATCATTCTATTCACTACAAGAATGAGAAACGTCGTGGCAAGAATGTTTCCTGCTGTCTTCCTCTTTTGTACAGGTGGTTCCAGGGACATCTTCCAAAGACAGGGCCTTTTGTTGATGCTGTTGATACTTTGGATTGGTCTTCCCGGTTGATGGGGCTGTCTGCTGAGAACATCATTTGGTTTGATCGAAACATGCTTGGCACTGATATTATATATAGTTGCAGTGGCTTTCCGAATGTCCCTTTGATTGGACGGAAGGGCTGTATCAACTATAACCCTTCTCTGCTGGTGAGACAGTTTGGTTATGCCTTGAGAGATGCTCCTATTGAGGCTGAGATACAGGAATCTCTGTATCTCACGGGCTCGTTAGACGAGGCTGTTTTGATCAGGTTGAGACATGCATGGGCTAACATCCATAGGAGAGGGAAGGCTTTGCTTGGTAAGAGCAACAACAAAGCTTATGATCCCTATTTGGCTTGGATCCACGAGAGAGCTAGGATTTCCATGATGCCATATCCTGCTGTGGAACCTCTGTATCTTCCAGTGATTGAGGCACCTACTTCGGTAGAGATTGAGAAGTATAACAAATTGTTGGCTGAAAATGAAGAATTGAAGAAAGCCAATGATGAGTTAGAGAAAGAGATCTTCCAGCTGCGTCATGAGAAGAATGAAGCTACCTTCACTGTCAAGGAACAAATTGAGTTGATTAACAGGTTGGGTTCGGATTTGACTGAAGAGACCGGCAAGAGGGAAAAGGTGCGAGCAGCCTTGAACGGTGTTAGAAAGGTGCTTGCTTCCAAGAAGGAACTCTTAAACAAGGTTTATCCCCGACTCGGCAAGTGGGAAGCATTATGGAACACCACGCTTACCAAGCAGAAGGAGCGTGAAGATGAGCTGAAGCTGCAGATTGCCACGCTAGAGGCGCAGATTAGAGCCCAGGATGCAAAGATAGCTGAAGAGACATCACTTAGGAGCGCTGTTGAGCTTAGAGTAAGTGACCTTGGCGAGAAGCTGAGAGGTCGTGAATTGAAGGACGGTTCCAAGAGATACAGACTCGACGAGTGTTTTGGCGAAGGAACCTGGAAGGACGACGCCAAAAAGCTGAGATCCACTGCTGAGCGACATGTGTTACTGATACAAGAGCTAATCTCCAGACTAGGGCATTCGGAGACGTTAAAGATATTGGAAGATGTCAGAGCGTGCCATTTGGCCTGAGTTATCTTTGCCTTGCTTTTATTATCTGTACTTGTATTTTGACCATCGCCAGGCTTGTTGGCCGAGGTCTCTTCAGTTGTATTCAGTTGTACTCTTGTACTCTGCCTCTTGGCATTTGTTTATGTATGAGGGTTTCCTGATTCCTTGCTTGCTTGATGGGGACTCCATTGTCGTGATGGCCTTCTCTCTGAGACTAGAATCGGGGGGGGGGGGGGGGGGGGAATATAACCTGTAGCATATTTATACGTTTGCATCTGCATCCTCATATTGCATGACCGGTATTTTTGAATCTGTATCTTATTTCCTGCATCTCATAGGTTTTTCAGGATTGACGACCAGAGAGTCCACCGTTATTCAACCAGAAACAACTGCAAGAAGATAATGGATCAAGTTCAGGTCGAGATGCAGGAAATCTGCAAGAAGTTGACTCTGTTCATGCAGGCTATGAAGAGCATGGCCAAGGGCCAGGAGAATCTTCAGACCTTGGTGCAGCCGCTGCTGACGCGGGTGAACGGAAATGGCAACACTGACCATATTTCTGTTGAAACTCCTCGCCGGGAGGATGAGATACCGGCAGTTGTTACTCCACCTGTTGTGATTGTCAACGGAAACACTGGTACTGGTGCAGGCGCTAGCGCTAGTAAGGGTAATGCTGGAAATGATGGTGATAGGCATGTTGTTAACAACAAGGGCAACACTGTGGATGCCGATCAAGGATTCGTTGACCATGTTGGCTTTGGAAACAATGGGTATGGCAATGTCAATCAGGACAAGAACTTCGGGTTCAACAATCAAGGCTTCGGTAATGACGGTTATGGCAACAATCAGGGGTATGGCTACGGTAATGGTGGATTCGGTAATGTGAACGGCGCTGAAGCATTTCCTTTCAACAATGGTTTTGGACCCGCTGGGGTCAATCTAGGGTTCGGCAACCGAGGACAGGGTCCTGTGTTCAATCAGCAAGGATTTGGCCGTAACATGGGTTACGATGGGTATGGCAATGACTGGAATGTGGATCAACAGGAGGACGCTTTTTCAGGAAGAGGTATGGGACCTGAAGGCCCTATTGACCCTGTTCAGAGGATCAAAATGCTAGAAGAGCAGATGAAAGGTGTGGTTGATCAGAACTCCGCTGGGTTAGATATGACTACTATGGGGTTGGTACCAGGGCTGAGGGTGCCATTAAAATTCAAGGCTCCAACATTCGACAAATACAAAGGGGATACCTGCCCAAAGGTCCATGTACGTTCGTATTATAGAAGGATGTCTGCGTATTCCAATGATGAAAGGATGCTCATGCATTTCTTTCAGAACAACTTATCGGGACCATCTTTGGAATGGTACATGGGACTGGAGCCCACCCAGATTAGGAGCTGGAAATAGTTGGCTGATGCTTTCGTTATGCATTACAAATATAACAGCGATTTGGCGCCAAACAGAGTTCAGTTGCAGAGTCTGTCGCAGAAAAATGGTGAAAGTTTCAAAGAGTACGCGCAGCGGTGGCGCGATATGGCAGCTCGGGTGCACCCTCCTTTGGTTGAAAGGGAGATGAATGACATGTTTGTGGGGACATTTACAGGAATGTACTATGACAAGTTACTCAATGTTTCGATGGGTAGCTTCTCCGATATGATCCTTATGGGTGAAAGAATCGAAAATGGAATTAAAATTGGAAAGATTCAGGCAGGCGAATCTACTTCAGCCGGGGGTGCGAGAAAAGCGTTCGGCGGAAGACGACAAGGTGATGCGAGCGCTGTATTTGGTGGAAGAGGCCGGGGTAGAGGTAGAAATCAGTACGTTCAACCGCAACAAATAGCCAGTGTTACTATTCCAATTCCTCAAGAACAACAACAGCAGCAGCAACAACCGCAGCAGCAGCAAAGGCAGAATCAGGGTCATAGAAGGTTTCAGAATGCAAAGCCGAAGAGGGTATTTGATAAGCCTCCGTCGACATATGCAGAGCTTCTTCAGACACTGCTGGGGTTGAATTTGGTTGAGAAAAGAACTTTGGAACCGCCTACAGGACCGATACTTCCTTATGGGTACGACGCTAATAAGCACTGCGAATTCCATTCCGGGGCGCCCGGACATGATGTAGAATGTTGTCATGCTTTCAAGCATAAAGTTCAAGACTTGTTGGACAGTAAAGCCATCAACTTTGGCCAAGCGGGGCCTAGTATCGTACAACAGCCTATGCCTAATCATGGGGCAAATGCTATCTTGACAGAAGAGAATTTGAACTTGGTGATGGATGTTAACGAACTGAGGACACCATTGAGTGAAGTGAAAAGCAGGTTGCTCAGAGGGGGAGTATTCCCTGGTTGTGATGAATACTGTTTAGAGTGTTGGACCCAATCTGAGGGTTGTACTAATTTGAAGCAGGGAATTCAGGCCATGATCGACGAAGGGACCTTGCAATTTGATCGAACTGCGGTTGAGAAGCCCGTGGAGGCATTATGTGATAAGCAAAATGATATTGCCACGGTGACGATCCCGAGGAAGACTATAACGATAACGGCGCCCGCCAAGCGACCAACTATTACGATTACCAAAGCAGGGCATGTTCCCTTTGAGAGTACGAAAGTTGTCCCGTGGACATACGGATTAGAAGCATATTGCAACGGTGAAAAGATTGTAATGAATAGCCAGCCAGCTGGGGCTGTTGATAATGTTGTTGGAACGGGGGGCATGACCCGTAGCGGAAGGATCTTCACCTTACCTGAAATAGAAGCAGAGAGGTTGGACAAAGGCAAAGCCAAAGTAGATGAAAGCGGGCCTACTCAGTCGAAGGAAAAGGATACGTCGCTCAAGGACGTAGAGGAGTTCATCAGACTGATTCGCAAAAGCGACTACAAAATTATTGAACACCTACAGCAGACGCCGTCAAAGATTTCTATCTTGTCATTGTTGTTATGTTCCGAGGCCCACCGGAACGCCTTGCTGAAGATACTAGATACGTCATTCGTACCCTAAGAAGTTTCTGTAAATCAGTTAGAGGGGGTAATGGCGCATGTCAATGCTGGACATAGCCTGGGTTTCACAGATTTTGATCTAACGCCCAGGGGTCGAGAGCACAACATGGCCTTGCATATATCGGTGGAATGCCGGGGCACCGTAATGTCGCGTGTATTGGTGGATACTGGATCGTCGTTGAACGTATTTCCAAAGAAAGCCATGATGAAATTGGACATACAGGGAATCATTTGCACGCCCAACGATTTGGTTGTGAGGGTGTTTGACGGGACGAAAAGATCAGTGTTTGGGTCAATAACATTACCGCTTCAGGTGGGGCCGGAAATTTTTTATACCGAGTTCTACATCATGGATATCCATCCAGCTTATAGCTGTCTTCTTGGGCGCCCATGGATCCATGCTGCAGGGGCCGTAACATCCACATTGCATCAGAAGTTGAAGTATATGGTGGGTGATAGTGTTGTTACCGTTTGCGGGGAGGAGGATATTTTGGTCAGCCACCTGTCGTCATTCAGATATGTGGAGGTCGACAGAGAAATACACGAGACACCTTGTCAAGCCTTCGAAGGGTTGCGAATTAAAGACAA
Organism: Lathyrus sativus; assembly: GCA_963859935.3. Classification (NCBI taxonomy): domain Eukaryota; kingdom Viridiplantae; phylum Streptophyta; class Magnoliopsida; order Fabales; family Fabaceae; genus Lathyrus; species Lathyrus sativus. The sequence continues at coordinate 413,575,989 of OZ012741.1, read as the reverse complement.
AGCTCAGGGTTCCAGCAAAATATCAGATGTGGCAGTGTCATCTTACAAAGAGGCTCAGGCTTTAGTGCAGACTGGCGAGACTAAAGGCTGGGGGCAGGTATTGGAGATTCCCGTGAAGAATGACAAGTTTGGGCTAGGGTATCGACCGACGTCGTCAGCGTCATCTTCAGGAGCGCCCAGGTTCAAGGGACCGGTCACGATTACACCAAGCGGGGTGTGCTTTGAGACTATCAATGCTATTTCCGATGCTGAGGACGGGGATAGCGACTGCGATATGGACGCGTGGATCAAGCCAAGCGTGCTCGGACAAAGTCTCTGCAACTGGTCCATCCGGGAAACTGTCCCGGTGACTTTTAAACAGTAATGATTTATTTTATCAATTGTTGAATAATCCTATGTCCTACCTGTTGCACCCCAAAATTTGACCAACATTTCTTTGCCTAGCTTGTGGTTCATCTCATTCACATTAGCATTATCATCTGCATTTCATTGACATGTATGCAGTAGATTAAGAGGTATGATTACCAACCAAGAGCACCACAAGACTTTGAAGCTAGCCAAGAAGTTTATTCAAGTGTTCAAGGGTTGATATCCTTGTCAGAGAAGTTAAGAGATCCTCAGAGAGATTGGTTGAAACCAAGGATGTGTGCCTCCTAACTTGAGAGTTGTGGGAGCTCCTCATATGATTCTGAAGCTATGAGGATGGACTTGAAGCTTTGAGAGAGCTTATGAGATGTCTTGAAAGCCATCATGAAGCCTAGAGAGGTCATGGTGCAAGATTAAAGAGACTCAGCCATGAGTGGTGTAATTAGGGTTTGACTGAGTCAACCCTAGGTCAACTGATGATTTGGAAAAGGTTGAGACCTAATCCAAGAGCCATGTGATCATGGATTGATGCATTTAGATGCTATAAGGATGATTCCAAGATCAACTCATCATGATTGAAGAGTTTGAGAAGTTTCAAGCTAGGGTTTCTAAGGCTTGACAGTGTAAAATCCCCTAGTTTGACCCCTATCTTCAAGGCAGTTTAGCTCAAGATTTGATTGTCATCTCATCTTACCCCCAACATGAATGTTGTAGAGCTTGTTCTTAGCTTTAATTTGAGTACTAGAAGTCCTTGATAGGATTTGTAGAACTCAAGTTATGACTTTGACAAGTTACAGGTCATCTGAGGTATGTGAATCTGGGGCCTTGAAAGTCACCCAACTTGCATCCAACCTTTTCCCAAGAAGGATGATTCCTATGAACTTTTGGTAAACATGAATGTTGTTCCTTATCTTCTTAGCTTTCTAGAGAGTACTAGAATTCCTTGATAGGATTTGTAGAACTCAACTTATGGCTTTGACAAGTCAAGGGCATTTTTGTCATTTGGAAATTATAGGTCATTTCAAGCATAAGGCCATAACTCCTATTTCCAAGCTTCAAATGGAAAAATCTTCAACATCAAACTTGCTTAAAATGATTTTTTAAGGCTAGTAAGGAGGTCATGAGATGTTGGAAAAGCTTGTAGCTCAAAATGGTAAAAATGACCTAAAATGGAGGCATAAGTTAAATAAGTCAAAGTTGGAAATTGAAACTTCCAAGCTACACATCCAAACCATGGCATGTAATAGTTCATTTTGACTCCAAAGGACATTTTAGAAACAATGGTTAAGCCACAATTTTGATTTTAGGATTAGATCATGGAATTGCTTTGGAAAATGGTTACTTGCACATTAAGGTACAAATGCAAAACACAAGGAAAGGCAATGTACAAGCTAGTAAAGTATCTTAACACATCATATATCTCATCTAGGGAGATTTTTAAAGGGGAACAAGTTGCTGCAAGAGGCATAGAATGAGATGGCATGTGAGATGAGATGAAATCAAAAACTCATGGCATGAGAATCCCAAATTCTCATTGGATGATTCTAGAAAGTTCTGGATGGGTATGAACCATCCTATATAGTGTTTAGAACTTGCTCAGATGCAAGGTTGGTGAGAGATTAGAGAGGAGAGTGAGATAGCCATTTCAATTTCTTCCATTGCAAGTTGAAATCAATTTCTACTTTCCACACCATTTCCATTGCTTCTTTCAATCCCAACACCTTCCATTGATCATACTGAATGTGTGCATACCAAATTGAGGGAAAGATCATGAAGAATTGAAGAGTTGGAATTTGGATTTTGGGAGCTGCAAGTCACAATCGGGTTTGGAGATTCAGGCTTTCTTGATCAAATCTTTTGCAAACAGAAGCTTTATCATCAATCAAGGAAGGTTTCTGAAGAGTTTGAGAGGTTGAAGTGAAGCTTTGACCTATCTGATATTCAAGATTTGACAGGTTTGCAATTTTTCTTCTACACCATAATTTAAGCATGATTAGTTAGAATTGTTAGGTTAGAATGGTTAGAGACAAGTAGGAGATGGATTCTGGGAAGTTTGAGATCATTTGGTGAAGTTTGAGTTGGTGACACCATTTTTGTTTTGATCAAGAACACGAGGTATAGTGAGGTATATCATGAGTTTAATAGCAAGATTTAACCAGTGTGAGGTGGTGATCATTCTGAGGTAATCAATTTCAAGAATCATCAAAGTTGAAGTTTGAGCATGGTTTTGATCTTGGATCGGGTTTAGAGATTAAGGGCATTTCAATTGATTCTAAGGCTATGGTTGGATTCAGGGTTGAATTTAGAACGGATTAGGGTTTTGAACCATGGATTTTGGTTGAGTTTGGATGAAGTCCGAGCTAGGTATTTGAGCTCTGCAACTATGGAGCTTTCCCTCCATTTCCATGGCTGGAGGAAGAAGATGACTCCATGGCCGTTGGATCATGCAAGGACCGATTGACCAAAGCCAGATCGTGAGGTTGAGATTCAATTTCTTGTTTGAAGAGGAGTTCTGAAGATACAATGAAACGCGGCGTTTCATTAAAACTGTGGTTTTGGGCTTTAGTTGAGATTGATATCCACACCCCAAGTCTTGGCCCATTGCATATTTGAACTAAGTTCCTTTACTTATTGCACCGTTCTTTTTTCTTTTTCTTTATAATTTTTGAATTGATTTCTGATTAAAACTGGGCCTAACGCGCATTGATATCCACACCCCCAGTTTAAGCCCATCTGGAATTTGAACTGCACTGCATTGCTATCTGCACCAATATTTTACCATTTTAATTTCTTTTTCTCCATTTTTCTTTAATCTTTGAAAAATCATATTAAATAGAAAATTGATGATTTTAGCATGGGTATTTTTTCTCCTATTTCATGATAATGTCTAGAAAATTATGAAATCAAAATATGTGCATTTCATGCATTTTTAATATTTTTGGTGTATTTTCTCTTTTAATAGCTTTTAATTCCTTTTATGTTGATGCATAGATTTGTAGAATTTTGTTTAGCTAGTTCCCTTTGAATTTTTATGCCATTCTTTTTATGGTAGTTAGATTAGGACTTTAGCTCCCCTCTGGATTTATTTCATAATTTTGTGATTAATGTTTGATTAGTTTTGATTAGATGCCTTTAGGTTGTATAGATTTAGGTCAATCCTTAACATAGGTCCACAATAACACTAGAATTTTGGGGTTTATAGGTCAAGTTAGACATTGGGATATATAGGGTATTAAGGGTAGGCATATAGGATCCCTTAGAAATTATATTAGATTTTAATATAATAGTATACTATTTTTAATTGATTTTTGTAGTTGATTGTTGTTTGTGTTGCCCTTGTGGGCTTGTATTTTGTTTTGCCTTGCTTTGTGGGTTTTTGCTTGGCTTGGTGGCTTGGTCTTGCTTTGAGGAGCATGGAGGAGCATAGTAGAAGACTTGAGGATAGAAGAAGGAGCTTGAGAGCTTGAAGACTTGTTTGTTTTGTTGTTGTTTTAGGGTTAGGAATTAGGAAGAGCTTAGACTTAGTTGATTCCTTTCTTAAACATGGATGATATCTTTCACCTCCATTCCTCCCCATGATTCAAGGTCCTTCCATGGTATTCACCTCCCTCCTTTAGAGGGATAAGTGATGGTACCTAGGAAGTAGAACCTTTGAGGGAACCCTTCTTTTGATGTTGAACCCTTATAGGTCACCTTTGATGGTCAATAAGCAGTTTAATATCCTAACTTATCCAGTTAAGTGATTTCTCCTGGTTTGAGTATCTTGAGAGATGTTGGGTTTGAGTTTGAAGATGAAGACTTCATTGAAGAGTATGGAAGAGGATGATTCCCTGAGCATTGCCATTTCAGCTGAAGCTTGAAAAGCATAAAGACAAGTTGATACTTGAAGACCCAATGAAGATCCAGTGAAGACTGAATGAAGAGCTGAGGCTTAAAGACTGAAGGATGAAGTTGACACTTCTAAATGATTAAAGACTACTCTGAGAAGCTGAAGCTTGTAAGAGGAGAAGATCAAGTCGATACTTGTGGTGAAAGTGAAGCCTGAAGGTGGAGCTGATTAAGGAGCTGAAGCTTAGAGAAGAGAGAGTAAGCTGATACTTATGTTTGAAGGATTGAAACCTTGGAGAAGCAAGTTGATACTTGTCATGGAAGATGATAGCCTTGAAGGGTGATTGAAGTCTGAAGACTGGACTGCTGTCAGAAGAGCTGAAGCTTGAAGTGGAAGAGGGAGTTGTTGATCAGCTCTCTCTCTTGTCTGTTTTCTTCTCTGTGTTGTTGTGCCTTGTTTGAATTGCTTGATGCATTAGAATAAGTTCATATCTAGACTTTAATCTAGGAGCATGATTGCACTAGAGGTTGTGTTGCTCCCTCTGCTTGTACTGTTATTGTATGGCTTTGCTTGAGGGTATTCGGTAGAGCCCTGCTCCCTTGCCCATGTGGGTTGTTCTGCTTGATAGCATGATTTTATTTCTTCTGTATGATTGCAGTTTACTGTATTTTTCTTGATAGCATGTTGTTATTTCTTCTGTATGATTACAGTTATTCATATCTGGCTTGAGGTTGAGATGAGCTTGTGGAGGCTGCTGCCCCACACACATTTCCTCCCTCACTTGCATTGCATGCATTTTACAGTCGTTTACTGTTTACTGTTTAAGCTGATGCTTTACCTGTTTCTGTTTATCATTGACATGATCCCTTAGGACTCTCACATCCTTTGATAAGGAAGTGATGATTAGAACTTTAGGTTGAAACCTATGCATGATAACTTCTAGGAGTTCCCTGTTTCAAACTTCAACCATAGGATGAATCCTTGGCATGACAACAGTATGACTTGATAGTCTCCCTTTAGTTGAGCCTGTTCTCTTCTCATCTTAAAACAGCTTAAGATACAGCGATCATGAATGATTTCTTTCGTACGATACGAGCCTTAAGCTATCTGAGAAAGGATTGTTGGAGAGTTTCTTTCCAGCAGTCTGGATGTTTAGTATGGTACCCTTTGGGTGACATGCGACGCATTCACTCTCAGGTCATAGTCTTTAGTGCGATTGAAATTGCAAACACAATAAAAAACACTTCTTCCGTAAAAGACAGAAAACAAACTCCAAACTTTTTTGCCCCGTGGGCCCATAATTCAAAAGGAAGCTTTTCTGAAGAAAAGAGTGTCGTTAAACTTCAGCGCCAACACAAACAGGCTTTGTCCCTAACTGCTGGAACTGCTGTTTAACCCTACTCGATAAAACAGATGAATCTGAATCCCAGTAATCCGTATTATCCCGAACTACGTAAGCTCTGATCTCTCATACCTGTTGAGAGTACGTAGGCACAATACTGATGTATTGGCGAGCCACCTTCCCCGTAACCCGTCGTAGGTCGAACTACGTTGACTCGGATTTCTCATTCTCTGATGAGAATACGTAGGCATAAAGCGCGACGCTTTGCCGAGTCATTTTATTTTCTGTTTAAGCCATCCTTGATAGGTAGATAGATAAAACCAACCCGTACAGTAAACCCAACAAGCGTGGATCCCGTCGAGTACGACGGATGTGAGGGGTGCTAATACCTTCCCCTTGCGTAACCGACTCCCGAACCCAGACAATGGTTGCGATGACCTTGTCTTATCCCTTTTTCGTCAGGTTTTTCCGATCGTTTCCTTTCCCGCTCCGAGGGATAAATAATGAAAGGTGGCGACTCTTCTGTTTTGCCGGCACCTTATTTTCGTGGAAGCGACAGCTGGCGACTCTGCTGGGGACCGAACCCAGAATCTCTGGTTCTCCGGTTCACCATATGAGTCAATCCTAGCGCTTGTATGATTACTTGTTGGGTTATGTTTATTTATCGCATTTTATTTCCCGCACTTTATTTTCAATATGATATGATTATCTGTGCTGTTGTGGGAGGGGCATTCTGATGAGTGTGAAGCCAGACCCAGGCTTGAGTGAACATAGCATTAGTTGTGGAAATTAGTGGGCGCGTGCTTGCTTTGCAGGAACTAGTGTCTCATGAAATCCACGCTCAGACGAGGTTCTCCCGGTTGGCTTCTCTTTCAACCCTTTGGGTTGAGACGGTTGTTGGTTTGGAGGATTGTCGACTCTGGGGACCGATCATTTGTGATTCAGCCGAGTGAGGCCGCTTCATGAGCTGGTGATGCCACACCTTCTGGGTATCGTATCACCCCTCTTGAATGTCTGCGACGCTGATGAACGCATAGGATGCCGAACTTGAGTCAGTTTAGGTCCATACCTGTGAGCAGGGTTGGGTTTATTGCAGGAAACTTTGACCTTCAGACTACTTGGTTTTCTTGACAGCGAATCAGTTTTGTTGGTACCAGAGGTTCTCATCATTAGATATATGATTGTTCTTGACAGAACAGGTTTTTGATTGGGATCAGAGGATCTTATCATCAGATGTGTATTTGTTCTTGATAGAGCAGGTTTTGATCAGAGGATCTTATCATCAGATGTGTATTTGTTCTTGACAGAGCAGGTTTATGACTGGGGTCTGAGGATTTCATTATCAGTTGTTTGTTCTTGATAGAGCAGAGTTTTGGTCATCAGTTGTTTGTTCTTGACAGAGCATATCTATGATTGGGGTCTGAAGATCTCATCAGCAGATGTATGTTTGTTCTTGACAGAGCAGTTTTTGGGTCCTGTATCAGAGGTCCTTATTATCAGACGTTTGTTCTTGACAGAGCAGAATTATGGTCCTGTGTATATGGCCCTATCAGATGTTTGTTCTTGACAGAGCAGATTTGTGGTCCGATACCAGGGTTTTCTTCTTATCAGATACAGTGGTTGTTCTTGATAGAGCAGGATTATGGTTTTGTTGATACAAAATCTCCACAGCACAGTTGCCTTGATCTCTTGCTGCATGGTTGCATCTTACATTATTTTGTATACTCATTTGCATTTCATTAACGTGTGTCTGTGTTGCAGGTACCATTTTCCCCGATCCAGGATTTCTTGCCTCCTATTGTATCGTTATGGGTTCTCTGAGGAAGACCGTGGCTTACAAGTTCCCTGCACCTGATGTGGTTCGGATGACTGGTTTGATCGCTTTAGCAGATGATTCTGTGAGGGATGAGTTCAGAAAATCTTACGGCAAATTGCTCAGTTTGGTTCGTAAACCTTCTGCGTTCGAGTTGAATGGGTTGCACGCTCTGCTGCAGTTCTACGACCCTCCGTTGAGATGTTTCACTTTCCAGGATTTTGTTCTCGCACCCATGCTAGAGGAATATGCTGATTTGCTAGGTGTGTCTGTCAAGAGGCAGATGCCTTTTGTTCATATGGATGTTGAGCCTGATCTGGCTGGTTTAGCTCCTTCACTTCATATGGATACCTCCGAGTTGGTATTGACTAGTTGGAACAAGGTTCCTGGTTTCTCCTTGCGGTTTTTAGTGGGAAAGGCTCAGCAGTGTGCCAAAGACGGATGTTGGGTCGCGTTCAACGCCATTCTCGCTTTGTGCATATATGGCATCATTCTGTTCCCCAATATGCCCGATTTTGTAGACTTCGATGCATTTCATATCTTTGCTTTAGGGAATCCAGTCCCTACCTTGATAGGAGATGTCTACCATTCTATCCACTATAAAAACGAGAACAGAAGGGGCAAGAATGTCTCATGCTGCGTACCCTTGCTTTATAAATGTCTTGATAGTCATCTGCCCAAGAGGGGTCCTTTTGTTTCGTCTGCAACCACAGCTGAGTGGTCCGAGCGTTTGATGAGTTTATCTGCAGAGGATATTGATTGGTTTGACAGAGATAGGTTGGGTATCGAGATTATCTTCAGCTGCAACAGGTTTCCAAACGTGCCTTTGATAGGCAGGAAGGGCTGTATAAACTACAACCCGTCTTTGCTGGTCCGACAGTTCGCCTACGCTTTGAGAGCTCCAACGAAGGATGAAGAGGTACAGGAATCTATGTACCTCACTGGTCTTCTAGAAGGGGATCTGTTATCTAAGCTTCAGCGTGCATGGAATGGTATCAGTACGAGGGGAAAGCCATTGCTGGGGAGAAGCAACAACCAAGCCTACCCTCCGTATGTGACTTGGATCAGAGCCAGAGCAGATGCTATAGGGATGCCGTTTCCTCATGCCAAGCCAGAAATACCTCCAATGATTGAAGAGCCTACTACTGTGCCCATTCAGTAGCATAATCAGGTGTTAGTTGAGCGAGATGAATTGAAGCGGGCAAATGAGGAACTGGAGAAAGAATTGGCTCAGCTCCGAAGCGAGAGGAACGAAGTCGTTCATTCTTTCAAAAGGCAGACAGAGCTGGTGAACCAGCTAGGTACAGACCTGACTAAGCAGATAGCCGAGCGTGAGCGCATGGGTCAAGACTTCAAAGTTGTCAACGACGTACTGGCTACGAAGAAGCATCACTTGGACGAAGCATATCGGAGGATATCCAAGTTCAACCAGCACTGGAAGGCTTCCCTGACCACCAGGAAAGAGAGGGAGGATAAGCTGATGCTACAGATCTCCAAGCTGGAAGCCCAGGTGAAGGATAGTGAGAAGAGGTTTGATGAAGAAACCGCTCGCAGATACGCCGCCGAAGGCCAGCTCAACAGGGCTCTCGCTAACCTGAAGGAGCGCAAACTGACGTTTGAGTCCAAGAAGCGGAAGTTAGAAGATTGTTTCGGCGAAGGAGCATGGGAAGGTTCGGTCGAAGGACTTCAGTACACCATTGTGCAGAGGGAATTACTCGTCGAGGGGTTACTCACTCTGCCGGATCATCCAGAAATGAAGGAGTTGTTAGAAGAGTATCGCGCCCGTGGCCATACTTGACTATTTGTATTCCTTTTGTTTTGATCATTGTTGTATGCTGACCATCACCAGGCTTGTTGGCTGAGGTCACGCTGTTGATTCATCTTGTACTCGCTGATGTTGTGTACTGCCTTGATGGGCTTTCTTTATATATGAGATTGTTATTTCCATGATCGGATTCGGACTTCTTCTTATTATCAGCACTGGCACTCAGGCACTAGGATCGGGGGAAATCTCCCTAACACACAGACACACGTGTGCATTTGCATGAAGCATTTGCATAACGAGCATTTTGTTGTTTTTCCTAACCCTTTTGTGTTTGACAGGTTGTTTCAGGTTGTCTCAGGTGGTTCCAGGATTGATCAGAGACCTATTCACCGCTATCTGACCAGAGCTAATCAAACCAGGATCATGGAGCAAGTGCAAACTGATGTTCAGGAACTCCGCGAAAGAATGGATCGCTTCATGGAGCTCATGCAAGCGGTCACCAATGGCCAGGATCAGCTCAGAACTTTGGTTCAGCCTTTGATCTCAAGGGTTGATAGCAATGGCGTACTCCATGGTGGGACCGTGCCTACTCCTCCACCAGTTGAAACTCCGCAGAATGGTGTTCCCGTGACCGGGGGAAACGGCAGTGCCAACGGCAATGTGATGGCCAACCTGGGACTCAATACGACGGGCGTCGGTAATGGGAGTCTGGGAGCTAATGTCAATGTCGGGCTGGGCAATGGCAATGCAGGTGTCGGGAATCTGTTTGGGCCTTAGCCATGGCTAGAGGATCGTCAGGACGATGTATTCTCTCAGAGAGGTGCTGAAGGGGAGCTGAATGCTGAAGCACGGCTTAGATTCAAGGCACTTGAAGATAAGATGAGAGATATCGAGAATCAGAATGCTTTGGGCGTTGATATGTCCAAGTTGGGACTAATTGTTGATTTCAAGGTGCCTCCCAAGTTCAAGGTACCTGACTTTGAAAAGTATAAGGGCACCACTTGCCCTCGTGTCCACCTGAGATCGTATTACAGAAAAATGTCAGCTCATTCGGAGGACGAGAAGTTGCTGATGCACTTCTTTCAGGACAGTCTATCCGGACCATCCCTCGAATGGTACATGAGTCTGGAGCCCACCAGTGTGCGCACATGGAAGGATCTTGCTGAAGCATTTGTGCACCACTACCAATACAATAGTGACTTGGCCCCGAACCGAGTCCAACTGCAGAATCTGTCGCAGAGGAACAATGAAGGGTTTAAGGAGTACGCCCAACGGTGGCGTGAGTTGGCAGCTAGGGTTCAGCCGCCGATGGTTGAACGTGAGCTCGTGCAGATGTTCGTAGCCACCCTCCCAGGGGTTTACTATGAGAAGTTGGTCAGTGGTATGTCCGAAACATTCTCAGATCTTATTATCACGGGTGAGCACGTCGAAAATGGGATCAAGATCGGGAAAATTCAAGGTGAGTCATCCTCAGCTGGGGGAGGCGGAAAGAAACCTTATAGTGGAAAAAGACGGGAAGGAGAAGCGAGCGCTGTGACCAACGCTCGAAGGAAGGGTAAAGGCCCTCACCAGTAGGTGGCCAATATAACTATCCCGGCAGTTCCACAGCAGCAGCAGCAACCGAATCAACAGGGATACAGGAAGTATCAAAATCGGGCACCTTTGTCGAACCGTCACCTCGAGACACCGCCCATGTCGTACGCGCAACTCTTGCAGACTTTGCTTCAGCTACAGTTGATCCAGAAGAGAACGCTGGCTCCCTTGACAGGGGCACCTCCGCCAGGGTACGACGTGAATGCCACTTGTGAGTTTCACTCAGGGGCACCAGGCCACACAGTAGAGAACTGCAAAGCCTTCAAGCACAAGGTGCAGCACATGGTGGATGCCAAGATCATCAACTTCTCCGATAATGTGCCAAATGTCACGAAGAACCCTATGCCGAATCATAGGGGAGGTGGTGTGAACGCCATTATCGAAGACGAGAGTTCGGATTTGTTGACTGACGTCAGAGATCTGAAGACACCGCTTAACTTCGTTAAAGCTAAGTTGCTGAAAAGAGGGTTCTTTCCAGGTTGCGGAGAGCTATGTATGGACTGTGCCACACGTTCTGATGGATGTGAACAGTTGGTCAAAGGAATCCAAAGTCTGATGACTGAAGGGATTTTACAGTTTAGCCGGAGGGCTGAAAGTGGATCGGGAGAGGTCGTGCTGAGGCAAGACGATGAGGTCACCACCATCACCATCCCTCGCCAGACAATAACTATTTCTGCGCCCAGACCGCCCACAATTACTATCACCAAAGCTGGGCCGATACCCTTCGAAAGCACTAACGCCGTCCCGTGGCATTATGGGGCTAAAGTCTACTGCAACGGACAGAAGTTGGAGCTGGAACCGTTTGGGTCGACTGTGGAGAACCTTACGGGAATCAGTGGTAATACTCGCAGCGGAAGAGTGTTTGCACCACCAGAGGTCGTGGCGGATAAAGCGGTCAGAGCTGATGCGGCCGATAAGGGTAAAAGTAAAGTCGCCGAAGAGGTCCCGCGTGGGGCAGAAAAAGACTTACTTGTTAAAGACGCCGAGGAGTTTATGCGGTTGATTAAAAAGAGTGACTACAAGATTGTAGACCATCTCCATCAGACGCCCTCAAAGATTTCCATTCTAAACTTGTTGCTGTGTTCTGAAGCACACCGCAACGCGCTGCTAAAGGTGTTGAACGCCGCATATGTATCGCAGGAAATATCGGTAAATCAGCTAGAAGAGGTCGTAGCCCATGTGAATGCTGGGAATGGGCTAGGTTTCACCGACCTGGAACAGACGCCGAAAGGGAGGAATCACAATAGCGCCTTGCACATCTCGATAGAGTGTAGGGGCACGATTATGTCGCACGTGTTGGTGGACACGGGTTCGTCACTTAATGTTCTTCCGAAGAAGGCATTAATGAAGTTGGATACTCATGGAGTGATTTGCACACCCAGTGATCTGGTTGTGAAGGCGTTCGACGGAACTAAACGCCACGTTTTCGGGGAGGTGACCCTGCCAATCCAAGTTGGGCCAGAAACGTTCGACGCGGTCTTTTATATTATGGACATCATGCCTGCCTACAGTTGTCTCTTGGGCCGACCGTGGATCCATGCTGCTGGTGCCGTGACCTCCACGTTGCACCAGAAACTCAAATATGCTGTCGGGGGTAGCATCGTAACCGTGTGTGGCAAGGAAGACATAATGGTGAGCCATTTGTCGTCCTTCAAGTATGTGGAGATGGATGGCGAAATCCATGAGACTCTATGCCAAGCGTTCGAAGCTGTCAAAGTGAAGGACGTAGCTTCTGTAGTCACTGAAAAGCCAGAGATGACTCTCTCCTCATTCAAGGAAGCTCGGGCCGTTGTCCAAGCCGGATCTACCCCAGGCTGGGGACGAATTTTGGAGATACCTAACAAGCAAGACAAGTTTGGATTGGGATATTCTCCTGGAGCTGAAGCTTCTTCTTCTTCTTCTAGCAGTGCGTCTCGAGGTAAAGGGCCGATCCAGTTTACCAGTGGCGGAGTGATTTTAGAAAGCATCAACACAGTGTCTGAAGACAGCGGAGATAGCGATTGTGACCTCGACTCGTGGATTCAGCCAAGCAAGCCATGCGAGGGACTCAACAATTGGTCCGTCAAGGATATCATCCAGATGACAAGCGAAGAGTAACGATTTACTTTTTCAATCATTGTACAACCCTATGGCCTGCCCGGGGCATAGCGGTTTTATTGTCAGGGCCTTGTTGGATTATGTACATGCATTTTGTTAATAAATCAAAGACGTTTTTCTTCGTATTCAAATATTTTGATCTCTGTTATTCCTGTTTTATATTTGTTTTGAAAAACAATAAAATGGCAATGGGGTTTGTGCTAACCTGCACATCCTTGTTTTAAACTTAACCCTTGTTATTGCAGGATCCACATAACAGATGACATCGACTCTGGACCTTCTACGGCTCACTTCGACTTCGATTGCCCGATCTATCAAGCCGAAGAAGAGATTGATGAAGACGAAGACCTTCCTGAAGAGTTGGCCCGCTTATTGAAACAAGAGGAGAAAGTTATTCTGCCTCATGAAAAGGAGATCGAGATCGTGAATCTGGGTTCTGAAGAACTCGTCAGAAATGTCAGGATATGGGCTGCATTGCAGAGTGATGTCAAGCAGAGATTAGTCGAGATGCTGAGAGAGTATAGTGACGTCTTTGCTTGGTCATACGAAGATATGCCCGGACTTGACACGGACATCGTGGTCCACCACTTGCCGCTGCGAGAAGATTGTCCTCCCGTTAAGTAGAAGCTTAGGAGGACGAGAACAGATATGTCCGTTAAGATCAAAGAAGAAATGCAGAAACAGCTTGATGCTGGCTTCTTAGCGGTCACTACTTACCCTCCGTGGGTCGCCAACATAGTGCCTGTACCGAAGAAGGACGGTAAGGTACGCATGTGCGTCGATTATCGGGATTTGAATAGGGCGAGCCCTAAGGATGATTTCCCGCTGCCTCATATTGATGTGTTGGTCGACAATACAGCCCAGTTCTCCGTGTTTTCGTTCATGGATGGCTTCTCCGGTTACAATCAGATCAAGATGGCGCCGGAGGACATGGAGAAAACTACGTTTATCACTCCCTGGGGAACATTTTGCTATAAGGTAATGCCTTTCGGTCTGAAGAACGCAGGGGCCACTTACCAACGAGCAATGGTAACTTTGTTTCATGACATGATTCATCATGAGATTGAAGTCTATGTTGATGACATGATTGCGAAGTCCCAAACGGAGGAGGGACATCTGGTCAATTTGCTAAAGCTTTTTGAGAGGCTTAGGAAGTTCAGGTTGAGGCTGAATCCTAACAAGTGTACTTTCGGAGTACGGTCCGGAAAGTTACTGGGGTTTATCGTGAGCGAAAGAGGCATTGAGGTTGATCCTGCGAAAATAAAAGCCATACAAGAAATGCCAGTGCCAAAAACAGAAAAAAAAAAGTTTGTGGTTTCTTGGGCAGAATAAACTACATTGCGAGGTTTATCTCTCAGCTCACGGCCACGTGTGAACCGATGTTCAAGCTTTTAAAGAAAGATCAGGAAATTATCTGGAATGAGGATTGCCAGAAGGCATTCGACAAGATAAAGCAGTATCTTCAGGAACCTCCAATCTTGATACCCCCAGTGGCTGGACGACCATTAATCATGTACTTGACAGTTCTTGAGAATAGTATGGGGTGTGTTCTCGGTCAGCACGACGAGACGGGCAGAAAGGAGCATGCCATTTACTACTTGAGTAAAAAGTTCACTGACTGTGAATCTCGCTACTCGATGCTGGAGAAGACGTGTTGTGCACTAGCCTGGGCTGCCAAACGTTTACGACAGTACATGCTCAATCACACCACCATGCTAATTTCGAAGATGGATCCGATCAAGTACGTCTTCGAGAAGCAAGCGCTTTCGGGCAGGATTGCCAGATGGCAAACGGTGTTGACAGAATATGACATTCAATACGTTTCCCAGAAGGCCGTTAAGGGCAGCATATTGTCTGAATACCTTGCCGAACAGCCGATCGAGGATTACCAGCCGATGAAATTTGAATTCCCTGATGAGGATATCATGTTTCTCAAAGCGAAGGATTGCGATGAACCATTGCCCAACGAGGGTCCAGATAGGAAATCCCAGTGGAAGTTGATATTCGACGGGGCGGTTAATTCCTACGGAAGTGGCATAGGGGTGGTCATCACGACTCCCCACGGATCCCATATCCCGTTCACTACGAGACTAACGTTTTCGGTCACCAATAATGAAGCGGAGTACGAAGCATGCATCATGGGTCTAGAAGAGGCAATTGATTTGAGAATTAAGAATCTAGACGTATATGGTGACTCGGCGCTTGTGATCAACCAAATTAAAGGGGAGTGGGAGACTCGTCAATCAAATTTGGTGCCGTACATGAACTATGCCAAAAGGCTACTTCCGTTCTTTGATCGAGTGGAACTCCATCATGTGCCCAGGGCCGAAAATTAGATGGCTGATGCCTTAGCCATGTTGGCTTCGATGTATAAAGTCAATTTTTGGAATGAAGCTTCAAGAATTGTCCTTTCTCGTCTTGATAGACCCGCATTTGTCTTTGCGATCGAGGAAGCCGCCGACGGCAAGCCATGGTTCCATGATATCCAGACTTTCCTTATGACTAAGGAATATCCTGCGGGAGCGTCAACCCAGGATAAGAAGACTCTGAGGAGGCTGTCTGGAAATTTTTATCTCAACCCTGATGGAGTTTTGTACAAAAGAAACCAAGATCTCGTGCTACTCAGATGTGTAGATGAGAAAGAGGCGAGTATGCTCATGGAAGAAGTCCATGAAGGCACATTTGGAACGCACGCCGGCGGGCATGCTATGACAAGAAAGATCCTGAGAGCAGGATACTACTGGCTGACGATGGAATCGGATTGCTTCAAATTCGCGAAGAGATGTCATAAATGCCAGATTTATGCTGATAAAGTTCATGTGCCGCCATGCCCGTTAAATGTCATGTCCTCCCCGTGGCCGTTCTCCATGTGGGGCATCGACATGATAGGCAAGATCAAGCCCACTGCATCTAACGGTCATCGCTTCATTCTGGTAGCTATCGACTACTTCACCAAGTGGGTGGAGGCAGCCTCGTACGCTAACGTGACCAAGCAGGTGGTGGCTAAATTCATAAAGAGGGATATCATCTGTCGTTACGGAATTCCCGAGCGGATCATTACTGATAATGGTTCGAATCTGAATAACAAGATGATGAAGGAGTTGTGCCAGAGTTTCAAGATTGAACACCACAACTCATCTCCTTACCGGCCGAAGATGAATGGCGCCGTTGAAGCGGCCAATAAGAACATAAAGAAGATTGTTTAGAAGATGGTTGTGACCTACAAAGATTGGCACGAGATGCTGCCATTTGCACTGCGCGGTTATCGTACGATGATACGTACATCAACCGGGGCAACTCCTTTCTCCTTAGTGTACGGTATGGAGGCTGTCCTACCGTTAGAAGTGGAGATCCCTTCTTTGCGAGTTTTGGTTGATGTGAAACTCGATGAGGCAGAATGGATTACGAACCGACTGAACCAACTCAGCCTGATGGACGAGAAGAGGTTGGCATCGATTGCGCATGGTCATTTATACCAAAGCCGAATGAAGAAAGCTTATGATAAGAAGGTGTGTCCTAGAAGCTTTCAGACGGGTGATCTCGTCCTGAAGAAGATTCTTCCTCCACACTCCGATCACCGGGGCAAGTGGACTCCCAATTACGAAGGTCCGTACATCGTCAGCAAGGTCTTCTCGGGAGGAGCTTTGTTGTTATCCACGATGGATGGTGAAGATTTTGCATCCCCGGTGAACGCGGACGCAGTTAAAAAATACTTTGCTTGAAAGCGACCCGCTGGACAGTAAAAAGAGAGTCCAAGCAAAAATGGGGCATCCCGGCGAACCATAAAAAAGGAAAAAGGTTCGGGCAAAAATTAGGGATATAAATTGAAAAAGGTACACCCGCAAAGTCGAAAACCCGGATGGGCGACTTTGGCAAAAAAGGGTATCCCGGTGAACTGAAAACCCGCAAAGGGCGGTTCACGCAAAAGTTAGGGATTTGAAAAAGCAAATGACTGCGTTCCGCGTGTGGACTTTCTTTGTTTAGTGGTTTGGAAGACCTGAGGGCCGTTTATCTGAATCAATCTCTTCTGAAGCTGAAGCGTCGGAGAAGTATCGAAGTCGAGTGGGTCATAGAGGGATCAACTCATGGTGTTCGTCTACGCCTCGTTGCCGACATTTGTATATACTGATGTATATTTATGTTTTATTTTTAATTTTTTTGCGCGGCTTCCTCATTCCAGGGGCTTGCATCTGTTGTAAAACATTTTTACCCATTCAGGGGTTCGTTATCAATAAAAGGTATACTATTCAGCAATTCTGTTTGTCTGTTTAGCATTTATCTGTTTTGCTTGCGAAAAAGAACGCCGATGTTTTTGATAAAATACGCATACATAAACTTACTGGCCTAGGCCACTGATTGTTGAAACAATGAATTACTTGAACATTGTCACGAGATAATAACCTTGATAGGTCCCTTTGAGAAGGGTATCTTGTCTGTTTGTTTGTGTTGTTACAGGTGTAGCATACTCCAGGCAGTGCGCCGTGCGCATCCCCAAGCAGGATGATTCCTCCTTCTCCAGCAAAGTTCAGCAGCCTCTCCCCGCAGAGTCTGAACGTGAGATCGTGAGCATTGATATGTCTCCCCAGGCAGAGAAGATTCTCTCCCCGATCAGATGCATCCTGAAGGAACATCATCTCCTCAGCTGAGTCATTCACTGAAGTGTGCAGCAATTGGTAGTTCAAGACTGAAGTCTCCAGCGGAATTGAGTTTCCCCACAGAGTCGTACTCTCCCCAGCAAGTAGAATGATTTCTTCTTCCTCAGCCGAGTTCTCAGATCCCCAAGAGAGCCGAGTCCTTGGAAACCGCTCAGGCCATGATTGGTTTTCCCCAGTGGAGTGTCGAATAGCGGATGCTGTATTTCCCCACCGGAGTCGTTGTCTCCAGGAAGGTTAGCCGTGTACTCATGCAGTTTATTCCCGCGATTAACATCGCTTTCCCTCAGCAGGTCCAGGTTCTCGTAGAGCTTTGTTCCCCTGCAGCAGTCAACTGAAGTTTGTTTCCCCTGCAGCGTCCAATTGAGATTGGTGTGACCTTGTTCTCCTCAGCAGGATGATTCCTTCCCCCTATCTGATTGGTTCTTTCTCCTTGACAGGAGGATTCTCCCTTCAGCATTTATTTTGCCGACGGGATCGCATCATTTTGCATGACTGCATAGCATTTATCATAAACGCATAACATTTCCCCCGTGTGGAGCATTGCGCCGTTGCCGAAGCATATGCATAGTAAGCATGATCTAGGTTGTTACCGTTCTTGTTTTGCAGGTGTTCCGCCGCATAATTGATTGCTCAAGATGATTCTTGAATTCTCCCCAACGGAGTCGCTTGCTCGAGATGATTCTTGAATTCCCCAGCAAGGTCGTTTGCTTAAGATGATTCTTAAAATCCCCAGTGCAGTCTCCAGAGTTGGTTGCTCAAGTTGATGCTTAGAGTCCCCGGCAGAGTGTTTGCTCAGGATGATTCCTGAAATCTCCAGCATAGTTATCGGTTCAGGATGATTCCTGAAGTTCCCCGACGGAGTTATTTGTCCAAGATGATTCTTGAAGTCCTCAGTAGAGTTGATTCATCCAGAATGATTTCTGGATCCCCGAAGCAGAGTTCCTTGATAGTTCTCCAGAATCCCCAGCGAAGATGCGTCATCCCCAGCAGGTTTCTGAGCAGCGAAGTTGAAACTTCCCCCGAAGACTTGATGATTGAAGTCCGACCGTGTTAACGAAGCAGTTCTCTCAGTTGAGGCGGAGTGCCTGATGGTAGAAGTTTGGATATCCCCCAAGTGGTTCATGATTGACCTAAAATTCTATTCCCGACTTACTGATGAAGTCCGGCTGATGCCCGAAAGTTTTCTTTGAATGCCCGATGGCATGATCAACTTGTTGACCTGATGAGTCCCGAGGAGTTCTGATGCCTGACGGCATGATCGACCATGTATTACCGGTTACCGTGTGACCAATTACCCAGCTAGTTGTCGTGCAGATAATATTTCAGTTTTCGAAGATTTGTTCCCATCAGAGTACCGTGTACTTGTGCAGTTGGAAAATTTCCGGGTTTGTTGGTATTCAACCGTCTTTTACCTTGATTGGCTGAGAGCCGTTCGCTCCTCACCCAGTCAGGTTCAAGCCGTTTGAATAGGGGCAGCTGTTGCACCCCAAAATTTGACCAACATTTCTTTGCCTAGCTTGTGGTTCATCTCATTCACATTAGCATTATCATCTGCATTTCATTGACATGTATGCAGTAGATTAAGAGGTATGATTACCAACCAAGAGCACCACAAGACTTTGAAGCTAGCCAAGAAGGTTATTCAAATGTTCAAGGGTTGATATCCTTGTCAGAGAAGTTAAGAGATCCTCAGAGAGATTGGTTGAAACCAAGGATGTGTGCCTCCTAACTTGAGAGTTGTGGGAGCTCCTCAGATGATTCTGAAGCTATGAGGATGTACTTGAAGCTTTGAGAGAGCTTATGAGATGTCTTTAAAGCCATCATGAAGCCTAGAGAGGTCATGGTGCAAGATTAAAGAGACTCAGCCATGAGTGGTGTAATTATGGTTTGACTGAGTCAACCCTAGGTCAACTGATGATTTGGAGAAGGTTGAGACCTAATCCAAGAGCCATGTGATCATGGATTGATGCATTGAGATTCTATAAGGATGATTCCAAGATCAACTCATCATGATTGAAGAGTTTGAGAAGTTTCAAGCTAGGGTTTCTAAGGCTTGACAGTGTAAAATCCCCTAGTTTGACCCCTATCTTCAAGGCAGTTTAGCTCAAGATGTGATTGTCATCTCATCTTACCCCCAACATGAATGTTGTAGAGCTTGTTCTTAGCTTTAATTTGAGTACTAGAAGTCCTTGATAGGATTTGTAGAACTCAAGTTATGACTTTGACAAGTTACAGGTCATCTGAGGTATGTGAATCTGGGGCCTTGAAAGTCACCCAACTTGCATCCAACCTTTGCCCAAGAAGGATGATTCCTATGAACTTTTGGTCAACATGAATGTTGTTCCTTATCTTCTTAGCTTTCTAGAGAGTACTAGAAGTCCTTGATAGGATTTGTAGAACTCAGCTTATGGCTTTGACAAGTCAAGGGCATTTTGGTCATTTGGAAATTATAGGTCATTTCAAGCATAAGGCCATAACTCCTATTTCCAAGCTTCAAATGGAAAAATCTTCAACATCAAACTTGCTTAAAATGATTTTTTAAGGCTAGTAAGGAGGTCATGAGATGTTGGAAAAGCTTGTAGCTCAAAATGGTAAAAATGACCTAAAATGGAGGCATAAGTTAAATAAGTCAAAGTTGGAAATTGAAACTTCCAAGCTACACATCCAAACCATGGCATGTAATAGGTCATTTTGACTCCAAAGAACATTTTAGAAACAATGGTTCAGCCACAATTTTGATTTGAGGATTAGATCATGGAATTGCTTTGGAAAATGGTTACTTGCACATTAAGGTACAAATGCAAAACACAAGGAAAGACAATGTACAAGCTAGTAAAGTATCTTAACACATCATATATCTCATCTAGGGAGATTTTCAAAGGGGAACAAGTTGCTGTAAGAGGCATAGCATGAGATGGCATGTGAGATGAGATGAAATCAAAAACTCATGGCATGAGAATCCCAAATTCTCATTGGATGATTCTAGAAAGTTTTGGATGGGTCTGAACCATCCTATATAGTGTTTAGAACTTGCTCAGATGCAAGGTTGGTGAGAGATTAGAGAGGAGAGTGAGATAGCCATTTCAATTTCTTCCATTGCAAGTTGAAATCAATTTCTACTTTCCACACCATTTCCATTGCTTCTTTCAATCCCAACACCTTCCATTGATCATACTGAATGTGTGCATACCAAATTGAGGGCAAGATCATGAAGAATTGAAGAGTTGGAATTTGGATTTTGGGAGCTGCAAGTCACAATCGGGTTTGGAGATTCAGGCTTTCTTGATCAAATCTTTTGCAAACAGAAGCTTTATCATCAATCAAGGAAGGTTTCTGAAGAGTTTGAGAGGTTGAAGTGAAGCTTTGACCTATCTGATATTCAAGATTTGACAGGTTTGCAATTTTTCTTCTACACCATAATTTAAGCATGATTAGTTAGAATTGTTAGGTTAGAATGGTTAGAGACAAGTAGGAGATGGATTCTGGGAAGTTTGAGATCATTTGGTGAAGTTTGAGTTGGTGACACCATTTTTGTTTTGATCAAGAACACGAGGTATAGTGAGGTATATCATGAGTTTAATAGCAAGATTTAACCAGTGTGAGGTGGTGATCATTCTGAGGTAATCAATTTCAAGAATCATCAAAGTTGAAGTTTGAGCATGGTTTTGATCTTGGATCGGGTTTAGAGATTAAGGGAATTTCAATTGATTCTAAGGCTATGGTTGGATTCAGGGTTGAATTTAGAACAGATTAGGGTTTTGAACCATGGATTTTGGTTGAGTTTGGATGAAGTCCGAGCTAGGTATTTGAGCTCTACAACTATGGAGCTTTCCCTCCATTTCCATGGCTGGAGGAAGAAGATGACTCCATGGCCGTTGGATCATGCAAGGAACGGTTGACCAAAGCCAGATCGTGAGGCTGAGATTCAATTTCGCGTTTGAAGAGGAGTTCTGAAGATACAATGAAACGCGGCGTTTCATTAAAACTGTGGTTTTGGGCTTTAGTTGAGATTGATATCCACACCCCAAGTCTTGGCCCATTGCATATTTGAACTAAGTTCCTTTACTTTTTGCATCGTTCTTTTTTCTTTTTCTTTATAATTTTTGAATTGATTTTCTGATTAAAACTGGGCCTAACGCGCATTGATATCCACACCCCCAGTTTAAGCCCATCTGGAATTTGAACTGCACTGCATTGCTATCTGCACCAATATTTTACCATTTTAATTTCTTTTTCTCCATTTTTCTTTAATCTTTGAAAAATCATATTAAATAGAAAATTGATGATTTTAGCATGGGTATTTTTTCTCCTATTTCATGATAATGTCTAGAAAATTATGAAATCAAAATATGTGCATTTCATGCATTTTTAATATTTTTGGTGTATTTTCTCTTTTAATAGCTTTTAATTCCTTATATGTTGATGCATAAATTTGTAGAATTTTGTTTAGCTAGTTCCCTTTGAATTTTTATGCCATTCTTTTTAGGATAGTTAGATTAGGACTTTAGCTCCACTTTGGATTTATTTCATAATTTTGTGATTAATATTTGATTAGTTTTGATTAGATGACTTTAGGTTGTATAGATTTAGGTCAATCCTTAACATAGGTCCACAATAACACTAGAATTTTGGGGTTTATAGGTCAAGTTAGACATTGGGATATATAGGGTATTAAGGGTAGTCATATAGGATCCCTTAGAAATTATATTAGATTTTAATATAATAGTATACTATTTTTAATTGATTTTTGTAGTTGATTGTTGTTTGTGTTGCCCTTGTGGGCTTGTATTTTGTTTTGCCTTGCTTTGTGGGTTTTTGCTTGGCTTGGTGGCTTGGTCTTGCTTTGAGGAGCATGGAGGAGCATAGTAGAAGACTTGAGGATAGAAGAAGGAGCTTGAGAGCTTGAAGACTTGTTTGTTTTGTTGTTGTTTTAGGGTTAGGGATTAGGAAGAGCTTAGACTTAGTTGATTCCTTTCTTAAACATGGATGGTATCTTTCACCTCCATTCCTCCCCATGATTCAAGGTCCTTCCATGGTATTCACCTCCCTCCTTTGGAGGGATAAGTGATGGTACCTAGGAAGTAGAACCTTTAAGGGAACCCTTCTTTTGATGTTGAACCCTTATAGGACACCTTTGGTGGTCAATAAGCAGTTTAATATCCTAGCTTATCCAGTTAAGTGATTTCTCCTGGTTTGAGTATCTTTAGAGATGTTGGGTTTGAGTTTGAAGATGAAGAATTCATTGAAGAGTATGGAAGAGGATGATTCCCTGAGCATTGCCATTTCAGCTGAAGCTTGAAAAGCATAAAGACAAGTTGATACTTGAAGACCCAATGAAGATCCAGTGAAGACTGAATGAAGAGCTGAGGTTTAAAGACTGAAGGATGAAGTTGACACTTCTAAATGATTAAAGACTACTCTGAGAAGCTGAAGCTTGTAGGAGGAGAAGATCAAGTTGATACTTGTGGTGAAAGTGAAGCCTGAAGGTGGAGCTGATTAAGGAGCTGAAGCTTGGAGAAGAGAGAGTAAGTTGATACTTATGTTTGAAGGATTGAAACCTAGGAGAAGTAAGTTGATACTTGTCATGGAAGATGATAGCCTTGAAGGGTGATTGAAGTCTGAAGACTGGACTGCTGTAAGAAGAGCTGAAGCTTGAAGTGGAAGAGGGAGTTGTTGATCAGCTCTCTCTCTTGTCTGTTTTCTTCTCTGTGTTGTTGTGCCTTGTTTGACTTGCTTGATGTATTAGAATAAGTTCATATCTAGACTTTAATCTAGGAGCATGATTGCACTAGAGGTTGAGTTGCTTCCTCTGCTTGTACTGTTACTGTATGGCTTTGCTTGCGGGTATTCGGTAGAGCCCTGCTCCCTTGCCCATGTGGGTTGTTCTGCTTGATAGCATGATTTTATTTATTCTGTATGATTGCAGTTTACTGTATTTTGCTTGATAGCATGTTGTTATTTCTTCTGTATGATTACAGTTATTCATATCTGGCTTGAGGTTGAGATGAGCTTGTGGAGGCTACTGCCCCACACACATTTCCTCCCTCACTTGCATTGCATGCATTTCACAGTCGTTTACTGTTTACTGTTTACTGTTTAAGCTGATGCTTTACCTGTTCTGTTTATCATTGACATGATCCCTTAGGACTCTCACATCCTTTGATAAGGAAGTGATGATTAGAAATTTAGGTTGAAACCTATGCATGATAACTTCTAGGAGTTCCCTATTTCAAACTTCAACCATAGGATGAATCCTTGGCATGACAACAGTAGGACTTGATAGTCTCCCTTTAGTTGAGCCTGTTCTCTTCTCATCTCAAAACAACTTAAGATACAGTGATCATGAATGATTTCTTTCGTACGATACGAGCCTTAAGCTATCTGAGAAAGGATTGTTGGAGAGTTTCTTTCCAGCAGTCTGGATGTTTAGTATGGTACCCTTTGGGTGACATGCGACGCATTCACTCTCAGGTCATAGTCTTTAGTGCGATTAAAATTGCAAACACAATAAAAAACACTTCTTCCGTAAAAGACAGAAAACAAACTTCAAACTTTTTTGCCCCGTGGGCCCATAATTCAAAAGGAAGCTTTTATGAAGAAAAGAGTGTCGTTAAACTTCAGTGCCAATGCAAACAGGCTTTGTCCCTAACTGTTGGAACTGCTGTTTAACCCTACTCGATAAAACAGATGAATCTGAATCCCAGTAATCCGTATTATCCCGAACTACGTAAGCTCTGATCTCTCATACTTGTTGCGAGTACGTAGGCACAATACTGATGTATTGGCGAGCCACCTTCCCCGTAACCCGTCGTAGGTCGAACTACGTTGACTCTGATTTCTCATTCTCTGATGAGAATACGTAGGCATAAAGCGCGACGCTTTGCCGAGTCATTTTCTTTTCTGTTTAAGCCATCCTTGATAGGTAGATAGATAAAACCAACCCGTCCAATAAACACAACAAGCGTGGATCCCGTCGAGTACGACGGACGTGAGGGGTGCTAATATCTTCCCCTTGCGTAACCGACTCCCGAACCCAAACAATGGTTGCGATGACCTTGTCTTATCCCTTTTTCGTCAGGTTTTTCCGATTGTTTCCTTTCCCGCTCCGAGGGATAAATAACGAAAGGTGGTTACTCTTTTGTTTTGCCGGCACCTTATTTTCGCAGAAGCGACACTACCCGGGGCATAGTGATGTTACATTAGGGCTGCTTGATTATGTGTATTGCACTGTTTAATCATGAAATAAAGGCGTTTTTATATTCAAATGTTGTGATCCCTGTCTTTCTTATTTTTACTTTAACAATAAATGGCAACGTGGTTATTGTTGCACCCCAAAATTTGACCAACATTTATTCACCTAGCTTGTGTTCATCAAGAGGTAGAAGTACCAATCAAGAGTACCAATCAAGAGTTTGAAGCTAGCCAAGAAGGTTATTCAAGTGTTCAAGGGTTGATATCCTTGTCAGAGAAGTGAGAAGGTCCTCAGAGAGATTGGTTGAAACCAAGGTTGTGTGTCTCCTAACTTGAGAGTTGTGGGAGCTCCTCAGATGATTCTGAAGCTATGAGGATGGACTTGAAGCTTTGAGAGAGTTTATGAGATGTCTTGAAAGCCATCATGAAGCCTAGAGAGGCCATTGTACAAGAATAAGAAGATTCAGCCATGAGTGGTGCAATTAGGGTTTGATTGGGTCCACCCTAGGTCAACTGATGATTTGGAGAGGGTTGAGACCTAATCCAAGAACCATGTGATCATGGATTGATGCATTGAGATTCTATAAGGATGATTCCAAGGTCAAATCATCATGATTGAGGAGTCTGAGAAGTTTCAAGCTAGGGTTTCTAAGGCTTGACAGTGTAAAATCCCCTAGTTTGATCCCTATCTTCAAGGCAATTTAGATCAAGATGTGATTGTCATCTCATCTTACCCCCAAAATGAATGTTGTAGAGCTTGTTCTTAGCTTTAATTTGAGTACTAGAAGTCCTTGATAGGATTTGTAGAGCTCAAGTTATGACTTTGACAAGTTACAAGTCATCTGAGGTATGTGAATCTGGGTCCTTGAAAGTCACCCAACTTGCACCCAACATTTTCCCAAGAAGGATGCTTCCTATGAACTTTTGGTCAACATGAATGTCATTAATCATCTTCTTAGATTTCTAGATAGTACTAGAAGTCCTTGATAGGATTTGTAGAACTCAAGTTATGGCTTTGACAAGTCAAGGGCATTTTGGTCATTTGGAGATTATAGGTCATTTCAAGCATAAGGCCATAACTCCTATTTCCAAGCTTCAAATGGAAACATCTTCAACATCAAACTTGCTTAGAATGATGTTTTAAGGCTAGTAAGGAGGTCATGAGATGTTGAAAAGGCTTTTAGCAAAAAGTGATAAAAATGACCTAAAATGGAGGCATAAGTTAAATAAGTTCAAGTTGGAAATTGGAAATTCCAAGTTACACATCCAAACCGTGGCATATAATAGGTCATTTTTACTCCAAAGAACATTTTAGAAACAATGGTTCAGCCACTTTTTTGAATTGAGGCCTAGATTATGGGGTTGCTTTGGAAAATGCTTGCTTGCATAATAAGGTACAAATGCAAAACTCAAGGAAAGGCAATGTACAAGCTAGTAAAGTGTCTTAACACACCATATATCTCATCTAAGGAGATTTTCAAGTCAGAATTGGTTGCTGCAAGAGCTATGGCATGAGATGGCACATGAGATGGATGAATTCAAAAACTCATGGCATGAGAATTCCAATTTCTCATTGGATGATTCCAGATGGTTCTAGAGAGGTCCAATGCATTCTATATAGTATATAGAACTTGCTCAGATGCAAGGTTGGTGAGAGATTTGAGAGGAGAGTGAGATAGCCATTTCAATTGCTTCCATTGCAAGTTGAAATCAAATTCCACATTCTGATCCATTTCCATTTCTTCTTTCAATCCAAACACATTCCACTGATCACACTGAAGCCGTGCAGACCAAATTGGAGGCAAAACCATGGAGAATTGAAGAGATAGCACTTGGATTTTGAAGGTTGCAAGTCACAATCGGGTTTGGAGATTCAAGCTTTCTTGGCCCAATCTTTTGCAAACAGAAGCTTTATCATCATTCAAGGATTGATTCTGAAGAGTTTGAGAGCTTGCAGTGAAGGTTTACCCTATTTGTTAATCAAGATTTGACAGGTTAGTAACTTTTCTTCTACACCATGATTTAAGCATGATTAGGTAGAATTGTTAGGTTAGAACGGTTAGAGACAATTAGGTGTTGGATTCTGGGAAGTTTGGGATCAATTGGTGAGGTTTCAGTTGGTGACACCATTTTTGTTTGGACCAAGAACTCAAGATATAGTGAGCTATAGCATGAATTTGATATCAAGAATTAACCAGTGTGAGTTGGTGATCATTCTGAGGTGATTAATTTCAAGAATTGTTGAAGTTGATGTCTGAGCTTATTTTTGATCTTGAATCGGGTTTGGAGATTTAGGGTGATTCAATGGATTTTAAGGCTATGGTTGTAATCAACATGGAATTCTGGATGGATTAGGGTTTTGAACTTTAGTTTTTCATGGAGAATTGAGGTGATACGAATGGGAGAAGCTTGAGCTTGAAGCTCTGTTTCCATGGCTTCCTCCTTTGAACCCTAGCTGGAGGAAGAAGATGAAGACGTGACCGTTGGATGAGGCAAGACTCATTGACTGGGACTTGGATCGTGTGGCTGAGATTCAATTTCGCTTGAAGAGGGAAGTCTGAAGACTATCTAAACGCGTCGTTTCATTAAAAGGGACATTGGGCCTGATTGATATCCCCACCCCCTTTCATGGCCCATGATTGTTTTAAACTATATTTCTTTACTTTATGCACTGTAGGTTTTTCTTTTTCTTTATGATTTTGATTGATTTTCTGATTAAGTAACTGGGCCTAGCGCGCCTTACTAATTGCACCCCCATTTTAAGCCCATCTGCATTTTGAACTGAATATAGTTGTTATCTGCACTCAATATTTCTCATTTTAATTTCTTTTTCTCCATTTTATTTTAATCTTTGAAAAATCATAATAAATAGAAAAATGATGATTTTTGCATGGGGATTTTTTCTCCCATTTCATGATAATGTCTAGAAAATTATAAAACCATAATATTTTCATTTCATGCATTTTTAATATTTTTTGTGTATTTTCTATTTTAATAGCATTTAATTCCTTTTATGTTGATGCATAGACTTGTAGAATTTTGTTTAGCTAGTTCCCTTTGAATTTTTAGGCCATTCTTCTTAGGATAGTTAGATTTGGACTTTAGCTCCCGTCTGGATTTATTCCATAATTTTGTGATTAATTTTTGATTAGTTTTGGTTAGATGACTTTAGGTTGCATAGAATTAGGTCAATCCTTAACATAGGTCCACAATAACACTAGAATTTTGGGTTTCTAGGTCAAGTTAGATATTGGGACATATAGGGTATTAAGGGTAGGTATATAGGATCCCCTAGAAATTATATTAGATTTTAATATAATAGTATACTATTTTTAGTTGATTTTTGTAGTTGATGTTTGTTTGTGTTGCCCTTGTGGGCTTGTATTTTGTTTGCTTTGCTTTGTGGGCTTGGTGGGCTTGATCTTGCTTTGAGGAGCATGGAGGAGCATAGTAGAAGACTTGGAGATTGAAGAAGGAGCTTGAGAGCTTGAGGCTTTGTTTGTTTTGTTGTTGTTTTAGGGTTAGGGATTAGGAAGAGCTTAGAATTAGTTAACTTCTTTCTTAAACATGGATGGTATCTTTCACCTCCATTCCTCCCCATGATTCAAGGTCCTTCCATGGTATTCACCTCCCTCCTTTGGAGGGATAAGTGATGGTACCTGGGAAGTAGAACCTTTGAGGGAACCCTTCCTTTGATGTTGAACCCTTATAGGTCACCTTTGGTGGTCAGCAAGCAATTTAACATCCTAGCTTATCCAGTTAAGTGATTTCCTTTGGTTTGAGTATCTTGAGAGATGTTGGGCTTGAGTTTGAAGATGAAGAATTCATTGAAGAGTATGGAAGAGGATGATTCCTTGAGCATTGCCATTTCAGTTGAAGCTTGAAGAGCCAGAAGATCAAGTTGATACATGAAGATCCAGTAAAGACTGAACGAAGAGCTGAGGCTTAAAGATTGGAGGATGAAGTTGACACTTCCAAGTGATTGAGGACTATTCTGAGAAGCTGAAGCTTGTAGGAAGAGAAGGCCAAGTTGAGACTGGTAAAGTAAAGAGAGCTTGAGAGCTTGAAGATTAAGTTGACACTTCTGAAGAGGATTAACTGAAGAGCTGAAGCTTGAAGGTCAAAGGATGAGTTGATACTTACTTTGAAGCTTGGAGATCCTGAAGGAATCAAGTTGATATTTGTGGTGAAGCCTGAAGGTGGAACTGATTAAAGAGCTGAAGCTTGAAGAAGAAGATAAGTTGAAACTTATGTGGAAGGGTTGAAACCCGGAAAAGCAAATTGATATTTGTCAAGAGTGATGGAGGTTTAAAGACTGAGTTGCTGTTGGAGGAGTTGAAGCTTGGAGTTGAGAGAGGAGTTGATCTGCTTTCTTCTTTGTTTCTCTTCTGTATTGATGTGCCTTGTTTGACTTGCTTGATGCATTAGGATAAGTCCATATCTAGACTTTAATCTAGGAGCATGATTGCACTAGAGGTTGAGTTGCTCCCTCTGCTTGTATTGTTACTGTATGGCTTTGCTTGCGGGTATTCGGTAGAGCCCTGCTCCCTTGCCCATGTGGTTTATTTTGCTTGATAGCATGATTCTATTTCTTCTGTATGATTGCAGTTTACTGTTCTTGCTTGATAGCATGTTATCTTTTCAGTATGATTACTGTTATTCATTCTGGCTTGAGGTTGAGATGAGCTTGTGGAGGCTGATGCCCCACACACATTTCCTCCCTCACTTGCATTGCATGCATTTTACCGTATTACTGTTTATTGTTTAAGCTGATGCTTTATCTGTGTCTGTGTATCATTGATATGATCCCTTAGGACTCTCATTTCCTTTGATAAGGAATTGATGATAGAAGTTTAGGTTGAAACCTATGCATGATAACTTCTAGGAGTTCCCTGTTCAAACCTCAACCATAGGATGAATCCTTGGCATGACAACAGTAGGACTTGATAGTCTCCCCCGTAGTTGAGCCTGTTCTCTTCTCATCTCAAAACAGCTTAAGATACAGTAATCATGAATGATTTCTTTCGTACGTTACGAGCCTTAAGCTATCTGAGAAAGGATTGTGGGAGAGGTTCTTTTCCACAGTCTGGATGTTTAGTATGATACCCTTTGGGTGACATGCGACACATTCACTCTCAGGTCATAGTCTCTAGTGCGATCGAAATTGCAAACACAATAAAAAACACTTCTTCCGTAAAAGACAGAAAATAATCCGTAGTG
Organism: Lathyrus sativus; assembly: GCA_963859935.3. Taxonomy (NCBI): domain Eukaryota; kingdom Viridiplantae; phylum Streptophyta; class Magnoliopsida; order Fabales; family Fabaceae; genus Lathyrus; species Lathyrus sativus. The sequence goes on along the minus strand of OZ012741.1, from coordinate 413,546,118 downwards.
TCCCGAACTACGTAAGCTCTAATCTCTCATACCTGTTGAGAGTACGTAGGCACAATACTGATGTATTAGCGAGCCACCTTCCCCATAACACGTCGTAGGTCGAACTACGTTGACTCTGATTTCTCGTTCTCTAATGAGAATAAGTAGGCATAAAGTGTGACGCTTTGCCGAGTCATTTTTCTTTTCTGTTTAAGCCAGCCTTGATAGGTAGATAGATAAACCAACTCGTCCAAGTAAACACAACAAGCGTGGATCCCGTTGAGTACAACGGACGTGAGGGGTGCTAATACCTTCCCCTTGCGTAAACGACTCCCGAACCCAGACAATGGTTGCGACGACCTTGTCTTACCCTTTTTCGTTAGGTTTTTCCGATCGTTTCCTTTCCCGCTCCGAGGGATAAATAACGAAAGGTGGCGACTCTTCTGTTGTGCCGGCACCTCGCGAAAGCGACAACTATTTGCTTTGTTCGCGTGTTGAAGCGTTTAACCATTTCCTTTGCAGGACTAATATTTCAGATGACATCTCATACGAACCGCCTATGACTCGTTTCAACTTCGAGCACCCGGTATTCCAAGCAGAGGAAGAGATTGTTGAGGATAGCGACCTGCCAGAGGAGCTGACTCGTTTGTTGAAACAGGAAGAGATAATCATTCTGCCTCATCAGGAGGAAATTGAGATTATCAACTTGGGGTCGGAAGAAGTTGTGAGAAATATCCGTATAGGGGCTGCGCTGCAGAGCAACGTCAAGCAAAGGCTGATTGAGATACTGTGAGAGTATAGTGATATATTTGCTTGGTCGTACAAGGATATGCCTGGGTTAGATACGGACATGGTTGTGCACCGTCTGCCGTTGCGAGAGGAGTGTCCGCCTGTTAAGCAGAAACTCAGAAGAACCAGACCAGACATGGCCGTGAAAATCAAAGAGGAAGTTCAAAAACAGTGGGATGCTGGTTTCCTAGCTGTTACAACTTATCCGTCGTGGGTCGCTAATATAGTACCAGTGCCGAAGAAAGACAGTAAAGTGCGAATGTGTGTAGACTACCGTGATTTGAATAGGGCGAGCCCGAAAGACGACTTTCCACTTCCTCACATTGATGTGCTGGTTGATAACACTGCTCAGTTCTCCGTATTCTCCTTCATGGACGGCTTCTCAGGCTATAATCAGATCAAAATGGCGACGGAAGACATGGAGAAGACTACCTTCATCACTCCCTGGGGAACATTTTGCTACAAAGTGATACCCTTCGGACTGAAGAACGCTGGGGCAACATATCAACATGCTATGACGACTCTCTTTCATGACATGATGCACAAAGAGATCGAGGTTTATGTTGATGATATGATTGCCAAATCCCAGACGGAGGATGAGCATTTGGTTAATCTGATGAAACTGTTCAAAAGACTTAGGAAGTTCAGGTTGAGACTGAACCCTAACAAGTGCACCTTCAGGGTGAGATCGGGTAAACTGCTGGGGTTTATTGTGAGCGAAAAGGGAATAGAGGTTGACCTTGCAAAGATAAAAGCTATACAAGAAATGCCGACGCCTAAAACAGAAAAAGAAGTGCGTGGGTTTTTAGGGAGGTTGAACTACATCGCTCGGTTCATATCTCACCTAACTGCGACATGCGAGCCGTTATTCAAGTTGTTGAAAAAGGATCAGGTGTTGACCTGGAATGAAAATTGTCAAAAGGCGTTCGACAAAATAAAAGAATACTTGCAGGAACCTCCTGTTTTGATACCCCCAGTGGCCGGGAGACCCTTGATTATGTATTTGACGGTTCTGGAGGAAAGTATGGGTTGTGTTCTCGGTCAACACGATGAGACCGGACGTAAAGAGCATGCGATCTACTATTTGAGTAAGAAGTTTATCGACTGTGAGTCCAGATACTCAATGCTCGAGAAGACGTGTTTCGTGCTAGCCTGGGCCGCCAAACGTTTGAGGCAATACATGCTGAATCATACAACCTTGCTAATTTCAAAGATGGACCCAATCAAATATGTGTTTGAAAAGCAAGCACTCTCCGGAAGAATTTCCCGATGACAGATGGTGTTAACCGAATACGATATCCAATATGTCTCGCAAAAGGCTATTAAAGGTAGCGTTCTGTCAGAGTACCTTGCGGAGCAGCCGGTTGAGGACTACCAATCGATGAGGTTTGATTTTCCTGACGAGGATATCATGTACCTGAAAATGAAAGATTGTGAAGAATCGTTGCCGGACGAAGGACCAGAGTTGGGTTCCAAATGGCAGTTGATATTCGACGGAGCTATAAATTCCTATGGTAGCGGAATAGGTGCAATTATCACTACTCCTCAGGGGTCGCACATCCCCTTTACTGCCCGACTGACCTTTCCGGTTACCAATAATGAGGTTGAATATGAGGCTTGCATCACGGGTCTGGAAGAAGCCATTGATTTGCGAATCAAGCATCTGGATGTATACGGAGACTCAGCTCTAGTGGTGAATCAGATTAAAGGGGAATGGGAGACACGTCAGCCCAATTTGATACCCTATATGAATTATGCAAGGCGATTGTTGCCTTTCTTTGACAAGGTGGAATTGCATCACGTGCCACGAGCAGAAAATCAAATGGCTGACGCCCTGGCGACATTGTCTTCAATGTATAAAGTTAACTTCTGGAACGAGGCTCCCCAGATTATTATCTCTCGGCTCGATAGGCCTGCATTCATATTTGCCATTGACGAGGCTCCCGATGGTAAACCCTGGTACTTTGACATCCAGAATTTCCTGAAGAACAAGGAGTATCCGGCTGGGGCATCCAGTCGAGATCAGAAAACTCTCAGGAGATTGGCTGGCAATTTCTATCTGAATCCGGACGGTGTCCTGTACAAAAGAAACCACGACTTGGTGTTGCTACGTTGTGTAGATGAGAAAGAGGCGAAGTTGCTCATGGAAGAGATACATGAGGGTACATTTGGTACATATGCTGGTGGGCATGCTATGACGAGAAAACTGCTGCGGGCAGGTTATTATTGGCTGACTATGGAAACAGACTGTTTCAAGTTTGCAAAAAGGTGTCATAAATGCCAGATTTATGCGGACAAGATCCATGTGCCTCCAAGTCCTCTGAATGTGATGTCATCACGGTGGCCTTTCTCGATGTGAGGGATTGATATGATTGGCAAGATTGAGCCCACGACATCAAACGGACACCGGTTCACTTTGGTGGCAATCGGTTACTTCACCAAGTGGGTGGAAGCAGCATCATATGCCAACGTGACCAAACAAGTGGTGGCCAGATTTATCAAACGAGATATTATCTGCAGATATGGAATCCCTGAGCGGATTATCACTGACAACGGTTCAAATTTGACTAATAAAATGATGAAAGAGTTGTGTCAGAATTTTAAGATTGAGCACCACAACTCTTCTCCTTACCGGCCCAAGATGAATGGTGCTGTTGAGGCGGCCAATAAGAACATAAAGAAGATTGTTCAGAAGATGGCTGTGACGTATAAGGACTGGCACGAGATGCTACCTTTCGCTTTGCACGGTTATCGTACGACGGTACACACATCAACCGGGGCAACCCCTTTCTCATTGGTGTACGTGATAGAGGCGGTGTTACCGTTGGAGGTCGAGATTCCTTCCCTGAGGGTTTTACATGATGTCCAACTCGACGAGGCAGAATGGATTAAAGATAGACTGAATCAGCTCAGCTTAATGGATGAGAAGAGACTGGCTTCTCTAGCATACGGTCGGTTATATCAAAGCCGGATGAAGAAAGCTTACGATAAGAAGGTGTGCCCTCAAAGCTTTCAGACGGGCGATCTTGTTTTGAAAAAGATTCTCCCACCACAAACAGATCACAGGGGCAAGTGGACTCCCAATTACGAAGGTCCTTACGTTGTCAGAAAAGTCTTCTATGGAGGAGCCTTGTTACTATCCACCATGGATGGTGAAGACTTTACGTCTCCTGTGAATTCGAACGCAGTTAAAAAATACTTTGCTTGAAAGTGACCCGCTGGACAGTAAAAAGAGAGTCCATGCAAAAATGGGGCATCCCGGCGAACCATAAAAAATGAATAAAAGGTTCGGGCAAAAGTTAGGGATAAAATTGAAAAGATGTACACCCGCGAAGTCGAAAACCTGAAAAGGGCGACTTCGGCAAAAAAGGGTATCCCGTTAAATTAAAAACCCGCAAAGGGCGGTTCACGCAAAAGTTAGGGATTGAAAAAGCAAATGACTGCGGTCCGGATTTGATACGGCATTGCTTAGTGGTTTGGGAGTACCTGGGGGCTGTCTATCCAAAAACAATCTCTTCCGAAGATCGAGTACCGGGAATGCACAGAGTTGGGCGAGTCATAGGAGGATCAACTCATGGTGTTTGTCTGTACCACGTTGCCGACATGTGTACAAATATTATTTTGTATTTTATTTATGCTTCTTGTGCATATATGTATGTATGTGTGTGCGTAACTTCCTCTTTTCAGGAGTTGCATCCAGTGTACAAAACTTTGCCTATTCAGAGGCCTGTTATCAATAAAACATGTTATTCAGTACTTGATATTTGTTCTTTACTATTTTTTTTGTGAAAGACGCTGTTGTTTTTGATAAACTTGCACTTATATAATCTTGCTGGCCCTCGGCAATAATTGCTAAAACTTCGAATTGACTGAAGTAATGTCACGGATGATAACCCGGATAGATTATGTTGTATAGGCCTGTTTTGTCTCGTTTGTGTTTTGTAGGGTTCTTACCTTTGGAGCAAACGGTCAGGAATTGTATTCCCCAGCCAAAGTCGCTTGACGTAAGACCTGATTCCAGTTGATGTTCGTTCCTCAGCTAGTTGCAGTTTATCCCCCGAGATTTGAAATGACATTTATCCCTTCCCGAAGCAGGGAATTATTTTCCCCAGGAGAGTGTCCTCATGGAAAGCCGTCCATAGGATTAATCCCAGCAAGTCAAAATCAATGTCCCCTGCAGAGGTTGCGCTCCTCAGCAAATCGAAGATGTGCATGTTCAATCTCCAGCATGGGAGATTCTCGTAATAGTTAACCGAGTTGTTGGTTCGAAAGGTCTATATCCGCAAAGGGGGGTGTTCTTGCTCCCCACAGGTCGTCATGCCATTGACAGGATGTTGATCCTCAGCAGAGTCCGAGGCTCCGAGTTTGTACACTGTGCCTAGACAGTGTGCTCTTCCTAGAAGTGTCGCTTCTGTCCCCAGAGGAGTTGGTTCACCAGCAGGGTGGTTTGTTCTTTCGTCCCAGCGGAAATTGATGTTTCGTCTCTCCCCGGCAGAGTTGGTTGTATTTCTGGCGTTTATTTCGCCAGAATATTTTGTGGTACTTGTTCTCCCCAGCGGAGTTGGCGTTACCCTCAGCATTCATGTTGTTGAGACAACACTACCAGAGTGGCCCGGCAGCTTGAGCCTGCATTTGCATATGCATATATCGTCATATTTGCATCTACTCAAATGCGTAGCATTTCCGTGCCGTACGGAGCATTACGCCATTTTCAAACATACGCATTTTTGAAACATAAATCAGGTTGGTTAACCTTTTGCTTTCAGGTGTGTTTTCTTAGCAGGAGTATGGAGTTCTAGCTTAGATCTATGACCAGACATTCGAGGTCTCGCCATGAGACGTGTGATGATACGGTTCATCTTACTATTATCCCCACAGAGTTACTTGGTTGAGTTTCTCTTTGTCCCCGAGCAGAGTTATTTGCTTAAATGTCTCTTGTTCCCCCGCCAGAGTTGCTTGGCGAAGTTTTTCTTATCCGGCCAGCGGATTATTTTCTTCGACTTTGTTGTTACGTCAACGTCAAAGGGTTTCATGAATCAGAATTTCAGAGGCTGCCGCTGGTTATCAGAACAGGCGTCCGGCAGTTTGGTTTCCAAATATCCCCCGTGGGGTCCTCCTCAAAGTCGCTGTCACGTCAGTGCTAAAAGGTTTGTGGGTTAGGACCAATGGAGTTAGCTACTGCAGAGATAAGCATAGAAACTGTATTCAGAGTATCTTCCCGTATGAACAGACGGATGTATTTTCTTACTGGTTGACAGGAGTATTTCCCCGGAGATCATCAAAACTTTATTGCCTAGGTTGATAGGAGTTCCTCGTGTTGGCGAGATATGAGTCCTGACGTGGACAATTTATTGACGGGATTTCTTCGTGCTAGTGAAGTGGGTGTCCTAACGTGGACAAATTGATTTCCTCGGGTTAACGAGATGTGCTAGTCCTAACGTGGACATATTCGATTTCTCCGTGTTGATGGAATGTGAAGTCCTGACGTGGACAAAATTGATTACTCTTCGTGTTGACGAAATGGCGTCCTGACGTGGACCATTTATTCCCAGCAGATATCTTTCTTCGTAATGGTGAAATGTGCGTCCTGACGTGGACAAGTTTATAGTTCTTCGTGATGACAAGATGCGCGAGTCCTGACGTGGACAAATTTATCTTTCTGCATGTTGGCGAAGCGTGAGTCCTGACGTGGACAAGTTTTATTTCCTCAGCGGGTCGAAGATGTGAGTCCTGACATGGACAAATCAAGACGAGGTGTGAGTCCTAACGTGGACGATTTATTCCTAACGTGGAAAGTTTATTCCTAACGTGGAAAGTTTATTCCTAACGTGGAAAGTGTTATTCCTAACGGGGACAGGTTATTCCTAATGTGGAAAGTTTATTCCTAACGTGGACATTGTATTCCTAACGTGGAAAGTTTATTCCTTACGTGGACAGTTTATTCCTAACGTGGACGATTTATTCCTGACATGGACAATTCATTCCTATGTTGATAGGATCCCCTCGTGCTGATGAAATACAAACGAGTCATCCCCAGCGAAGTCGCCGGGATTTTGCCGTGTTGACGGCAGGTGGAGTCCTGACGTGGACAAGTTTAAATTGAGGTTTCTTCGTGTTGACGAAACAAGCGTCTTAACATGGACAAAGTTCTATTCTTGTGTTGTTGAGATGTGAGTCCTGACGTGGACAGGTTTGGGTATTCGTGATTTGACGAAATTTGGGGTCCAGATGTGTACAAGGTTACTCCTGTGATGACAGAATCTCTATTCGTGTTGACGAATTTGTTTCTCTGCTTGTGTTGACAAGGTTAGTCCAGTTGTGGACGGGGGTGTTTTTGCAAAATTTGTTCAGTACCTGTGGCGTTACATAGGTGGGTGAGGTTGAAATCAGAATTATTATCACATGTTGGATTAGCTGTTGCCGTAACAACCGGATTCAGATAGGGGATGTCGCTCCCCAAGCAGTGCATTTTATTTCTGCGGTTGGCAAATTTCCGGGTTTCTTGGTATTCAACCGTCTCGTACCTCAATTGTGTGAAGGTCGTTCGCTCTTCACCCAGTCGGGTCCAAGCCGTTTGAATAGGGGCAGCTGTTGCACCCCAAAATTTTCTCAACCTTTTCTTGCCTGATTTATTTTTCTTTGCATAGTTACATCATGTACATAGTTCAATCATTTGCATATCATAGCATAGCAGGCATCCAACAAGGGATCAAGGTGTCTATCAAGAGAAGAGCCTAGCAAGATGTGTTATCCAAGATGATAAATCATCCAGGCCATCAAGAAGGGATTTGAAGTCTTGAGAAGTTTGAGTGCCTACATGTGGGTTTTGCTCCTATCCTGAGGAATATTGAGAATCATAAGTGGGATGAGAAACATGGGATGTGAATGTGAGGTGTGTATGGATCTCATGGGATGTCTAGAGGGCCTTATTGAAGCTGAGGCAAGTCATTGATTCCAGTATGAGAGCCACATTTGAAGTGCAGTCAACTGGGGTTTCATCTGGGTCAACCCTAATTCAATTGAGTAATTGGAGAGCATCAAGGCCTACCTTGAGGTCAAGGGATTCATGTATTGGTATGTTGATACATGTGTGGTGTTGTGCCAAGGTTAAGCAAAGAAAGATCAAGAATGTGGGAAGTTGCTAAATTAGGGTTTTAGTGTAAAATCCCCTATTTAGTGTCCAACTTCAAAGCCACATAAGTCAAAATACAAGTTTCAAATGGATATTTGGCCAAAATGAAACTTGTAGAGCTTATCAATACCTTTAAGTTTAGTACTATAAGTCTTCAAGAAGATTTGTACAACTCAAGTTATGGTCTTTGCAAATTACAGGTCACCAGAGGACACTGCAATTTATCTGTGAAAGTCACTTGACTTCCAAGCAACATTTTCCATTCAAGGAGTTTTCAAATGGATTCTTGGCCAACATAAGAGTTGTATATCTTGATCTTAGCTTTCCATAGAGTACTAGAAGTCCTCAAGGGGGATGTATAGAACTCCGGTTATGATCTTTGCAATCCAGGGGTATTTTGGGCATTTGTGATTATAGGTCATTTTCAAGCATGTGCCAAAATCTCCATCTTCCACTCCTCAAATGAAAAATTGTTCAACATGGAATGTGCTTAAAATGATGTTTTTATGTCAAATGGGAATTCGTGTTGGATTGAATGAGCTTATATCAAAAGTCACTCAAAATGGCCTAAAAAAGGAAGGATTTTAAATGAATCAAAGAGGAAAATTGTGATTTTTGAGTTATGGGTCCAAAACAAGTCAAATAACCACTCATTTTAATCAGAAAATATGTTTTAGAAACATTGGCAATTGTGGAATTTTCATTTGAAGTGTGCTTCATGGCCTTTCACAAGATTTCTTCACATAAAATTTACATCACACAATTCCTTCACAAAGGCAATGAGGAGATTCCTTTTGGGCTGAATTCATTCCAAATGAAATATGTAAGTCATCCAAAGCTTCCAATGCAAGCTATGAAGCCAATTTCATGCATTACCATAACCAAAACTTTGAAGGAAAGTTGGACTTGGATTTTTAATTTTGGGCTTGGGCTTGAGCTCTAGAAGGTTCTAAACAATCCTATAAAGGTCTAGGAGCTCATCAGAAACTTGGTTGGTGATTGATTGGGGTTGAAAGCAAATATCACCATTGAAGCTTGAAGAAGAAAACTGAAAGAATGAATTTCTGTTAGAGGCCGTTTCAAGCACAATTGAGGATTCAATCTTCTTCTAACATCATCACTCATTGGATCTGGAACATTTTGGATCAAGAATCAAGCCGGAAACGACTCCAATTGAAGCTCGAACATAGGTTCTTACTTCTTGAATTTTCTCCTAATTTATGTGGTTTCAATGCATTAGAATCATGTGGTTAGGTTCACCTTAAATTGTAGATGATTTCTGGGCGAAGAACTTGGTGTTTAGTGAGATTTTAGGATTAGATTCATTTTTGGTTGAGATATGGAATTTTTGATTCGTGGATTTTTAGGCTGTTTAAGTAGTATATTTGGATTCCTCTCGAAATTTCAGTCAAGATTCATCTAAAGATCATTGCGTTTGGTTAAGAAACGAAGGAGCTAGGAGGGAGGAAAGTTCCGCCGGCAAGCTCCGGCCGGAACCCCACCGGATTCTGCATTCCGCGGTGGCCTTGAGTTCAACGACGAAGACGACAGTCCAGCCGTCCGATCGACCGCCATGTCACCCGATCCCACGCGCTACAGCGCGACACGTCACCACCCTCATTAATACAGTGGCGCGCCACCTCAACGTTTGACCCCATGTGCACCAGTTCAAATCCCGGCCTGTGCATTTTTGATTTTATTCCACTTTATTTTCATTTGCCTTCATATTCATGTTCTTATCTTGTTCTTTTATTTTTTCTGTTTTATATGCTGACTTCAAAAAATCATAAAAAATAGAAACATTAACCTTTTTAATCCAAGTTTTTTTTCCCTGACTCTTTAGAGAGTCCAGAAGTTTAGGAAATTAATAAATTCGTAATTCATGCATTTTAGAATTTTATTGTATTTTTTGAATTTTTATTGGTTTTATTTTCAATTTGTTTAATATGTGTTTTTGCTGATTTTCTTGTGGTTGATTGGTGATGAATTTTGAGTTGATTCTTTTTGGGATAGTTAGCTTAGATATGCATGTACCCATGGTAATTTTCTCATATTTTTGTGAGATAATTTTAGGCTAGTTTGAGCATTGGAGATTAGGTGGTTTAAAATTAGGGTTTTAAGATGATACCTTTAGGTTTAGGGCATAGTTTCAGGTCCAAATAAATGGTTAATACCCTGGTTTTTGTATGATAGATTCTTAAGAAGTTTAGGAAACCTTAGTAATTTTTGTAGGATTTTACAATCCATTTTGGTATTTTAAGTAGAATTAGTTTTAAGACTAACTTCTAGGTGTTTCTGATGAACTAATTTGGCTAGTTTGTTTCAATAGTTCCCCTTAGACTAGGGTGGTGTTGCTTTTGAGCTTGGATGATCATGAAGACCAATTGAAGATGCTTTGGAGAGCTTGAAGGAGCTTGGATGTGAATATTTTCTCATCTTGTGGATGCTTGTCAAGAGCTTAGGGTAAACTAGGGTTTTAGGAAGAGCATCAGAGTAGTTCTACTTGTTTCTTCAAACATGGAGTATATTGTTCATCTCCATTCAATCCAATGACATAAAGTCCTACTTGTGAAGCTCCATATCTCCTTAGGAGGGATGAGTGGTATGCCCAACTGAGTAGAACTTTGAGGATACCTTCCATTTGCAACGTTAAGTTCTTATTGATTTCCTTTGGTTGTCATTAAGTTTTTTAACATTATAACCTGATCTTGTTGAATGATTCTCCCTTGGAGGTGCTTGTTGAAGCTTGGTAAAGAGATAGTTTGTTGCTTGTTGAAGCTTATTGAAGTTGAAGTTTGAGCTGGTTGAAGCTGGTTGCTTGTTGAAGCTAGGGTTTTGCTGCTTGTTGAAGTTGAAGTCAGGAGCTTGTTGAAGCTGGTTACTAGTTGGGGTTTGAGCTTGCTTAAGCTGGGAGCTTGTTGAAGCCTGGTGCTTGTTGAAGATTGAAAGTTTATTGAAGCTTGAATATGGGAGTTATTCATGAAGATGAAGGTTGTTGATGTCAACTTTTTGCGGTTAATCATCCGTTGCTGTCAGAGCTGTTGTTTGCTGTAGGAGTTTGGTGCTGCTGCTTGGGCTACCTCCTCTGCTTTGGGGTTTTGTTTTCTGTATTGTTTGTTGGCTTGTGTAGCTTGCCCCCTAGGTTTGAGTTGGATGTTGATTCACTTTGCCTGTTGTTTTCCCAGGTTCGAGGTTGAGTGGGACTCCCTTGCCTCGCTTGTATTGCTGCATTGCATGCATTTTACTGTACTTGATTGCTTTCTTTTCTATTTATCCCCTAGGATCTCTGATTTCCTCTGTGCAGGAGGGAATTATGACAGACATTAGGATTCTTATCCACGCATGACAACATTAGGTTAGTTTTATTCCTTTTCAACCCCTAGGCTTTTTAGAGCTTCTTTCTCTTCTTATCTCAAAACAATTCAAAAATACAGTAATAAGGTTAATCGATGTCGTACGTTACGAGCCTTAAGCTATTTGAGGAAAGGTTGATGGAGGGTCACTCTTCAGTAATCTGACTGCTTAGTATGGTACCCTTAGGGTGACATGCGACGTAGTCACTCTCAAATCATAGTCTCTAGTGCGTCAGAGATTGCAAACAAACTAAAAAACACTTCTTTCGTAAAAGATTCAAAACAAACATCAAAGTGTCATTTTTATCCGCTTGGACACTTAATCAAGAAAAATCCTTTCATAAGGTAATAAAAAACCAGTCAGACAAGCTTGTGTCTTCTATAGCCCGAACTACGTTTGCTCTGATCTTTCATGCTGTATGAAAGTACGTAGGCATAGGATGCCGTATCCTAGCGAGCAACCTTCCCCTCCTTTCCAGTAGGTAGGCGAACTATGTTGACTCTGATTTCTCGTTCCAGACGGGAATACGTAGGCATAAAGCGTGATACTTTGCCGAGTCATTTTCTTTTCTTTTTAACCTAGACCTATAGAGTAGATAGAATAACACACCCTTAGATAGAAAACAAGTGTGGATCCCGTCGAGTACGACAGACGTGAGGGGTGCTAATACCTTCCCCTTGCGTAATCGACTCCCGAATCCAGGAATTTGGTTGCGATGACCATTCCTTTCCCTCTTTGCGTTAGGTTTAATCTGAGCGTTTCCTTTCCCTTTTGTGGGATAAATAACGCATGGTGGCGACTCTTCTGTCATAGCCGACGCCGATTTTCGCAGTAGCGACAGCTAGTCAAGGCCTCTTTTTCCTTCTCTTGAGAAGATCCTCCTTCATTGACTTTACCCTTCCCTTTGGCGATTCTCTCAGCCTCTAAATCGTGTGCCACAAAAATTCTACCGCTGCGGGTTATGCCCCCCGCTCCCACAAGATTATCAACTGATCCTACCGGCGGGCTTTCCAGGTTAATCTTTTCTCCATTGCAGTAAGCCTCCGCCCCATAGTTCCAAGGGATGGCTTTAGTGCTTTCGTACGGAATGGGTCCAGCTTTGGTTATGGTGATGGTCGGCCGCTTGGGAGGCACCAATATCGTGACAGTATTAAACGGGATCGTAATCGTTGCAACTTCGCCTTGCTTTTTAGCTATTGCCTCAACAGGCTTCTCTTCAGCAGTACGATCAAATTGCAGCGTTCCTTCATCAATCAGACTTTGAATACCTCTTTTTAAGCTATCACATCCCTCAGGACGGGCTAAACAGTCAACACAATCCGCATCACAACCAGGGAAGACTCCCCCCTTCAGCAACCTGCTCTTTACACAGCCCAGAGGCGTCTTCAGTTCATCTACATTCACGGTCAAATTCAGACTGATACCTTCCAAGATAGCACCCACCTTTGCAGATCCGTGAGGCGGCATCAGATTTTTCTCGATATTGGGTGCACCATGATCAAAGTTTATAGCCGTACTATCTATAAGGTCCTGCACTTTGTGCTTGAATGCATGACAATTCTCTATGCTGTGACCGGGTGCCCCAGAGTGGAATTCACAATGTGCATTGGCATCATAACAAAAAGGAGGCGTGCCTTTCGGCGGAGCTAACGTTCTTTTCTCAACAAGCTCCAGTTGTAATAAAGTTTGAAAAAGATAAGCATACGGAATTGGAGGCACATCAAATACTCTTTTCACGGCCCTATCCCGACCTTGGAACCTTTGTGGAGCAGAATTATGTTGTCTCTGTTGCTGCTGCGGCTGTTGTTGTTGCTGTTGAGGTACGGGAATTGTCACACTGGCAATCTGCTGCCTGTGACAATTCTGACTTCTATCCTTTCTCCGAGCACTATATACCGAATTAGTGTCTCCCTGCTTTTTATTTCCAAATACCTTTTTCCCTCCTCCAGCTGAGGCTGATTCTCCTGCTTGAATCTTTCCGATTTTGATGCCGTTCTCTATACACTCTCCCAGGAGTAGCATATCAGAAAAACTACCCATCATACAACCAAGAAGCTTGTCATAATACATACCAGAGAAAGTGCCCACAAAGAGATCCATCAACTCACACTCTACCATGGATGGCTGCACCCTCGCCGCAAGCTCACGCCACCTCTGGGTGTACTCTTTAAAACTCTCGTCATTCCTTTAAGAAATATTATGAAGTTGGACCCTGTTAGGAGCAAGGTCGATGTTATACTGATAATGCTTTACAAAGGCTTCCGCCAACTCTTTCCAGCTACCAATCTGGGTGGGCTCTAACCCCATATACCACTCAAGTGATGGTCCAGACAAGCTATCTTGGAAAAAATGCATCAGCATCTTTTCATCACTCGAATAAGCAGAAATTCTCCGATAATAAGACCGTACATGAACTCTGGGGCAGGTATCCCCCTTATACTTGTCAAGAGTAGGCGCTTTGAACTTGAGCGGCACCCTCAAGCCAGGAACCAACCCCATATTAGCCATGTCCAACCCCATGGAATTCTGATTGGCAAGACCTCTCACTTGTTCCTCTAACAGCTTGAACCTTCGGTCATTTTCTGTGGGCATCTCGAGACCCATGCCCGGCAGAGAGAAAACATCCTCTTGACGATCCTCGCCCCAATGAGGATCCACATTATCATACCCAACGTAAGCGGAATTAGGACCAAAGCCATTCTGATTAAACCTGGGACCATACCCCACATTACCAAAGCCCTAATTAGCAACACCCGGCCCAAAACCAGTGTTGTAGGCACCCATCCCAACACCGTTGTTGCTTGCGTTGCTAAAACCTGCATTGTCAAAGCCCGCATTGCCATAGCCTACATTGGCACCACCAATACCTACACCAGTGTTTCCAACACCAATACCAAAACCAACATTTCCAGCTCCAACATTTCCGTTGGTTTCCACGTGTTCGTTACCATTACCAGCTACATTCCCATTCCCAGCTCCATTACCGTTCTCATCAGCATTGAGAACGACCACCGATACAACATCACCCGCTCGAGGAGTCCCGACTTGAGAAGGATTAGTAGCAACCCCACCATGTAGCACACCATTACCGTCAACCCGTGCAATCAGAGGCTGCACCAGAGTCTGAATCTGCTTTTGTCCCTTGGCCACAGTTTCCATGACTTGCATGAATTGCACCATCCTGTCGCGCATCTCCTGCATCTCAACTTGCATTTGATCCATAGCTTTCTTGCAATTACTTCTTGTAGAGTAACGATGAATTCGCTGATCGGTAATCCTGAAACAACCTGTATCAACAGAGGGTTAGAAAAACAGCTCGAGGTACCTGTTATGCAAATGATTCACACAAATGCAAACGTGTGTCTGTGTCTTAGGGATATTTCTCCCTCGATTCTAGTGCCAGAGTTCCAGTGCTGATAATAAGAAGTTCGGATAACGTCTCGTATATATATAAAGCCCAACAAGGCAGCATACAATGTCACTGAATACATGGAGAATCAATAGCATGACCTCGACCAACAAGTCTGGTGATGGTTAGCATACAACAATGATTAGAAAATACAAAGGATTACAAAGTAGTCAAGTGTGGCAACGGGCACGAAACTCTTCTAGCAACTCCTTTGTTTTGGGATGATCAGGCTGAGCGAGTAACCCTTTGACCAGTAACTCCCTCTGCATAACGGTGTACTGGAGACCTTCAACGGAGTATTCCCACGCGTCTTTGCCAAAACAGTCTTCTAACCTTCGCTTCTTAGACTTAAAAATCTGCTTGCGATCTTTCAGGTTCGCAATAGCCTTGTTCAACATGTCTTCAGTGGCATACCTACGAGCAGTTTCATCATCAAACTTCTTCTCGCTGGCCTTCAACTGAGCTTTCAACTTGGAGATCTGTTGCTTCAGCTTGTCTGTTGTACCCCAAAATTTGCCTAACCTTTTTCTTACTTGGATTTTATTTCATTGCATTAACATATCATTGGTTTAGCATTTGCATAGCATAAAATTATTCATTTAGCAGGGGATCAAGTATGGTTTATATCAGGAGGAGCCTATCTAGAGGTCTTATTCAAGCTTGAGAGGTCACCAAAGTCATCAGAGAGTGGGTTGTGTTCTTGAGAAGTTTGGATGCTGGTATGTGGTTCATCTCCTAACTTGGGGAGCCAATTGAAGACCATAAGTGGGTTGTGAAGCCTTGATCATGGATTGGATATATGTATAGAGCTCATGGAGTGCCTTGAGGGTCATGGTGGAGCTCAGTCAAGTCATTATGCCCAGTGTGGAAAGTCACAGTTGAAGGTGTTGCCATTAGGGTTTTCATCTGGTCAACCTTAAATCAACTGTGCAATTAAGGGAGATTAAGACTCAATTATAAGTCTTTGTGATCATGGAAAGTTGTGTTGAGATACATGAGGTGATATTCCAAGATCAATCCAAGAAGAATTCAAAGTGTGAGGAGTTGCTAAACTAGGGTTCTCAGGGTAAAATCCCCTATTTAGTGCTTGACTTTAAGACCACTTATCTTAAGATACAAGTTTCATCTCAACTTTTGGCCAACATGGAACTTTTAGAGCTTGTTCTTATCTTTAATTTGAGTACTAGAACTCCTTGATTGGATTTATAGAACTCAAGTTAGGATCCAGACAAGTTACAGGTCATTAGATGAATGTGAAATTTGTCTGCAAAAGTCAACCAACTTCCAAGGAACTTTTGACCTAGAAGGATGTTTCTCCTCAACTTTTGGCCAACATGAAAGTTGTAGGTATTGGTCTTAAATTTCCAAAATGTACTAGAAGTCCTTCATCTGATTTGTAGAACTCAAGTTATGAGGTTTACAAGTCAGGGGCATTTTGGGAAAGTGGGATTATAGGTCATTTTGGACTATGGGTCATTTTCACTATCTTGTGAGCCTCAAATGAAGTTTTGTCCAACACAAAACTTTCTCAAAATGGGATTTTAAGGTCAACCATGTATCCATAAGGCATTGATTTGGCTTAGGGCAAGACTTGGTTCATGGAAGCTTGATAAAAGAGGAATTAAAAGGCATTTAAGTTGAAAAATTCAAATTTAATCATAAGAGGTCAAGAAAATCCATATGAGTACTCATTTTGACTAGAAAAACCATTTGGAACACTTTAGCATTAATGGAATTTCAATTTGAGGCTTGCATCACAGACTTTCAACTTGTTACTTCATGGATAAGTAACACATTCAATCTTGGCCATAAGATGATAACAAGGGTGCAATCTGATCCCTTCATTCTCAACAGGTCATAAACAATACATGTGAAGCTTCTAGGCGAAGAAACTGAGCCAGAACCGTGTATGCCATGATTGAGTTTTGAAGAGAAATTGGAAACTTGGATATCACAGTTTGGGCCTCTAATGGGCCTCTAAATCATCCAAACAACTTCTATTTAAGTTGATAATCACATTAAGATCATTTTTTGGTGATTATTCAGTGCAAGAATCAGAGATTGCAAAGTCAGTTTTCAAGCTTCAACAGAAAATCGTGTTTTCAGATTTGGAGCTTTTCAAGGCAAATCAAGGCTTCTATTACCTTCAGCATAGTTCATTGAAGAGATCTGCACAAGATTGAAGCACGAATCACCTTGTAACTGCCTCAATTTCAAGCTACAAACCAGGTTGGTAACTTTCACAATTGCTCTAGTTTTAGGATGATCTAGCATGAATTGAACTGTGGTTAGGACTTAGGAAGGAACCTAGATGAATTTAGGATCATAATTGTGGAGTTTATAGACAAATTAGGATGTCATCCAATTTATGTTTGGTTTCGAATCTACCTGATTGTTGAGAGTTAAAAATATTGGAATAGCTTAGGATGATCCTTGAAGAATGAGGAAAAGATCCATGGCTTTAATTTGGAGTTTGGTGATGATCAAGATCTTGGTGATTTTTCTGTTATCTATCGTATTTCAAAATCTTGCTAGTAAGATTTGGGCTAAGATTCATGATCAAGAGAAAAAAATAAGAAGAACTGTATAGGTTTTGTTCATTTTGGTGAAGGTTCCATGGCTAGCCCCTTGCAGAGCCACCGGAGAAGATGACCGGAGGTCTTCTCCGGCCACCGTCCACTCTTCCCTCCAATTTCAGATTTAAATGGGGACGATGAGTGCAAGCCCTTGGATTTGTTGGAATCTGGTGACTTAGTCTTCCAATCGTACACACAAGATTCATCCTCAGACTTGACTTTTGACCACCAAAACGCAGCGTTTAATTAATGTGCTGGCACGCCATGGATCATTGGATGAGTGTACTTAGTCAGCTGATCCAACTGCCCTGATTATTTCCTGGCTTTTGTTTTTCTTTTATTCATTTTGCATTTATTTTAATTGCTTTCTTTTTCTTAAATTCATTTTAAATTGATTAATGATCAGAAAAATATAATAAAAATATGTGCATGACCCTGATTTAAATTTCTGATTTTTTGATGCTCTTAGATTTTATTTTGATACAATTTCCAATTTATTTGCATTTTTTCCATTTTATTGATTTCTTTTAATGTGGCATTTTGAGCTTGGTATTTTCTGTCGCTACTGCAAAAATCGGCGCCGGCTGAACAGAAGAGTCGCCACAGTGCGTTATTTATCCCACAAGAGGGAAAGGAAACGCTCAGAGTAAACCTAACGCAAAGAAGGGAAAGGAATGGTCATCGCAACCAAATCCTGGATTCGGGAGTCGGTTACGCAAGGGGAAGGTATTAGCACCCCTCACGTCCGTCGTACTCGACGGGATCCACGCTTGTTTTCTAGTACGGATTGTTATTCTATCTATTCTACAGGTCTGGGGTTAAAAGAAAATAAAATGACTCGGCAAAGTATCGCACTTTATGCCTATGTATTCCCGTTTGGAACGAGAAATCAGAGTCAACGTAGTTCGCCTACCTATGGGAAAGGAGGGGAAGGTTGCTCTCTAGGATACGACATCCTATGCCTACGTACTTTCATACAGCATGAAAGATCAGAGCAAACGTAGTTCGGGCTACGGAAGACACAGATTTGTCTGTTTATCTTTTATCCTTTTGAAAAAGGTCTTCTCCTGATTACGGGTCCAACCGAACAAAATGACATTTTTGATTGGTTTTCAGTTTTTTAAGCAAGAGCTGTCTTTTATTGATGTTTAAAATCTTATTACTGTGTTTTGAATGATTTTGAGATAAGAAGAGAACGACACTCTAAAACCTAGGGTTTGAAATGGGAATCAAAAACTACCCTAATGTTGTCATGCATGGATTAACACCTAATGCCTGTCATAATTCCCTCCTGCACAGAGGAAATCAGAGATCCTAGGGGATAAACAGAAAAGGAACATCATATATACAGTAAAGCAGTAAAATGCATGAGATACAGCAATACAAGCGAGGCAAGGGAGTCCCACTCAACCTCGAACCTGGGAAGACAATAGGCAAAGTGAAACAGCTTCACTTCGAACCTATGGGAAAATTAACAAACAATACAGCAAAGAAAATAAAACCCCAAAACCAGTTCTGACAGCAACACCAGCTCTGAAAAACATCAAACTCTGACAGCTAATTAATTGCAAAACAGTAACATCTTCACAGTGAATCCAAAAATCAAACTTCAATGGCCTCCAAGCTTTAGATAAGCTCCATCTTCAAGGAAAGCACTCCAGAAGAGGATCACCTAACAGAATAAGTTGGAATGATAAAACAGCTTATTGACAACCAAAGGAAGCTTATAAGTGTTTATCATCATGAGAGACTGATTCCCTCAAAGTTCTACTTCTAGGATAAGCCACTTATCCCTCCAAAGGAGGGATGTGAATATCTTAGAAGGACTTTTAGTCATTGGGAGGAATGGAAGCACACGAAGCTTTCCATGTTTATGAAAGAAATTAGTCTAAGTCTACAGCTCTGCCTATTGCTCCTATCTCCTAAGTCTTCACAAACCCATCTTCAAGCAAAAGAATCCCCAAGCTCCAAGTATTGATACTTGTCTTAAATCTTCTCACATGCTTCCCCATGCTCCACAAGCCAAGCTCAAACCCCACACCCCAGAGAAATACCCAAAACCCAAGCAAACCAAACAATATCCCCAGTGGGAAACACACCAATATCAATCAAATTTGCAAAAATCAAGTAAAAATAGTAAAACTCACTACAAAATCCTAATTAAATTTCTAGGGGACCCTAACTATGTACCCTATACCCCATATAAACCCCAAGACCTAAATCAATTTTAAAACCCTAAAACTATGCCCTAAACTGCACCTAATTACTGTGAAACCCTAATCCTGATCACCCTAAAATTGATGGTTCAAAACTATCCTAAATTAAATCGCAAAAATGTGATAAAACCATAGGAAAAAGAATTACATCAAAATATGAAATACAATGGCCATACTAAATTCAGCAAGTAACATATACCAAGTGTAAATGAAATAAAAGCAATTAAAAGTAAAAATAAACCAAAAATGAAAAAATGCATGAAATGTCAATTTTATTTTCTTATAATTTTCTTGGTGTTTTCATGAAAATGAAGGAAAAAATCCCATGTAAAAATAACCATTTTTCAATTTATTATGATTTATTGAGTAAACTATATGCAAACATGAAAATCAATCAAAAATCAATTAAAAAATGAAAACAATGCATGGCAAAAAGCATTTATTTACAGTTCAAAAATGCATTGGGCTCAGGAGGGGGGTGCCAATAGCTAGCGTGTTGGGCCCAGACTTATTCATAAAAACACTAAAAAAAAACAAGGAGAAAAAACAAATGGGGGGGGGGGGGGGCGCGAATAGCAAATCTCTCCTTGTTAATCATACTTGGGCCTCCCACTGGGGGGTGTGGATAGCAAGTCTGGGCTAGGCCCAGACCACACTTCACACATGGAAAAGGGGTGCAACGGGAAAAAATGGGGAGATGGTTAGCAATCCTAGCAAATGGGCCTAAGCCCGAGTCCAGTATCAACTCAGCCTCAGCAAACAAAACCTAAATTCTCCTAATTCCTTCACACTGTTCATCGAACACAAACCCTAGATGGCGCTCCTTCCATCCCTCTCCCTGAAACTCTCTCAATCTCTCAAACGCCACCACCAATCAACTCTCGACCCTATCTCTGTTCACCTCCCTCACCTAAATACAAGCGGCCTAACCTCACTCTCTCAAATCTACCAAACTAACCTAGTGCTCAGCTACCAAAACAACTATGAAATGCAATAAGTTCAAAGCAAGTACCTGGGTACGTGATGAAGGAGAGGTTGATTTCTGGGCGTGACGAAGGAGTCAACGGATTATTGGGGTTGGCGCTTGAAGATCCACGGCGGCGATGGAGTTCTTGAAATGAAGTTCAACGAAGCTCTGGAACTGAAGAACTTGATGACGTTCTTGGACTGCTTGGAAGATTTCTGGAAACGAGATCGGATGCTTTGAAGATCGTGGAGGCTCTTGAGGGTCTATGGAGTTATGAGTTTCTGGGAGTTCGAGGAATCTGGAGATTCTGACTAACGCTCTTGAAATCCTTGAAGGAATCTGGAGACGGATGAACCGATGAAGAATCTTGAAGAAACTTCTGGAAATCTGGGGATGAAACTGACGAGTGTTCTTGAGCTCACTTGAAGGTTTCTGGAAAAAAGCTCTTGAATGTTGATGAATCGGTGACGAACGAATTGATGCCAAAACGAAGATTCAAATGAAGATCAGCGATGAAGTGTTGATGAATCTGAGGAAATCGGTGTGGATTTGAGTATGAATCTTGGATGAGGTACTTGAGGATTTCTGGTAATCTGGAAAAAATGAAGCTTCAGATGAGTTTTCCGGCGAATTCAACGTTTCTGGCGACGGTTAAAAGTTCCGGCGAGAGGTTACGGCGGAGGTGACGGTGGCTGCATGGCCGGCGGCGAAGGGGACCGGTGGGTTTCAGAGGTGGACGCGTGGTAGTGAGAAAGAGGGAGAGGAAGACGCGTGTGAGGAGAGAGGGGGAGAAGTGGCAGAGGGAGAACAGAGGGGGAAACACGTGGGGTCAGAGAGGGATAGTGGAAACGTGCGCTGGCAATATTCTGTGTGAAGTGGCTGCAGATTGTGAGGTGGTGGAAAAATGGAGCACACGTGTGGCACTCTATTTAAGTGACACTTGGCGATTCGTGGACCTCTCTGACTTGGCTTGACTGGATAATGGCCCATTAAGGACTCTGATTAATTAACCCAATTAAATGCTAATGAACTCTAATTAAAGCCCTAATTAACTAAACGAAAATTAACTAAAAACCTTAATTAAGACCTCTAATTAATCCTAATCAAATCAAATCAACACACAATTAACCCTAATTAAAAACCTAAATGAAAATAAAACACAAAAACCCTAATTAACTCCTAAAAACGAAATTACCCTAATTATCCTATTTAAAACAGAAAAAGATATTTAATATATAAAAATCTATTTAAAATCCTAATTAAATCTAGAAAATCAATAAAAATCTATACAAACAAAACCTATTAAATTCTATACTAAATCTATAAAATCAATTTATTAAAACCTAATCTAGCATTATTATAAAATCTATATTATTTTATTATACTAAAAAACTATATTAGAAACTAGTAATATCTAAAAATCTATTAAACTCTATATTGAAAAACCATTTAAAAAAAAATCTAAAAGGACCATTTAAAAACTATTTTAAACTATTCTATTTAATGATAAAAACTAATATCTAATAGGCTAAAAATCTATTAAATCTATTAAAAAAAAGGAATATCTACTTTAAAAAATCTAAAAAAATCTATTAAATCCTATAGGCAAATATCTATTAAATTCTAAAAATATTAGCCTATTTAATATCTAAAAAATCCAGTAAATCTAAAAAAAACTATTAAAACTGCCTTAAAAATCCAGAAAATAAAGGAGAAAATCCTAAAAATTCCAGGAAGCCGATTAAACCGATTAGAGAACGATTGCGCAACCATAGCGAAACCCGGGCACCGAGATGGCCTGAAAACACAAGGGACGAGCGCCAATTCTCAAAATACGCTTATTCAAACCGGCCTGAACTGCCTGAGACACCAGGGGCTGCAATCCCGATAAAATCAATCTGACTGAGAAAATTGCAATGCATGCAGTATGCGAATGCGAATGCAAAATGCGTCGAAACATAAACCAGATATGGGAACCGGTTGGTCAAATTTTGGGGTGCAACATTTTCTAATTTTTGTATGCAAGTTTGGTGTGGAATTTGGACTTAATTCTTTGCTAGTTTGTTATAGACATATTAAGGTGCTTTCTTGTTTTTTAGGGTAATTTTTTAGGTAGCTTTAGGTTCTGTTTTGAACTAGACTTTTAGGAGCTTCCCCATTTGACCTCCCTTTGGACCCTTTGTGATTTAGGATTTCTTTAGTAATCCTCCCTTTAGATTCAATCCCTGACTTTTTTACCCCTAACTATCGCTACTGCGAAAATCGGCGCCGGCTATGACAGAAGAGTCGCCACCGTGCGTTATTTATCCCAAAAGAGGGAAAGGAAACGCTCAGAGAAAACCTAACGCAAAGAGGGAAAGGAATGGTCATCGCAACCAAATCCTGGATTCGGGAGTCGGTTACGCAAGGGGAAGGTATTAGCACCCCTCAAGTCCGTCGTACTCGACGAGAGCCACGCTTGTTTTCTGTCTAAGGGTGTGTTTATCTATCTACTCTAAAGGTCTGGTCTAAAAAGAAAAGAACATGACTCGGCAAAGTATCGCACTTTATGCCTACGTATTCCCGTCTGGAACGAGAAATCAGAGTCAACGTAGTTCGCCTAACTACGGGTTATGGGGGGAAAGGTTGCTCGCCGAGATGTCGCATCTCGTGCCTACGTACTTTCATACGGCATGAAAGATCATAGCAAACGTAGTTCGGGCTACGGAAGACACAAGCTTGTCTGACAGTTTTTTTTATCTCCTTATGAAAGGGTTTTCCTGATTAAGGGTCCAAGAGGACAAAAACAAAGTTTGAATGTTTGTTTGAATTTTTTACGAAAGAACTGTTTTTCAGGATGTTCGCAATCTCAGTCACACTAGAGACTATGACCCAGGAGTGAATGTTTCGTATGTCACCCAAAGGGTACCACACTAAACACCCAGATTACTGGAGAGAAACCCTTCACCAACCTTTTCCCAGATAGCTTAAGACTCGTAACGTACGACTTCAATTAACCTTATTACTGTATTTTTGAATTGTTTTGAGATGAGAAGAGAAAGACGCCCTAAAACTATGGTTGAAAGGGAATCTACCTACAGTTATCATGCATGATTTAAAAACCTAATGTCTGTCATAATTCCCTCTTGCACAGAGGAAATCAGAGGTCCTAGGGGAAACAGCAAAACAAAGCAAGCAGTAAATAGTAAACAGTAAAATGCATGCTATGCAACAGTACAAGCGAGGCAAGGGAGTCCGGCTCAACCTCAAACCTAAGAAAACAAAAGGCAAGGGGAGACAAGATGCACCTCAAACCTAAATTTAGACAACACAAGCAAACAGACAATACAACAAAAGAAAAACAGAGGAAGCAGCCCAAGCAGTCGCAACAATCTTCTACAGACAACAACTTCAACCTTCAACAGCAGCTCTAGTCAGCAAAGTTGAATTGACAGCAAAGTTGACAGCAAATAATCTTCATCTGCAAGCTAGCTCCTATCTTCAAGCTTCTTCAATTCTTCATCTTCAAGCTCTAGCAAGCTCCACAAGAAGAAAAATCATCATTGAGATCAAGTTATAATGTTAGAAAACCTGATGAAAACCAAGGGAATTCATCAGGAACCAACATGAAAAGAAAGTGCATCCTCAAAAGTTCTACTCATTAAGGCATACCACTCATTCCTCCAAAGGAGAGATGGAGCTTCCTTAAGAGGACTTTGCATCATGGGATGAGGATAGAAGCAAACAATGCATTCTTTTTTTTATGAAAGAAAAACTAGCTCTAATAGCTCTTCCTAAAACCCTAATCCTCTAAGCTTCTAAAAAGCTCCTAAAAGAGAAAGAAATCTTCAACTCCAAGCTCCATAAGCTAAGCCACAACAGCTACAAGATGTCCAGAAGCTCCTCCAAAAAGGAATCCAAGCACTTCAAGCTCCAAAGCCACCAACAAGACCAAACAAGGCAAGGCACCAAAGATGGAACACCACATGCACAACCAACTTGCAAATTCTACCTAAAATAGAAAACTAAGTTGTAAAATTCTAATAAATTTCCTAGGGGAACATGCATGTTTTAACAATCTAGGGTTCAAATATTAAAGCCTAAATCAACTTCTAGGTCCACTAAACAACTCCTAAGTTGAAACATGTCAAGGTAAACCACAAGTTTGGGAAGGCTCTAAACATCTCACCTAAAACAGAACCTATAATTGTTGAAAAAATATAATAGAAATCCTAAGGGAGCATGCACATCTAACCTATAACATAATCAAAAATCACAGCCAGATTCAATACCAAAAGGTCACACCAAAATCAACAAAACAGATGAACAACTATGCAAAAATTAAAGAAATAAACAAAATGAGAAAAATAAAATAAAATTGAAAAATGCATGAAAATGCAATTTATTGATCCCAGAAAATCACAAATTTAACCAGGAGCATGTATATATTTTTAAAATATTTTTCAGATCAAAAATGGATTTATTGTGATTTTTGGAATCAATTTGCATTAAAATAAAATCAAAATGAAATAAAACCAAATTAAAAACTAAGAAAATAACATGAGCGTTGGATGAATTGACAAGGTATGCAGATCCAAGGTCAGTGAGCGTGTCCACGTGAGCATCCCAGTCACATGCTGACTGGGATTAATGAAACGCGGCGTTTTTAGTTTGGAGCCAAATACTCAGCTCAAACATTAGCCACATGATCTGGATACTAAGTCAATCTTCAACAAGATCTAATGGCCAGAACCTCATCTTCTTCCTTGGAACTCAGCCGAGGGGGAACAGTCTCCGGTGGCTCTCACGGTGGAAACAACCGTCTTCTCCGATGAGCAGGTGGTCTCAGGTAGCCAGGTAACATCAAACCTTACATCAAAATGCTCAGAAACTCACAAGGATCTCAGATATCCTATCCAAATTCTCGAGACCAGGCTAGGTTTTAAAACACGATCCAAGTTTCAGAAATCACATCCAAATTAATCATCACCAAATCATAATTCAATTGCATAGAAATGATCCTCACACTTCCTACGTTAACCTGATCTATCCAAATCACATTGAAACCTTAAGATCAAGCTAAATCGTGTCTAAACAGAAATTTCACTTCAACCTAAATTGTGTCTAATTGCTTCAATTTTGATCCAAAAACGACCTGTGTCTCCATTAGATCCTAAACACATGTTCATTGCTAACTACATCATGCTAGATCAAGAGGAATTTTGAAGTTTACTAACCTGGTATAGATCCACTAACAGAGGTAGTTAGAGCTTGCTTCTTGCTTCAAAACTCTCCAGACACGATCAGTGATGCAAGAGGAAAAGTCTTCAACCTTCAATTTTCTCTGAATTAGCTTGGAAATGAAAACCCGATTCTCACTTGCTCTCTTGAAATTTCAAATGCAATCTCAGCTTCCACCATGAAATGAGCTCCAACCTTAGTATGGAATCAATGATATGCTTATATAGAGTGAATTTGTGGGCTTTTGAAGCTTGAATGAAGCCCAATTCAGTAGTTCACCAATTCTGATTTTTCTCTCCAAATGCCATGTGACAGTCGTGTATTCTGGCCATGTAGCTTGCTCTAGAATCTTCTAATCACTTGCAAACTGCCTTGTGAATGCATTCAGATCAAAAGGAACACTTGAAATGCCTTGGTGAATGTTTTGGATATGTAACTTGCACATGAAGCAACACCATTGTAACTTATGAAAATTGGCCTAAACTCAAAAATCCACCAATGTCATTGTGTTTAAAATGAAATTTCCAATCAAAATGAGTACTTATTTGACATGTTTTGGTCACTTAACCATTAATTTGGATTTTTCAACTTTGAATCCTTTGAAACTCTCCCTTTTTCAAACCATTTCAAACCAAGTCTTGCTATGAGCCCAATAAATCCATCATGACTTCTTGGATAGCCTAAAAACCACACTTTGAACAAGTTTCATGTTGAACAAAAATTCATTTGACAAGTACAAGTTGGAGATTTTGACCTATGATTGAAAATGACCTATAATCTCACTTTCCCAAAATACCCCTGACTTGTAAACCTAATAACTTGAGTTCTACAAATCATATGGAAGACTTATAATACAATTTGGAAAGCTAAGTTCATGAGGAACAACGTTCATGTTGGCCAGAAGTTCAGGTGAAACCTCCTTCTAGGTCAAAAATAGTTTTGAAGTCAGATGATTTTCACAGACAAATTTCAGAGGCATCTGAGGACTTGTAACTTGTCTGGACCTTAACTTGAGTTCTATAAATCCCCTTGAGGACTTCTAGTACTCAAATTAAAGGTATTAAGATTATCTACAAGTTTCATGTTAGCCAAAGATCCATTTGAAACTTGAATCTTGACTTATGTGGTCTTGAAGTTAGGCACTAAATAGGGGATTTTACACTGAAACCCTAATTTAGCAACTTCCCACACTCTTGACTCTTCTTGACTTGATCTTGGCACAAAACCACAAATGTCTCAACATATCATTTCATGAACTCCATGACCTACAAGTAGGCTTTGATACCCTTCAATTGCACAGTTGACCTAGGATTGACCCAGATGAAACCCTAATTGCTTGCACCTCAACTGTGGCTCTTGCATTTGACACAATGACTTGATTGATCTCTCCCATGGCCCTCTAGGAATTCTATGAGCTCCATACACATCCTCTTCTCATATTCAACACTTCACATCCCTCTGATGGTCTTCAATTGATCCTCTAGTTAGGAGAAAATTCACATGCAAACATCTAAACCTTTAGGCACTCAAACCACCTCCTGATGACTTTGATAACATCTCAATCTTGAATAAAACCTCTTGCTAGGCTTCTCTTGATAAGAATCACACTTGATCCCCTTCTATATGAATGATATCATGATATGCAAATGATATAACTATGCAAATGTTAATGCAAATGAAACATAAACCGGGTAAGAAAAAGTTGAGCAAATTTTGGGGTGCAACAGCTGCCCCTATTCAAACAGCTTGGACCCGACTGGGTGAAGAGCGAACGACTTTCAAACAATCAAGGTAGAAGACGGTTGAATACCAAGAAACCCGGAAATTTGCCAACCATAGAAATAAGCTGCGAAAACTGCTTCGGGGGACAACATCCATTACACTGAGCCCAGTTGTTACGGCAACAACTGATCAATCATCTGATAAAACTTTGGATTTCAACATCAACCCCCTGTGTGACGCCACATGCATCGAATTAACTTTGTAAGAAACAACTCTGTCCACAATTGGACTAAATTCGTCAACACGAATAACAATCTCTGTCAATCAGAGGTAACGACTCCGCTAACACAGATAATAATCACTGGCGACTTCACTGGGGACAACTTCGTCAATCACAGGTAATAACTTCGTCAACACGGGTAACAATCACTGTCAACACAGGTACAATTCCTTTAACACAGATAACAATCTCTGTCAACACAGGTAACAACTCCGTCAATCACGGGTAATGACTCCGTCAACACGGGTAACAATCTCTGTCAACACAGGTAACAATCCCGTCAACACGGATAACAATCTCTGTCAACACAGGTAACAACTCCGTCAATCACGGGTAATGACTCCGTCAACACGGGTAACAATCTCTGTCAACACAGGTAACAATCCCGTCAACACGGATAACAATCTCTGTCAACACAGGTAACAAATCTGTCAACACGGGTAACATCTCTGTCAACACAGGTAAGGATCTCCGTCAATACGGGTAAAACTCGTAAGCTCTCCGTCAACACGGGTAAGGATCTCTGTCAACACAGGTAAAAAACTCCGTCAACACGGATAACATCTTCAAGACTTTCAAAACTGTTGTACGGCAGTCTGAAGAATACTTTGCTGGGAGAATACGAGAAACCTAACCAAACAACTCTGTGGGGAAAACTCTACTGGGGAAATCACTAGCGATAACTCCAAAAGTTTAAACCATGAAAACTTTTAACGCTGACGTAATAGCAATCTGAGAAGAATTCCGTTGGGGAATAAGAGAAACTTAACCCAGCAACTCTGTTAGGGAAACATGTGACGGGATGAACGTTATCATCACATATCTCACGCTGAGAATTTGAATATCTAGAAATCCTTCCGAGCAAGAATCCCACTCCTCTGCAGGGAATAACACCTGAAAACACAGAGGTAATCAACCTGGCTTATGTTTCAGAATGCGTATGTTTGACAATGGCGTAATGCTCCATACGGCATGGAAATGCTACGCGTTTGGGTAGATGCAAATATGATGATATATGCATAATGCAAAGATGCCAAGAGGCGCTTCAGCAAAATAAATGCTGAAGACAAAACCAAATCCGCTAGGGATAACCAGGTACCACCGACATATTCCAGCAAAATAAATGCTGGACAGGTGAAACCAAATCCGCTGGGGATAACCATCCTGTTGGGGAATGGCTCACAAGCTTGAAATTACGAACTATGCTGATGATGTTCATCCTGTCGAAAGAATGACAACCTGCTGGAGAACAGAAAAGACGGTCCTGTACGAGAATAATCCTTTCAACCTCTGATCACCTGATCATGCTCTGTGGAGATTAACCATCCTGCTGAGGATACTCAACTGGGAATCGATTTGGGTACTCTGATTGTACTCTGCGAGGACTCTCTTTGGGGAGTAAATGTGCTAATAACAAACCACCAGGAATGCATACTCCGCTGGGGATAAAAACTTCAACTCCCATCTGCAGGGGAGGAAAAAACCAATTCCATATGCTGGGGAGGCACAAATTTCACATAATGCCTATTCCTACGCTGAGGATTCTGGTCGGGGAAGCACAATTCCTTGATTGTTTGCTTCAAAGGTGAGAACCCTGCAAAACACAAACGAGACAGAACAAATCTATACAACAAGATTTATCCCGGTTAGTATCTGTGACATTTGTTCAGTCAATTCGAAGTTTTAACAATTATTGGCAAGGGCCAGTTGTCGCTACTGCGAAAATCGGCGCCGGCTGAACAGAAGAGTCGCCACCGTGCGTTATTTATCCCCAAGGAGGGAAAGGAAACGCTCAGAGTAAACCTACCGCAAAGACGGGAAAGGTATGGTCATCGCAACCAAAACCTGGGTTCGGGAGTCGGTTACGCAAGGGGAAGGTATTAGCACCCCTCACGTTCGTCGTACTCGACGGGATCCACGCTTGTTTTCGGGTATGGATTGTTATTCTATCTACTCTACAGGTCAAGGGTTAAAAGAAAAGAAAATGACTCGGCAAAGTATCGCACTTTATGCCTACGTATTCCCGTATGGAACGATAAATCAGAGTCAACGTAGTTCGCCTACCTACGGGAAAGGAGGGGAAGGTTGCTCGCTAGGATATCGCATCCTATGCCTACGTACTTTCATACAACATGAAAGATCAGAGCAAACGTAGTTCGGGCCACGTACGACACAGGTCTGTCTTGATTGTTTTTATTCCTTCTGAAAAAGGTTTTTCTGATTACCGGTCCAAGCGGACAAAATGACGTTTTGATGAGTTCACATTCTTTTACGGAAGAAGTGTCTTTTATTGTGTTTGAAATTTTATTGTGTTTTTCTGTTTGTTTTGAGAAAGAAGAGACAGAACTCTAACCTACGGTTGCGAAGGGAATCAAACTAACCTAATGTTATCATGCATGGGTTAAGACCTAGTGTCTATCATGCTCCTCTCTTGCGCAGAGAGAAATAGAGATCCTAAGGGATAAACGGAAACAGAAACAGCTGATAATAAAGCAGTAAAATGCATGGATGCAGCAATACAAGCGAGGCAAGGGAGTCCCACTCAACCTCGAACCTAGAAAACAACAGGCAAGAGTGAACGGAATTCACTTTCAACCTAACAGGGTAAACAGCAAACAATACAGTCAGAGAAATTCAAACAATACATCAAAAATTAACAGCAAACAGCAATCTTCATCAACATCTGTCTTCAAGTCATCTTCAACTATCCACCAGCTTCAAGCAAGCCTCAGTCTCTATCTTCACAGCCCTCAAGCAAGGTCTTTATCATCAGTCTTCAATCTGCAATGGCTTTTCTTCAAGTCTCAATCTTCAGGATGAATATCAATCAACAAGATGAACTGAATGTTAACAGTCAATTGCCCACCAAGGGTGGCTCATCAACTGCTAACATTATACAGATAATTTTCCCTCAAAAGTTCTATATTTCAAATACATTCACTGATCCTTCCAAAGGAAGGAGGTGGATATTTGAAAGAGACTTTGAATCATAGAGAAAGAATGGAGGCAGACAAGACCTTCCATGTTTGTGAATCAAGTTTTCTACTCTAGAGCTCTGCCTAGCTCCTAACTCCTATAGCCTCAACAGCTGCTAGCAAAGGATACTCCTCATCAACTCTGGAAGTTGGACTTCATCATTTGATCTCCAATGGCCTTCATCATCACAGTCTTCAGCTCTCCCAATCCCCAAGCAAACCCCATACCCCACACAGACAAATGAAATAACCCTAAAGAGGGCACACCACACAGTCAAGCAAATATAAGCAGTATACTAATAGTAGTAGTTGAATAGGGGAAACTAGAAATTTCTAAGGGATCTATTATCTACCCATAATCCCTATAGTCCCATACCCCAAATATTCAATCTACAACTCCTAAGGGAAATGGTTTAATTCTCCTATGTTATCTCCTAAACCCTAGTTTTGATCACACTAATCACACCTAAACAAATCATCTCAAATTAAGTTCTAAAAATGTGAATTAAATTTTATGTACAAGATAAGGATCTAAGCTAATCAACCTAAAAAGAATGGATCAAAAATGTAAAAGCATCTAATCAAACTAAAATTAACAATTTCATGCATTAAACTAAGCATTATTTACACCTATTTAAAAGAAAAATATTCTAAAAATATGAAAATAAAATGAAATGTTAATTTTTTTGTATGATAATTTTCTTGACAAACATATGAATAATATGCAAAAACAACCAATCAAAAACATGCAATTTTCAATTTTTTTATGATTTTTTAAAGAAATGAAATGAATTAAGTAAAATAAAAATGAAATAATTTGGAATGAGGGGTGCAGCAAGCATTAATTCCAGTTGAAAATGAGAGATGGGCCCAGACTGGGGGGCGCGCCTAGCAAGCGCGTCTGGGCCCAATGCATTCAGAAAACACAACAAAAACAAAAAAAAAGGAAAACGGTGCATAAAGTAAAAGTTTCAGTTCACTTGGGATTGGGCCTGGCATTTGGGGTGTGATTAGCAACGGATGATAAAGCCCAGTCAGAAAAAATAAATGAAACGGTGCGTTCTGGGCACAGCCTCTCCCTCCAAATTTCATTTAAATCGTGGCCATACGATCAAGATCCAAGTCAAGGTCAAACACTCCATCGTGTGGCTCTCCTTCATCTTCAACCTTGGACAAACCCTAGGGTTTTCAGAAGTCACCTCCATGCACGCACCTTCAACCATTTTGTTCTCCCTCAAACCTCAATGAATTCACACGATGCAAAGAGCAAAGTTGCTCTACTTCTTCCCCTCTACACAGCCATACCATTAGCTTCTTCTAAAATTCACTCAAACCTCAAACCCGATAGGTGTAATATTCGGATTCCACCATTTTCACCTGTTATCAACCATTCCAAATTCTTCTAAATCTTACCCTAACACAATCTACACTTCATGCTGATTACTCTAAGCTATTTAATGAAGATTATCTTGCAATATTCTAGCTGTTATAAACCCTAACAGATTATGCACTCCAATGGCAACCTCCATGGATCCTTCTCAAACTTTGTGAATTTCATCATCTAACCTATCCTAACAGTTCTAACCTAACAAAACTCTATGATTCTAACTAAATCAAGCAATTCGAATGAGAAACCAACCTGGTGTAAATGATGAAAACAGGTGGGGAATTCTTCAAATACACTGCTTGCAATGCTTGGAGATTGATTAGTGAGCTTGATCTTGAGTTCTATATGCAAAAGATCTTGCTCCAATGCCTTGAATCTTGCAATTCCAATTTTCTTGCACCTTGGATGATGAAGTTGGTAGCATGAATTCTTGCTCAATTCAACCAAAACTTTGATGGAAATTGGACCTATGAATGATCTTGATGATGATGAGATGAAGAACCTTTGGAATTGATGGAGATTTTATGGAGTTTGAAGTGATTTTGCAAAGTGGAAGAATGATGTGAAACTTGGTATCATGCACAAAATGAATCACCAACCATGGCATGAAGCTATTCAATTCAATATATAGATGGAATTAGAAACCTCTAGATCTTTGTAGAAACTTCCCATGCACACTTTCCCTTGGATTTGGATTATGTAACTTCTTTTGTAAGTAACCAAGCATATCTTTCAAATCTTGAACAAAATCTCAAAAATCCACTTTTGCCAATGTTCTTAAAACATTTTTTCCAATCAAAATGACCTATAATTTCATCCCATTTGGCCAAATTATGAAAAATCTCAATTTTAGGTCATTTTTTATTCATTAAATTCACCAAATTTGAAACCTTGAGCTATGAGCCTTTCCAATCTTTCATGATCACTTTTATAGACTCAAAATGTAATTTGGAGCAAGTTTGATGTTGTGAAGTTTTTCATTTGAAGCTTCCTTGTATGAGTTTTGGGCATAGGCTTGAAATGACCTGTAATTCTCAGATGACAAAAATACCCTTTGCTTGCCAAGACCATAAGTAGAGTTCCACAAGTCATATGCAGGCATAACATACCATTCTAGAAGGATAAGACAATGAGGAACAACTCTTATGTTGACCAGAAATTCATTTGAAATCTCCTTGAGGGGTAAATGTTGCTTGGAAGACAAGTAACTTTCACAGACAAAATTTCAGATACCTCAGATGACCTGTAACTTGCAAGGACCATAACTTGAGTTCTATAACTCTCCTTGATGTCTTCCACCACTCAAATTAAAGGTATTGAGATCCTCTACAAGTTTCATGTTGACCAAGGATCCATTTGAAGCTTGCATTTTGACTTATCTTGCTTGGAAATTTGACCTAAACTAGGGGATTTTACATAGAAACCCTAATTTAGAAACTCCTCTTCTCCTTGATTTCTCTTGATTTCTTCTTGGCACAACACCATATCCCTATCCACATGTCATATGATGAACCCCACATCTCTCCAATAGACCTTAATACCCTTCAATTAATCAATTGGCCTAGAGTTGACCCAGGGTTGACCCAGATGAAACCCTAGTTGACTGTCTTCAACTGCAACTCTTGTGATCACATCAATGAATTGCCTTCTTCTCCAAATGAATTTCTAAGTCTTCCATGATGTCTACATACTCTACATGCCCAGTTCATAGCTCACAACCTCTTTGATGATCCTCAGATACCCTCAGATAGGAGATAGATTCACTGCTTGATCCACTGACTTCTTTAGCTTTTCCATTCTTTCTGATGACTTGGATATGCTTGAATTTGGTTAATAACCTCTTGATAGGCTCATAGAGATAAGAATAGTACTTGGCCCCTTGTTGGATGACTTGTTATGCTATGCTATGCAGGTGATTAGACTATGTACATGACTTTATATGCAAATGCTAATGCAATTGAAACATAAACCAAGTGAAATAGGTTGAGCAAATTTTAGGGTGCAACAGCTACCCCTATTCAAGCGACTTGGACCCGATTGGGTGAAGAGCGAACGACCTTCAAACATTCGAGGTACGAGACGGTTGAATACTAAGAATCCGGAAATTTGCCAACCGCAGAAATGAACTGCACCACTGCTTGGGGATTATTTTCATCAGCCTGGGAAAGATTCTATCATCATAGGGATAGAACTTTGTCCACGTTAGGACGCCTGTTTCGTCAACACAAAGAAACGTCAACTAAAACTTGTCCACGTCAGGACTCCACCTGCTGTCAACTCGGAAAAATCTCGACAACTTCGCTGGGGATAATTCGTCTGCATTTCATCAGAGATAAATCGTCCACATTAGGAATAAACTCTTCTATGTTAGGAATAACACCGTCCACGTTAGGACTAAGACTTCGTCTGGATATGTCCACGTCAGGACCAAACTTTCTAGGCTATGAATACATCGTCCACGTTAGGACTCACCCTTCCACGTTAGGAATAAACTTCTTTCCATCTTGTGAATAACATTTTTCCACGTAAGGAAATACAACTTGTCCATGTGAGGAATAACTCTCTTCTGGATCTGTCCGCGTCAGGACTAAACTTTTCCCCGTAAGGAATACATCTTTCCACGTAAGGAATCCATCTTTCCACGTAAGGAAACCCTCTTCTTTCCACGTAAGGAAACCATCTTCTTTCCACGTAAGGAAACCATCTTTCCACGTAAGGAATACAATCTTTCCACGTAAGGAATCATATCTTCTTTCCACGTAAGGAATCAATCTTCTTCTTTCCACGTAAGGAATCAATCTTTTTCTTTCCACGTAAGGAATCAATCTTTTTCTTTCCACGTAAGGAAACCACTCTTTCTGATTTGTCCACGTAAGGACTCCCATCTTTCCACGTAAGGAACACCTCTTTCCACGTAAGGAACTAAAAATTCTCTTTCCACGTAAGGAATACATCTTTCCACGTAAGGAACTAAAACTCCTCTTTCCACGTAAGGAATACATCTTTCCACGTAAGGAACTAAAACTCGTCCACGTCAGGACCCACTTTTCCACGTGAGGAAACACCTTTTTCTCCATGTAAGGAATGAACTTCTTTCCACGTAAGGAATGCGTCTTCTTTCCACGTAAGGAAACTATCTCTTTCCACGTAAGGAATCCCAATCTTTCCACGTAAGGAATGCCATCTTTCCACGTAAGGAATAACATCTATCTTTCCACGTAAGGAAACAATCTTCTTTCCACGTAAGGAACACCATCTTTCCACGTAAGGAATCACATTTTGATTCGTCCACGTAAGGACTCACATTTTTCCACGTAAGGGATCACATCTGTATTCGTCCACGTAAGGACTCCCATCTCGTCTTGATTTGTCCATGTAAGGACTCACATCCTCGACCCGCTGAGGAAATAAAACTCGTCCACGTCAGGACTCATGCACCTTCGACTCGCTGGGGAAATAAAACTTGTCCACGTCAGGACTCACGCTTCGTCTTAATTCGTCCACGTCAGGACTCACCTCTTGACTTGCTGAGAAAATAAAATTCGTCCACGTCAGGACTCACATCTCAACCTGCTGAAGAAATAAAACTTGTCCACGTCAGGACACACACTTTGCCAACATGAAGGAAGATAAATCTGTCCACGTCAGGACTCGCGTATCTAGTCATCATGAAGAACTATAAACTTGTCCACGCCAGGACGCACATTTCACCATTACGAAGGAAGATATCTGTTGGGAATAAATAGTCCACGTCAGGACACCAACACGAAGAGTAATCCATTTTGTCAACGTCATGACTTCACATTCAATCAAATCTGAGAAGTCGAACCTGTCCACGTTAGGACTAGCACCTCTTATCAACCCGGGGAAATGAAATTGTCCACGTTAGGACTCCCCTTTCTCTAGCACGAAGAAAATCCGTCAATAAAATTGTCCACGTCAGGACTCATTTCTCCATTGGTCCTAACCCACAAACTTCTTAATACTGACGTGACAGCAACTTTGGGGCGGACTCTACTGGGGATATTTGGAAACCCAAACTACCAGACGCCTGTTCTGATAACTGACGGCAGCCTCTGAAATTCTGATTCCTGAAACCTTTTGATGACAAATAACTCTGCTTGGGGACAAGGAGAAATTCATCATGATAACTCTGTGGGGAATAAGGCCAACACTGACATTATCGTTGATTATCTCACGCCGAGATCTTGAATGTTTGGTAATTCATTACCTGCAAGACAGCAATACTTGGAACAAACAGTTGGCCAACCTAGTTTATGTTTCAAAATGCATGTTTTTGACAATGACGCAATGCTCCATTCGACATGGAAATGCTACGCGTGTTTATTTGGTGGATGCAAATATGACACTATATGCCGATGCAAATGCAGACTCGAACTGCTGGGATACAGGAAACCGCTTCAGCAAAATAAATGCTGAAGATAACGCTAACTCCACTGGGGATAGCCAGGTGCTACAGAATTATTCCGGCAAAATAAATGCTGGGAGAGTGAAGCCAACCCTGCTGGGGAATATAACTCTGCTGGGGAAAAGCAGATGCGCACAGTATGATTGGAATTCTGCTGGAGAGTGAACTGATATCACACGGTATTCTGGAAAAATAAATGCCAGGGCGCAACCAACTCTGCCGGGGAGAGTCTTAATCTTCGAGTTCCACTGGGAGGAAAGCACTTGCTGAAAAGAGAACTCCGCTGAGGGGCGAAACGATTCTCTTGGGGAAAATCAACTGACTCCGCTGGGGGAGAGTAACTGACCCTACTGGGAAGGGTAAACTGTCTGAATACAGCTGGCAAGTTGGAAACATTAATCTTTGGAGGTTAAACCACTCTGCTCGGGATGGGGAAATCCTTCTGGGGGACACCACACTATCTGAACACCGCCTACAACCTTGGAATTGCTAAACTCTGCTGAGGATAAATGACTTTGCTGGAGAATGTCCTTTGGATAAGCTACGACTAGCTGGGGAATTCGATCCTTCTTTGGTAAGGAACAATGCTATCTAAGAAGCGCGACCTGCGTGGGGATCGAGTCTTTTGTTACGAGCTTCTGATCCATATTGCAATCTTTTGATCATCCATTTCATACAGTTACGAACCCTGCAACAACACAAACAAGACAAGACAAGTCTATGCAACCAAATCTACTCATGTTAGCGTTAGTGACATCATTTTCAGTTAATTCAAAGTTTTAGCAATTGTTGGCAAGGGCCAGTGACGTTATGCACATGCTAGTTTCATTAAACTTAGGCGTTTATTATGCACAAAACAGTAAAGAACCATCATCAAATACTGAATAACATATTTCATTGATTGGACCCCTGAATGGGCGGAGTTTTGTACACGGGATGTAACTCCTGAAAAGAGGAAGCTACGCACAACAAATACACAAGTATGCACAAGAAGCATAAATATGATGACAAATTAAATTTGTACATATGTCGGCAACGGGATGCAGATGAACATCACGAACTGATCCTCCTATGACTCGCACGACTCTAATGCTTTCCCGGTATTCACACTTCCGAAGAGATTGTATCTGATAATCGACCCCTCAGGTATATTCTCCCGCACCAATGCTCAATGCAGTATTAAATTCGGACCGCAGTCATTTGCTTTTCAAATCCCTAACTTTTGCGTGAACCGCCCTTTACGGGTTTTCAGTTCACCGGGATACCCTTTTTTGCTGAAGCCGCCCAGTGTAGGTTTTCAACTTCGCGGGTGTACATTTTTTCAATTTTATCCCTAACTTTTTCCCGAACCTTTCATTCTGTTTTTGGTTCGCCAGGATGCCCCATTTTTGCCTGGACTCTCTTTTTTCTGTCCAGCAGGTCAATTTCAAGCAAAGTATTTTTTAACTGCGTCCGAATTCACAGGCGACGTAAAGTCTTCACCGTCCATGGTGGACAACAATAACGCTCCTCCTGAAAAGACTTTTCTGACAACGTATGGACCTTCGTAGTTAGGGGTCCACTTGCCCCTGTGATCTGCCTGCGGCGGGAGAATCCTTTTCAGCACAAGGTCGCCCGTCTGAAAGCTCCGCGGATGTATCTTATCATATGCTTTCTTCATTCGGCTCTGGTACAAACGACCGTATGCTAGAGAAGCTAGCCGCTTCTCATCTATTAAGCTCAGCTGGTTCAACCTATCTTTCACCCATTCTGCCTCGTCTAGTTGGACATCTCGTAGCACTCTCAAGGAAGGAATCTCGACTTCCAGTGGTAGCACTGCTTCCATTCCGTATACTAACGAGAACGGGGTTGCTCCGGTTGATGTGCGTATCGTCGTACGATAACCGTGCAAAGCAAAAGGTAGCATCTCATGCCAATCCTTATAGGTCACCACCATCTTTTGAACGATCTTCTTTATATTCTTATTGGCCGCTTCAACAGCGCCATTCATCTTGGGTCGGTAAGGGGAGGAGTTGTGATGTCCGATCTTGAAATTCTGACAGAGCTCCTTCATCATTTTGTTGTTCAGGTTTGAACCGTTGTCAGTGATTATCCGCTCGGGGGATTCCATATCTGCAAATAATATCTCTCTTGATGAATCTGGCCACCACCTGCTTCGTTACATTTGTGTACGATGCCGCTTCCACCCACTTGGTGAAATAATCGATTGCTACAAGAATGAACCGGTGCCCATTAGAAGCTGTCGGCTCGATCTTTCCAATCATATTGATTCCCCACATCGAGAATGGCCATGGCGATGACATCATATTCAGAGGACTCGGAGGCACATGGATCTTATCAGCATAAATTTGGCACTTGTGGCACTTCCTCGCAAACTTGAAACAATCAGTTTCCATAGTCAGCCAAAAATAACCTGCCCGCAGCAGCTTCCTCGTCATAGCATGCCCACCAGCATGTGTACCAAATGTACCCTCATGTATTTCCTCTATGAGCAGCTTTGCCTCTTTTTCGTCTATACAACGCAGCAGCACCAAGTCGTGATTTCTTCTGTATAAGACCCCATCCGGATTCAAATAGAAATTACCCGCCAATCTCCTGAGAGTCTTCTGATCTTGACTGGATGCCCCAGCCGGATACTCTTTGTTCTTCAGGAAATTAAGGATATCGAAATACCATGGTTTATCGTCGGACGCTTCGTCAATAGCAAACACGAAGGCAGGTCTGTCAAGTCGAGAGATAAC
The DNA here is from genome assembly GCA_963859935.3 of Lathyrus sativus. Taxonomy (NCBI): domain Eukaryota; kingdom Viridiplantae; phylum Streptophyta; class Magnoliopsida; order Fabales; family Fabaceae; genus Lathyrus; species Lathyrus sativus. Next base: position 413,506,942 of record OZ012741.1, on the reverse strand, counting down.
AATGCTGGGAGCCTCGTTCCAGAAGTTGACTTTGTACATGGAAGACAAAGTGGCCAGGGCGTCAGCCATCTGATTCTCTGCCCGCGGTACATGATGCAATTCGACCTTGTCAAAGAAAGGCAATAATCTCCTTGCATAGTTCATGTACGGTATCAAATTGGGCTGACGTGTCTCCCATTCTCCTTTGATCTGATTCACCACCAGAGCTGAGTCTCCGTATACGTCCAGATTCTTGATTCGCAAATCAATGGCTTCTTCAAGCCCCATTATACAAGCTTCGTATTCGACTTCATTATTAGTAACCGGAAAGGTCAATCGAGCAGTAAACGGGATGTGCGACCCGTGTGGAGTAGTGATGATTGCCCCTATTCCGCTACCATAAGCGTTTACAGCTCCGTCAAAGATCAACTTCCATTTGGAACCCAATTCTGGTCCTTCGTCTGGCAACGGCTCTTCACAATCTTTCATCTTTAGGTAAATGATATCCTCGTCAGGAAAATCAAACCTCATTGATTGGTAATCTTCAATAGGCTGCTCTGCCAAGTACTCAGACAGCACACTCCCCTTTATAGCCTTCTGCGAGACATACTGGATGTCATATTCAGTTAAGACCATCTGCCAACGGGCAATTCTCCCAGATAATGCTTGCTTTTCGAATACATATTTGATAGGATCCATCTTCGAGATGAGCATGGTTGTATGATTCAACATGTATTGCCTCAAACGCTTGGCGGCCCCGGCTAGCGTGCAACAAGTTTTCTCAAGCATTGAATATCGAGATTCACATTCAGTGAACTTCTTACTCAAGTAGTAGATCGCATGCTCTTTTCTTCCTGTCTCGTCGTGTTGACCGAGAACACAACCCATACTTCCCTCAAGAACTGTCAAATACATAATCAAGGGTCTCCCTGCCACTGGGGGTATCAAAATAGGAGGCTCCTGCAAATACTGCTTTATTTTATCGAACGCCTTTTGACAATTTTCGTTCCACGTTACAGCCTGGTCTTTTTTCAACAGCTTGAATAATGGTTCACACGTAGCTGTTAGGTGAGATATGAACCGAGCGATATAGTTCAACCTCCCTAAAAACCCGCGCACCTCTTTCTCTGTTTTAGGCGTCGGCATCTCTTGTATTGCTTTTATTTTTGCAGGATCGACCTCTATTCCTCTTTCGCTTACGATAAACCCCAGCAGTTTACCCGATCTCACCCCGAAGGTGCACTTGTTAGGGTTCAGTCTCAGTCTGAACTTCCTAAGCCTTTTGAATAACTTCAGCAGATTCACCAAATGCTCTTCCTCTGTCTAGGATTTGGCAATCATATCGTCAACATAAACTTCGATTTCTTTATGCATCATATCATGAAAAAGAGTCGTCATTGCACGCTGATATGTTGCCCCAGCATTCTTCAATCCGAAGGGCATCACTTTATAACAAAATGTTCCCCAAGGCGTTATGAAAGTAGTCTTCTCCATGTCCTCTGGCGCCATTTTAATCTGATTATAGCCCGAGAAGCCGTCCATGAAAGAGAATATGGAGTATTGAGCAGTGTTGTCAACTAGCACATCGATATGAGGAAGCGGGAAATCGTCTTTTGGACTCGCTTTATTTAAGTCACGGTAATCTACGCACATTCTCACTTTACCGTCTTTCTTTGGCACTGGTACAATGTTAGCGACCCATGAGGGGTATTTTGTCACAGCTAGGAAACCAGCATCCCACTGTTTCTGAACCTCTTCCTTAATCTTCACTGCCATATCGGGTCTAGTTCTGCGAAGTTTCTGCTTGACCGGCGGGCATTCTTCTTTCAACGGCAGACGGTGCACAACCATATCTGTATCGAGCCCAGGCATGTCTTCATACGACCAAGCGAACACATCACTATACTCTCTGAGCATTTCAACCAGTCTTCGCTTGACGTCGCTCTGCAGCGCGGCTCCTATACGAATGTTCTTTTCAACCCCTTCCGACCCCAGGTTAATAATGTCGATGACCTCCTCATGAGGCAGAATGACACGCTCTTCTTGCTTCACCAACCAAGATAATTCTTCAGGAACGTCCCCATCTTCAACAATCTCTTCTTCGGCCTGAAATACCGGGTGCTCAAAGTCGGGACGAGTCATAGGTGGTTCAATGATGTCATCTGAAAATGTTATCCTGCAAAAGGAATGGTTAAATGCTTCAAAATGCGTATAAAGCGAATAACCACGTTGCCATTTTATTGTAAAACACAAAATAGGAAAAACAGAGATCTCAATATTTGCACACGAAAAACGCCTTTTATTTAATGATAAACACACAATGTTCATAACAGCACAGCCCTAAGCAAATCATGATGCCCCGGGCAAGACACCAGATTGTTCAACAATTAAAAAACAAAGCATTACTGTTTAAGAGTCACAGGAACAATCTCCTGAATAGACCAGTTGCACAATCCTTGTCCTGGCACGCTCGGCTGAATCCAGGCGTCCATATCGCAATCGCTGTCTCCTTCGTCAGACTCTGAAGCAGCTTTGATGGTCTCATGACATACTCCACTGGCAGTGATGGTTATTGGTCCTCTGAAACGGGGTGCCCCCACAGCAGGTGTTGATGACGACGGTTGATATCCCAACCCGAATCGGTCCATCTTCACAGGAATATCCAGCACTTTGCCCCAGCCCTTGGTCTCACCTGTCTCTACTAGCGCTTGAGCTTCTTTATATGACGAGATGGCTATCTCCGACGCTTTGCTCGGCCCGGGACCTTTATCTTTGATGCACAACCCTTCAAATGCCTGGCAGGGTGTTTCGTGGATCTCTCCATCGACCTCCACATATTTAAATGATGACAGATGGCTGACCAGGATGTCTTCTTCTCCACATACAGTAACCACACTGTCTCCTACCATATATTTCAACTTTTGATGTAAGGTAGACGTGACTGCCCCAGCCCCATGGATCCAGGGTCGTCCAAGAAGACAACTGTATGCTGGCTGGATATCCATGATATAAAATTCAGTCGCGAAAATCTCCGGCCCCACCTGTAGAGGTAATGTTATTGATCCAAAAACTGTTCTTCGCGTACCATCGAATGCCCTGACCACCAAGTCGCTGGGCGTGCACAGAATTCCTCTGACATCCAGCTTCATCATCGCTTTCTTGGGCAGCACATTCAAAGACGATCCGGTATCGACCAGCACGTGAGACATGACCGATCCTCTACATTCCACAGAGACGTGCAGAGCCATATTATGCTTTCTCCCCTTCGGGGTCAAATCAAAGTCGGTAAAGCCTAAGCTGTGGCCTGCATTCACATGTGCCAACACCCCCTCCAGCTGGTTCACGGAAACATCTTGGGGTACGAAGGAAGTATCCAGGACTTTCAGCAATGCATTTCTATGAGCTTCAGAACATAATAGCAACGACAGTATAGATATCTTTGACGGCGTTTGTTGCAAATGCTCAACAATCTTATAATCGCTTTTACGAATCAAGCGCATGAACTCTTCCACATCTTTCGATGCCGTCTCTTTTTCATTCCCCTGCACTGGGACATTCTGAATCATCTTTACCTTTCCCTTCGCCAGTCTTTCGGCCTCTACCTCAGGCGATATGAAGATTCTCCCACTCCTTGTCATACCTCCGGTACCAACAACGTTGTCTACCGTCTCGGCTGGCTGCTTATTAACATCAATTTTTACTCCGTCACAATACACTTCCAAACCATATGACCATGGGACTGCCTTTGTGCTCTCGTATGGGATTGGTCCGGCCTTAGTGATAGTGATCGGTGGTCGCTGGGCTGGTGCCGTTATGGTGATCGTCTTTCGAGGAATCGTTACCGTAGCCACATCACTTTGCTTGTCTGCTAATGCCCCTGTAGGTTCTTCGATTGCTGCTCGGTCAAATTGCAGTATGCCGCCATCTATTAAAGCCTGGATACCCTTCTTTAAGTCATCACAACCTCCAGCTAGGGTCCAACATTCTAAACAATACTCGTCACATCCAGGATAGACACCCCCTTGCAATAATCAACTCTTTATCTCGCACAACGGTGTCTTTAGATCGTCGACATTCATAATCAGATTCAAACCCTCCTCAGTTAAAATGGCGTTTGCCCCATGATTGGGCATGGGCTTTTGCACTATATTAGGACCTGCTGTTCCAAAATTGATAGCCTTATTATCCAATAGATCCTGCACAACATGCTTAAACGCATGGCATCCCTCTACATCGTGGCCCGGAGCCCCAGAATGGAATTCACAGTGCCTGCCTGCATCATAACCATACGGAGGAGTTCCCGTTATTGGTGCCAGAGTTCTCTTCTCTACCAAGTTCAAACCCAATAACGTCTGTAACAAATCTGCATACGTTGAAGGAGGCTTTTCAAACACCCTCCTTGGCTTACCCCCCTGGAATCTGCGCTGAGCAGGCTGTGCCCCTTGTTGCGGCTGTTGTTGTTGTTGTTGTTGTTGAAATGGTTGTTGCTGAAACGGAATAGTAACACTCGCCACCTGCTGCGGCTGATTATACTGGTTTCGACCTCTGCCCCGGCCCCCAAACACTGCGCTTGCATCGCCCTGACGGCGCCCACCAAAAGCCTTTCTGTTACTGCCAGATGCAGTAGATTCCTCAGCTTGGAATCTTCCCTGTTTAATGTTACTTTCAATCTTTTCTCCCATCAGAATTAAGTCTGAGAAACTGCCCAAAGATGTGTGAAACAACTTGTCATAAAACATACCGGTGAATGTTCCTATGAACATGTCATTCATTTCCTTGTCTTCTAGAGGAGGATGGACCCTAGCAGCCATGTCGCGCCATCTTTGCGCATACTCTTTAAAGCTCTCACCCTTCTTCTGGGACAACCCTTGCAATTGGACCCGGTTGGGTGCCAAGTCGCTGTTATACTTATAGTGAGCTACAAAGGCCTCTGCCAGCTGCTTCCATGTCTTTATATGAGTTGGTTCCAATCCCATATACCACTCTAGGGAAGGACCCAACAAACTATCTTGAAAGAAATGCATTAGCATCCTTTCATCAGTGGAGTATGCCGACATCCTTCTGTAATATGACCGCACGTGCACTTTTGGACAAGTGTCCCCTTTATACTTATCAAACGTGGGAGCTTTGAATTTGATTGGCACCCTCAGGCCAGGCACCAGACCCATTGTTGACATATCTAAGCCCACAGCACTTTGATTCACGACCCCCCTCATCTGCTCTTCTAGCATTCTAATCCTCTGGGAGTCATCCATAGGTCCCTCGAAACCTCCACCGGAGAAAGCGTCCTCTTGCTGATATTCCTGCCAGTTACCATTCCCAGCTCCATACCCATCGTATCCATTGTTGCGGCCATCTCTAATCTGATTCATCGCCGGGCCTCGCCCTCTGTTACTGTAACCTGGAGCGACTCCAGCAGGTCCAAAAGTCATTAACCCAACGCCATTTCCATTTCCGAATCCACCGTAACCCTGATTAGTCATACCATATCCGTCCTGCCCGAAGCCTTGAGCATTGAAACCATATTTCCCAGTATTATCGAATCCCTGGTCATTGAAGCCAAATCCAGCATTACCGAAGCCATTGCCTCCCATATTATCACCCATGTTGACATCACCAAGCCCAACGTTATGGACAGCAGTCTCGTTCCCAATTCCAACGTTACCATTCCCAGCAGTGGTAGCGTTGTTGACATTAACAGCAGGTATGTTGACTACAGGCGGAGCCACTGGTGTGGGAGTACCATCCCCATGAACAGTGTCGACTCGCACAGACTGATGATCCTCATTCCCATGCCCAACATTCCTTGCCAACAGAGGTTGCACCATAGCTTGCAAATTCTCCTGACCCTTCGCAATAGTCTCCATGGTCTGCATGAAGAGTGCCAACTTCTCACGCATGTCTTGCATCTCGTTCTGCATTTGATCCATGATTCTTCGGCAATTGGTGCGAGTGGAGTATCGGTGTGGGCGCTGATCTTCAATCCTGAAAAGACCTGGTACAGGGCAAGGAATGAGATACCATGCAATAATCACCTGTAATGCAATATGAATATGGATGCAATGCAATGTGTGTCTGTGCATTAGGGAATGTCATTCCCTGATTCTAGTGCGAAGGTGCCAGTGCAGTGACAGTGCGAGCAATACGGAGATCGGAGCCGAATCATAGAAAACGCCTCATATATTGCAGAGAAATCCAATAAGCCAAGAATACAAAATCATTGAGTACAATACGAAGGCATGACCTCAACCAACAATCCTGGTGATGGTCAGCACTATGCAAATAAAGCATCAATACATGAAATGGTCAAATACGCTCATAAGCCTGATACTCTTCTAGTAACTTCTTGGTCTCTGGATGACTTGGTCGGGTAAGCAGACCCTCAACAAGCTGGTTTCTTCTCTTGAGAACACGTCGCATGTCACCAGCGGTTTCCTCCCATGCCCCTTCTCCGAAGCGATCCTCTAGCTTCCGCTTCTGAGACACGGCTTCGTTCCTGCCTTCGATGGCCTTGTTCAACGCATTCTGGAGACTATACCTGGTCATCACCTCTTCTTCGTACTTCTTAATGCTAGCCTTCAACTGCTCTTCGAGGTCAGAAATTTGCTGCTTCAATTTATCTTCCCTCTTCTTATTGTTGGTTAGCGTAGCATTCCAAGTCTTGTTACAAGAAGAGATTTCCCGGTGAGCGGCGTCGAGTGCTTTCTTTCTGGACTCCAACATGTCATGGGAACTTCTGAACTCTTGACCCAGACGTTCGCGCTTCTTTTTCTCCTCAGTCAACTCAGCCCCTAGTCTGTTTACTAGTTCGATCTGCTGTTGGAAAGCGTGCACAACCTTGTTTTTTTCACTGCGCATCTGAGCCAGCTCTTGCTCTAACCCTTCATTGATCTTCATCAAGGCTTCTTTTTCTTTCACAACTTGCTCGTAGGCCTCCCTAGTAACAGTAGTTGGTTCTTCCACCGGGATGTGAACAGGGACTGGTGCAGCCGGAAATGGCATCAGCAACTGGCTTGCTCTCTCTTGGATCCAAACTTTGTAGGGTGCATAAGCCTGACAATCATTCTTCCCCAACAGCGGCTTCCCTCTTCTGTTGATACGTGTCCATGCGTGCTGAAGCTTGGCGAGTAACTCCCCCTTCAAATCACCAGTGAAGTACAGAGATTCCTGTACTTCTTCCTCCTTTGGTGGGTTCTTCAACGCGTATCCGAACTGGCGAACGAACAGAGAAGGGTTGTAATTGATACACCCTTTTCTTCCTATCAACGGAACATTGGGATACCCAGAACAACTGAAAATAAGCTCGGACCCCAACAAATCTCGATCAAACCACTCAATGTCTTCAGAAGATAGCCTTATCAAGCGCTCTGGCCAGCTAGCTGTAGTTGCACTATCCACAAAAGGTCCCTTCAAGGGAAGATGACTCTTGAACCGCGTGTTCAACAGCGGCGCACAACAGTAAACAGTCTTGCCTCTTCTATTTTCATTTTTGTAGTGCAATGAATGATAGAAGTCTCCAATCAAAGTGGGCACCGGGTTGCCAGCAGCAAACAGATGGAAAGCGTCCAAGTCCACAAAATTGGGTAAGTTGGGAAACAACACTATTCCGTATATGCATAGAGCCAAGATAGAATTAAAGACTATCCAGCACCCGTTCTTGGCATACTCTTGAGCTTTGCCAACCAGAAAATCAAGGGAGAAACCTGGAACCCCAAGCCAAGAAGTCACTAATAGTTCAGCAGCGTTCATGTGCAAGGCCTTAGCTAAATCCTCCAACTTAGGCTCAGCAGCAGAGTGAATAAAGGGGACCTTGTTCTGTACTGGTAGCTCAGTAAACTCCACATACTCTTCAATGGTTGGCCCCAAAATAAAATCAGCAAACGTGAAACATCTCAATGCAGGGTCATAGAATTGCATCAAGGTGTACAGCCCATTCATCTCAACAGCAGTTGGCTTGCAGACCAATCTCAGCAATCTTCCATGACTCATTCTGAAACTTCTCCTAACCTCCTCATCAGCAAGGGACATCAGACCAAGCAAAGGAGTAATGTCAGGTGTAGGCAACTTGTACGCAACTGTCTTCCTCAAACCAGCCATAATCAATAAGCAGAAGTCCGGGCACTAGAACCAGGGAATATGCAAATGCACCTGCAACACAGACACACGTTAATGGGATGCAATGATAATGATTATGCAAACAATGCAATGCAAGTAACACGCAAGAGGGACAAAATGCCATAGCTGAGAAGCCTGAACCACATCAAAAGTCTCAGATGGACCCTCCGGAATTCCTCAAACCCTGGTCTCAGATAGACCTAAAATAAAGCTCCAACACTGGTCTCTGATAGACCCCATAACTCTGACTTGTCTCTGATAGACCTCAACAATAACTCTGACTGGTCTCTGACAGACCTCACCAATAACTCTGACTGGTCTCTGACAGACCCCATATCATAACTCCAACTGGTCTCTGACAGACCTCAAGCCTCTCCATAAATACCCAGGATCTCAGATCAAGAAATAACCGGTATCTGAAGGTCTAGTTACCTGCATGACCCCAAACCCTCTCACAGGTGGATGTCCTAGTAACTGATAAAGGTATGGCATCCTATGCGGTCGTCGGTGTCACAGACTTTCAGGTTGATGATACGATTCCCAGAAGGAGTGGCATCATCAAATCCTGAAGAGGCCTCACTTAGCCAACTTCCAAATGATCGGTTCCCGGAGTCGACAATTCAGCTAACCAACAACCCCTTCGACCCAAAGGGTAGAAAAAGAAGTCAACCAGAAGAACCTCGTCCGAGTGTAGATTTCATGAGACACTAATGCAAGAAAAGCCGGCACACGCCCACTACTTTCTACTCTAATTCTAGGTGCACTCAAGCCCAGGTCCGGCTTATCTCTCAATCATAGAATCACCCGTCATAACCCCAATACAGCAATAATAATCAATAATATAATGTTGAAAATAAAGGTCAGAAATATAAATCCATACAAAATCCTCGACGGGAAAACAAGCGCTAGGATTGACTCGCTCAAGGGACGTTGGATCCCAAATGCATAAGGAACCATCGCAGTCCTTAGCAGCCAGGGGACGTTGGATCCCCGGCAGAGTCGCCAGCTGTCGCTACTGCGATAATCGGCGCCAGCTGAACAGAAGAGTCGCCACCGTGCGTTATTTATCCCCAAGGAGGGAAAGGAAACGCTCAGAGTAAACCTACCGCAAAGACGGGAAAGGTATGGTCATCGCAACCAAAACCTGGGTTCGGGAGTCGGTTACGCAATGGGAAGGTATTAGCACCCCTCACGTCCGTCGTACTCGACGGGATCCACGCTTGTTTTCGGGTATGGATTGTTATTCTATCTACTCTACAGGTAAAGGGTTAAAAGAAAAGAAAATGACTCGGCAAAGTATCGCACTTTATGCCTACGTATTCCCGTCTGGAACGAGAAATCAGAGTCAACGTAGTTCGCCTACCTACGGGAAAGGAGGGGAAGGTTGCTCGCTAGGATATCGCATCCTATGCCTACGTACTTTCATACAGCATGAAAGATCAGAGCAAACGTAGTTCGGGCCACGTACGACACAGGTCTGTCTTGATTGTTTTTATTCCTTCTGAAAAAGGTTTTTCTGATTACCGGTCCAAGCGGACAAAATGACGTTTTGATGAGTTCACATTCTTTTACGGAAGAAGTGTCTTTTATTGTGTTTGAAATTTTATTGTGTTTTTCTGTTTGTTTTGAGAAAGAAGAGACAGAACTCTAACCTACGGTTGCAAAGGGAATCAAACTAACCTAATGTTATCATGCATGGGTTAAGACCTAGTGTCTATCATGCTCCTCTCTTGCGCAGAGAGAAACAGAGATCCTAAGGGATAAACGGAAACAGAAACAGCTGATAATAAAGCAGCAAAATGCATGGATGCAGCAATACAAGCGAGGCAAGGGAGTCCCACTCAACCTCGAACCTAGAAAATAACAGGCAAGAGTGAACGGAATTCACTTTCAACCTAACAGGGTAAACAGCAAACAATACAGTTAGAGAAATTCAAACAATACATCAAAAATTAACAGCAAACAGCAGTCTTCATCAACATCTGTCTTCAAGTCATCTTCAACTATCCACCAGCTTCAAGCAAGCCTCAGTCTCTATCTTCACAGCCCTCAAGCAAGGTCTTTATCATCAGTCTTCAATCTGCAATGGCTTTTCTTCAAGTCTCAATCTTCAGGATGAATATCAGTCAACAAGATGAACTGAATGTTAACAGTCAATTGCCCACCAAGGGTGGCTCATCAACTGCTAACATTATACAAATAATTTTCCCTCAAAAGTTCTATCTTTCAAATACATTCACTGATCCTTCCAAAGGAAGGAGGTGGATATTTGAAAGAGACTTTGAATCATAGAGAAAGAATGGAGGCAAACAAGACCTTCCATGTTTGTGAATCAAGTTTTCTACTCTAGAGCTCTGCCTAGCTCCTAACTCCTATAGCCTCAACAGCTGCTAGCAAAGGATACTCCTCATCAACTCTGGAAGTTGGACTTCATCATTTGATCTCCAATGGCTTTCATCATCACAGTCTTCAGCTCTCCCAATCCCCAAGCAAACCCCATACCCCATACAGACAAATGAAATAACCCTAAAGAGGGCACACCACACAGTCAAGCAAATATAAGCAGTATACTAATAGTAGTAGTTGAATAGGGGAAACTAGCAATTTCTAAGGGATCTATTATCTACCCATAATCCCTATAGTCCCATACCCCAAAGATTCAATCTACAACTCCTAAGGGAAATGGTTTAATTCTCCTATGTTATCTCCTAAACCCTAGTTTTGATCACACTAATCACACCTAAACAAATCATCTCAAATTAAGTTCTAAAAATGTGAATTAAATTTTATGTACAAGATAAGGATCTAAGCTAATCAACCTAAAAAGAATGGATCAAAAATGTAAAAGCATCTAATCAAACTAAAATTAACAATTTCATGCATTAAACTAAGCATTATTTACACCTATTTAAAAGAAAAATATTCTAAAAATATGAAAATAAAATGAAATGTTAAATTTTTTGTATGATAATTTTCTTGAAAAACATATGAACAATATGCAAAAATAACCAATCAAAAACATGCAATTTTCAATTTTTTATGATTTTTTAAAGAAATGAAATGAATTAAGTAAAATAAAAATGAAATAATTTGGAATGAGGGGTGCAGCAAGCATTAATTCCAGTTGAAAATGAGAGATGGGCCCAGACTGGGGGGCGCGCCTAGCAAGCACGTCTGGGCCCAATGCATTCAGAAAACACAACAAAAACAAAAAAAAAAGGAAAACGGTGCATAAAGTAAAAGTTTCAGTTCACTTGGGATTGGGCCTGGCATTTGGGGTGTGATTAGCAACGGATGATAAAGCCCAATCAGAAAAAATAAATGAAACCGTGCGTTCTGGGCACAGCCTCTCCCTCCAAATTTCATTTAAATCGTGGCCATACGATCAAGATCCAAGTCAAGGTCAAACACTCCATCGTGTGGCTCTCCTTCATCTTCAACCTTGGACAAACCCTAGGGTTTTCAAAAGTCACCTCCATGCACGCACCTTCAACCATTCTGTTCTCCCTCAAACCTCAATGAATTCACACGATGCAAAGAGCAAAGTTGCTCTACTTCTTCCCCTCTACACAGCCATACCATTAGCTTCTTCTAAAATTCACTCAAACCTCAAACCCGATAGGTGTAATATTCGGATTCCACCATTTTCACCTGTTATCAACCATTCCAAATTCTTCTAAATCTTACCCTAACACAATCTACACTTCATGCTGATTACTCTAAGCTATTTAATGAAGATTATCTTGCAATATTCTAGCTGTTATAAACCCTAACAGATTATGCACTCCAATGGCAACCTCCATGGATCCTTCTCAAACTTTGTGAATTTCATCATCTAACCTATCCTAACAGTTCTAACCTAACAAAACTCTATGATTCTAACTAAATCAAGCAATTCGAATGAGAAACCAACCTGGTGTAAATGATGAAAACAGGTGGGGAATTCTTCAAATACACTGCTTGCAATGCTTGGAGATTGATCAGTGAGCTTGATCTTGAGTTCTGTATGCAAAAGATCTTGCTCCAATGCCTTGAATCTTGCAATTCCAATTTTCTTGCACCTTGGATGATGAAGTTGGTAGCATGAATTCTTGCTCAATTCAACCAAAACTTTGATGGAAATTGGACCTATGAATGATCTTGATGATGATGAGATGAAGAACCTTTGGAATTGATGGAGATTTTATGGAGTTTGAAGTGATTTTGCAAAGTGGAAGAATGATGTGAAACTTGGTATCATGCACAAAATGAATCACCAACCATGGCATGAAGCTATTCAATTCAATATATAGATGGAATTAGAAACCTCTAGATCTTTGTAGAAACTTCCCATGCACACTTTCCCTTGGATTTGGATTATGTAACTTCTTTTGTAAGTAACCAAGCATATCTTTCAAATCTTGAACCAAACTCAAAAATCCACTTTTTCCAATGTTCTAAAAACATTTTTTCCAATCAAAATGACCTATAATTTCATCCCATTTGGCCAAATTATGAAAAATCTCAATTTTAGGTCATTTTTTATTCATTAAATTCACCAAATTTGAAACCTTGAGCTATGAGCCTTTCCAATCTTTCATGATCACTTTTCTAGACTCAAAATGTCATTTGGAGCAAGTTTGATGTTGTGAAGTTTTTCATTTGAAGCTTCCTTGTATGAGTTTTGGGCATAGGCTTGAAATGATCTGTAATTCTCAGATGACCAAAATACCCTTTGCTTGCCAAGACCATAAGTAGAGTTACACAAATCATATGAAGGCATACCATACCATTCTAGAAAGCTAAGACAATGAGGAACAACTCTTATGTTGACCAGAAATTCATTTGAAATCTCCTTGAGGGGTAAACGTTGCTTGGAATACAAGTAACTTTCATAGACAAAATTTCAGATACCTCAGATGACCTGTAACTTGCAAGGACCATAACTTGAGTTCTATAACTCTCCTTGATGTCTTAAACCACTCAAATTAAAGGTCTTGAGATCCTCTACAAGTTTCATGTTGACCAAGGATCCATTTGAAGCTTGCATTTTGACTTATCTTGCTTGGAAATTTGACCTAAACTAGGGGATTTTACATAGAAACCCTAATTTAGAAACTCCTCTTCTCCTTGATTTCTCTTGATTTCTTCTTGGCACAACACCATATACTTATCCACATGTCATATGATGAACCCCACATCTCTCCAATAGACCTTAATACCCTTCAATTAATCAATTGACCTAGAGTTGACCCAGGGTTGACCCAGATGAAACCCTAGTTGACTGTCTTCAACTGCAACTCTTGTGATCACATCAATGACTTGCCTTCTTCTCCAAATGACTTTATAATTCTTCCATGATGTCTACATACTCTCCATGCCCAGTTCACAGCTCACAACCTCTTTGATGATCCTCAGATACCCTCAGATAGGAGATAGATTCACTGCTTGATCCACTGACTTCTTTAGCTTTTCCATTCTTTCTGATGACTTGGATATGCTTGAATTTGGTTAATAACCTCTTGATAGGCTCATAGAGATAAGAATAGTACTTGGCCCCTTGTTGGATGACTTGTTATGCTATGTTATGCAGGTGATTAGACTATGTACATGACTTTATATGCAAATGCTAATGCAATTGAAACATAAACCAAGTGAAATAGGTTGAGCAAATTTTAGGGTGCAACACCAGCAAGTTTATGTACATGCAAGTTTATCAAAAACATCGGTGTTTTTCACAAACAAAACAGTAAAGAACAAGCATCAAGTACTGAATAACATGCTTTATCGACAACGGGCCTGTAAATAGGCAAAATTTTGTACATTGGATGCAACTCCTGAAAAGAGGAAGTTACGCACAAGTAAAATACAAATATTACAGAAGCACAAAGAAAATTTGTATACATGTTGGCAACGCGGTACAGACGAACACCATGAGCTGATCCTCCTATTACTCGCCTGACTCTGACGCTTTCCCGATACTCGATCTTCGGAAGAGATTGTTTTGGATATACGACCCTCAGGTACTCCCAAACCACTAAGCAACGCAGTATCAAACTCGGACCGCAGTCATTTGCTTTTTCAAATCCCTAACTTTTGTGTGAACCGCCCTGTGCGGGTTTTCAATTCACCGGGATACCCTTTTTTTTGCCGAAGTTGCCCTTTTCAGGTTTTCAACTTCGCGGGTGTACATTTTTCAATTTTATCCCTAACTTTTGCCCGAACCTTTTATTCCTTTTTTATGGTTCACCGGGATGCCCCATTTTTGCCTGGATATTCTTTTTCTTTCCAGCGGGTCATTTTAAGCAAAGTATTTTTTAACTGCGTCCGCGTTCACAGGGGATGTAAAATCCTCACCATCCATGGTGGATAGCAATAAGGCTCCTCCAGAGAAAACCTTTCTAATGACATATGGACCTTCATAGTTGGGAGTCCATTTGCCCCTGTGATCTGATTGTGGTGGGAGAATCTTTTTCAGCACAAGATCGCCCGTATGAAAGCTTCAAGGGCACACCTTCTTATCATAAGCTTTCTTCATCCGGCTTTGGTACAGTCGACCATATGCTAGAGAAGCCAGTCTCTTCTCATCCATCAAACTGAGCTGATTCAGTCTATCTTTTACCCATTCTGCCTCATCAAGTTGGACATCACGCAAAACCCTCAAAGAAGGAATCTCAACCTCCAATGGTAGGACAGCCTCCATACCATATACCAATGAAAAAGGAGTTGCCCTGGTTGATGTGCGTACCGTCGTACGATAACCGTGCAAAGCAAAAGGCAACATCTCATTCCAGTCCTTGTAGGTCACAACCATCTTCTGAACGATCTTCTTTATGTTTTTATTGGCCGCTTCAACAACACCATTCATCTTGGGCCGATAAGGAGAAGAGTTGTGATGTTCAATCTTGAAATTCTGGCACAATTCCTTCATCATTCTATTATTCAAATTCGAATCGTTGTCAGTGATAATCCACTCCGGGATTCCATATCTACAGATAATATCCTTCTTGATAAATCTGGCTACCACCTGCTTGGTAACATTAGCATACGACGCCGCTTCAACCCATTTGGTGAAGTAATCAATAGCTACCAAGATTAAATGATGTCCATTGGATGCCGTGGGCTCAATTTTCCCAATCACATCAATTCCCCACATGGAAAAAGGCCAAGGTGATGACATAACGTTCAGAGGGCTCGGAGGCACATGAATCTTGTCCGCATAAATCTGGCATTTATGACACCTCTTTGCAAACTTGAAACAATCTGTTTCCATCGTCAGCCAGTAATACCCTGCTCGTAATAACTTTCTCGTCATTGCATGTCCGCCGGCATGTGTGCCAAATGTGCCCTCGTGGATCTCTTCCATGAGCAATTTAGCCCCTTTCTCATCCATGCACCGCAACAACACCAAGTCGTGGTTTCTCTTGTACAAAACGCCATCCGGGTTCAAATAGAAATTGCCAGCCAATCTCCTAAGAGTCTTCTGATCACGACTGGATGCCCCAAGGCGAATATGAAAGCGGGCCTATCAAGGAGAGAAATAACTATCCTGGGAGCCTCATTCCAGAAGTTAACTTTATACATTGAAGACAACATCGCGAGAGCGTCTGCCATTTGATTTTCTGTTCGTGGTACATGGTGCAATTCCACCTTGTCAAAGAAGGGTAACAACCTCCTTGCATAATTTATATAGGGTATCAGATTGGGATGACGAGTCTCCCACTCTCCCTTGATTTGATTCACAACTAGAGCAAAGTCTTCATACACATCAAGATTTTTAATTCTCAGATCAATAGCTTCTTCGAGCCCCATGATGCATGCTTCATATTCGGCCTCATTGTTGGTAACTGGAAAGGTCAATCTGGCAGTGAATGGGATGTGCGGCCCATGGGGAGTAGTAATGATTGCCCTTATTCCACTTCCATATGAATTAACGGCACCGTCAAATATCAATTGCCATTTGGAACCCAGCTATGGACCTTCATCAGGCAACAACTCCTCACAGTCCTTCATTTTTAAGTACATGATATCCTCGTCAGGAAAATCAAACCTCATCGGCTGGTAATGATCAATTGGCTGCTCAGCTAGGTACTCTGACAGAACGCTACCTTTAATAGCCTTTTGAGAAACATACTGAATATCGTATTCTGTCAGTACCATCTGCCATCGGGCAATCCTTCCGAAAAGTGCTTGCTTTTCAAACACATTTTGATCAGATCCATCTTTGAAATTAGCATGGTTGTATGATTTAGCATGTATTGCCTCAAACGTTTGGCAGCCCAGGCTAATGCACAACACGTCTTTTCGAGCATTGAGTAATGGGACTCACAATCTATGAACTTTTTACTCAGGTAATAAATCGCATGCTCTTTACGTCCAGTCTCATCATGTTGACCGAGAACACAACCCATACTTTTCTCAAGAACCTTCAAATACATAATCAATGGTCTCCCGGCTACTAGGGGTATCAATATTGGAGGTTCCTGCAAATATTCCTTTATTTTTTCAAACGCTTTTTGACAATCTTCATTCCAGGTCACAGCCTGATCTTTTTTCAATAACTTGAATAATGGCTCGCACGTGGCCGTTAGATGAGATATGAACCGAGCAATATAATTCAATCCCCCTAAAAAGCCACGAACCTCTTTTTCTGTTTTCGGCGTTGGCATTTCTTGTATTACTTTTATCTTAGCAGGATCAACCTCAGTTCCTTTTTCGCTAACAATAAACCCCAATAGCTTACCAGATCTCACCCCGAAGGTGCACTTGTTAGGATTTAGCCTCAGCCTGAATTTCCTAAGCCTCTTGAACAATTTCAAAAGATTGACCAGATGCTCTTCCTTCGTCTAGGATTTGGCAATCATATCGTCAACATAGACTTCGATCTCTTTATGCATCATGTCATGAAAGAGTGTTGTCATAGCTCGCTGATATGTTGCCCCGACGTTCTTCAAACCAAAGGGCATCACTTTGTAGCAGAACATTCCCCACGGGGTAATAAAAGTTGTTTTCTCCATATCCTCCGGCGCCATATTTATCTGATTGTAGCCCGAAAAGCCGTCCATGAAGGAAAACACGGAGAATTGAGCGGTGTTGTCGACCAGCACATCAATATGAGGAAGCGGAAAGTCGTCTTTTGGGCTCGCCCTATTTAAATCTCGATAGTCCACGCACATCCTCACCTTACCATCTTTCTTTGGTACAGGTACTATATTGGCGACCCATGAGGGATAAGTTGTAACAGCCAGAAAATCGGCGTCCCACTGTTTCTGAACTTCCTCTTTAATTTTCACGGCCATATCTGGTCTAGTTCTTCTGAGTTTTTGCTTAACCGGCGAACATTCCTCGCGCAATGGCAAACGGTGAACCACCATATCAGTATCCAAACCTGACATGTCTTTGTAAGACCAAGCAAAGATATCACTATACTCTCGAAGCATCTCTATCAAACTTTGCTTAATATTACTTTGTAGTGCAGCCCCTATCTGGATATTCCTGGCAACTTCTTCGAACCCCACGTTGATAATTTCAATTTCCTCCTGATGAGGCAGAGTGATTCTCTCTTCTTGTTTCAAAAGTCAAGTCAGCTCTTCTGATAAGTCATTATCCTCAACAATCTCTTCTTCTGCTTGAAATATCGGGTGCTCGAAGTCGAAGCGAGTCATAGGAAGTTCGTGATCGGTGTTTTCTGAAATACGAATCCTACAATGAGAACGGTTAAATGCTTCAAATAACGCAAATAAAGCACATAACCACGTTGCCATTTTATTGTTAAAGTAAAACAGGAAAAACAAGGATCACAAAATTTGCATGAGAAAAATGCCTTTATTAATGATTAAACAAAGTACACACATAAGCAGGTAGCCCTAAAAACAGAATCACTATGCCCCGGGTAGGACACAGGATTATACAATAATCGAGAAAACAAATTATTACTGTTTTGTAGTCACTTGGAAAAGTTCCTGGATAGACCAGTTGCATAGGCTCTGTCCTGGCACGCTGGGCTTGATCCGCGAGTCCATATCGCAGTCACTATCTCCGTCTTCAGCATCAGAAACAACATTAATCATTTCATAACAGACTCCACCTGGAGTGATCACCACTGACCCTTTGAACTTTGGCACGCCTGATGCGGAAGATGACGACGCCGGGAGATACCCCAACCCAAACTTGTCCATCTTGACAGGAATTTCTAAGACTTTTCCCCATCCTTTGGTCGCTCCAGCCTGAACCATTTCCTGAGCGTCTTTGTACAAAGACATGGCCACCTCTGGCCCTTTGCTGGAAACATGAGACTTGTCCTTGATCTGCAACCTTTCAAAGGCTTGGCATGGCGTCTCATGGATCTCCCCATCCACTTCGACGTACTTGAATGACGAGAGATGACTAACCAGAATGTCCTCCTCTTTGCAAATAGTAACAACACTGTCACCGACCATGTATTTAAGCTTCTGATGCAGCGTGGACGTCACAGCCTCTGCAGAATGTATCCATGGTAGCCCAAGTAAACAGCTGTAAGCTGGATGTATGTCCATGATGTAGAACACAGTCTCAAACACTTCTGGCCCGACCTGGAGTGGCAACGTTATGGACCCAAACACCGACCTTCGGGTCCCATCAAAAGCCCTCACGACCAAGTCACTTGGCGTGCATATGATTCCTCGGATATCTAGCTTCATCATAGACTTCTTAGGCAACACATTCAAAGATGATCCGGTGTCTACAAGAATGTGCGACATAACAGTGCCCCGGCATTCCACTGAAATGTGCAAAGCCATATTATGATCCCGACCTCTAGGCGTCAAATCAAAGTCCATAAATCCCAGGCTGTGTCCGGCATTCACATGCGCCAGTACCCCCTCAAGCTGATTAACAGTTAATTCCTGAGGTACAAAAGATGTGTCCAAGATTTTCAATAAGGCATTCCGATGAGCCTCGGAACAAAGCAACAAAGATAGTATTGAAATTTTGGAGGGCGTCTGCTGCAAGTACTCCACAATCTAATAGTCGCTTTTGCGAATCAACCTCATAAACTCTTCTACATCCTTTATCGATGTTTCTTTCTCTTTCACCTGGGAAGGTCCTCCTTCGTTCACTTTGGCTTTGCCTTTAGCAATCCTCTCAGCCTCAATTTCAGGTGAAGTGAAAATTCTACCACTGCGGGTCATGCCTCCCGCTCCAACAAGATTGCGCATTGCCCCTGCCGGCTGGCTATCCACCTTAATCTTTTCCCCATTGCAAAAAGCTTCCAACCCATAATTCCACGGAATGGCTTTCGTACTTTCATAAGGAATGGGCCCTGCTTTCGTTATCGTGATAGTTGGCCGCTTGGCGGGTGCTGATATCGTAATAGTCTTTCGTGGAATTGTAATTGTTGCGACCTCACCCTGCTTTTCAAATCTTACCTCATCAGGTTTCTCAACAGCAGTACGGTCAAATTGTAAAGTTCCCTCGTCATTCATGACCTGAATACCTCTCTTCAAATCAATACAGCCCTCTGGTCGGGTCCAACAATCCAAACAGTACTCATCACATCCGGGGAAGACCCCCCCTTTTAACAATCTGCTTTTAACATAGCTTAAAGGCGTCTTCAGATCATTTACGTCCATAACCAAATCCAAATCTTCTTCTGTCAGAATAGCATTCGCTCCATGATTCGACATTGGTTGTTGTACAATGTTGAGACCATCATGACTGAAGTTAACGACTTTACTATCAATCAAATCTTGGACTTTGTGTTTAAAAGCATGACAACTCTCGATATCATGTTCGGGTGCCCCAGAATGAAATTCACAATGCTTACTAGCATCATACCCGTAAGGAAGCGCTCCTGTGGGCGGGTCCAACGTTCTCTTCTCAACCAGATTCAAACCTAACAGCGTTTGCAGCAGTTCTGCATACGTTGACGGAGGTGTATCAAATACCCGCTTTGGCTTCCCATTCTGAACCCTTCTCTGAGCCGGATTATGCCTTTGTTGTTGCTGCTGCTGTTGTGGTTGTTGTCGTTGTTGTGGTATAGGGATCATCACACTAGCAACCTGTTGTTGAATATACTGGTTCCTACCTCTACCTCGTCCTCGACCACCATACACTACGCTAGCGTCTCCTTGTCTTCTACCACCAAAGGCCTTTTTTGCACCTCCAGCTAAGGTCGATTCACCGGCTTGAATTTTACCAATTTTAATGCCATTTTCAATCCGTTCTCCCATGAGTATCATGTCAGAGAAACTACCCATCGAGCAATTGAGAAATTTATCATAATACATCCCAGAGAATGTTCTAACAAAAATATCAATCAACTCCCTTTCAACCATAGGTGGGTGTACCCTTGCCGCAAGATCACGCCAACGCTGGGCATACTCCTTGAAACTCTCCCCATTCTTTTGTGAAAGACTTTGAAGCTGGACCCTATTTGGTGCAAGGTCACTGTTGTATTGGTAATGTCTGCCGAAAGTATCAGCCAATTCTTTCCAACTTCCGATCTGTGCAGGCTCTAGTCCCATGTACCATTCCAGCGATGGTCCCGACAAATTATCTTGGAAAAAATGCATAAGCATCTTCTCATCATCAGAGTAAGCAGACATCCTCCGGTAATATAAGCGCACATGAACCCGTGGGCATGTATCCCCTTTATATTTACGAAAGTGGGAGCTTTGAACTTCAATGGCACTCTCAGCCCAGGAACCAGCCCCATGGTAGCCATGTCCAAACCTGCAGAATTTTGATTGGCTATACCTCTTATCTGTTCCTCCAGCATTTTAATCCTCCGATCATTATTAGTGGGACCCTCAAAACCCATGCCTTACCCAGAAAAGGCATCTTCCTGACGATCTCTGTCCCAGTACGGACCCTCATTACCATACGCGGCGTACCCAGCATTGCGACCATGACCATGACCATTTTGGAAAAACCTGGGGTCATACCTCAGATTGCCGAGCTCTTGATTAGCAGCCGCTGTCCCAAAACCAGTATTGAAAGGACCCATCCCAGCATCATTGGTATTCACATTGCCAAACCCAGCATTGCCGTAGCCATTATTACCATAACCTTGATTGTTATCGCCAAACCCTCCGTTGCCGAAGCCCTGATTATTAAAGCCATTATTGCCATCCCGATTGCCAAAGCCAAAACCCTGATTGTTGTCACCGAAACCATTATTGATACCAACATTCCTGTTGGTTTCCACATTCCCATTGCCATTATCAACATTTTCGTTACCAGTGTTGCCGTGGCCATTGCCAGTAACAGTCTCACCAGCATTTGGTATCACTTCCTCCCTACGAGGGGTCTCAACACGAAAAGAGTTATATTCAATATTACCAGCCGCTCGCGCCAGCAGCGGTTGCACCAGAGTTTGAAGATGTTCCTGGCCCTTGGCCACAACCTCCATAGCCTGCATGAATTGGGCCAACTGATCCCAAATCTCCTGCATCTCAGATTGTACCTGATCCATGATCTTCTTACTGTTGCTTCTTGCAGCGTACCGGTGAGTTCTCTGTTCGTCAATCTTGAAACAACCTGAAAGACACAGGAGATAATATTCGAGCTCAAAAAAGGTACCTGCCATGCATTATGAAGATGCAAATGCACACATGTAAATATGCAACAGGTTAATTTCCCCCTCGATTCTAGTTCCGGAGAATAAGCCATAACGACAATGGAGTCCCAAGTAAGCAAGCGCAAAATCAGAAACCTCATACATAAACAAATGCCAAGAGGTAGAGTACAAAGGTGCAACTAAATACAACTAAAAATAACTCGGCCAACAAGCCTGGCGATGGTCAAAATACAAGCACGAATAACAAACTACAAGAGAAAAGCAAAGATAAATCAGGACGGATGGAACGCCCGGACATCTCTCAATAGCCTCAACGTCTCCAGATGACCTGGTCTGGAGAGCAGTTCCTGTATCAGTAATGCATGTCGCCTAACAGTGGATCTCAGCTTTTTGGCGTCTTCTACACAGGCTCCCTTGCCAAAACACTCATCAAGCCTGCATCTCTTGAAGCCAACCTTCAGTTCACAACCCCTCATTTCTTTGACCATGTTGCTCACTCTAAACTCAGCGTCACGTCTAAGAGATACCTCTTCAGCAATCTTCGCATCCTTAGCGCTGAGCTACTCCTCTAACCGGGAAATCTGCAGCTTCAACTCATCTTTACGCTCCTTCCGGCTAGTAAGCGTGGAATTCCATAAAAATTCCCATTTGGAAAGTCGAGAATAAGCCTTATTCAGAAGCTCTTTCTTAGTAGCAAGCACACTACTAACACCATTCAAGGCTACTCCCACCTTCTCTCTCCTGCTGGTTTCTTCAGTCAAATCTGAACCCAACCTATTAATCATCTCAGTCTGCTTCTTCAAAGTGAAGGTTGCCTCACTCTTCTCATGCCGAAGCTAGAAAATCTCTTTCTCTAACTCTTAATTTGCTCTTTGCAACTCTTCCTTTTCTGCCAGCAGCTTGTTATACTTCTCAATCTCTACTAAAATAGGTTCCTCGACCACCGGAAGATACAAAGGCTCTACAGTAGGATATGGCATCAAAGAAGTCCTAACTCTCTCATGGATCCAGAGTCGATAAGGATTATAAGCCCGACTGTCACTCTTGCCAAGCAATGTCTTTCCTCTTCTGTGAATATTACCCCAAGCATGCCTCAATCTGACCAAAACATCTCCATCTAATAAACCCGTGAGATACAGAGATTCCTGTATCTCGTCTTCAACCGGAGAATCCCTCAAAGCATAGCCAAACTGTCTCACAAGCAGAGAAGGGTTGTAGTTAATACAACCTTTCCGTCCAATCAAAGGAACGTTCGGAAAGCCACTGCAACTATATATAATATTCATTCCGAGCAGGTTCCGATCAAACCAATCAATGTTCTCAGCACACAATCCCATCAATCTGGAAGACCAATCTAAAGTACCAGCAGTATCAACCAAAGGTCCCGTCTTAGGAAGATGTCCCTGAAACCACCTGTATAGAAGAGGTACACAACAAGAAACATTCTTTCCCCGACGCTTCTCATTCTCATAGTGAATAGAATGATAAACATCACCCAAGAGAGTAGGCACCAGATTCTTCGAGGCAAGAATAAAGAAAGCATCTGAGTCAACAAAATCAGGCAAGTTGGGGAACAATACAATCCCATAAATGTAAACATCCAGAATAGCATTGAATACAATCTAACATCCATCCTTCGCACACTGCGTAGCCTTCTCAACCAAGCAAGAAAGATGAAAACCATAAGCTCCATTCAGCTTGACCAAACCTCCGGGGAACTCAGAAGCATCTAAACTGAAAATCTCAGCAAGCTTAGCCAACTCAGGATCAGTATCCTCGTGAATAAAAGGCATCTGATCTAACACAGGAACTCCTAGCATATCAGAATATTCCTCCAAAGTAGGGGCCAAAATAAAATAAGGGAACAAGAAGCATCTCAACGGAGGCTCGTAAAACTGCATCAAGGTATACAAACCAGTCATCTTAAACACAGAAGGTCTGCACAACAAACTGAGCAGTTTCCCATAAGACTCTCTAAACTCAGCCCTCACTCTCTGATCTGCTAGAGAAATCAACCGCAACAAGGAACTGATATCTGGAGAAGACAACCTGTAAGCAACTGTCCTCTTCATGGACTCCATGTCTGGCAAGAAGAACACTAGAATCTGAGGGGAAAAAGCACACCTGCAACATAAATACACGTTAATGAAATGCAAACATGAAAATGCAAAGGCATATGCAGACAGGGGATCAAGTGCAATGCTGAAGAACTGTGTTGTGCTGTACTGCAGCTTTAGAACCATCAGATCTTCTCCTCAAACCAAACCAACCACAAAAGAACCCTCACAACCAATTATCACTGACAGAGACAAACCAGGTATTCTGAGGCTAGAGTTTTCCTGCAAAAAGACCTACCTACCCCTCACAGGTATGTACTTAACTTGCAGACGAGGTACAACATCCTATGCGGTCATCAGCGTCACAGACTTTCAAAAGCGATGATACGATACCCAGAAGGTGTGGCATCATCATCCCTTGAAGAGGCCTCACTTAGCCGAATCCCAAATGATAGGTCCCCAGAGTCGACAACCCTCAAATCCAAGAACCTGTCAAGCCCAAAGGGCCAGGCAAGATGCCATCAAAGAGAATCTCGTCTGAGTGCAGATTTCGTAGCTAGCTAGTGCGAGCAAAGCAAGCAAGCTAACCACTACTCTCTACTTCTAAGTCTATGTGCACTCAAGTCCAGGTCCGGCTTATCTCTCAAACTAAACCTCTACCCACAGTACAACAACAATAATATATAATACTGAAAGTAAAGACAGAAAGATAAATACATACAAAACCCCAGACGGGAAAACAAGCGCTAGGATTGACTCGCATAGGGAACCATTGGAGTCCCCAGCAGAGTCGCCAGCTGTCGCTACTGTGAAAATCGGCGCCGGCTATGACAGAAGAGTCGCCACTGTGCATTATTTATCCCAAAAGAGGGAAAGGAAACGCTCAGAGAAAACCTAACGCAAAGAGGGAAAGGAATGGTCATCGCAACGAAATCCTGGATTCGGGAGTCGGTTACGCAACGGGAAGGTATTAACACCCCTCACGTCCGTCGTACTCGACGGGATCCACGCTTGTTTTCTGTCTAAGGGTGTGTTTATCTATCTACTCTAAAGGTCTGGTCTAAAAAGAAAAGAAAATGACTCGGCAAAGTATCACACTTTACGCCTACGTATTCCCGTCTGGAATGAGAAATCAGAGTCAACGTAGTTCGCCTAACTACGGGTTATGGGGGGAAAGGTTGCTCGCCGAGATGTCGCATCTCGTGCCTACGTACTTTCATACGGCATGAAAGATCAGAGCAAACGTAGTTCGGGCTACGGAAGACACAAGCTTGTCTGACAGTTTTTTTTATCTCATTATGAAAGGGTTTTCCTGATTAAGGGTCCATGAGGACAAAAACTGAGTTTGAATGTTTGTTTGAATTTTTTACGAAAGAACTGTTTTTCAGGATGTTCGCAATCTCAGTCACACTAGAGACTATGACCCAGGAGTGAATGTTTCGTATGTCACCCAAAGGGTACCACACTAAACACCCAGATTACTGGAGAGAAACCCTTCACCAACCTTTTCCCAGATAGCTTAAGACTCGTAACGTACGACTTCAATTAACCTTATTACTGTATTTTTGAATTGTTTTGAGATGAGAAGAGAAAGACGCCCTAAAACTATGGTTGAAAGGGAATCTACCTACAGTTATCATGCATGATTTAAAAACCTAATGTCTGTCATAATTCCCTCTTGCACAGAGGAAATCAGAGGTCCTAGGGGAAACAGCAAAACAAAGCAAGCAGTAAATAGTAAACAGTAAAATGCATGCTATGCAACAGTACAAGCGAGGCAAGGGAGTCCGGCTCAACCTCAAACCTAAGAAAACAAAAGGCAAGGGGAGACAAGATCCACCTCAAACCTAAAGGTAGGCAACACAAGCAAACAAACAATACAATAAAAGAAAAACAGAGGAAGCAGCCCAAGCAGCAGCAACAATCTTTTACAGACAACAACTTCAACCTTCAACAGCAGCTCTAGTCAGCAAAGGTGAATTGACAGCAAAGTTGACAGCAAAGAATCTTCATCTTCAAGCTAGCTCCTATCTTCAAGCTTCTTCAATTCTTCATCTTCAAGCTCTAGCAAGCTCCAAAATAAGAAAAATCATCATTGAGATCAAGTTATAATGTTAGAAAACCTGATGAAAACCAAGGGAATTCATCAGGAACCAACATGAAAAGAAAGTGCATCCTCAAAAGTTCTACTCATTAAGGCATGCCACTCATCCCTCCAAACGAGAGATGCAGCTTCCTTAAGAGGACTTTGCATCATGGGATGAGGATAGAAGCAAACAATGCATTCTATTTTTCATGAACGAAAAACTAGCTCTAATAGCTCTTCCTAAAACCCTAATCCTCTAAGCTTCTAAAAAGCTCCTAAAAGAGAAAGAAATCTTCAACTCCAAGCTCCACAAGCTAAGCCACAACAGCTACAAGATTTCCAGAAGCTCCTCCAAAAAGGAATCCAAGCACTTCAAGCTCCAAAGCCACCAACAAGACCAAACAAGGCAAGGCACCAAAGATGGAACACCACATGCACAACCAAATTGCAAATTCTACCTAAAATAGAAAACTAAGTTGTAAAATTCTAATAAATTTCCTAGGGGAACATGCGTGTTTTAACAATCTAGGGTTCAAATATTAAAGCCTAAATCAACTTCTAGGTCCACTAAACAATTCCTAAGTTAAAACATGTCAAGGTAAACCACAAGTTTGGGAAGGCTCTAAACATCTCACCTAAAACAGAACCTATAATTGTTGAAAAAATCTAATAAAAATCCTAAGGGAGCATGCACATCTAACCTATAACACAATCAAAAATCACAGCCAGATTCAATACCGAAAGGTCACACCAAAATCAACAAAACAGATGAACAATTATGCAAAAATTAAAGAAATAAACAAAATGAGAAAAATCAAATAAAATTGAAAAATGCATGAAAATGCAATTTATTGATCCCAGAAAATCACAAATTTAATCAGGAGCATGTATATATTTTTAAAATATTTTTCAGATCAAAAATGGATTTATTGTGATTTTTGGAATCAATTTGCATTAAAATAAAATCAAAATGAAATAAAACCAAATTAAAAACTAAGAAAATAACATGAGCGTTGGATGAATTGACAAGGTATGCAGATCCAAGGTCAGTGAGCGTGTCCACGTGAGCATCCCAGTCACACGTTGACTGGGATTAATGAAACGCAGCGTTTTTGGTTTGGAGCCAAATACTTAGTTCAAACATGAGCCACACGATCTAGATACTAAGTCAATCTTCAACAAGATCTAATGGCCAGAACCTCATCTTCTTCCTTGGAACTCAGGCGAGGGGGAACAGTCTCCGGTGGCTCTCACGGTGGAAATAACCGTCTTCTCCGATGAGCAGGTGGTCTCAGGTAGCCAGGTAACATCAAACCTTACATCAAAATGCTCAGAAACTCACAAGGATCTCAGATATCCTATCCAAATTCTCTAGATCAGGCTAGGTTTTAAAACACGATCCAAGTTTCAGAAATCACATCCAATTTAATCATCACCAAATCATAATTCAATTGCATAGAAATGATCCTCACACTTCCTACGTTAACCTGATCTATCCAAATCACATTGAAACCTTAAGATCAAGCTAAATCGTGTCTAAACAGAAATTTCACTTCAACCTAAATTATGTCTAATTGCTTCAATTTTGATCCAGAAACGACCTATGTCTCCATTAGATCCTAACCACATGTTCATTGCTAACTACATCATGCTAGATCAAGAGGAATTTTGAAGTTTACTAACCTGGTATAGATCCACTAATAGAGGTAGCTAGAGCTTGTTTCTTGCTTCAAAACTCTCCAGACACGATCAGTGATGCAAGAGGAAGAGTCTTCAACCTTCAATTTGCTCTGAATTAGCTTGGAAATGAAAACCCGATTCTCACTTGCTCTCTTGAAATTTCAAATGCAATCTTAGCTTCCACCACGAAATGAGCTCCAACCTTAGTATGGAATCAATGATATGCTTATATAGAGTGAATTTGTGGGCTTTTGAAGCTTGAATGCAACCCAATTCAGTAGTTCACCAATTCTGATTTTTCTCTCCAAATGCCATGTGACAGTCATGTATTCTGGCCATGTAGCTTGCTCTAGAATCTTATGATCACTTGCAAATTGCCTTGTGAATGCATTCAGATCAAAAGGAACACTTGAAATGCCTTGGTGAATGTTTTGGATATGTAACTTGCACATGAAGCAACACCATTGTAACTTGTGAAAATTGGCCTAAACTCAAAAATCCACTAATGTCATTGTGTTTAAAATGAAATTTCCAATCAAAATGAGTACTTATTTGACATGTTTTGGTCACTTAACCATTAATTTGGATTTTTCAACTTTGAATCCTTTGAAACTCTCCCTTTTTCAAACCATTTCAAACCAAGTCTTGCTATGAGCCCAATAAATCCATCATGACTTCTTGGATAGCCTAAAAACCACACTTTGAACAAGTTTCATGTTGAACAAAAATCCATTTGACAAGTACAAGTTGGAGATTTTGACCTATGATTGAAAATGACCTATAATCTCACTTTCCCAAAATACCCCTGTCTTGTAAACCTAATAACTTGAGTTCTACAAATCATATGGAAGACTTCTAATACAATTTGGAAAGCTAAGATCATGAGGAACAACGTTCATGTTGGCCAAAAGTTCAGGTGAAATCTCCTTCTAGGTCAAAAATAGTTTTGAAGTCAGATGATTTTCACAGACAAATTTTAGAGGCATCTCAGGACTTGTAACTTGTCTGGACCATAACTTGAGTTATATAAATCCCCTTGAGGACTTCTAGTACTCCAATTAAAGGTACTGAGATACTCTACAAGTTTCATGTTGGCCAAAGATCCATTTGTGTCGCTTCCGCGAAAATAAGGTGCTGGCAAGACAGAAGAGTCGCCACCTTTCATTATTTATCCCTCAGAACGGGAAAGGAAACGATCAGAAAAACCTAACGAAAAGGTATAAGACAAGTTCATCGACACCATTGTCTGGGTTCGGGAGTCGGTTACACAAGGGGAAGGTATTAGCACCCCTCACGTCCATCGTACTCGATGGGATCCACGCTTGTTGTGTTTACCGGACGGGTTGGTTATATCTATCTACCTATCAAGGCTGGTCTGAAAAGAAAAGAAAATGACTCGGCAAAGCATCGTGCTTTATGCCTACGTATTCTCATCAGAGAATGAGAAATCAGAGTTAACGTAGTTCGACTAACTACAGGTTATGGGATGGGGGAAGGTGGCTCGCCAATACGTCAATATTGTGCCTACATACTCTCAACAGGTATGAGAGATTAGAGCTTACGTAGTTCGGGATAATACGGCTTACGGGATTTCAGATTCATCTGTTTTTATCGAGGGGTTAACAAACAGTTCCAGCAGTTTGGTGTACGCAGCTCGACCCTTGGAGACTTAGGCGTTACCGTTTGCGGTAGAACTGGGAGTTAACGACACTCTTTTCTTCAGAAAAGCTTCCTTTGAATTATGGGCCCACGGGGAAAAAAGATTTGAAGTTTGTTTTCTGTCTTTTATGAAAGAACTGTTTTTTATGGATGTTTGCAACCAATATCGCACTAGAGACTATGACCTGAGAGTGAATGCGTCGCATGTCACCCAAAGGGTGCCATACTAAACATCCAGACTGTTGAAAAGAAACTCTCCAACAATCATTTCTCAGATAGCTTAAGGCTCGTAACGTACGACGTCAGTTAACCTTTATTACTGTATTTTAATTTGTTTTGAGATGAGAAGAGAACAGGCTCAACTAAAGGGAGACTATCAAGTCCTAATGTTGTCATGCCAAGGATTCATCCTATGGTTGAGGTTTGAAACAGGGAACTCCTAGAAGTTATCATGCATAGGTTTCACCCTAAAGTTCTAATCATCACTTCCTTATCAAAGGAAGTGAGATTCCTAAGGGATCATGTCAATGATAAACAGAAACAGATAAAGCATCAGCTAAACAGTAAACAGTAGACGACTGCAAAATGCATGCAATGCAAGTGAGGGAGGAAATGTGTGTGGGGCATCAGCTTCCACAAGCTCATATCAACCTCAAGCCTGATATGAATAACTGTAATCATACAGAAGAAATGAAATAAAATAAAATGCCATCAAGCAAATCACAAACCACATAGGCAAGGGAGCTGGGCTATACCGAATACTCGCAAGCAAAGCCATACAGTAACAATACAAGCAGAGGGAGCAACTCAACCTCTAGTGCAATCATGCTCCTAGCTTAAAACAATCTAAACATGAACTTATTCTAATGCATCAAGCAAATCAAACAAGTCACATCAATACAGTTGCACAGAAAGAAAACAGACAGGAAAAGAAAGCAAATCAACCACTCATACAGCTTTACAACAAAGCAATCTTCTGACAGCAATTCAGTCCTCAGTCTTCAACAGCTTTTCAAGACTATCCTCTTCAATAGCAAGTATCAACTTGTTTCTTCAATCTTTCAATACATCAAACATAAGTATCAACTTATTCTCTCTTCCTCAAGCCTAAGCTCTTCAGTAAATTCCACCTTCAGGCTTCACTCCTCATATCAAGTATCAACTTGGCTCCTTCAGGCTCTCAATGTATCAACATAAGTGTCAACTCATTCTTTCTTCTTCAAGCCTCGACTCTTCACTCAGTTTCAATTTGGTCTTCTTCCCACAAGTATCAACTTGCTCCTCTTGATCCTTAAGCTTCAGCCCCAAAGGTAGTCTTCAAACACAGGGGAGTATCAACTTCTAGCCTTCTATCCTTCTAACAAGGAACTCCATCCTCTAGCAAGGGAGAAGGATTCATCTAACAAGAGCAAAGTTTGGATGATTGACAGCAGAGTGAAGACCAAAGGTCACCACTAAGCATCCTATCATCAGAGAAAGGGACCCTCAAAGGTTATACCAACTTGTAAAGAGCCACACATCCTACCAAAGGAGGTATGAGGCCTTTACAAAGGGACCTTACATCATAGGGATGAATGGAAGTGATCAACATCTTCCATGTTTATGAAGGAAGAGAATCTATCTAGAAGCTCTGCCTACAAACCCTAATCTTAACACCTAATCAACACTACACCAAAAGAAAGGAAGATCTTCACATCCAAGCTTCTTCATTCAATCCATGGTAGCCCAAGCTTGTCTTCAACCTCATCCAAGAGCAAGAGAGACAAAACCCTAATCTAAGGGAACTAAAGAAGTCATTCTAGTTGAATTAGTGCATTAGAATCATCTAAAGTTAGCACCTAAACTAAAATCAAACAAAAATAGTAAACCATATTGTAAATTCCTACAAAAATTCCTAAGGGACCCTAATTCAATCATGAATCTACCATACAAAAATCAGAGGTTGAATCATCCACCAAGTTCTAGATCTAAAACCTAAATCATAAGGTATCAACCATAAACCCTAAAAATGGAGGACCTAAAGGTTTCAACCTAAAACTACCACTTGCATTCATCACAAAAATGTGAGAAAAATCTAGGGGGAGCATGCATATCTATGCTAGCTACACACAAAAAATCAAGGCAAAAATCATCATCAAATGATCAAACCAAATTCAACCAAATCAAGCATCAACCATGATTATTTTAATATCAATTAAAATTCAAAAATGCACCTAAAATCAAAAAATGCATGGAATATTAATATTTTTTATCTAAACAATACTAGATTCAATCATAAATCCATGGCAAAAAGAATGGAATTAATTGAGTCATTTTTCAATTATTTATGAATTTTCCAATAACCATGAATGAAATGAAAAAATAAAAGAAAATCCAAAGAAAATGAAAGGCGCGTGGTGCAGGTAGCAAATTAATTCAATTCATTTTAGTGATTGGGCCATAAGGGGGTGGGGATATCAATCTGCACTAAGCCCACCCAGATTACATTAATGAAACGCTGCGTTTGAACATAACTCAGAAATCCTTAACAAACTTCCTTCACGCGTGGCCGTTGGATCCTCATCTGGTCAAAGGTCTCAGCCCAATCCAATGGCCATCTAGTCATCTTTAACCTTTTGAATTTCTGAGTTTCCTCCCTCTGCGCACGCTAGAGTCACCGCCGGTGACTTCTCCGATCAACCACCCTCAACCCTAGCTCTCTCTAGGATCCACCATTGGCCACGATTCCTTGATGAATCTTGCCCCAAATTTCCTCAGGAATTCATTCATGCCACTTAATCATTCTAAAAGTTCAAGATTTGCAAAAACACGATCTCAACCGAAAATTGCATCAACCCTAATTGGTCATTAACTTCCAAATTAATGATCCAGAAACCTTCCTACATCAATCCACAATGCATCTAACATAACAATTCCTCTTGATTCTACCTAAATTAAGCCATGGAATGAGAATTGCATACCTAGTAAAATCGTGTGAACAGAGTGGTTGAATTTTCAAATCAACCCTCAAGAACTTGCAGACTCCTTCACTAGCCTCCAATCAACCTTCTGTATGCAAATAAAAGAGTTGAAATGCCTGGGATTCTTGAACCCGATTCTGAATTGCAAGCTTCCAACTCCAATGGCTAACTCACGATTCTTCCACAGTTTGGCCTTGAATTTGATCTGGAATTGATCACCAACCTCAGAGCAAGCTATTGAGATCAATATCTTGGATTGAAATGGCTTCAAACCTTGTAACAGATTTTGATTTGCAAGAAGAAAGTTCACAATGCAATCTCACTCTCCTCTCTCAATTCTCACCAACCTTCACTCTGAACCACTTCATAATCATATATAGAACATGACTGAATGATCTAGAAAGTTCTAGATCAATCCAATGAGTATTTCAATATCTCATTTCACTTGAAATCTCATGATATGCTATGTGTATGACAGTCCTTGTAGCAGCTTGCCCTTGCTATGCTTTTCATCCAAATTCTCTCCAAATGAGATTATGAAAGTGCTAGGATGTGTTTGTACCTTGGTTTTGATCTTATGAGAAATTTGGCATATGTTACTTAAGTCTTAAGCAAGCAAAAGCAACTCCATGATTTTGACCTCAAATGAGAAAAGTAATATTGTCAATGTCTTTAAAATGTCATTTCTGATCAAAATGACATATTACATGCCTTGGCCTTGAAATGAAAAATCCCAAATTTGGTCCTTTTAATGAACTTTAATTCTTCCTTTTTAAGTCAATTTTGCAATTTTGAGTTACAAGCAATTCCAACCTCTCATGACCACTTGGATAGCCTTAAAACATCATTTTGAACAAGTTTGATTTTGGACATTTTCCCATTTGAAGCTTGCAAATAGGAGTTATGGCCTTATGCTTGAAATGACCTATAATCATCAAATGACCAAAATACCCTTGACTTGTCAAAGCCATAACTTGAGTTCTACAAATCCTATCAAGGACTTCTAGTACTATATAGAAATCTAAGAGGATAAGGAACAATATTCATGTTGACCAAAAGTTCATAGGAATCATCCTTCTAGGGCAAACGTTTCATGCAAGTTGGACAACTTTCAAGCTCCAAATTCACATACCTCAGATGACTTGTAACTTGTCAAAGTCATAACTTGAGTTCTACAAATCCTATCAAGGACTTATAGTACTCAAGTTAAAGCTAAGATCATGCTCTAAAACAATCATGTTGGGGGTAAGATGAGATGAAAACCACATCTTGAGCTAAATTTCCTTGAAGATAGGGGTCAAACTAGGGGATTTTACACTGTCAAGCCTTGGAAACCCTAGCTTGAAACTTCTCAAACTCGTCAATCATGATGAGTTGACCTTGGAATCATCCTTATATCATCTCAATGCATCAACCCATGATCACATGGCCTTTGGATTAAGTCTCAACCTTCTCCAAATCATCAGTTGACTTAGGGTTGACCCAGTCAAACCCTAACTGCATCACTCATGGTTGAGCCTTCTTAGTCTTGCACAATGACCTGTCTAGGCCTCAAAGTGATCTTCAACACTTCTCATGAGCTCTCTCAAGACCTCAAGTCTAACTTCATGGCTTCAGAGTCATCTGATGGCTTCCCACAACCCTCAAGTTAGGAGACCTACACACTTGGCTTCAATCACTCTTTCTGAGGATCTTTTAACTTCTCTAACAAGGATATCAACCCTTGAACACCTGAATAAGCCTCCCAGCTAGCTTCAAAGTCTTGTGTAGCCCTTAATTGGTAATCATACCTCTTGATATCCTGCATACATGTCAATGAAATGCAAATGATAATGCTAATGTGCATGAAATGAAACATAAGCTAGGTAAAGAAATGTTGGTCAAATTTTGGGGTGCAACAGCTGCCCCTATTCAAACGGCTTGGACCTGACTGGGTGAGAAGCGAACGGCTCTCGCACAATCAAGGTAAAAGACGGTTTAATACCAATAAACCTGGAAATTTGCCAACTGCACAAGTACACGGTACTCTGATGGGGACAAATATTCGGAACTGACATAATAGTTGCACGGCAACTAGCTGGAGAATTGGTCACACGGTAACCGGTAATGGATGGTTGGTCATGCCGTCAGGCATTCTGCGGCACTGCTGTAGAAGAATTCCTCGGGACTCATCGGGTCATTAGGAACATTTTAACAATCGAGTTAAATTATGCCGTCGGGCATTCAAAGAAACTTTCGGGCGTCAGCCGGACTTCATCACTAAGTCGGGAATAGAATTCTCGGTCAATCATGAACCAATTGGGGATATCCAAACTTCTGCCATCAGGCACTCTGCATTAGCTGAGAGAACTGCTTCGTTAATGCCGTTGAACTTCAATCATCAAGTCTTCAAGGAAATTTCAACTTCTCTGTTTAAAACCTGCTAGGGATGGCACATCTCCGCTGGGGATTCTGGAGAACTATCAAGTAACTCTACTTCGGGGATCCAGAAATCATTCTGGATGAATCAACTCTGCTGAGGACTTCAAGAATCATCTTGGACAAATAACTCCGCCGGGGACTTCAAGAATCACCCTGAACCAATAACTCTGCGGGAGATTTTAGGAATCATCCTGAGCAAACACTCTGCTAGGGATTCTAAGCATCAACTTGAGCAACCCTCTCTGGCAACTTCACTGGGGATTTTAAGAATCATCTTAAGCAACCAACTTCGCTGTGGAATTCAAGAGTCATCTTGAGCAAACCATTCTACGGAGGAACACCTGCAAAACAAGAATAGTAACGACCTAGCTCAGGTTTCATATGCATATGCTTTGACAATGGTGCAATGCTTCACGCGGTGGAAATGCTACGCGTTTAGGGTAAATGTTATGCAATAATGCACAATGCTATGACCCCATTGTTGCACCCCAAAATTTGCCCAACTTTTCTTTACCTAGCTTATGTTTCATTTCATTCACATTAACATTATCATTTGCATCTCATTGACATGTATGCAGGAGATCAAGAGGTATGATTACCAATCAAGGGCTATGCAATACTATGAAGCTAGTTAAGAAGGTTATTCAGATGTTCAAGGGTTGATATCCTTGTCAGAGAAGTTAAAAGATCCTCAGAGAGAGTGGTTGAAACCAAGTGCGCAGGTCTCCTAACTTGAGAGTTGTGGAAAGCCATCAGATGATTCTGAAGCCATGAGGATGGACTTGAGGTCTTGAGAGAGCTCATGATAAGTGTGGAGGATCACTTTGAGGCCTAGATAGGTCATTGTGCAAGGTTAAGAAGACCCAGCCATGAGTGGTGCAATTAGGGTTTAACTGGGTCAACCCTAGGTCAACTGATGATTTGAACAGGGTTGAGACCTAATTCAAGTGTATGTGATCATGGATTGATGCATTGAGATGCTATAAGGATGATTCCAAGGTCAACTCATCATGATTGAAGAGTTTGAGAAGTTTCAAGCTAGGGTTTCTAAGGCTTGACAGTGTAAAATCCCCTAGTTTGACCCCAATCTTCAAGGCAATGTAGCTCAATATATGATTGTCATATTGTTGCACCCCAAAATTTGACCAACATTTATTCACCCATCAAGTGTTTGAAGGTTGATACCTTCATCAGAAAGTTCAAGAGATCCTCAGAGGAATTGGTTGAAACCAAGGTTGTGTGTCTCATGACTTGAGAGTTGTGGGAGCTCCTCAGATGATTCTGAGACTTTGAGAATGAACTTGAAGCTTTGAGAAAGCCTATGAGATGTCTTGAAAGCCATCATGAAGCCCAGAGAGGTCATTATGCAAGAATTCAGAAGATTCAACCATGAATAGTAGAATTAGGGTTTTGACTGGGTCAACTGAAGATTTGGAGAAGGTTGAGACCTAATCCAAGGGCCATGTGATCATGGAATGAGGTATTGAGATACTATAAGGATAATTCCAAGACTAACTCATCATGACTGAGGAGTTTGAGAAGTTTTAAGCTAGGGTTTCTAAGGATTGTCAGTGTAAAATCCCCTAGTTTGATCCCTATCTTCCAGGCAGTTTAAGCTCAAGATGTGATTGTCATATCATCTTCCCCACAACATGAATGTTGTAGATCTTGTTCTTAGCTTTAATTTGAGTGGTAGAAGTCCTTGATAGGATTTGCAGAGCTCAAGTTATGGTTTTGACAAATTACAGGTCATCTGAGGTATGTGAATCTGGGTCCTTGAAAGTCACCCAACTTGCAGATAACTGTTGCCCTAGTAGGATGATTCCTATGATCTCTTGGTCAACATGAATGTTGAATATCATCTTCTTAGATTTCTAGAGAGTACTAGAAGTCCTTGATAGGATTTGTAGAACTCAACTTATGGTTTGTACAAGACAAGGGTATTTTGGTCATTTGGAAGTTATAGGTCATTTCAAGCAAGGGCCATATCTCCTACTTCCAAGCCTCAAATGAAAAAACTCAAAACATCAAAGTTGTTCAAAATGGCATTTTAAGCCTAGAAAAGTGGTCATGAGTTGTTGGAAAAGCTTGTAGCAAGAATTGACAAGAATGGGTGAAAATGACCTAAAAATGAGACATAACTTAAATAAGTTCAAGTTGGAAAATGGTTTGAGAGATCTACAAATCCAAAATAGGTCATATAATATGTCATTTTGAATCTAAACAACATTTTGGAAACAATGGTTTAAACACATTTTTTATTTGAGGCCTAGAAATTGTACTTGCTTTGTAATGTTGTTACTTGCATATTAAGGCAACTTTGGAAAACTTCACACAAGGCAAGGAAATGCTTGTTTTTTGCACATACCATCTCAATATCTCTTGTAAGGAGATTTTAAAACCAATTCAAGGAGCTTAACACATGAGATGAGATAATACAACATGTCATCAAAAGAGAAATTCCAAGGCATTCTAGCTCATTCTAGAAGCATCTAGGCTTTTCCATTGATTGCTATATATTGAGTGGCTCATGAGGAGAATAGAGGTGTGTGAAATCAGTGGTGAAGAGTGAAGGAGAAAGTGGTATTCAAAGTTTCTTCAAAAGCAAGCAAGGTCACGAATTCATCTTTAGAGGTTTCTTCCATCAAAACTCTTGCAAACAGAAATCATTACTCCATTAGAGGATCATCTTGGAGAAAGAACAAGCTCTGAATCAAGCTCTGCATACATCCACCATTACAACTTGACAGGTTGGATTTCTTCTCCATATCCTTTTATTTATGTACATTTAGTTAGATTCTTGGGTGTAGAGTTGTTAAGATAGGGTAGATGATCATGTCCACAAGATTAGAGAGCTCTGTGTGATGTTCCATGGCAGGTCATGGATTCTTTAATTTTCAAGAACAGGCTGGACATAGGGTCTTAATTAGCATATGATAGCATAGATTGATTAGGTTAATGCCATGACTACAATAGTACCATTAGAGTTAGGTTTTAGCAAGGTTGAACTCAGTGTAATATGGTTGAATCATGATCTTCATGAATTATGTTTATGAAATCCACGAAGCTTTAGGAGAAACTAAGAGTGCAGTTGTGTTCCTGGGAAAGAGTAGAGAAAGATTGCTCTTTGCAGTGTGGGATTTGATGGAGAAATGGAGGAGAACGAGCAGGTAGAAGATTAGGGCATGAGGGTTGTTTCATGGAGCTCGCATGGTGAAACCCTAAGTTCTTTGGGGAAGATGAAATCTTGAGCGTAGGATTCATTGACTTGGAAGGCATATCCAACGGCCATGTTTTAAAATGAGATTTGGAGGGAACTCTGGGGCGCATGAAACACTGCCGTTTCATTAAGTCTGAACCATGGGCCTAATGAATCATTGATACTCACACCCCCACCAGCGAGCCCAATTCATTTCCAACTGTAATCTGTTGCTAATTGCACCGAACGTTTAATCTTTTTCTTTGGTTTTTTATTTTGAATTTCTGAAAGCAAATGGGCCCAGGCGCGCCATGCTAGGCGCACCCCCCTTCCTGGGCCCATCATAATAATCAACTAGGCGCATTTAATTTCTGCACCCCCTCCCCATTTATTTCATTTTCTTTTGATTTAATTTCTTTTAATTTTCTTGCATCTTTAAAAAATCATATAAAATCAGAAAATTAATATTTTTCATTTCTTGTTTTTGCATTAGGTCAATAATTTTGTGTAGAAAATTAATAAAAATAAAAATTCCATTTTATTTTTAGCTTTATATTTTTAGTATATTTTTCATTTAAATAGCTTTTTAAGTGATTTAGTTTGATACTTCATTTTGTTCATTTTTGTTTGACTAGGTCCTTTTAGATTTTGAACCCATTCTTTTTAGGGTGATTAACTTAGGACTTTAGCTTCCTCATAGGATTTAATTCATAATTTTAGAATTAATTTTTAGATGCTTTGATTAGGTGAGATTAGAGTGATTAAAATTAGGGTTTAGGTGTGACATAGGTGAAGTAAATCATTTCCTTTTGAGAGTTTTGTGTTGATTTTTGGGCTATGGGCATATAGGAATATTAGGGGTAGGTGTATAGACCATTGTAAATAAACATTAGATTTTCCCCCCTTGTCTTATCATTTTTAGAGTATTTTCTGAATTGACTGTTTGTTTTGAATGTTCTATGATGAGTGTCTGCTTTTGGGGTTTCATTTTGGGGATTTGTTTGGGGGTTTGGTTTGATTTGAGGACCTTGTTGAAGGAGCATGATGAAGGAGAATATTGAATATCAAGACCCAGAGGTTGAGAGGTTGGAGCTTGCAAGGATGCATGGATTGGGTCCTAGTCTAGGAGCTTGTTCTCTGTTTGTGAGGTTTGAGATCCTGAAATTTGAGGGAAATTCATGGTACTTTCCTGAGGAAGGCACTATGGATGTCTTTCATTCTTTCTTCTCACCTCCTTCCCAAGTATCCAATGATGTTGGAGCCTTCATGTGAGTTTATTTTCTCCTGAGGAGGAATGTAAACTGATCACAGTTGTTGAGCCACATGGGATATGATTCCTAAGTGGAAGCCCCCTAGTACTTTCCTGAGGAAGGCACTATGGGTCTGTTCACTTAGTTCCCTTAGTTCATGTAGGATTTCCCAAGTATCCAATGATGTTGGAGCCTTCATGTGAGTTTAGTTTCTCCTGAGGAGGAATGTAAACCTATCACAGTTGTTGAGCCACATGGGATATGATTCCTAAGTGGAAGCCCCCTAGTACTTTCCTGAGGAAGGCACTATGGGTCTGTTCACTTAGTTCCCTTAGTTCATGTAGGATTTCTCAAGTATCCAATGATGTCGGAGCCTTCATGTGAGTTTAGTTTCTCCTGAGGAGGAACGTAAACCGATCACAATTGTTGAACCACATGGGATATGAGTCCTAAGTATAAGCCTCCTAGTGCTTTCCTGAGGACAACACTATGAGTCTGCCTACTTAGCTCCCTTTCTTTGGTAAGCTTGTTTTGAAGCTTGAAGACTGGGATTGATGTCTTTTGATTAGGGATTTACTTTAGGGCTTTGCTTAGAGGTAGATTAGGGTTTTGTTTTTTGGGTTAGGATTAGGGAGAGCTTAGATGTAGATAATTTCTTTCTCAAGCATGGATGGTATTTCATTTTTATCTGTATGACTGCAGTTTACTGTTTATTGCTTGATAGCATATTGTTTATTTTTTAGTATGATTACTGTTATTTCATGACTGGCTTGAGGTCGAGACGAGCTTGTGGAGGCTGAAGCCCCACACACATTTCCTCCCTCACTTGCATGGCATGCATTTTATTGTTAAGCTGATGCTTTGTCTGTTTTGGTGTATCATTGACATGATCCCTTAGGACTCTCATTTCCTTTGATAAGGATTTGATGATAGACTTTTAGGTTGAAACCTATGCATGACAACATCTTGGAGTTCCCTGTTCAAACCTCAACCATAGGATGAATCCATGGCATGATAACAGTAGGACTTGATAGTCTCCCTCCTAGTTGGGCCTGTTCTCTTCTCATCTCGAAACAGTTTAAGATACAGTAATCATGAATGATTTCTTTCGTACGGTACGAGCCTTAAGCTATCTGAGAAAGGGTTGTGGGAGAGTTGATTTCCCATGGTTTGGATGTTTAGTATGGTACCCTTTGGGTGACATGCGACGCATTCACTCTCAGGTCATAGTCTCTAGTGCGGTTGAAATCGCAAACACAATAAAAAACACTTCTTTCAAAACAGGTAATAAACCGTAGTTTCCCGAACTACGTGAGCTCTGATCTCTCATGCCTGTTGAGAGTACGTAGGCACAAGATGGCGAAGTCTTGGCGAGCTACCTTCCCCCACAACCCTTCGTAGGCCGAACTACGTTGACTCTGATTTCTCATTCTCTGATGAGAATACGTAGGCATAAAGTGCGATGCTTTGCCGAGTCATTTTTCTTTTCTTTTTCAGCCAGCCTTGATAGGTAGATAGAATAAAACCAACCCGTCCAAGTAAACAAACAAGCGTGGATCCCGTCGAGTACGACGGACGTGAGGGGTGCTAATACCTTCCCCTTGCGTAACCGACTCCCGAACCCAGACAATGGTTGCGATGACCTTGTCTTACCCTTTTTCGTCAGGTTTTTCCGATCGTTTCCTTTCCCACTCTGAGGGATAAATAACGAAAGGTGGCGACTCTTCTGTCATGCCGGAACCTTATTTTCGCGCAAGCGACAGCTGGCGACTCTGCTGGGGATCGAACCCAGAATCTCTGGTTCTCCGTTTCCCTATGAGAGTCAATCCTAGCGCTTGTATGTTTGCTTGTTGGGTTGCGTTTATTTATCGCATTTTTACTTCTCGCACTTTATTTCCCGCATTTTATTTCCAGTTTGATATGATTATCTGTGCTGCTATGGGAAAGGGAGGTTACTATGAGTGAGAAGCCGGACCTGGGCTTGAGTATGCACCTAGACATAGTTGCGGAGAGTAGTAGACGAACCTGTCTGCTGAGCAGGCACAGTTCCCTACGAAATCTGCGCTCAGACGAGGTTCTCGCAGAGGTGCTCCTTTCTGGTCCTGAGGATCTGAGGGGAGTCCAGACGTGAGGATTGTCGACTCTGGGGACCGATCATTTGGAAGTCAGCTAAGTGAGGCCTCTTCATGACTTGATGATGCCACTCCTTCTGGGAATCGTATCGTCACTCATGAAAGTCTGTGGCGCTGATGACCGCATAGGATGCCGAACCTTTGTCCGTGGATTAGGTCCATACCTGTGAGCGGGATTGGGTTTATTGCAGGAAACTTTGACCTTCAGACTACCTGGTTTTCTTGACAGTGAATCAGTTATGTTGGTACCAGGTTTCTCAGTTGCAGATTTGTCTGTTCTTGATAGAGCAGGTTTTGATCAGAGGATCTTGTCATCAGGTGTATGTCTGTTCTTGATAGAGCAGGTTTTGATCAGAGTATTGTCATCAGTGGTTTGTTCTGGATAGAGCAGATTTTGGGGTCTGAAGATCTCATCAGCAGATGTTGTTTGTTCTTGATAGGGCAGATTTTGAGTGGGGTCTGAAGATCTCATCAGCAGCTGTATGTTTGTTCTTGACAGGGCAGATTTTTGATTTGGGGTCTGAAGACTTCAGCAGCAGATATTTCTTGATCATACATCCGGGGTCCTTATTATCAGACATTTGTTCTCGACAAAGCAGAATTTTGATCTTATGTATATGGTCCTATCAGAAGGTCGTTCTTAGCAGATCAGATTAGTAGTCTTACACCGGGGTTTTCTTCTCATCAGTGATTATGGTCACAGAATCTCCACAGCAGTTACCTGGATATATTATTGCATGCCTGCATTTTGCATTAGTTTGCATGTTCATTTGCATTCCAATAACGTGTGTCTGTGTCGCAGGTACCGCTTCCCCGATCCAGGATCTCTCGCCTCCTATTGTATTATTATAGCCTCTCTCAGGAAGACTGTTGCGTACAAGTTCCCGGCCCCTGATGTGTCGAAGTTGACTGTCGCTGATGCTATGTAATGCCTTAATAGGCTTTCCATATATACACGAGATTGATGTTTCCATGATTGGGCTCAGATTTCTTCTTCTTATTATTATTGTCAGCATTGGTACTAAGGCGCTAGGATCGGGGGAAATCTCCCAAGCACACAGACACATGCATGCATCTGCATGAAGCATTTGCATGGCGTACATTTTGTTGCTTTTCCTAAACTTTAATGTTTTCAGGTTTTTCAGGTTCACAGGTTTCGAGCTGCTTCCGGTCTCCAGGATTGATCAGAGACTCATTCACCATTACTCAACTCGGGCTAATCAGACAAGGATCATGGATCAGGTGCAGTCAGATGTTCAAGAGCTCCGTAAACGGATGGATCGTTTTATGGAACTGATGCAGGTAGTCGCTAATGGTCAGGACCAGCTTCGTACTTTGGTTCAACCTTTGATCTCCAGGGTTGATAGTAACGGCGTACTTCATGGCGAGGCTGTGCCCACTCCTCCTCCAGTTGATGCTCCGCAGAATGTTGTTCCTGTTGCCGGGGGTAACGACAGTGCTAATGGCAATATGATGGCCAATATCGGACTCAATACGACGGGCGTCGGCAATGGTAGTCTGGGAGCTAATGTCAACATAGGGCCGGTCAACGGCAATGCTGGCGTCGGAAATCTGTTGGTGCCTCAACCGTGGCTTGAGGATCATCAGGATGATGTGTTTTCTCAAAGAGGTGTGGAAGCAGAGTTGAATGCTGAAGCGCGACTCAGGTTCAAAGCACTGGAAGACAAAATGAGAGACATTCAGAATCAGAATACTTTGGGCGTTGATATGTCCAAGCTGGGGTTAATTGCGGATTTCAAGATACCTCATAAGTTCAAGGTGCCTATCTTTGAGAAGTATAAGGGTACTACTTGCCCTCGTGTCCACCTTCGATCTTATTATAGAAAGATGTCTGCCTATTCCGACGATGAGAAGTTGCTGATGCACTTCTTCCAAGATAGTATTTCTGGTCCATCCCTCGAGTGGTATATGGGCTTGGAGCCCACTACCGTGCGCACATGGAAAGATCTCGCTGAAGTGTTTGTCCTCCACTATCAATACAATAGCGACTTGGCCCCCAACCGAGTCCAACTCCAGAACCTTTCGCAACGGAATAATGAAGGCTTTAAGGAGTACGCCCAGCGGTGGCGTGAGTTGGCTGCTCGGGTTCAACCGCCGATGGTTGAGCGCGAGCTCGTGCAGATGTTTGTGGCTACCCTCCCGGGAATCTACTACGAAAATCTAGTCAGTGGCATGTCTGGGACATTCTCGGCTCTCATCACTATAGGCGAGCACGTCGAGAATGGTATAAAG
This sequence comes from Lathyrus sativus, assembly GCA_963859935.3. Taxonomy (NCBI): domain Eukaryota; kingdom Viridiplantae; phylum Streptophyta; class Magnoliopsida; order Fabales; family Fabaceae; genus Lathyrus; species Lathyrus sativus. The sequence goes on along the minus strand of OZ012741.1, from coordinate 413,463,614 downwards.
ATCGGAAAAATTCAAGGTGAGTCATCCTCAGCGGGAGGAGGTGGAAAGAAACCTTACGCTGGTAAACGTCGAGAAGGAGACGCGAGTGTTGTCACCAACGCTCGGAGAAAGGGCAAGGGCCCTCAGCAGCAGATAGTCAGTATAAATATCCCGGCAGCTCCGCCGCAGCAGCAGCAGCAGCAACCACAGCAACAGAATCAACAGGGGTATAGAAAATATCATAATCGGGCTCCTTTGGCAAACCGTCACTTCGAAGCACCACCTATGTCGTATGCGCAGCTCTTGCAAACTTTGCTTCAGCTTCAGTTAGTGCAAAAAAGGACGTTGGCTCCCTTAACAGGGGCACCACCACCGGGGTATGACGCAAATGCCACTTGCGATTTCCACACTGGGGCACCAGGCCATACGATTGAGACTGCAAAGCCTTTAAGCACAAGGTGCAGGACCTGGTAGATGCCAAGATTATTAACTTTTCCGATAATGTGCCCAATGTTACCAAAAACCCCATGCCTCATCATAGAGGAGGCGGAGTGAACGCCATTATCGCAGAGGATAGTGCAGATCTGCTGACTGATGTCAAAGACTTGAAGACGCCGCTTAGTTTCGTCAAGGCTAAGTTGCTGAAGAAGGGGTTCTTTCCAGGATGCGGAGAGTTATGCATGGCTTGTGCTACACATCCTGATGGGTGTGAGCAGCTGGTAGAAGGTATCCAAAGTCTGATGTCGGAGGGTATTTTGCAGTTCAGCCGGAGAGTTGAAAGTGTATCAGGAGAGGTTGTGTTGAAGCAGGCAGATGAAGTCGCCACCATCACCATTCCTCGTCAACCTATTACCATTTCTGCGCCCCGACCGCCTACAATCACTATTACCAGAGCTGGGCCGATCCCATTCGAGAGCACTAACGCCGTTCCGTGGCATTATGGCGCCGAAGTCTTTTGCAATGGTCAGAAGTTAGAGCTGGAGCCGTATGGGTCGACTGTGCAGAGTCTCGCAGGAGTCAGTGGTATTACTCGAAGCGGAAGAGTGTTTGCGCCGACAGAGGTTGTGGCAGAGAAAGTGGTCAGAGCTGATGCTGCTGATAAGGGTAAAGGCAGAGCCGTCGAAGAGGTCCCTTGTGGGGCAGAGAAAGATTTGCTCGTCAAAGATGCCGAGGAGTTCATGCGGTTAATCAAAAAGAGCGACTACAAGATTGTAGACCATCTTCATCAGACTCCGTCAAAGATTTCTATTCTCAACTTGTTGCTGTGTTCTGAAGCGCACCGCAACGCGTTACTAAAGGTATTGAACGCTGCCTATGTACCGCAAGAGATATCCGTGAATCAGCTAGAAGAGGTGGTAGCCCATGTTAATGCTGGCAATGGGCTAGGTTTCACAGATTTAGAGCTGACTCCAAAGGGGAGAGATCACAACAGCGCCTTGCACGTCTCGATAGAGTGCAGAGGCACTATCATGTCGCATGTCCTGGTGGACACGGGTTTGTCGCTTAATGTTCTTCCAAAGAAGGCACTAATGAAATTGGACACTCGTGGATTGCTTTGCACGCCCAGTGATCTGGTGGTGAAAGCATTTGACGGAACTAAGCGCCACGTTTTTGGAGAGTTGACCCTGCCGATTCAAGTTGGTCCGGAGACGTTCAATACGGTTTTTTATATCATGGATATCATGCCTGCCTACAGTTGCCTTTTAGGTCGGCCATGGATCCATGCTGCTGGTGCCGTGACGTCCACGCTGCATCAAAAGCTCAAATATGCTGTCGGGGGAAGCATAGTAACCGTCTGTGGTGAGGAGGACATTATGGTGAGCCACTTGTCATCCTTTAAGTATGTTGAAATGGATGGCGAAATCCATGAAACTCTCTGCCAAGCATTTGAGGCCATCAAGGTGAAAGAGGTAGCTCCTGTCGTCGTAGAGAAGCAAGAGATGAATCTCTCCTCGTTCAGAGAAGCTCGGGCCGTCGTCGAAGCCGGTTCCACCCCAGGCTGGGGGCATGTTTTGGAGATACCGATCAAGCAGGATAAGTTTGGATTGGGGTATTCTCCTGAGGCTGAAGCTTCGTCTTCCTCGTCTAGCAGTTCGTCTCGTGGGAAAGGGCCGATCCTATTTACCAAGGGCGGAGTGATTTTCGAAAGCATCAACGCAACATCTGAGGACAGCGGGGATAGCGATTGTGATCTTGACGCCTGGATTCAGCCAAGCAAGCCGGGCGAGCGCCTCAACAATTGGACCATCAAGGAGATTATCCAGCTGACAAGTGAAGAGTAATGATTTACTTTTTACAATCATTGTACAACCCTATGTCCTACCCGGGGCATAGTGGTTTTATTGTCAGGGCCTTGTCGGATTACGTACATGCATTTTGTTAATAAATCAAAGGCGTTTTCTTCGTACTCAAATATTGTGTTCTCTGTTATTCCTGTTTTATGTTTATTTTGAAAAACAGTAAAATGGCAACGGGGTTTGTGCTAACCTGCATATTCTTGCTTTAAACTTAACCCTTGTTATTGCAGGATCCACATAACAGACGACATCGACTCTGGACCCTCTACGGCTCACTACGACTTCAATTGCCCGATTTATCAAGCCGAGGATGAGATTGATGAAGACGAAGACCTTCCGGAAGAGTTGGCCCGCTTGTTGAGACAAGAGGAAAAGGTTATTCTGCCTCATGAGGAAGATATTGAGATCGTAAATCTGGGTTCTGAAGAGCTCGTCAGAAATGTCAGAGTAGGGGCTGCACTGCAGAATAATGTCAAGCATAGACTGGTCGAGATGCTTCGAGAGTATAGTGACGTCTTTGCTTGGTCATACGAAGATATGCCCAGACTTGACACAGACATCGTGGTTCATCGCTTGCCGTTGCGAGAAGATTGCCCTCCAGTCAAGCAGAAGCTTAGGAGGACGAGACCAGATATGGCTGTAAAAATCAAAGAAGAAGTCCAGAAGCAGTTGGACGCAGGATTTCTAGCCGTTACCACTTACCCTCCGTGGGTCGCCAACATAGTGCCTGTACCGAAGAAGGACGGTAAGGTACGCATGTGCGTCGATTATCGGGATTTGAATAGGGCGAGCCCTAAGGATGATTTCCCGTTGCCTCATATCGATGTGCTGGTCGACAACACAACCCAGTTCTCCGTGTTTTTGTTCATGGATGGCTTCTCCGGTTACAATCAGATCAAGATGGCACCGGAGGACATGGAGAAAACGACGTTTATCACCCCCTGGGGAACATTTTGCTATAAGGTAATGCCCTTCGGTCTGAAGAACGCAGGGGCCACTTACCAACGAGCAATGGTAACTTTGTTTCATGATATGATTCATCATGAGATCAAGGTCTATGTTGATGACATGATTGCAAAGTCCCAAACGGAGGAAGAGCATCTGGTCAACTTATTGAAGCTTTTTGAGAGGCTTAGGAAGTTCAGGCTGAGGATGAATCCTAACAAGTGCACTTTCGGAGTACGGTCCGGAAAGTTATTGGGGTTTATCGTTAGTGAACGGGGTATTGAAGTTGATCCTGCAAAAATAAAAGCTATTCAAGAAATGCCAGCGCCGAAAACAGAAAAAGAAGTTCGTGGTTTCTTGGGCCGAATAAACTACATTGCAAGGTTTATCTCTCAGCTCACGGCCACTTGTGAACCGATGTTCAAACTTTTAAAGAAAGATCAGGCGATTACTTGGAATGAGGATTGCCATAAGGCATTCGACAAAATAAAGCAGTATCTTCAAGAACCTCCAATCTTGATACCCCCAGTGGCTGGACGGCCATTAATCATGTACCTGACGGTTCTGGAGAATAGTATGGGGTGTGTTCTCGGTCAGCACGACGAGACGGGCAGAAAGGAGCATGCCATTTATTATTTGAGTAAAAAGTTCACTGAGTGTGAATCTCGATACTCGATGCTGGAGAAGACGTGTTGTGCATTAGCTTGGGCTGCCAAACGGCTACGACAGTATATGCTCAATCACACCACTATGCTAATTTCGAAGATGGATCCGATCAAGTACGTCTTCGAGAAGCAGGCTCTTTCGGGCAGGATTGCCAGATGGCAAATGGTGTTAACAGAATATGATATTCAGTACGTCTCCCAGAAGGCCATTAAGGGAAGCATATTGTCTGATTACCTTGCCGAGCAGCCGATCGAGGATTACCAGCCGATGAAGTTTGAATTCCCTGACGAGGATATTATGTTTCTCAAAGCGAAAGATTGCGATGAGCCGTTGCCCGGTGAGGGGCCAGATAGGAAATCTCAGTGGAAGTTGATATTCGATGGAGCAGTTAATTCAAACTCCTCACGGATCCCACATCCCGTTTACTGCGAGACTGACGTTTCCAGTTACCAACAATGAGGCAGAGTATGAAGCATGTATTATGGGTCTAGAAGAGGCAATTGATTTGAGAATCAAGAATCTAGACGTATATGGTGACTCAGCGCTTGTGATCAATCAGATTAAAGGGGAGTGGGAAACTCGTCAAGCGAATTTGGTGCCGTACATGAATTATGCCAGGAGGCTGCTTCCGTTCTTCGACCGAGTGGAACTCCATCATGTACCCAGGGCTGAAAATCAGATGGTTGATGCCTTAGCCACGTTGGCTTCAATGTATAAGGTCAATTTTTGGAATGAGGCTCCAAGAATTGTTCTTTCGCGTCTTGATAGACCGGCATTTGTCTTTGCAATCGAGAGTGCCGCCGACGGCAAGCCATGGTTCCACGACATCCAGACCTTCCTTATGAATAAGGAGTATCCTGCGGGTGCGTCAACCCAGGATAAGAAGACTCTGAGGAGGCTGTCTGGAAACTTTTATCTTAATCCTGATGGAGTGTTGTATAAGAGAAACCACGATCTCGTGCTACTCAGATGTGTAGATGAGAAAGAGGCAAGTATGCTCATGGAAGAAGTTCATGAGGGCACATTTGGTACGCACGCCGGCGGGCATGCCATGACGAGAAAGATCCTGAGAGCACGATATTACTGGCTGACTATGGAGTCGGATTGCTTCAGATTCGCGAAGAAATGTCATAAATGCCAGATTTATGCTGATAAAGTTCATGTGCCGCCGTTCCCATTGAATGTCATGTCCTCACCTTGGTCGTTCTCCATGTGGGGCATCGACATGATAGGCAAGATCGAGCCCACCGCATCCAATGGTCATCGTTTCATTCTGGTAGCTATCGACTACTTCACCAAATGGGTGGAGGCAGCCTCGTACGCTAATGTGACCAAGCAGGTGGTAGCTAAATTCATAAAGAAGGACATCATCTGCCGTTACGGAGTTCCCGAGCGGATCATTACTGATAATGGTTCGAATTTGAATAACAAGATGATGAAGGAGTTGTGCCAGAGCTTCAAGATTGAACACCACAACTCATCTCCTTACCGGCCGAAGATGAATGGCACCGTCGAAGCCGCCAACAAGAACATAAAGAGGATCGTTCAGAAGATGGTTGTGACATACAAAGATTGGCACGAGATGCTGTCGTTTGCCTTGCACGGTTATCGTACGACGGTGCGTACGTCGACCGGGGCAACTCCTTTCTCCTTGGTGTACGGTATGGAAGTTGTCCTACCGTTATAAGTGGAGATTCCTTCTTTACGAGTTTTGGTTGATGCGAAACTCGACGAGGCAGAATGGATTACGAATCGTTTGAACCAACTCAGCCTGATAGACGAGAAGAGGTTAGCATCGATTGCATTTGGTCGTCTGTACCAAAGCCGAATGAAGAAAGCTTATGATAAGAAGGTGCGTCCTAGAAGCTTTCAGACGGGTGATCTCGTCCTGAAGAAGATTCTTCCGCCACACTCCGATCACCGGGGCAAGTGGACTCCAAATTACGAAGGGCCGTATGTCGTCAGCAAGGTCTTCTCGGGAGGAGCTTTGTTGTTATCCACGATGGATGGTGAAGATTTTGCATCCCTGGTGAACGCGGACGCAGTTAAAAAATACTTTGCTTGAAAGAGACCCGCTGGACAAAAAAGAAAGAGTCCAGGCAAAAAAGGGGCATCCCGGCGAACCAAAAACAGAATAAAAGGTTCGGGCAAAAATTAGGGATATATTGAAAAAATGTACACCCGCGAAGTCGAAAACCTACACTGGGCGGCTTCGGCAAAAAAGGGTATCCCGGTGAACTGAAAACCCGTAAAGGGCGGTTCACGCAAAAGTTAGGGATTTGAATAAGCAAATGACTGCGTTCCACGTGTGGACTTTCATTGTTTTGTGGTTTAGAGGACCTGAGGGCCGTTTATCTGAATCAATCTCTTCCGAAGCTGAAGCGTCGGAGAAATATCGAAGTCGAGTGGGTCTTAGAGGGATCAACTCATGGTGTTCGTCTACGCCTCGTTGCCGACATTTGTATATACTGATGTATATTTATGTTTTATTTTTGCGCGGCTTCCTCATTTCAGGAGCTTGCCTCTGTTGTAAAACATTCTTACCCATTCAGGGGTTCATCATCAATAAAATGCATATTATTCAGCAATTCTGCTTGCCTGTTTAGCATTTATCTGTTTTGTTTGCGAATGAAAACGCCGATGTCTTTGATAAAATGCGCATACATAAACTTACGGGCCTAGGCCCATTGATTGTTGAAACAATTAATTACCTGAATATTGTCACGAGATAATAACCTTGATAGGCCCCTTTGAGGAGGGTATCTTGTCTGTTTGTTTATGTTGTTGCAGGCGTGGCATATTCCAGGCAATGCGCCGTGCGCATCCCCGAAGCAGGGCGAGTCCTCCTTCTCCAGCAGAGTTCAGTAGTCTCTCCTCCGCAGAGTATGAACGCGAGATCGTGAGCATTGATATGTCTCCCCACGCAGAGATGATTCTCTTCCCCAAGCAGACGCATCCTGAAGGAACGTCACCTCATCAGCTGAGTCGCGCGCCGAAGCTCGTATCTCCCCAGCACCGGGTCATAAGTGCAGATTTCGTAGAAATGTTCGAGTGTCGAAGCTCGTGTTTTCCCCAGTAAAGTCGCCGCAACAGATTCTTTCCCCAGCACCGGGTCACAAGTGCAGGTTTCGTAGGAAACTATTTGTACGCCGAAGTATGCAGTAACTGATGGTGCCAGACTGAAGTCTCCAGCGGAATTGAGATTCCCCATCAGAGCCGTATTCTCTCCCGAAGTCGGATGATTCCCTCTTCCCCCAGTAGAGTGTTGGAATAGCTGATGTTGTATTCCCCCGCAGAGTCGTACTCTCCCCCGAAGTCAGATGATTCCTTCTTCTCCAGCGGAATTGAAATTCCTCATCAGAGTCGTACTCTCCAGTGAAGTAGAATGATTTCTCTCTCCCCGGCTGAGTCCGCAGACCCCCAAGAGAGCCGAATCCTTGGAAGCAATTGGGACCATGAGTGGATTCTCCCTAGCAGAATATTGAACAGCCGATGCGGTACTTCCCCAGAGTCGCACTCTCTCCAGCGGAGTAGAATGATTTCTCCCTCCTCAACCAAGTTTGCAGATTCCCAAGAGAGCTGAATCCTTGGAAGTTGATCAGATCATGATTGGTTTTTCCCCCAGTGGAGTGTTGAGCAGCTGAAGTTGTTTCCCCACAGAGTTATCATCCCCAGAAGAGTAGCCGAGACGGCTACGCAGTTTATTCTCGCGATTGACATCGCTTTCCTTCAGCAAGTCCAGGTTCTCGTTGAGCTCCATTCCCCTGCAGTAATCAGCTGAAGTTGTTTCCCCTGCAGCAGTCAACGGAAGATCATTTCCCCAGACGGAGTCTAATTGATATTGGCGTGTCCACGTTCTCCTCAGCAGGATGATTCCTCTATCTGAGTAGTTCTTTCTCCTTGACAGGAGGATTTCCCCCTCGGCATTTATTTTGCTGACGGGATCGCATCATTGTGCATGATTGCATAGCATTTAGCATAGCATAGCATTTCCACCATGTGGAGCATGGCCGAAGCATATGCATAATAATCACGATCTAGGTTGTTACCATTCTTGCTTTGCAGGTGTTCCGTCAAAGGATCAGTGATTCAGGATGATTCCTGATATTCTCCCCAGCGAAGTCTTCAGTTCAAAACGATTCTTAAATTCCTCAGCAGGGTCGTTTGCTTAAGATGATTCTTAAGACCTCAGTGCAGTCTCCAGAGTTGGTTACTTAAGTTGATACTTAGAGTCCCCGGTTAAGATCGCCCGGGATGATTCCTGAAATTCCAAGAGAGCCGAATCCTTGGAAGCTGCTCAGACCGTGATTGGTTTGTCCCCAGCAAGAGTTGCCCAGGATAGTTCCTGGAATCCCCAACAAAGTGTTTGCTCAAAATGGTTATCAGTTCAAGATGATTATTGCAGTCCTCAGCAGAGTTGATTTATCCAGAATGAGTTCTGGACCCCCGGAGCGGAGTTACGTGATAGTTCTCCAAATTCCCCAGCGGCGAAGCGTCATCCCCAGCAGGTTTTCCAACGGCGAAGTTAGAATCTCTCCTGAAGACTCCATGATTAAGGTCTGACCGTGTTAATGAAGCGGTATGATCGGCTACGTATTACCGGTTACCGTGTGACCAATTCCCCAATGAAGTTTCTCCACTTTGACGGCGAGGTCAGATTATGTTTGTTTCCGGCGGCGAGGTTGGATGTTTGTTTGACGGCGAGGTTAGATTATGTTTATTTCCGGCGGCGAGGTTGGATGTTTGGAGTTGACGGCGAGGTCAGATTATGTTTGTTTCCGGCGGCGAGGTTGGATGTTTGTTTGACGGCGAGGTCAGATTATGTTTGGTTCCGGCGGCGAGGTAAGATTATGTTTGTTTCCGGCGGCGAGGTTGGATGTTTGTTTGACGGCGATGTCAGACTCTTTAAATCCCCAGCAGAGATGATGTTTGTACGACGGCGATGTCGAGTGTCTCTCAGAGTGATGATTGTTTCCGGCGGCGATGTCAGATTCAGTTTTCCAGCGGCGATGTTGGGTATGTCAGATGTAATTCTCCAGCGGCGATGCGGGGTATTTTGATTGTCTGACGGCGATGTCAGATTTAGTTCTCCAGCGGCGATGCGGGGTATGTTGATTGTCCGACGGCGATGTCAAATTTAGTTCTCCAGCGGCGATGCGGGGTATTTTGATTGTCCGACGTCGATGTCAGATGTAGTTCTCCAACGGCGATGCGGGGTACTTTGATTGTCCGACGGCGATGTCAGATTTAGTTCTCCAGCGGCGATGCGGGGTATTTTGATTGTCCGACAGCGATGTCAGATTTAGTTCTCCAGCGGCGATGCGGGGTATGTTGATTGTCCGACGGCGATGTCAGATTTAGTTCTCCAGCGGCGATGCGGGGTATTTTGATTGTCCGACGGTGATGTCAGATGTAGTTCTCCAGCGGCGATGCGGGGTATTTTGATTGTCCGACGGCGATGTCAGATTTAGTTCTCCAGCGGCGATGCGGGGTATTTTGATTGTCCGACGGTGATGTCAGATTTAGTTCTTCATCGGCGATGTTGGGTATTTTGGTTGATCGACGGCGATGTCAGATTTAGTTCTCCGGCGGCGATGTTGGATGTTTGTTTCCCCGAGTTATGGTTGTGCTTGACGGTGATGTCAGGTGATTTGGTGTTCCAGCGGTGATGTTGGGTGTTCCTCAGAATTTTGTCTGCTTCTGAAGTTGATGTCAGGTGGTTTAGTCTTCTAGCGGTGATGTTGGATGTTTTGGTTGCCTGAAGACGATGTCAGAAGAAATTTAATGTGGATAACTGACGGCGATGTCAGATCAGAATTTCTCCAGCTAGTTGTCGTGCAGCTAGTATTGCAGTGTTCGAAGGTTTGTCCCCCGCAGAGTATCGTGTGCTCGTGCAGTTGGCAAATTTTCGGGTTTACCGGTATTCAACCGTCTCGCACCTTGATTGGCTGAGAGCCGTTCGCTTCTCACCCAGTCAGGTTCAAGCCGTTTGAATAGGGGCAGTTGTTGCACCCCAAAATTTGACCAACATTTATTCACCCATCAAGTGTTTGAAGGTTGATACCTTCATCAGAAAGTTCAAGAGATCCTCAGAGGAATTGGTTGAAACCAAGGTTGTGTGTCTCATGATTTGAGAGTTATGGGAGCTCCTCAGATGATTCTGAGACTTTGAGAATGAACTTGAAGCTTTGAGAAAGCCTATGAGATGTCTTGAAAGCCATCATGAAGCCCAGAGAGGTCATTATGCAAGAATTCAGAAGATTCAACCATGAATAGTAGAATTAGGGTTTTGACTGGGTCAACCCTAGGTCAACTGAAGATTTGGAGAAGGTTGAGACCTAATCCAAGGGCCATGTGATCATGGAATGAGGTATTGAGATACTATAAGGATAATTCCAAGACTAACTCATCATGACTGAGGAGTTTGAGAAGTTTTAAGCTAGGGTTTCTAAGGATTGTCAGTGTAAAATCCCCTAGTTTGATCCCTATCTTCCAGGAAGTTTTAGCTCAAGATGTGATTGTCATCTCATCTTACCCACAACATGAATGTTGTAGAGCTTGTTCTTAGATTTAATTTGAGTGGTAGAAGTCCTTGATAGGATTTGCAGAGCTCAAGTTATGGTTTTGACAAATTACAGGTCATCTGAGGTATGTGAATCTGGGTCCTTGAAAGTCACCCAACTTGCAGACAACTTTTGCCATAGTAGGATGATTCCTATGATCTCTTGGTCAACATGAATGTTGAATATCATATTCTTAGATTTCTAGAGAGTACTAGAAGTCCTTGATAGGATTTGTAGAACTCAACTTATGGTTTGTACAAGACAAGGGTATTTTGGTCATTTGGAAGTTATAGGTCATTTCAAGCAAGGGCCATATCTCCTACTTCCAAGCCTCAAATGAAAAAACTCAAAACATCAAAGTTGTTCAAAATGGCATTTTAAGCCTAGAAAAGTGGTCATGAGTTGTTGGAAAATCTTGTAGCAAGAATTGACAAGAATGGGTGAAAATGACCTAAAAATGAGACATAACTTAAATAAGTTCAAGTTGGAAAATGGTTTGAGAGATCTACAATCCAAAATAGGTCATATAATATGTCATTTTGAATCTAAACAACATTTTGGAAACAATGGTTTAAACACATTTTTGATTTGAGGCCTAGAAATTGGACTTGCTTTGTAATGTTGTTACTTGCATATTAAGGCAACTTTGGAAAACTTCACACAAGGCAAGGAAATGCTTGTTTTTTGCACATACCATCTCAATATCTCTTGTAAGGAGATTTTAACACCAATTCAAGGAGCTTAACACATGAGATGAGATAATACAACATGTCATCAAAAGAGAAATTCCAAGGCATTCTAGCTCATTCTAGAAGCATCTAGGCTTTTCCATTGATTGCTATATATTGAGTGGCTCATGAGGAGAATAGAGGTTGGTGAAATCAGTGGTGAAGAGTGAAGGAGAAAGTGGTATTCAAAGTTTCTTCAAAAGCAAGCAAGGTCACGAATTCATCTTTAGAGGTTTCTTCCATCAAAACTCTTGCAAACAGAAATCATTACTCCATTAGAGGATCATCTTGGAGAAAGAACAAGCTCTGAATCAAGCTCTGCATACATCCACCATTACAACTTGACAGGTTGGATTTCTTCTCCATATCCTTTTATTTATGTACATTTAGTTAGATTCTTGGGTGTAGAGTTGTTAAGATAGGGTAGATGATCATGTCCACAAGATTAGAGAGCTCTGTGTGATGTTCCATGGCAGGTCATGGATTCTTTAATTTTCAAGAACAGGCTGGACATAGGGTCTTAATTAGCATATGATAGCATAGATTGATTAGGGTAATGCCATGAATACAATAGTACCATTAGAGTTAGGTTTTAGCAAGGTTGAACTCCGTGTAATATGGTTGAATCATGATCTTCATGCATTCTGTTTATGAAATCCACGAAGCTTTAGGAGAAACTAAGAGTGCAGTTGTGTTCCTGGGAAAGAGTAGAGCAAGATTTCTCTTTGCAGTGTGGGATTTGATGGAGAAATGGAGGAGAACGAGCAGGTAGAAGATTAGGGCATGAGGGCTGTTTCATGGAGCTCGCATGGTGAAACCCTAAGTTCTTTGGGGAAGATGAAATCTTGAGCGTAGGATTCATTGACTTGGAAGGCATATCCAACGGCCATGTTTTAAAACGAGATTTGGAGGGAACTCTGGGGCGCATGAAACACTGCCGTTTCATTAAGTCTGAACCATGGGCCTAATGAATCATTGATACTCACACCCCCACCAGCGAGCCCAATTCATTTCCAACTGTAATCTGTTGCTAATTGCACCGAACGTTTAATCTTTTTCTTTGGTTTTTTATTTTGAATTTCTGAAAGCAAATGGGCCCAGGCGCGCCATGCTAGGCACACCCCCCTTCCTAGGCCCATCATAATAATCAACTAGGCGCATTTAATTTCTGCACCCCTCCCCATTTATTTCATTTTCTTTTGATTTAATTTCTTTTAATTTTCTTGCATCTTTAAAAAATCATATAAAATCATAAAATTAATATTTTTCATTTCTTGTTTTTGCATTAGGTCAATAATTTTGTGTAGAAAATTAATAAAAATAAAAATTCCATTTTATTTTTAGCTTTATATTTTTAGTATATTTTTCATTTAAATAGCTTTTTAAGTGATTTAGTTTGATACTTCATTTTGTTCATTTTTGTTTGACTAGGTCCTTTTAGATTTTGAACCCATTATTTTTAGGGTGATTAACTTAGGACTTTAGCTTCCTCATAGGATTTAATTCATAATTTTAGAATTAATTTTTAGATGCTTTGATTAGGTGAGATTAGAGTGATTAAAATTAGGGTTTAGGTGTGACATAGGTGGAGTAAATCATTTCCTTTTGAGAGTTTTGTGTTGATTTTTGGGGTATGAGCATATAGGGATATTAGGGGTAGGTGTATAGACCATTGTAAATAAACATTAGATTTTCCCCCCTTGTCTTAGCATTTTTAGAGTATTTTCTGAATTGACTGTTTGTTTTGAATGTTCTATGATGAGTGTCTGCTTTTGGGGTTTCATTTTGGGGATTTGTTTGGGGGTTTGGTTTGCTTTGAGGACCTTGTTGAAGGAGCATGATGAAGGAGAAGATTGAATATCAAGACCCAGAGGTTGAGAGGTTGGAGCTTGCAAGGATGCATGGATTGGGTCCTAGTCTAGGAGCTTGTTCTCTGTTTGTGAGGTTTGAGATCCTGAAGTTTGAGGGAAATTCATGGTACTTTCCTGAGGAAGGCACTATGGATGTCTTTCATTATTTCTTCTCACCTCCTTCCCAAGTATCCAATGATGTTGGAGCCTTCATGTGAGTTTAGTTTCTCCTGAGGAGGAATGTAAACTGATCACAATTGTTGAGCCACATGGGATATGATTCCTAAGTGGAAGCCCCCTAGTACTTTCCTGAGGAAGGCACTATGGGTCTGTTCACTTAGTTCCCTTAGTTCATGTAGGATTTACCAAGTATCCAATGATGTTGGAGCCTTCATGTGAGTTTAGTTTCTCCTGAGGAGGAATGTAAACCTATCACAATTGTTGAGCCACATGGGATATGATTCCTAAGTGGAAGCCCCCTAGTACTTTCCTGAGGAAGGCACTATGGGTCTGTTCACTTAGTTCCCTTAGTTCATGTAGGATTTCTCAAGTATCCAATGATGTCGGAGCCTTCATGTGAGTTTAGTTTCTCCTGAGGAGGAACGTAAACCGATCACAGTTGTTGAACCACATGGGATATGAGTCCTAAGTATAAGCCTCCTAGTGCTTTCCTGAGGACGGCACTATGAGTCTGCCTACTTAGCTCCCTTTCTTTGGTAAGCTTGTTTTGAAGCTTGAAGACTGGGATTGATGTCTTTTGATTAGGGTTTTGCTTTAGGGCTTTGCTTAGAGGTAGATTAGGGTTTTGTTTTTTGGGTTAGGATTAGGGAGAGCTTAGATGTAGATAATTTCTTTCTCAAGCATGGATGGTATTTCATTTTTATCTGTATGACTGCAGTTTACTGTTTATTGCTTGATAGCATATTGTTTATTTTTCAGTATGATTACTGTTATTTCATGACTGGCTTGAGGTCGAGACGAGCTTGTGGAGGCTGAAGCCCCACACACATTTCCTCCCTCACTTGCATGGCATGCATTTTATTGTTAAGCTGATGCTTTGTCTGTTTTGGTGTATCATTGACATGATCCCTTAGGACTCTCATTTCCTTTGATAAGGATTTGATGATAGACTTTTAGGTTGAAACCTATGCATGACAACATCTAGGAGTTCCCTGTTCAAACCTCAACCATAGGATGAATCCATGGCATGATAACAGTAGGACTTGATAGTCTCCCTCCTAGTTGGGCCTGTTCTCTTCTCATCTCGAAACAGTTTAAGATACAGTAATCATGAATGATTTCTTTTGTACGGTACGAGCCTTAAGCTATCTGAGAAAGGGTTGTGGGAGAGTTGCTTTCCCATTGTCTGGATGTTTAGTATGGTACCCTTTGGGTGACATGCGACGCATTCACTCTCAGGTCATAGTCTCTAGTGCGGTTGAAATCTCGAACACAATAAAAAACACTTCTTTCAAAACAGGAAATCAACCGTAGTTTCTCGAACTACGTGAGCTCTGATCTCTCATGCCTGTTGAGAGTACGTAGGCACAAGATGGCGAAGTCTTGGCGAGCTACCTTCCCCCACAACCCTTCGTAGGCCGAACTACGTTGACTCTGATTTCTCATTCTCTGATGAGAATACGTAGGCATAAAGTGCGATGCTTTGCCGAGTCATTTTTCTTTTCTTTTTCAGTCAGCCTTGATAGGTAGATAGAATAAAACCAACCCGTCCAAGTAAACAAACAAGCGTGGATCCCGTCGAGTACGACGGACGTGAGGGGTGCTAATACCTTCCCCTTGCGTAACCGACTCCCGAACCCAGACAATGGTTGCGATGACCTTGTCTTACCCTTTTTCGTCAGGTTTTTCCGATCGTTTCCTTTCCCGCTCTGAGGGATAAATAACGAAAGGTGGCGACTCTTCTGTCATGCCGGCACCTTATTTTCGCGCAAGCGACACATATCATCTTACCCCCAATATGATTGTTGTAGATCATGATCTTAGCTTTAATTTGAGTGATAGAAGTCCTTGATAGGAGTTGTAGAACTCAAGTTATGACTTTGACAAGTTACAGGTCATCTGAGGTATGTGAACTTGGGGTCTTGAAAGTTGTCCAACTTGCATGGTACTTTTGCCATAGAAGTATGATTCCTATGAACTTTTGGTCAACATGAATGTTGTTTCTTATTCTCTTAGCTTTCTAGAGAGTACTAGAAGTCCTTGATAGGATTTGTAGAACTCAAGTTATGGCTTTGACAAGTCAAGGGCATTTTGGTCATTTGGAGATTATAGGTCATTTCAATCATAAGGCCATAACTCCTATTTCCAAGCTTCAAATGGGAAAATTTTCAACATCAAACTTGTTCAAAATGATGTTTTAAGGCTAGTCAAGAGGTCATGAGATGTTGGAAGTGCTTGGATCTCAAAGTTGCAAAAATGACCTAAAATAAGGGTATAAGTTAAATGAACCAAGCTTGGAAATTGATATTTTTGATCTACATGTCCAAACCAAGGCATGTAATAGGTCATTTTGATTCTAAAAAACATTTTAAGAACATTGGTTTAGCCACATTTTTGAATTGAAGTTCAATTTGTGGACTTGCTTTGAAAAGTAGTTACTTACATCTTAAGTAACATTTGCAAAACATAGAATCAAGGCATAATCAAGGTCCCTTGTGTTGCACCCCAAAATTTGACCAACATTTATTTATCCATCAAGTGTTTGAAGGTTGATACCTTCATCAGAAAGTTCAAGAGATCCTCAGAGGAATTGGTTGAAACCAGAGTTGTGTGTCTCATAGCTTGAGAGTTGTAGGTGCTTCTCAAGTGATTCTGAGACTATGAGAGTGAACTTGAAGCTTTGAGAAAGCCTATGAGATGTCTTGAAAGCCATCATGAAGCCCAGAGAGGTCATTATGCAAGAATTCAGAAGATTCAACCATGACTGGTAAAATTAGGGTTTTGACTGGGTCAACCCTAAGTCAGTTGAAGATTTGGAGAAGGTTGAGACCTAATCCAAGGGCCATGAGATCATGGAATGATGTATGGAGATGTTATAAAGATGATTCCTAGACTAACTCATCATGATTGAGGAGTTTGAGAAGTTTTGAGTTAGGGTTTCTAAGGATTGTCAGTGAAAAAACCCTAATTTGATCCATATCTTCCAGGCAGTTTTAGCTCAAGATGTGATTGATATCTCATCTTCCCCACAACATGAATGTTGTAGAGCTTGTTCTTAGATTTAATTTGAGTGGTAGAAGTCCTTGGTAGGATGTGCAGAGCTCAAGTTATGGTTTTGACAAATTACAGGTCAGCAGAGGTATGTGAATCTGGGTCCTTGAAAGTCACCCAACTTGCAGACAACGTTTGCCCTAGTAGGATGCTTCCTATGATTTCTTGGTCAACATTAATGTTGAAGATAATCTTCTTAGCTTTCTAGAGAGTACTAGAAGTCCTTGATAGGATTTGTATAACTCAACTTATGGTTTGTACAAGACAGGGGTATTTTGGTCATTTGGTGATTACATGTCATTTTAAGCAAAGGCCATATCTCCTATTTCCAAGCCTCAAATGAAAAAACTCAAAACATCAAAGTTATTCAAAATAGGATTTTAAGCCTAGAAAAGATGTCATGAGTTATTGAAAAAGCTTGTAGCAAGGATTTGCAAGATTGGGTAAAAATGACCTAAAAATGACTTATAAAGTAAATGGATCCAAGTTGGAAATTGGTTTGGGAGATCCACAAATCCAAAATAGGTCATCCAATATGTCATTTTGACTCCAAACATCATTTTAAAAACAATGGTTCAAGTAGATTTTTGATTTGAAGCTTAAAAATGGAGGTTGCATTGTAATTTTCATTCTTGCATAATAAGGCAACTTGTAAATCTTCACATAAGGCAAAACCAAGGCTTGTTTTTCATACACTCCTTCTCAATATCTCACAAGGGTAGATTTTAAAGTAAAATGACAAGCTTAATGCATGAGATGAAGGGATATACAATGTATCACTTCATGAGAAATTCCATAACATTCTAGTTCTTTCCATGAGTTTCTAGACTATTCCATTGGTTGTTATAAAAAGAGTGAATCACCATGAGGAAAAGGTTGGTGAAAGTTGCTGAATCCATTGGAGAGAGTAAGAGAGAAAGTGCCATTTCAAGATTTCTTCAAAATCAAGCAAGCTTTCATTTCTTCATCCACAAGCCTCATCCATCTCAATTCTTGCAAACAGAAAGATATCCACCATTGGAGGAGCATTTGGAGAAGATTACAAGTCTTGAATCGAGCCCTAACATCACTCACCATTGACACTTAACAGGTTGGTAACTTGCTCCATAGATCCTCATTTAAGTGCATACTGTTAGATTGCTAGGTGTAAGGATAACATGCTAGGTTAGGTGATGATTTTCTGAGGATTTGAGAGAGATCCATGGAGTTTCGTGGCAGGGTGCCATTTCTTGCAAGATTAAGAACCAGCTGTATATTAAGTTTTAATTGGTATGTGATAGTATAGAATGATGAGGGTAACATAAGGAACAAGTTTAGATCATTGGATTTGAGTTTGGTTAAGGTTGATACCAGAAGAAAATGGTGGAACCCTAGTATTGGAGCTTTCTGTTTGAACGATTTAAGGGGTTTCAGGGAAAACTACTTGTATGGTCATGTTCATGGTAATCAGTAGCACAATTTTGCTTTTGGAATTTCTGGATTTCATCAAGTAATCATGGAGAACGAGGCTGGGGAAGAATCGTGCATGGATTCTATTTTTGGATGAAACCCTAATGGCATTTGGGGACGATGGCTATCAACCGTTCGATAGTCTCAGATTTTTGACTTCTTAATCCAATCCAACGTGCCAGATTAAATTTCAGAAAACGGAGGGAAAATCAGAAGTAAAACGCAGCGTTTGGTTTAATGAGGAGTTCTGGGCTTAATGAAAAGTTGATACTCACACCCCTGCGCACGGCCCAATCCCATTTTTAACTGAAATGCTTTGCTATTCATACCGTTGCTTTTCCATTTTCCTTTAATTTCTCTTTTTATTTTCTGATGGTAACTAGGCCCAGGCGCGCCATGCTAGGCGCACCCCCCTTCCTGGGCCCATCATAATATTTGAACTGGGCGTATTCAGTTTAACACCCCCATCCTATTTTTTTCTTATATTTTTTATTTTAATTTCTTTTAATATTTTAGCATTTTATAAAAATCATATAAAATGGAAAATTGATTATTTTTTAATGTTTGTTTTTTCTACATGTTCATATTTCTGTCTAGAAAAATACCAATAAATAAAATTCCATTTTATTTTTCTTTTAATATTTTTAGTATATTTTCCATGTAAATAGCTTTTTAATTGATTTTAGTTGATACTTAATTTTGTAGAATTTCTTTTAGGACTTTCCCTTAGGATTTTTGAGCCACTCTTTTTGGCATAGTTAGGTATTGAATCATAGTTCATATAGGATTTAATTCATGATTTGTAGATTAAAATTTGATTAGTTTGTTAAGCATAGTCTTAGTGTACTCAAATTAGGGTTTTAGGTTGCATGAGTAGATTTGAACAATTTTGTTTTGGGTTTATAGGCCAAATTAGTGTATGGGGAATATATGGGTTAAGGGTAAGTATGTATAGAATCCCCTAGAATTTTACTAGAGTATTATATAGTATTTTAGCATTTTTAATTGATTTTTGAATGTATGGATAGTATGTGTGTTGCTTAAGGGCATAGTTTGTATTGTTGTGCTTGCTTTTCTTCTCCTTTGAGTGTGTGAGCCTTGAAGATTGAGTTGAAGACCTTGTGGATCATCATTGAAGACTTTGAAGACCTTGAAGTGGATTTTAGTTAGCTTTTGTTTGTTCTGTTTATAGGATCATAAGTACATAGGTAGAGCTTTAGATAGAATAATTCCATTCAATAAACAAGGAGTGTCTTGTTCACCTCCTTCCTTCTCTATGATATAAAGTCCCTTAAGGGTACTCACCTCTTTCCTTTGGAGGGATTAGTGACCTTTCCCTATGAGGTAGAACTTTGAGAGAGCCTTTCCTTTTGATGTTAAGTCCTCAATGGCATCCTTTGGAAGTCAGTGAGCACTCTAACATCCTCACCTCATCTTGTTGACTGAATCATGTTTGATGGAGCATTTGGATTGTTGAAGAAAGTGATAAGAGATTTGATTGAAGATCTAAAAGCCATTGAAGATAGAAGCTGAAGCTTTGAAGAGGATGATTCCTTGGAGATTGCTGAAGTCTGAAGACTTTGTGAAGATCAAGTTGATACTTGAAGATCCCTGAAGATAGTGAAGCCTGAAGGTGGAGCTGATCAAAGAAGCTGAAGCTTAAGGGAGAAGATGAGTTGATACTCATGTTGTAAGGTTGATACCTGGAAAGCAATTGATATCTGAAGTCTGAAGACTGAGTAGCTACTGGAGGAGCTGAGGTTTTCTTCTGTTTTTCTTTTCTGTATTGTTTGTTTTGTTTGATTTGTCTGTTGCATTAGATTAAGTCCATCTAGAATAAGTAGAATCTAGGAGCATGATTGCATTATAGGTTGAGTTGCTCCCTCTGCCTGTATTGTTATTGCTTGGCTTTGCTTGCGGGTATTCGGTAGAGCCCAGCTCCCTTGCCCATGTGGTTTGTTTACCTGATGATATTTCATTTCTCTTATCTGTATGATTGCAGTTTACTGTTTATTGCTTGATAGCATGTTGTTTATTTTTCAGTATGATTACTGTTATTTCATGACTGGCTTGAGGTTGAGACGAGCTTGTGGAGGCTGAAGCCCGACACACATTTCCTCCCTCACTTGCATTGCATGCATTTTACTGTTAAGCTGATGCTTTGTCTGTTTTGGTGTATCATTGACATGATCCCTTAGGACTCTCATTTCCTTTGATAAGGAATTGATGATAGAACTTTAGGTTGAAACCTATGCATGACAACATCTAGGAGTTCCCTGTTAAACTTCAACCATAGGATGAATCCATTGCATGACAACAGTAGGACTTGATAGTCTCCCTCCTAGTTGGGCCTGTCCTCTTCTCATCTCAAAACCGTTTAAGATACAGTAATCATGAATGATTTCTTTCGTACGTTACGAGCCTTAAGCTATCTGAGAAAGGGTTGTGGGAGAGTTTCTTTCCCACAGTCTAGATGTTTAGTATGGTACCCTTTGGGTGACATGCGACGCATTCACTCTCAGGTCATAGTCTCTAGTGCGGTTGAAATCGCAAACACAATAAAAAACACTTCTTTCAGGAAATAAGTCGTAGTTTCCCGAACTACGTGAGCTCTGATCTCTCATGCCTGTTGAGAGTACGTAGGCACAAGATGGCGATGTCTTGGCGAGCTACCTTTCCCCGCAATCCTTCGTAGGCCGAACTACGTTGACTCTGATTTCTCATTCTCTGATGAGAATACGTAGGCATAAAGTGCGATGCTTTGCCGAGTCATTTTTCTTTTCTTTTTTCAGCCAGCCTTGATAGGTAGATAGAATAAAACCAACCCGTCCAAGTAAACAAACAAGCGTGGATCCCGTCGAGTACGACGGACGTGAGGGGTGCTAATACCTTCCCCTTGCGTAACCGACTCCCGAACCCAGACAATGGTTGCGATGACCTTGTCTTACCCTTTCTCGTTAGGTTTTTCCGATCGTTTCCTTTCCCGCTCTGAGGGATAAATAACGAAAGGTGGCGACTCTTCTGTCATGCCGGCACCTTATTTTCGCGCAAGTGACAGCTGGCGACTCTGCTGGGGACTTGATAGTTTCCTAGGGATCCAACGTCCCGAAAGCGAGTCGGTTTTGGGATCCAACGTCCCTTAAGAGAGTCAATCCTACCGCTTGTGTGTTTACTTGTTGGGTTGCGTTTATTTATCGCATTTTTACTTCTCGCACTTTATTTCCCGCATTTTATTTTCAGTATAATATGATTATTTGTGCTGTTGTGGGGTGGGAGTTCTGATGAGTGAGAAGCCAGACCCAGGCTTGAGTGCACTATAGACTTAGAGTGGAAATTAGTGGGCGCGTGCATGCTTTGCAGGCACTAGTGTCTCATGAAATCCACACTCAGACGAGGTTCATCCGGTTGGCTTCACTTTCAACCCTTTGGGTTGAGACGGTTGCTGGTTTGGTGGATTGTCGACTCTGGGGACCGATCATTTGTGATTCAGCTAAGTGAGGCCTCTTCAAGACTTGATGATGCCACTCCTTCTGGGAATCGTATCGTCAGTTTTGAAAGTCTGTGACGCTGATGAACGCATAGGATGCCGTACCTCGAGTCAGTTTAGGTCCATACCTGTGAGCGGGATTGGGTTTATTGCAGGAAACTTTGACCTTCAGACTACCTGGTTTTCTTGACAGTGAATCAGTTATGTTAGTACCAGGGTTCTCAGTTGCAGATATGTCTGTTCTTGATAGGGCAGGTTTTGATTAGAGGATCTTGTCATCAGGTGTATGTCTGTTCTTGATAGAGCAGGTTTGATCAGAGTATTGTCATCAGTGGTTTGTTCTTGACAGAGCGGATTTTGAGTGGGGTCTGAAGATCTCATCAGCAGATGTTGTTTGTTCTTGATAGAGCAGATTTTGAGTGGGGTCTGAAGATCTCATCAGCAGCTGTATGTTTGTTCTTGATAGGGCAGATTTTTGATTTGGGGTCTGAAGACTTCATCAGCAGGTGTTTCTTGATCATACATCCGAGGTCCTTATTATCAGACATTTATTCTTGACATAGCAGAATTTTGATCCTATGTATATGGTCCTATCAGATGGTCGTTCTTAGCAGATCAGATTAGTGGTCTTGCACCGGGTTTTTCTTCTCATCAGTGATTGTTGATAGAAAATCTCCACAGCAGCTATCCAGATATATTATTGCATGCCTGCATTTTGCATTAGTTTGCATGTTCATTTGCATCCCATTAACGTGTGTCTGTGTTGCAGGTACCGTTTCCCCGATCCAGGATTTCCCGCCTCCTACTGTCTTATTATGGCCTCTCTCAGGAAGACTGTTGCGTACAAGTTCCCGACCCCTGATGTGTCGAAGTTGACTGGGTTGATAGCTCTGGCAAGTGATTCTGTGAAGGATAGGTTCAGGAAGTCTTATGGCAGGTTGCTCGGTCTGGTTTGCAAACCTTCTACGTCCGAGTTGAATGGGTTACATGCTCTTCTGCAGTTCTATGACCCTCCTCTGAGGTGTTTCACTTTTCAGGACTTCGTTCTCGCGCCGACGCTGGAAGAGTATGCTGATATGCTGGGTGTGCCTATCAAAGGGCAGATGCCTTTTGTCCACATGGAAGTTGAGCCTGATCTGGCTGGTTTAGCTTCTTCACTCCATTTGGGCGCCTCTGAGTTAGTGGTGACGAGTTGGAACAAGGTTCTTGGGTTCTCCCTGCAGTTTCTGATAGCTAAGGCTCAGCAGTGTGCTAAGGATAAATATTGGGATGCATTCAATGCCATCCTTGCTCTATGTATATATGGCATTGTCCTGTTCCCCAACATGCCTGATTTCGTAGACTTCGATGCATTTCACATCTTCGCCTCAGGGAATCCAGTCCCTACTCTGATCGGAGATGTCTATCACTCAGTGCATTACAAGAATGAGAACCGGAGAGGGAAGAATGTCTCATGCTGCATACCGTTGCTGTACAAATGGTTTGATAGTCATTTGCCCAAGAGGGGTTCTTTCGTCTTGTCTGCAGCCACAGCTGAGTGGCCTGAGCGTCTGATGAGTTTGTCTGCAGAAGATATTGATTGGTTTGTTGACAGAGACAGGTTAGGTACCGAGGTGATCTTCAATTGTAGTGGGTTTCCTAATGTACCTCTGATAGGTAGGAAGGGTTGCATCAACTACAATCCGTCATTGCTAGTTCGTCAGTTCGCATATGCTTTGAGGACTCCACCGAAGGAGGAAGAGGTACAGGAATCTCTGTACCTCACGGGTACTCCAGAGGGGGATTTGTTGTCCAAGCTTCAGCGTGCGTGGAACAGTATCAGCAAGAGGGGAAAGCCTTTGTTGGGAAAGAGCAACAGTCAAGCCTACCCTCCTTATTCAGCTTGGGTCAGAGCCAGAGGCAACGCTATAGGGATGCCATTTCCTCATGTCAGACCAGAGAGTCCTCCACCAGTCGAAGAGCCTACCACTGTGTCCATTCATCAGCACAACCAAGTATTAGCCGAGCGGGATGAACTGAAGCGGGCGAACGCAGAATTGGAGAAGGAGTTAGCTCAGCTTCGAAGTGAGAGGAACGAAGTCGTGCATGCCTTCAAAAAGCAAACAGAGTCGGTAAACCAACGAGGTGCAGACTTGACAAAGCAGATTGCTGATCGGGAACGCTTGGGTCAAGACTTCAGGGTTGTTAATGATGTACTAGCTACGAAGAAGCAGCATTTGGAGGAGGCATATCGGAGGATATCTAAGTTCGACCAGCATTGGAAGACCTCCCTGGCCACCAGGAAGGAGCGAGAGGACAAGCTGATGCTGCAGATCTCTAAGCTGGAAGCCGAAGTAAAGGACAGTGAGCGGAGGTTTGATGAAGAGACCGCCCGCAGATACGCAGCCGAAAGCTGACTCAACAAAGCTCTTGCTAACCTGAAGGAGCATAAGATGATGTTTGAGTCTAAGAAGCGAAAACTGGAGGATTGCTTTGGCGAAGGAGCTTGGGAAAGTTCAGTTCAGGGGCTTCAGCATACCATCGTGCAGAGGGAACTACTCGTCGAAGGGTTGCTCACTTTGCCAGATCACCCAGAGACGAAGGAGTTATTAGCAGAGTATCGCGCCCGTGGCCGTACTTGACTAGTTGTATTCCTGTTGTTTTGATCTTTGCTGTATGCTGACCATCACCAGACTTGTTGGCTGAGGTCATGCTGTTGATTTGTTTTGTACTCGCTGATACTGTGTACTGCCTTGACAGGCCTTTCCATAT
Source organism: Lathyrus sativus (assembly GCA_963859935.3). Classification (NCBI taxonomy): domain Eukaryota; kingdom Viridiplantae; phylum Streptophyta; class Magnoliopsida; order Fabales; family Fabaceae; genus Lathyrus; species Lathyrus sativus. The sequence goes on along the minus strand of OZ012741.1, from coordinate 413,439,668 downwards.
ATATATGAGATTGATGTTTCCATGATTGGGCTCGGATTTCTTCGTCTTCTTATTATTATCAGCACTGGCACTAAGGCACTAGGATCGAGGGAAATCTCCCACGCACACAGACACATGCATGCATCTGCATGAAGCATTTGCATGGCGTACATTTTGTTGCTTTTCCTAACCTTTAATATTTGCAGGTTTTTCAGGTTCACAGGTTCCGAGCTGCTTCCGATCTCCAGGATTTATCAAAGACTCATTCACCGTTACTCAACTCGCGCTAATCAGACTAGGATCATGGATCAGGTGCAGTCAGATGTTCAAGAGCTCCGTGAACGGATGGATCGTTTTATGGAACTGATGCAGGTGGTCGCTAATGGTCAGGACCAGCTTCGTACTTTGGTTCAACCTCTGATCTCCAGGGTTGATAGTAATGGCATACTGCATGGCGGGGCTGTGCCTACTCCTCCTCCAGTGGATGCTCCACAGGATGTTGTTCCTGTTGCCGGGGGCAACGGCAGTGCTAACGGCAATCTGATGACTAATATTGGACTCAATGCGGCAGGCGTCGGCAATGGTAGTCTGGGAGCCAATGTTAACATAGGGCCGGTCAACGGCAACGCTGGTGTCGGAAATCTGTTGGTGCCTCAACCGTGGCTTGAGGACCATCAGGATGACGTGTTTTCCCAAAGAGGTGTAGAAGCAGAGTTGAATGCTGAAGCTCGACTCAGGTTCAAAGCGCTGGAAGACAAGATGAGAGACATTGAAAATCAGAATACATTGGGCGTTGATATGTCCAAGCTCGGGTTAATTGCTGATTTCAGGGTACCTCATAAGTTCAAGGTGCCTGTATTTGAGAAGTATAAGGGTACTACTTGCCCCCGTGTCCACCTTCGCTCTTACTATAGAAAGATGTCCGCCTATTCTGACGATGAGAAGTTGCTGATGCACTTCTTCCAAGATAGTCTTTCTGGTCCATCCCTCGAATGGTATATGGGCTTGGAGCCTGCTACTGTGCGCACGTGGAAAGATCTCGCTGAAGCGTCCGTCCTCCACTATCAGTACAATAGCGACTTGGCCCCCAACCGAGTTCAGCTCCAGAATCTTTCACAACGGAACAATGAAAGCTTTAAAGAGTACGCCCAGCGGTGGCGTGAATTGGCTGCTCGAGTTCAACCGCCGATGGTTGAGCGCGAGCTAGTGCAAATGTTCGTGGCCACCCTTCCCGGAATCTACTATGAAAAGCTGGTCAGTGGCATGTCTGGGACATTCTCGGCTCTCATCACTATGGGCGAGCATGTTGAGAATGGTATAAAAATCGGAAAAATCCAAGGTGAATCATCCTCAGCTGGAGGAGGTGGTAAGAAACCTTACGCTGACAAGCGTCGAGAAGGAGATGCCAGTGCTGTCACTAATGCTCGGAGAAAGGGCAAGGGCCCTCAGCAGCAGATTGCTAGCATAAATATCCCGGCAGCTCCGCCGCCACAGCAGCAGCAGCAACCTCAGCAACAGAATCAGCAGGGGTATAGGAAATATCAGAATCGGACTCCTTTGGCAAATCGTCATTTTGAAGCTCCACCTATGTCGTATGCGCAGCTTCTGCAAACGTTGCTTCAGCTTCAGTTAGTGCAAAAGAGGACGTTGGCTCCCTTAACAGGGGCACCACCACCGGGGTATGATACCAATGCTACTTGTGATTTCCATATTGGGGCACCAGGCCATACGATTGAGAATTGCAAGGCTTTTAAGCACAAAGTGCAGGACTTGGTGGACGCCAAGGTTATTAACTTTTCTGATAGTGTGCCCAATGTCACCAAAAACCCTATGCCTCATCATAGGGGAGGCGGGGTGAACGCCCTTGTCACTGAGGAGAGCGCAGACTTGCTGACTGATGTCAAAGACTTGAAGACGCCGCTTAGTTTCGTCAAAGCTAAGCTGCTGAAGAAGGGCTTCTTTCCTGGATGCGGAGAGTTATGCATGGCTTGTGCTACACTTCCTGATGGGTGTGAGCAGCTGGTAGAAGGTATCCAAAGTCTGATGTCTGAGGGTATTTTGCAGTTCAGCCGGAGCGTTGAAAATGCCTCAGGGGAGGTCGTGCTGAAGCAGGCAGATGAAGTTGCCACCATTACTATTCCTCGTCAACCTATTACTATTTCTGCGCCCCGACCACCTACAATCACCATTACTAGAGCCGGGCCAATCCCATTCGAGAGCACTAACGCCGTTCCATGGCATTACGGCGCCGAAGTCTATTGCAATGGTCAGAAGTTAGAGCTGGAGCCGTACGGGTCAAGTGTGCAGAGTCTCGCAGGAGTCAGTGGTATTACGCGAAGCGGTAGAGTGTTTGCACCGACAGAGGTTGCAGCGGAGAAAGTAGTTAGAGCTGATGCTGCAGATAAGGGTAAAGGCAGAGCCTTCGAAGAGGTCCCTTGTGGGGCTGAAAAGGATCTGCTAGTTAAAGATGCCGAAGAGTTCATGCGTTTAATCAAGAAGAGCGACTACAAGATTGTAGATCATCTTCATCAGACTCCGTCAAAGATCTCTATTCTTAACTTGTTGCTGTGTTCTGAAGCGCACCGCAACGCATTGCTGAAGGTATTGAACGCTGCCTACGTGCCGCAGGAGATATCAGTAAATTAGCTAGAAGAGGTGGTAGCCCATGTTAATGCTGGCAATGGGCTGGGATTCACAGATTTAGAGCTGACTCCTAAAGGGAGAGATCACAACAGCGCCTTGCACATCTCAATAGAGTGCAGAGGCACCATCATGTCGCATGTCCTGGTGGATACGGGTTCGTCGCTTAATGTGCTTCCGAAGAAGGCACTAATGAAGTTGGACACTCGTGGATTGCTTTGCACGCCCAGTGATCTGGTGGTGAAAGCCTTTGACGGAACTAAGCGCCACGTTTTTCGGAGAGTTGACCCTGCCAATTCAAGTTGGCCCGGAGACGTTCGATACGGTTTTTTATATCATGGATATCATGCCTGCCTACAGTTGCCTCTTAGGTCGGCCATGGATCCATGCTGCTGGTGCCGTGACGTCCACGCTGCATCAGAAGCTCAAATATGCTGTCGGGGGAAGCATAGTAACCGTCTGTGGTGAGGAGGACATTATGGTGAGCCACTTGTCATCCTTTAAATATGTTGAAATGGATGGCGAAATCCATGAAACTCTCTGTCAAGCATTTGAAACCGTCAAGGTGAAAGAGGTTGCTCATGTCGTCGCAGAGAAGCAAGAGATGAATCTCTCCTCATTCAAAGAAGCTCGGGCCGTCGTCGAAGCCGGTTCCACCCCAGGCTGGGGGCATGTTTTGGAGATGCCGATCAAGCAGGATAAGTTTGGATTGGGGTATTCTCCTGAAGCTGAAGCTTCATCTTCTTCGTCTTCGTCTCGTGGGAAGGGGCCGATCCTATTCACCAAGGGCGGAGTGATTTTCGAAAGCATCAACGCGGCGTTTGAGGACAGCGGGGATAGCGATTATGATCTTGACGCCTGGATTCAACCAAGCAAGCCGGGCGAGCGCCTCAACAATTGGACCATCAAGGAGATTATCCAGCTGACAAGTGAAGAGTAATGATTTGCTTTTTACAATCTTTGTACAACCCTATGACATGCCCGGGGCATAGAGGTTTTATTGTCAGGGCCTTGTTGGATTATGTACATGCATTTTGTTAATAAATCAAAGGCGTTTTCTTCGTACTCAAATATTGTGTTCACTGTTATTCCTGTTTTATGTTTATTTCGAAAAACAGCAAAATGGCAACGGGGTTTGTGCTAACCTGCATATTCTTGCTTTAAACTTAACCCTTGTTATTGCAGGATCCATATAACAGATGACATCGACTCTGGACCCTCTACGGCTCACTACGACTTCGATTGCCCGATATATCAAGCCGAGGATGAGATTGATGAAGACGAAGACCTTCCGGAAGAGTTGGCCCGCTTGTTGAGACAAGAGGAAAAAGTTATTCTGCCCCACGAGGAGGATATTGAGATCATAAATCTGGGTTCTGAAGAGCTCGTCAGAAATGTCAGAGTAGGGGCTGCGCTGCAGAATGATGTCAAGCATAGACTGGTCGAGATGCTTTGAGAGTATAGTGACGTCTTTGCTTGGTCATACGAAGATATGCCCGGACTTGACACAGACATCGTGGTTCATCACTTGCCGTTGCAAGAAGATTGCCCTCCAGTCAAGCAGAAGCTTAGGAGGACGAGACCAAATATGGCTGTAAAAATCAAAGAAGAAGTCCAGAAGCAATTGGACGCAGGATTTCTAGCCGTTACCTCTTACCCTCCGTGGGTCGCCAACATAGTGCCTGTACCGAAGAAGGACGGTAAGGTACGCATGTGCGTCGATTATCGGGATTTGAATAGGGTGAGCCCTAAGGATGATTTCCCGTTGCCTCATATCGATGTATTGGTCGACAACACAACCCAGTTTTCCGTGTTTTCGTTCATGGATGGCTTCTCCGGTTACAATCAGATTAAGATGGCACCGGAGGACATGGAGAAAACGACGTTTATCACCCCCTGGGGAACATTTTGCTATAAGGTAATGCCCTTCGGTCTGAAGAACGCAGGGGCCACTTACCAGCGAGCAATGGTAACTTTGTTTCATGATATGATTCATCATGAGATCGAGGTTTATGTTGATGACATGATTGCAAAGTCCCAAACGGAGGAAGAGCATCTGGTCAACTTATTGAAGCTTTTTGAGAGGCTTAGGAAATTCAGGCTGAGGCTGAATCCTAACAAGTGCACTTTCGGAGTGCGGTCCGGAAAGTTATTGGGGTTTATCGTTAGCGAACGAGGTATCGAAGTCGATCCTGCGAAAATAAAAGCTATTCAAGAAATGCCAGCGCCGAAAACAGAAAAAGAAGTTCGTGGTTTCTTGGGCCGAATAAACTACATTGCAAGGTTTATCTCTCAGCTCATGGCCACTTGTGAACCGATGTTCAAGCTTTTAAAGAAAGATCAGACGATTACTTGGAATGAGGATTTCCAGAAGGCATTCGACAAAATAAAGCAGTATCTTCAAGAACCTCCAATCTTGATACCCCCAGTGGCTGGACGGCCATTAATCATGTACCTGACAGTTCTGGAGAATAGTATGGGGTGTGTTCTCGGTCAGCACGACGAGACGGGCAGAAAGGAGCATGCCATTTATTATTTGAGTAAAAAGTTCACTGAGTGTGAATCTCGATACTCGATGCTGGAGAAGACGTGTTGTGCACTAGCTTGGGCTGCCAAACGTCTACGACAGTATATGCTCAATCACACCACTATGCTGATTTCGAAGATGGATCCGATCAAGTACGTCTTCGAGAAGCAGGCTCTTTCGGGCAGGATTGCCAGATGGCAAATGGTGTTAACAGAATATGATATTCAGTACGTCTCCCAGAAAGCCATTAAGGGAAGCGTATTGTCTGATTACCTTGCCGAACAGCCGATCGAAGACTACCAGCCGATGAAGTTTGAATTCCCTGACGAGGATATTATGTTTCTCAAAGCGAAGGATTGCGATGAGCCATTGCCCGGTGAGGGGCCAGATAGGACGTCTCAGTGGAAGTTGATATTCGACGGAGCGGTTAATTCCTATGGAAGTGGTATCGGGGCTATCATCACGACTCCTCACGGATCCCACATCCCGTTTACTGCGAGACTGACGTTTCCAGTTACCAACAATGAAGCAGAGTTTGAAGCATGTATTATGGGTCTAGAAGAGGCAATTGATTTGAGAATCAAGAATCTAGACGTATATGGTGACTCAGCGCTCGTGATCAATCAGATTAAAGGGGAGTGGGAAACTCGCCAAGCAAACTTGGTGCCGTACTTGAATTATGCCAGGAGGCTGCTTCCGTTCTTCGACCGAGTGGAACTTCATCATGTACCCAGGGCTGAAAATCAGATGGCTGATGCCTTAGCCACGTTGGCTTCAATGTATAAGGTCAATCTTTGGAATGAAGCTCCAAGCATTGTTCTTTCGCGTCTTGACCGACCGGCATTTGTCTTTGCAATCGAGGATGCCGCCGACGGCAAGCCATGGTTCCACGACATCCAGACCTTCCTTATGACTAAGGAGTATCCTGCGGGTGCGTCAACCCAGGATAAGAAGACTCTGAGGAGGCTATCTGGAAACTTTTATCTCAATCCTGATGGAGTGTTGTATAAGAGAAACCATGATCTCGTGCTACTCAGATGTGTAGATGAGAAAGAGGCAAGTATGCTCATGGAAGAAGTCCATGAGGGCACATTTGGTACGCATGCTGGCGGGCATGCCATGACGAGAAAGATCCTGAGAGCAGGATATTACTGGCTGACGATGGAATCGGATTGCTTCAGATTCGCGAAGAAATGTCATAAATGCCAGATTTATGCTGACAAAGTTCATGTGCCGCCGTGCCCATTGAATGTCATGTCTTCCCCGTGGTCGTTCTCCATGTGGGGCATCGACATGATAGGCAAGATCGAGCCCACTGCATCCAATGGTCATCGTTTCATTTTGGTAGCTATCGACTACTTCACCAAATGGGTGGAGGCAGCCTCGTACGCTAATGTGACCAAGCAGGTGGTAGCTAAATTCATAAAGAGGGACATCATCTGTCGTTATGGAATTCCCGAGCGGATCATTACTGATAATGGTTCGAATTTGAATAACAAGATGATGAAGGAGCTGTGCCAGAGCTTCAAGATTGAACACCACAACTCATCTCCTTACCGGTCGAAGATGAATGGCGCCGTCGAAGCCGCCAACAAGAACATCAAGAAGATTGTTCAGAAGATGGTTGTGACGTACCAAGATTGGCACGAGATGCTGCCGTTTGCCTTGCACGGTTATCGTACGACGGTGTGTACGTCGACCGGGGCAACTCCCTTCTCCTTGGTGTACGGTATGGAAGTTGTCCTACCGTTAGAAGTGGAGATTCCTTCTTTGCGAGTTTTGGTTGATGTGAAACTCGACGAGGCAGAATGGATTACGAATCGTTTGAACCAACTCAGCCTGATGGACGAGAAGAGGTTAGCATCGATTGCATTTGGTCGCCTGTACCAAAGCCGAATGAAGAAAGCTTATGATAAGAAGGTGCGTCCTAGAAGCTTTCAGACGGGTGATCTCGTCCTGAAGAAGATTCTTCCGCCACACTCCGATCACCGGGGCAAGTGGACTACGAATTACGAAGGGCCGTATGTCTTCAGCAAGGTCTTCTCAGGAGGAGCGTTGTTGTTATCCACGATGGATGGTGAAGATTTTGCATCCCCAGTGAACGCGGACGCAGTTAAAAAATACTTTGCTTGAAAGAGACCCGCTGGACAAAAAAGAAAGAGTCCAGGCAAAAAAGGGGCATCCCGGCAAACCAAAAACAGAATAAAAGGTTCGTCCAAAAATTAGGGATATATTGAAAAAATGTACACCCGCGAAGTCGAAAACCTACACTGGGCGGCTTCGGCAAAAAAGGGTATCCCGGTGAACTGAAAACCCGTGAAGGGCGGTTCACGCAAAAGTTAGGGATTTGAATAAGCAAATGACTGCGTTCCGCGTGTGGACTTTTATTATTTAGTGGCTGGGAGGACCTGAGGGCCGTTGATCTGAATCGAATCTCTTCCGAAGCTGAAGCATCGGAGAAGTATCGAAGTCGAGTGGGTCTTAGAGGGATCAACTCATGGTGTTCGTCTACGCCTCGTTGCCGACATTTGTATATACTGATATATATTTATGTTTTATTTTTGCGCGGCTTCCTCATTCCAGGAGCTTGCCTCTGTTGTAAAACATTTTGCCCATTCAGGGGTCACCAACAATAAAATGCACATTATTCAGCAATTCTGCTTGCCTGTTTAGCATTTATCTGTTTTGTTTGCGAATGAAAACGCCGATGTTTTTGATAAAATGCGCATACATAAACTTACGGGCCTAGGCCCATTGATTGTTGAAACAATTAATTACCTGAATGTTGTCACGAGATAATAACCTTGATAGGCCCTTTGAGGAGGGTATCTTGTCTGTTTGTTTGTGTTGTTGCAGGTGTAGCACCTTCCAGGCAGTGCGCCATGCGCATCCCCGAAGCTGGGCGAGTCCTCCTTCTCCCGCAGTGTTCAGCAGTCTCTCCTCCGCAGAATCTGAACGCAGGATAGTGAGCATTGATATGTCTCCCCATGCAGAGATGTTTCTCTTCCCCAAGCAGACGCGTCCTGAAGGAACGTCACCTCATCAGAAGTGTTCAAGCGCCGAAGCTCGTATTCTTCCCCAGCATCGGGTCACAAGTGCAGATTTCATAGAAGTGTTCGGGTGCCGAAGCTCGTGTCTCCCCAGTAAAGTCGCCGAAGCAGGTGTTTCCCCCAGTACCGGGTCACAAGTGCAGGTTTCGTAGGAAGCTATTCGTACGCCAAAGTATGCAGTAACTGATGGTGCCAGACTGAAGTCTCCGACGGAATTGAAATTCCCCACCAGAGTCGTGTTCTCTCCCGAAGTAGAATGACTTCTCCTTCCCCAGTAGAGTGTTGGAACAGCTGATGTTTTATTCCTCTGCAGAGTTGTATTTCCCCCCGAAGTCAGATGATTCTTTCTTCCCCAGTGGAATTGAATTCCTCATCAGAGTCGTACTCTCCAGCGAAGTAGAATGATTTCTCTCTCCCCGGCTGAGTTCGCAAACCCCCAGGAGAGCTGAATTCTTGAAAACAGTTGAGACCGTGAGTGGTTTTCCCTAGCAGAGCATTGAACAGCTGATGCTGTATTTCCCCAGGGTCGCACTCTCTCCAGTGAAGAAGAATGACTTCTCCTTCCTCAGACGAGTTTGCAGATGTCCAAGAGAGACGAATCCTTGGAAGTTGATCAGACCATGTTTAATTGTTTCCTCAGTGGAGTGTTGAGCAGCTGAAGTTGTTTCCCCACAGAGTTGTTATCCCCAGAAGGGTAGCCGAGAAGGCCCCGCAGTTTATTCTCACGATTGACATCGCATTCCTTCAAGCAGGTCCAAGTTCTCGTAGAGCTTCGTTCCCCTGCAACAGATCAACTGAAGTTGTTTCCCCTGCAGCGGACAACGGAAGATCATTTCCCCAGACAGAGTCCGATTGATATTGGCGTGTCCATGTTCTCTCCGGCAGGATGATTCCGCCATCTGAGTAGTGCTTTTCTCCTTGACAGGAGAATTCCCCTTCGGCATTTATTTTGCTGACGGGACCGCATCATTGTGCATGACTGCATAGCATTTAGCATAAACGCATAGCATTTCCACCGTGTGGGGCATGGCGCCGAAGCATATAAGCATGATCTAGGTTATTATCGTTCTTGTTTTACAGGTGTTCGGCCGAAGGATCAGTTGCTCAGGATGATTCCTGACATTCTCCCCAACGAGGTCGCTTTCCTAAGATGATTCTTAAGACCCCGGTGTAATCCCCACAGTCGCTCGCTCAAGATGATTTTTGAGATCCCCAGCGAAGTCTTCAGTTCAAGACGATTCTTGAATTCCTCAGCAGGGCCGTTTGCTTAAGATGATTCTTAAGACCTCAGCGCAGTTTCCCGAGTTGGTTGCTTAGGATGATTCTTGAGCTCCCCAGTAGCGTCCCCAACAAGAGTTGCCCAGGAAGATTCCTGGAATACCCAGCAGAATAAAGTCTCCAGAAAGGTTATCAGTTCGGGATGATTCTTGAAGGGGCCCGACGGAGTTGTTGTTCAAGATGATTCTTGAAGTCCCTAGCAGCGTGATGTGTCTGCTCCAACAGTGAGGTCCAATCTGAAGATTGACTTCGCAAACGCCTGAAGGCGATATCAGAAAGTTCCTGTGGATTCAGATTTCCGTGTTAATGAATCAACGTGTGTCTGAAGACAAAGTTCAAAAGTTTGTAGACGCAGCTTTCGTATGCAAGGTGATCCGTGTTGGCCTGAAGACCAAATCAGTTGCCCTGAGGTGATGATTGATTGCGATCAAGTGAATAGTGTTTCTTCTGACTGAAGTCGAAGATGTTTCTCCAGCTAAAGCGGAGTTTTGCCTAAAGGCAAAGTGTTTGAATCCCCGTAGAGTCATGAATGGCTCAGGATACCACTTCTCTGACTGAAGTCACAGATTTCCCAAGCTGAAGCGAAGGTGCCTGAGGGCAAGGTTATCCCCCAAGGTCATGAATGACCTAGGATTCATTTTTCAGACTGAAGGCCGAAGTATATCCCTGACTGAAGTCACGGATACTCTATAGCAGAGGCGGAGTTGCCTGAAGGCAGATCCATGTATCCTTGAAGGCCAAGGATCATTTTCTTCAGACTGAAGTTGAAGATACCTCCTGCAGAGTGGCCGACGGGCAAAGTTTACATCCTTGGAGGCCAAGGATGCTTATCTTCAGAAGTACTTGAAGATCTTTTCTGGCTGAAGCTGGAAGTGGCCAGGGGCCAGGGTTTCATATAGCTTTGATGCTGAAGTTCTACGGTGGGATCAGTGCAGTAATATTCCGATGTTCATTATGGTTCTGAGGGTGAACCCCAGATCAGAGTGTGCTTGGTTGAGTCTCTCATCCCCAGCAGAGTAGTTTCAAATACGCAAGGGTACCTTTTGTTCCATTTACCAGGGGTGAACCCCAGGTCAGATTATGTTTCTTTCCGACGGCGAGGTTGGATGTTTGTTCGACGGCGAGGTTGAATGTTCGTTTTCAGATGATGTTTGTTCGACGGCGAAGTTGAATGTTTGTTTGACGGCGAGGTCAGATCATGTTTGTGTTCGACGGCGAAGTTGAATGTTTGTTTGACGGCGAGGTCAGACTCGTTAAATCCCCAGCGGAGATGATGTTTGTGCGACGGTGATGTCGAGTGTCTCTCAGAGTTTTGATTGTCCGACGGCGATGTCAGATGGGTTATTCTTCCAGCGGCGATGTTGGGTGTTTTGGTTGTTTGATGACAATGTCAGAAGAATTTAATGTGGATGACTGGCGGCGATGTCAGATCAGAATTTCTCCAGCTAGTTACCGTGCAGCTAGCATTGCAGTGTTCGAAGATTTATTCCCCGCAGAGTATCGTATGCTTGTGCAGTTGGCAAATTTTCGGGTTTACCGGTATTCAATCGTCTCGCACCGTGATTGGCTGAGAGCCGTTCGCTTCTCACCCAGTCAGGTTCAAGCCGTTTGAATAGGGGCAGCTGTTGCACCCCAAAATTTGACCAACATTTATTTATCCATCAAGTGTTTGAAGGTTGATACCTTCATCAGAAAGTTCAAGAGATCCTCAGAGGAATTGGTTGAAACCAGAGTTGTGTGCCTCATAGCTTGAGAGTTGTAGGTGCTTCTCAAGTGATTCTGAGACTATGAGAGTGAACTTAAAGCTTTGAGAAATCCTATGAGATGTCTTGAAAGCCATCATGAAGCCCAGAGAGGTCATTATGCAAGAATTCAGAAGATTCAACCATGACTGGTAGAATTAGGGTTTTGACTGGGTCAACCCTAAGTCAGTTGAAGATTTGGAGAAGGTTGAGACCTAATCCAAGGGCCATGAGATCATGGAATGATGTATGGAGATTTTATAAAGATGATTCCTAGACTAACTCATCATGATTGAGGAGTTTGAGAAGTTTTGAGTTAGGGTTTCTAAGGATTGTCAGTGAAAAAACCCTAATTTGATCCCTATCTTCCAGGCAGTTTTAGCTCAAGATGTGGTTGATATCTCATCTTCCCCACAACATGAATGTTGTAGAGATTGTTCTTAGCTTTAATTTGAGTGGTAGAAGTCCTTGATAGGATGTGCAGAGCTCAAGGTATGGTTTTGACAAATTACAGGTCAGCAGAGGTATGTGAATCTGGGTCCTTGAAAGTCACCCAACTTGCAGACAACTTTTGACCTAGTAGGATGATTCCTATGATTTCTTGGTCAACATTAATGTTTAAGAGCATCTTCTTAGCTTTCTAGAGAGTACTATAAGTCCTTGATAGGATTTGTAGAACTCAACTTATGGTTTGTACAAGACAGGGGTATTTTGGTCATTTGGTGATTACAGGTCATTTTAAGCAAAGGCCATATCTCCTATTTCCAAGCCTCAAATGAGAAAACTCAAAACATAAAAGTTGTTCAAAATAGGATTTTAAGCCTATAAAAGAGGTCATGAGTTATTGAAAAAGCTTGTAGCAAGGATTTGCAAGATTGGGTAAAAATGACCTAAAAATGACTTATAAAGTAAATGGATCCAAGTTGGAAATTGGTTTGGGAGACCCACAAATCCAAAATAGGTCATCCAATATGTCATTTTGACTCCAAACATCATTTTAAAAACAATGGTTCAAGTAGATTTTTGATTTGAAGCTTAAAAATGGAGGTTGCTTTGTAATTTTCATTCTTGCATAATAAGGCAACTTGTAAATCTTCACATAAGGCAAAACCAAGGCTTGTTTTTCATACACTCCTTCTCAATATCTCACAAGGGGAGATTTTAAAGTAAAATGACAAGCTTAATGCATGAGATGAAGGGATATACAATGTATCACTTCATGAGAAATTCCATAACATTCTAGTTCTTTCCATGAGTTTCTAGACTATTCCATTGGTTGTTATAAAAAGAGTGAATCACCATGAGGAAAAGGTTGGTGAAAGTTGATGAATCCATTAGAGAGAGTAAGAGAGAAAGTGCCATTCCAAGATTTCTTCAAAATCAAGCAAGCTTTCATTTCTTCATCCACAAGCCTCATCCATCTCAATTCTTGCAAACAGAAAGATATCCACCATTGGAGGAGCATTTGGAGAAGATTACAAGTCTTGAATCGAGCCCTAACATCACTCACCATTGACACTTAACAGGTTGGTAACTTTCTCCATAGATCCTCATTTAAGTGCATACTGTTAGATTGCTAGGTGTAAGGATAACATGCTAGGTTAGGTGATGATTTTCTGAGGATTTGAGAGAGATCCATGGAGTTTCGTGGCAGGGTGCCATTTCTTGCAAGATTAAGAACCAGCTGTATATTAAGTTTTAATTGGTATGTGATAGTATAGAATGATGAGGGTAACATAAGGAACAAGTTTAGATCATTGGATTTGAGTTTGGTTAAGGTTGATACCAGAAGAAAATGGTGGAACCCTAGTATTGGAGCTTTCTGTTTGAACGATTTAAGGGGTTTCAGGGAAAACTACTTGTATGGTCGTGTTCATGGTAATCAGTAGCACAATTTTGCTTTTGGAATTTCTGGATTTCATCAAGTAATCATGGAGAACGAGGCTGGGGAAGAATCGTGCATGGATTCTGTTTTTGGATGAAACCCTAATGGCATTTGGGGACGATGGCTATCAACCGTTCGATAGTCTCCGATTTTTGACTTCTTAATCCAATCCAACGTGCCAGATTAAATTTCAGAAAACGGAGGGAAAATCAGAAGTAAAACGCAGCGTTTGGTTTAATGAGGAGTTCTGGGCTTAATGAAAAGTTGATACTCACACCCCTGCGCACGGCCCAATCCCATTTTTAACTGAAATGCTTTGCTATTCATACCGTTGCTTTTCCATTTTCCTTTAATTTCTCTTTTTATTTTCTGATGGTAACTGGGCCCAGGCGCGCCATGCTAGGCGCACCCCCCTTCCTGGGCCCATCATAATATTTGAACTGGGCGTATTCAGTTTAACACCCCCATCCTATTTTTTTCTTATATTTTTCTATTTTAATTTCTTTTAATATTTTAGCATTTTATAAAAATCATATAAAATGGAAAATTGATTATTTTTTAATGTTTGTTTTTTCTACATGTTCATATTTCTGTCTAGAAAAATACCAATAAATAAAATTCCATTTTATTTTTCTTTTAATATTTTTAGTATATTTTCCATGTAAATAGATTTTTAATTGATTTTAGTTGATACTTAATTTTGTAGAATTTCTTTTAGGACTTTCCCTTAGGATTTTTGAGCCACTCTTTTTGGCATAGTTAGGTATTGAATCATAGTTCATATAGGATTTAATTCATGATTTTTAGATTAAAATTTGATTAGTTTGTTAAGCATAGTCTTAGTGTACTCAAATTAGGGTTTTAGGTTGCATGAGTAGATTTGAACAATTTTGTTTTGGGTTTATAGGCCAAATTAGTGTATGGGGAATATATGGGTTAAGGGTAAGTATGTATAGAATCCCCTAGAATTTTACTAGAATATTATATAGTATTTTAGCATTTTTAATTGATTTTTGAATGTATGGATAGTATGTGTGTTGCTTAAGGGCATAGTTTGTATTGTTGTGCTTGCTTTTCTTCTCCTTTGAGTGTGTGAGCCTTGAAGATTGAGTTGAAGACCTTGTGGATCATCATTGAAGACTTTGAAGACCTTGAAGTGGAGTTTAGTTAGCTTTTGTTTGTTCTGTTTATAGGATCATAAGTACATAGGTAGAGCTTTAGATAGAATAATTCCATTCAATAAACAAGGAGTGTCTTGTTCACCTCCTTCCTTCTCTATGATATAAAGTCCCTTAAGGGTACTCACCTCTCTCCTTTGGATGGATTAGTGACCTTTCCCTATGAGGTAGAACTTTGAGAGAGCCTTTCCTTTTGATGTTAAGTCCTCAATGGCATCCTTTGGAAGTCAGTGAGCACTCTAACATCCTCACCTCATCTTGTTGACTGAATCATGTTTGATGGAGCATTTGGATTGTTGAAGAAAGTGATAAGAGATTTGATTGAAGATCTAAAAGCCATTGAAGATAGAAGCTGAAGCTTTGAAGAGGATGATTCCTTGGAGATTGCTGAAGTCTGAAGACTTTGTGAAGATCAAGTTGATACTTGAAGATCCCTGAAGATAGTGAAGCCTGAAGGTGGAGCTGATCAAAGAAGCTGAAGCTTAAGGGAGAAGATGAGTTGATACTCATGTTGTAAGGTTGATACCTGGAAAGCAATTGATATCTGAAGTCTGAAGACTGAGTAGCTGCTGGAGGAGCTGAGGCTTTCTTCTGTTTTTCTTTTCTGTATTGTTTGTTTTGTTTGATTTGTCTGTTGCATTAGATTAAGTCCATCTAGAATAAGTAGAATCTAGGAGCATGATTGCATTAGAGGTTGAGTTGCTCCCTCTGCCTGTATTGTTATTGCTTGGCTTTTCTTGCGGGTATTCGGTAGAGCCCAGCTCCCTTGCCCATGTGGTTTGTTTACCTGATGATATTTCATTTCTCTTATCTATATGATTGCAGTTTACTGTTTATTGCTTGATAGCATGTTGTTTATTTTTCAGTATGATTACTGTTATTTCATGACTGGCTTGAGGTTGAGACGAGCTTGTGGAGGCTGAAGCCCCACACACATTTCCTCCCTCACTTGCATTGCATGCATTTTACTGTTAAGCTGATGCTTTGTCTGTTTTGGTGTATCATTGACATGATCCCTTAGGACTCTCATTTCCTTTGATAAGGAATTGATGATAGAACTTTAGGTTGAAACCTATGCATGACAACATCTAGGAGTTCCCTGTTAAACTTCAACCATAGGATGAATCCATTGCATGACAACAGTAGGACTTGATAGTCTCCCTCCTAGTTGGGCCTGTCCTCTTCTCATCTCAAAACCGTTTAA
This sequence comes from Lathyrus sativus, assembly GCA_963859935.3. Classification (NCBI taxonomy): domain Eukaryota; kingdom Viridiplantae; phylum Streptophyta; class Magnoliopsida; order Fabales; family Fabaceae; genus Lathyrus; species Lathyrus sativus. The sequence goes on along the minus strand of OZ012741.1, from coordinate 413,424,185 downwards.
GATACAGTAATCATGAATGATTTCTTTCGTACGTTACGAGCCTTAAGCTATCTGAGAAAGGGTTGTGGGAGAGTTTCTTTCCCACAGTCTGGATGTTTAGTATGGTACCCTTTGGGTGACATGTGACGCATTCACTCTCAGGTCATAGTCTCTAGTGCGGTTGAAATCGCAAACACAATAAAAAACACTTCTTTCAGGAAATAAGCCGTAGTTTCCCGAACTACGTGAGCTCTGATCTCTCATGCCTGTTGAGAGTACGTAGGCACAAGATGGCGATGTCTTGGCGAGCTACCTTTCCCCGCAATCCTTCGTAGGCCGAACTATGTTGACTCTGATTTCTCATTCTCTGATGAGAATACGTAGGCATAAAGTGCGATGCTTTGCCGAGTCATTTTTCTTTTCTTTTTTCAGCCAGCCTTGATAGGTAGATAGAATAAAACCAACCCGTCCAAGTAAACAAACAAGCGTGGATCCCGTCGAGTACGACGGACGTGAGGGGTGCTAATACCTTTCCCTTGCGTAACCGACTCCCGAACCCAGACAATGGTTGCGATGACCTTGTCTTACCCTTTCTCGTTAGGTTTTTCCGATCGTTTCCTTTCCCGCTCTGAGGGATAAATAACGAAAGGTGGCGACTCTTCTGTCATGCCGGCACCTTATTTTCGCGCAAGCGACACCTTGCAAGACAAACACTTCCAAAATGTCACTAGGGGAGAAATTGGAAGGGAATGGGATTGACTTCAAGATGTTAGTAGAATGGAGCATACCATGGCATGTAAGTGAACTTCTCATGTCATGAGAGATTGAATTTCTCCTTGGAAGGATCTAGAGCTTTCTAGATCATCTACACAGGTTCTATATATGATAATGAGTTGATCCAAGGCCAAGGTTGGTGATGATTGAGAGAAAAAACTGAGCTTGCACTTTGAACTTTCTCATTGCAAATCAAAATCGGTTACATGGTTAGAGGCCATTTCAGTCCAAGAAATTGATCTCAATAGCTTGCTCTGAGGTTGGTGATCAATTCCAGATCAAATTCAAGGCACTATGGTGGAAGAATCGTGAAGTAGCCATTGGAGAGTGAAGCTTGCAACTCAGAATCGGGTTTGATAATTCAAGAAGATTCAGCTCTTTTCTTTGCATACAGAAGATTGATTGTGATTCAGTGAAGGATTCTGCAAGTTCTTGAAGGCTAGTGTGAAGATTCAACCCTTCTGTTTGCTCAAGTTTACCAGGTATGCAACCCTTGTGCCATGGCTTAAATTAGGTGGAATTAAGATGAATTCTTATGGTAGATGCATAGTAGAATGATGTAGGAAGATTTCTGGATCATCAATTTGAGAATTAGTGACCAATTATGGATGTTGCCATTTTCGGTTGAGAATTGGTTCTTGCGAATCTTGAGGATTTAGGTTGAATTAAGGTCATGAATGAATTCGTGAGGAAATTTGGGACATGTTTCATTAAGGGATCGTGGCCTATGGTGGACTCTATGTTGAACTAGGGTTGTGGAATGGTGACCGGAGAAAGTCACCGGCGGTGGTTTTGGGAGCGCAGGTGACCTGAGTTGCAGGGATTCAAAAGGAAGAAGATGACTCGATAGCCATCAGATCAAGGTTGGACTTTGACTAGGAACCTCATCCAACGGCCACGCGTGCTCCTCAATTTGTGAAGAGTCTGAACTTTAATGAAACGCATCGTTTCATTTAGTTGCTGATTTTGGGCTTAAGGCATTAGTTGATACCTGCACCCCTCTCATGGCCCAATCCATAGGATGAACTGCTTTTCATTACTATCTGCACCACGCGCTTGGTTATTTTATTTTGATTTTCTTTATTTTTTTCATTTTATTCATGGTTCTTGATAAAATCATAAAAAATGGAAAAATAATTCAATTGATCCCATTCTTTTTGCATTGGATTCATGATTGAATCTAGTATTTTTTAGATAAAAAATATTTTTATTTCATGCATTTTCTGATTTTATGGGAATTTTTACATTTTAATTGATATTAAAATAGTCATGCTTGATGCTTGATGTTGTGGAATTTTGTGTGATTAATTGGTGATGATTCTTGTCTTGAATTTTTGTGAGTTGTTAGCATAGATATGCATACTCCCCATAGATTTTTTTCACATTTTTGTGATGAACATAAGTGGTAGTTTAGGTTGAAACCTTTAGAAGCTCCATTTTTAGGGTTTAGGGTTAATACCTTTGGATTTAGGACTTAATTTTAGGACTTAATAGGTGATTTAGTCCCTGGTTTTTGTGTGAGGCATTCTTAAGTGAATTAGGATCCCTTAGGAATTTTTGTAGGAATTTATAATATAGTTTTCCATTTTTGATTGATTTTAGTTTAGGTGCTAGTTTTAGATGATTCTAATGCACTAACTCAACTAGATTAACATCTTTAGTTCCCTTAGATTAGGGTTTTGTTTTGCTTGTTCTTGGATGATTATGAAGGCAAGTTGAAGATGCATTGGATTGCTTGAAGAGGCTTGGATTTGAAGATCTTCCCTTCTTTTGGTGTAGTTTGATTAGGTATTAAGATTAGGGTTTTGTAGGCAGATCTTCTAGATAGTTCTCTTCCTTCATAAACATGGAATATGTTGATCAATTCCATTCTTCCCTATGATGCAAGGTCCCTTTGTAAAGGCCTTATCCCTCCTTTGGTAGGATGTGTGGCTCTTTACAAGTTGGTAGAACCTTTGAGGGTCCCTTTCTCTGATGATAAGATGCTTAGTGGTGACCTTTGGTCTTCACTCTGCTACCAATCATCCCAACTTTGCTCTTGATAGATGCATCTTTCTCCCTTGTTAGGGGATGGATTTCCTTGCTTGAAGAAGATTGAAAGATGGAGTTGATACTTCTCTGTGTTTGAAGATTACTCTGAGAAGCTGAAGCTTGTAGATGAGGAAGAACAAGTTGACACTTGTGAAGAAGATCAAATTGAGATTGAGTGAAGAGCTGAGGCTTGAGGAATAAAAGATAAGTTGATACTTATGTTGATGCATTGAGAGCCTGAAGGAGCCAAGTTGATACTTGATTTTAGGAGTGAAGCCTGAAGGTGGAATTGACTGGAGAGCTGAAGCTTGAAGAAGAAAGAATGGACTGATACTTATGCTTGAGGTGTTAGAAACTTGAAGAAATAAGTTGATACTTGCTATTGAAGATGAAAGACCTGAAGAGCAGTTACAGACTGAGGACTGAATTGCTGTTAGAAGAGCTGAAGCTTGAAATTGAAGGAGGGGTTGATCTGCTTTCTTTCCTGTCTCTTTTCCTTCTGTGCAACTGTATTGATGTGACTTGTTTGATTTGCTTGATGCATTAGAATAAGTTCATATTTAGATTGGTTTGAGCTAGGAGCATGATTGCACTAGAGGTTGAGTTGCTCCCTCTGCTTGTATTTTTACTGTATGGCTTTGCTTGCGGGTATTCGGTAGAGCCCGGCTCCCTTGCCTATGTGGTTTGTGTTGCTTGATAGCATTTTACTTCCTCTGTATGATTGCAGTTACTCATCTCTTGCTTGATAGCATGTTATTTCTTCCTGTATGATTGCAGTTATTCATATTTGGCTTGAGGTTGAGATGAGCTTGTGGAGGTTGATTCCCCACACACATTTCCTCTCCTCACTAGCATTGCATGCATTTTACAGTCGTTTACTGTTTACTGTTTAAGCTGATGCTTTATCTGTTTCTGTTTATCATTGACATGATCCCCTAGGAATCTCATTTCCTTTGATAAGGAAGTGATGATTAGAACTTTAGGTTGAAACCTATGCATGATAACTTCTAGGAGTTCCCTGTTTCAAACCTCAACCATAGGATGAATCCTTGGCATGACAACATTAGGACTTGATAGTCTCCCCATAGTTGAGCCCGTTCTCTCTTCTCATCTCAAAACAAATTAAAATACAGTAATAAAGGTTAACTGGCGTCGTACGTTACGAGCCTTAAGCTATCTGAGAGAGGATTGTTGGAGAGTTTCTTTTCAACAGTCTGGATGTTTAGTATGGTACCCATTGGGTGACATGCGACGCATTCACTCTCAGGTCATAGTCTCTAGTGCGATATTAGTTGCAAACAACCATAAAAAACAGCTCTTCCGTAAAAGACAGAAAACAAACTTCAAACCTTTTTTCCCCGTGGACCCATAATTCCAAGGAAGCTTTTCTGAAGAAAAGAGTGTCGTTAACTCCCAGTTCTACCGCAAACGGTAACGCTTAAGTCTCCAAGGGTCGAGCTGCGTACGCCAAACTGCTGGAACTGTTTGTTAACCCTACTCGATAAAATAGATGAATCTGAATTCCCGTAATCCGTATTATCCCGAACTATGTAAGTTCTGATCTCTCATATCTGTTGAGAGTACGTAGGCACAATACTGACGTATTGGCGAGCCACCTTCCCCGTAACCCGTAGTTAGGCGAACTACGTTGACTCTGATTTCTCATTCTCTGATGAGAATACGTAGGCATAAAGTGCGACGCTTTGCCGAGTCATTTTCTTTTCTTTTTCAGACCAGCCTTGATAGGTAGATAGATAAAACCAACCCGTCCAGTAAACACAACAAGTGTGGATCCCATCGAGTACGTTGGACGTGAGGGGTGCTAATACCTTCCCCTTGCGTAACAGACTCCCGAACCCAAACAATGGTTGCGATGACCTTGTCTTATACCTTTTCGTCAGGTTTTTCCGATCGTTTCCTTTCCCGTTCTGAGGGATAAATAACGAAAGGTGGCGACTCTTCTGTTTTGCCGGCACCTTATTTTCGCGGAAGCGACAGCTGGCGACTCTGCTAGGGACTCTGATAGTTTCCTGGGATCCAACGTCCCTTAAGCGAGTCAGTTTGGGGATCCAACGTCCCCTGCGAGAGTCAGTCCTAGCGCTTGTATGATTACTTGTTGGGTTGTGTTTATTTATCGCATTTATTTCCCGCATTTTACTTTCAGTATGATATGATTATCTATGCTGTTGTGGGAAGGGCATTCTGATGAGTGAGAAGTCAGACCCAGGCTTGAGTGTACTTAGCATTAGTTGTGGAAATTAGTGGGCACGTGCTTGCTTTGCAGGCACTAGTGTCTCATGAAATCCACGCTCAGACGAGGTTCTCTCGGTTGACTTCTTTTTCAACCCTTTGGGTTGAGGGGGTTGTTGGTTTGGAGGATTGTCGACTCTGGGGACCGATCATTTGGGATTCAGCCGAGTGAGGCCGCTTCATGAGCCGGTGATGCCACACCTTCTGGGTATCGTATCACCCCTCTGGAATGTCTGTGACGCTGATGACCGCATAGGATGCCGAACTTGTGTCAGTTTAGGTCCATACTTGTGAGCAGGGTTGGGTTTGTTGCAGGAAACCTTAACCTTCAGATTACCTGGTTTTCTTGATAGTGAATCAGTTTTGTTGGTGTCAGAGGTTATCATCATCAGATGTATATGTTGTTCTCATTAGCAGATGTTTGTTCTTGACAGAGCAGATTTTTGGTCTTGTATCAGAGGCCCTTATTACCAGATGTATGTTTGTTCTTGACAGAGCAGAGTTTTGGTCTTGTATCAGAGGTCCTTATTATCAGATGTGTGTTTGTTCTTGACAGAGCAGATTTATGGTCCGATATCAGGGTTTTCTTCTCAACAGAGATAGGGTTGTTCTTGACAGAGCAGTATTATGGTTTTGTTGATACGGAATCTTCACCTTCATCTCCTCAACAACACAGTTGCCTTGATCTCCTGCTGCATGATTGCATTTTACATTGCTTTGCATACTCATTTGCATTTCATTAACGTGTGTCTGTGTTGCAGGTACTGTTTCCCCCGATTCAGGATTTCTTTCCTTCTATTGTGCTATTATGGGTTCTCTGAGGAAGACCGTGGCTTACAAACTCCCCACTCTTGATGTTATTCAGCTGACTGGTTTGATTGCTTTAGCAGATGATTCTGTGAGAGATGAATTCAGAAAGTCTTACGGTAAATTGCTCGGTTTGGTTCGTAAACCCTCTATGTTTGAGTTGAATGGGTTGCACGCCTTGTTGCAGTTCTACGATCCTCCGTTGAGATGCTTTACTTTCCAGGATTTTGTTTTTGCACCCACACTAGAGGAGTATGTTGATTTGTTAGGTGTGCCTATCAAGAGTCAGATGCCATTTGTTCATATGGATGCTGAGCCTAATCTGGCTAGTCTGGCTCCCTCACTTCATCTGGATGCCTTCGAATTGGTTTTGTCTAGTTGGAACAGGGTTCCCGGTTTCTCCTTGCAGTTCTTGGTGGGAAAAGCTCAGCAGTGCGCCAAAGACGGATGTTGGGCCGTGTTCAACGCCATTCTCGCTCTGTGCATATATGGCATCATTCTGTTCCCCAATATGCCCGACTTTGTAGATTTCGACGCCTTCCACATCTTTGCTTCAGGGAATCCAGTCCCTACCTTGATAGGAGATGTTTACCATTCCGTCCACTACAAAAACGAGAACAGAAGGGGTAAGAATGTCTCGTGCTGTGTACCCCTGCTCTATAGATGGCTTGATAACCACCTACCCAAGAAGGGTCCCTTTGCTTCGTCTGCAACCACAGATGAGTGGTCCGAGCGTTTGATGAGTCTATCAGCGGAGGATATTGACTGGTTCGATAGAGATAGGTTGGGTACTGAGATTATCTTCAACTGCAGCGGGTTTTCGAACGTGCCTTTGATAGGCAGGAAGGGCTGTATCAACTATAATCCGTCTCTGCTGGTCCGACAGTTTGCTTATGCTTTGAGAGCTCCACCGAAGGATGAAGAGGTGCGGGAATCTCTGTACCTCACTGGTCTTCTAGAGGGGGATATGTTATCTAAGCTTCAGCGCGCTTGGAATGGTATCAGTAAGAGGCTAAAACCATTGCTGGGGAAAAGTAATAGTCAAGCCTACGCTCCATGTGTGACTTGGATCAGAGCCAGAGCAGATGCTATAGGGATGCCGTTTCCTCCTGCCAAGCCAGAAAGCCCTCCAGTGGTTGAAGAGCCTACCACCGTGCCTATTCAGCAGCATAATCAGGTGTTAGCTGAGAGAGATGAGCTGAAAAAGGGAAATGAAGAACTGGAGAAAGAGTTGGCTCAACTCAGAAGCGAGAGAAACGAAGCCGTTCACTCCTTCAAGAAGCAAACAGAGCTGGTGAACCAGCTGGGGACAGATTTGACTAAGCAGATAGCTGAGCGTGAGCGCATGGGTCGAGACTTCAAAGTTGTCAACGATGTACTGGCCACTAAGAAGCAGCACTTGGATGAAGCGTATCGGAGGATATCCAAGTTTAACCAACATTGGAAGGCCACCCTAGCCAACAGGAAAGAGCGGGAGGATAAGCTGATGCAGCAGATCTCCAAGTTGAAAGCCCAGGTGAAGGCTAGTGAGAAGAGGTTTGATGAAAAAACCGCTCGCAGATATGCCGCTGAAGGCCAGCTCAACAAGGCTCTTGCTAACCTGAAGGAGCGCAAACTGACGTTTGAGTCCAAGAAGCGGAAGCTAGAAGATTGTTTCGGCGAAGGAGCATGGGAAGATTCGGTCGAATGTCTTCAATACACCATTGTGCAAAGGGAGTTACTCGTCGAAGGGTTGCTCACTCGGCCTGATCATCCAGAAATGAAGGGGTTGTTAGAAGAGTTTCGCGCCCGTGGCCGTGCTTGACTATTTGTGATCCTTTTGTTTTGATCATTGTTGTATGCTGACCATCACCAGGCTTGTTGGTTGAGGTCATGCTATTGATCCAGCTTGTACTCAGTGACGTTGTGTACTGCCTTGATGGGCTTTCTTCATATATGAGATGTTATTTCCATGACTGGACTCAGACTTCTTATTATCAACACTGGCACTCAGGCACTAGGATCGGGGGATATCTCCCTAATGCACAGACACACGTTTGCATTTGCATGAAGCATTCGCATAACGAGCACTTTGTCATTTTTTCTAACCCTTTTGTGTTTACAGGTTGTTTCAGGTTGTTCCAGGATTGATCAGAGACCTATCCACCGCTATCCGACCAGAGCAAATCAAACCAGAATCATGGAGCAAGTGCAAGCTGATGTTCAAGAACTCCGCGAAAGAATGGACCGCTTCATGGAGCTCATGCAAGCGGTCGCCAATGGCCAGGATCAGCTCAAAACCTTGGTTCAGCCTCTGATTTCAAGGGTCGATAGCAATGGCGTACTCCATGGTGGGACCGTGCCTACCCCTCCACCTGTTGAAACTCCTCAGAATGGCGTCCCCGTGACCGGGGGGAATGGCAGTGCCAACGGCAATGTGATAGCTAATATGGGACTCAATGGTAATACGACGGGCGTCGGTAATGGGAATTTTGAAGCTAACGTCAATGTTGGGCTGGGCAACGGCACCACAGGTGTTGGAAATCTGTTCGGGCCTCAGCCGTGGTTAGAAGACCGTCAAGACGATGTGTTCTCTCAGAGAGGTGCTGAAGGGGAGCTGACTGCTGAAGCATGGCTTAGGTTCAACGCACTCGAGGATAACATGAGGAATATCGAGAACCAGAACACCCTGGGCGTTGATATGTCCAAGCTGGGACTGATTGCTGATTTCAAGGTGCCTCCCAAGTTCAAGGTACCTGACTTTGAAAAGTACAAGGGCACCACTTGCCCTCACGTCCACCTGAGATCATACTACCAGAAAATGTCAGCTCATTCTGAGGACGAGAAGTTGCTGATGCACTTCTTTCAGGACAGTCTGTCCGGACCCTCCCTCGAATGGTACATGAGTCTGGAACCTACCAGTGTGCGCACGTGGAAGGAACTTGCTGAAGCATTCGTGCACCACTACCAATATAACAGCGACTTGGCTCCGAACCGAGTCCAACTGCAGAATCTGTCGCAAAGGTGCAATGAAGGTTTCAAGGAATACGCCCAGCGGTGGCGTGAATTGGCAGCCAGGGTTCATTCGCCGATGGTTGAACGCGAGCTTGTTGAAATGTTCGTAGCCACCCTCCCCGGGGTTTATTATGAGAAATTGGTCAGCAGTATGTCTGGAACCTTCTCAGATCTCATTATCACGGGTGAGCACGTCGAAAATGGGATAAAACTGGAGAAAATTCAAGGTGATTCATCCTCAGCTGGAGGAGGCAAGAAATCTTATGGTGGCAAAAGACGGGAAGGAGAAACGAGCGCCGTGACCAACGCTCGAAGGAAGAGTAAAGGCCCTCACCAACAGGTGGCCATCATAACTATCCCGGCAGTCCAACAGCCACAGCATCAGCAGCAGCAGCAGCCGAATCAACAAGGTTACAAAAAGTATCAGAATAGGGCACCTCTGTCTAGCCGTCACCTTGAGACACCGCCCATGTCTTACGCTCAACTATTGCAAACTCTGCTCCAGTTACAGCTGATTCAAAAGAGAACCTTGGCTCCCTTGACAGGGGCACCTCCGCCAGTTTACGATGCGAATGCAACTTGTGAGTTTCACTCGAGGGCACTAGGCCACACAATAGAGAATTGTAAAGCCTTCAAGCACAAAGTGTAAGACATGATGGACGCCAAGATCATCAACTTCTCCGATAATGTGCCAAACGTCACGAAGAACCCTATGCCGAATCATAGGGGAGGTGGGGTAAATGCCATTATTGAAGACGAGAGTTTGGATTTGTTGACTGACGTCAGAGATCTGAAGACACCACTTAGCTTCGTTAAAGCTAAGCTGATGAAAAGAGGTTTCTTTCCAGGTTGTGGAGAGCTATGTATGGGTTGTGCGACAAGTCCTGATGGATGTGAACAGTTGGTAGAGGGGATTCAAAGTCTGATGACCGAAGGACTCCTGCAGTTTAGCCGAAGGGCCGAAAGTGGATCGGGAGAAGTAATGCTGAAGCAAGATGATGAGGTTGCCACCATCATCATTCCTCGCCGGACGATAACTATTTCTGCACCCAGACCGCCCACGATTACCATCACTAAAGCTGGGCCGATACCCTTCGAAAGCACCAATGTTGTCCCATGGCATTACGGGGCAGAGGTCTACTGCAACAGACAGCAGTTGGAATTGGAACCATCTGGGTCGTCTGTGGAGAACCTAGTGGGCGTTGGCGGAATTAATCGCAGCGGAAGAGTGTTTGCACCACCTGAGGTCATGGCGGAAAAAGCGGACAGAGCTGATGCAACTGATAAAGGGAAGAGTAAAGTCGTTGAAGAGACCCCTCGTGGGGTAGAAAAAGACTTACTTGTTAAAGACGCTGAAGAGTTTATGAGGTTGATTAAAAAGAGTGACTACAAGATCGTGGATCATCTCCATCAAACACCCTCGAAAATTTCCATCCTGAATCTGTTGCTGTGTTCTGAGGCACACCGCAACGCATTGCTGAAGGTGTTGAATGCCACGTATGTACTGCAGGAAATATCGGTAAACCAGTTGGAAGGGGTCGTAGCCCACGTGAATGCTGGAAATGGGTTAGGGTTTACTGACCTGGAGTTGACGCCGAAGGGGAGGAACCACAACAGTGCCCTGCACATCTCGATAGAGTGTAGGGGAACGATTATGTCTCATGTGTTAGTGGACACAGGGTCATCAATCAATGTTCTTCCGAAGAAAGCATTGATGAAGTTGGATACTCGAGGATTAATCTGCACGCCCAGTGTTCTGGTTGTGAAAGCATTCGATGGAACCAAGCGCCATGTTTTCGGGGAGGTGACGTTACCAATCCAAGTCGGGCCGGAAACATTCGAAGCAGTTTTTTACATTATGGACATCATGCCTGCCTACAGTTGTCTCTTGGGCAGGCCATAGATCCATTCTGCGGGTGCCGTGACCTCCACGTTGCACCAGAAGCTCAAGTACACTGTCGGAGGAAGCATTGTGACTGTATGTGGCGAGGAAGACATAATGGTCAGCCATTTGTCGTCCTTCAAGTATGTTGAGATGGATGGGGAAATCCACGAAACCCTATGTCAAGCGTTCGAAGCTGTTAAAGTCAAGAGCGTAGCTCCTGCAATCACTGAGAAGCCAGAAATGACTCTCTCCTCCTTCAAGGAAGCCCAGACCGTTGTTCAAGCCGGATCCACCCCAGGCTGGGGGCAAATTCTAGAGATACCTAACAAGCAGGATAAGTTCGGGTTAGGATACTCTCCTGCAGCTAAAGCCTCCTCATCTAGCAGTGCGTCGCAAGGTAAAGGGCTGATCCAGTTTACCAGTGGCGGGGTGATATTTGAAAGTGTCAACGCAGTGTCTGAAGACGGCGAAGACAGCGACTGCGACTTAGACTCTTGGATCCAGCCAAGCAAGCCAGGCGAGAGCCTCAACAACTGGTCCGTCAGGGATATCATCTAAGTGGCAGGCAAAGAGTAATGATTTAATTTTTCCAATCATTGTACAACCCTATGTCCTACCCGGGGCATAGTGGTTTTATTGTCAGGGCCTTGTTTGATTATGTACAGGCATTTTACCAATAAATCAAAAGGCGTTTTTTTTCGTATTCAAATGTTGTGATCTCTGTTATTCCTGTTTTATATTTGTTTTGAAAAACAATAAAATGGCAATGGGGTTTGTGCTAACCTGCATATCCTTGTTTTAAGCTTAACCCTTGTTATTGCAAGATCCACATAGCAGATGACATCGACTCTGGACCTTCTACGACTCACTTCGACTTTAATTGCCTGATCTATCAAGCCGAAGAAGAGATTGGTGAAGACGAAGACCTTCCCGAAGATTTGGCCCGCTTGTTGAAACAAGAAGAGAAAGTTATTCTGCCTCACGAGGAAGAGATTGAGATTGTGAATCTAGGTTCTGAAGAACTAGTCAGGAACGTCAGGATAGGGGCTGCATTGCAGAGTGATGTCAAGCAGAGATTGGTCGAGATGCTAAGAGAGTATAGTGACATCTTTGCTTGGTCATACGAAGATATGTCCGGACTTGATACTGACATCGTGGTCCACCACTTGCCGCTGCGAGAAGATTGCCCTCCCGTTAAGCAGAAGCTTAGGAGGGCACGACCAGATATGGCCGTCAAGATCAAAGAAGAAGTGCAAAAGCAGCTCGATGCTGGCTTCTTAGCGGTCACTACTTACCCTCCGTGGGTCGCCAACATAGTGCCTGTACCGAAGAAGGACGGTAAGGTTCGAATGTGCGTCGATTATCGGGATTTGAATAGGGCGAGCCCTAAAGATGATTTCCCGCTGCCCCATATTGATGTGTTGGTCGACAATACACTCAGTTCTCCGTGTTTTCGTTCACGGATGGCTTCTCCAGCTACAACCAGATCAAGATGGCGCCAGAGGACATGGAGAAAACTACGTTTATTACACCCTGGGGAACATTTTGCTACAAGGTAATGCCTTTCGGTATGAAGAACGCAGGGGCCACTTACCAACGAGCAATGGTTACTTTGTTTCATGATATGATTCATCATGAGATTGAAGTCTATGTTGATGACATGATTGCGAAGTCCCAAACGGAGGAAGGACATCTGGTCAATTTGCTGAAGCTTTTTGAGAGGCTTAGGAAGTTCAGATTGAGGCTGAATCCTAACAAGTGTACTTTCGGAGTACGGTCGGGAAAGCTACTGGGGTTTATCGTGAGTGAAAGAGGCATCGAGGTTGATCCTGCGAAGATAAAAGCAATACAAGAGATGCCAGCGCCAAAAACAGAAAAAGAAGTTCGTGGTTTCCTGGGCAGAATAAACTACATTGCAAGGTTTATTTCTCAGCTCACGGCCACGTGTGAACCGATGTTCAAACTACTGAAAAAATATCAGGCGATTATCTGGAACGAGGATTCCCATAAGGCATTTGATAAGATAAAACAGTATCTACAGGAACCTCCGATCTTGATACCCCCAGTGGCCGGACGACCCCTAATTATGTACTTGACAGTTCTTGAGAATAGTATGGGGTGTATTCTCGGTCAGCACGACGAGACGGGCAGAAAGGAGCATGTCATCTATTATTTGAGTAAAACGTTCACAGATTGTGAATCTCGTTACTCGATGCTGGAGAAGACGTGTTGTGCATTAGCCTGGGCTGCCAAACGTTTACGACAGTACATGCTCAATCACACCACCATGCTAATTTCGAAGATGGATCCGATCAAGTACGTCTTCGAGAAGCAAGCGCTTTCGGGCAGGATTTCCAGATGGCAAATGGTGTTGACGGAATATGACATTCAGTACGTTTCCCAGAAGGCCATCAAGGGAAGCGTATTGTCTGAATACCTTGCCGAACAGCCGATCGAGGATTACCAGCCGATGAAATTTGAGTTCCCTGATGAGGATATCATGTTTCTCAAGGTGAAAGATTGCGATGAACCGTTGCCCGACGAGGATCCAGATAGGAAATCCCAATGGAAATTGATATTTGACGGGGCGGTTAATTCTTATGGAAGTGGCATTAGGGCGATCATCACGACTCCCCACGGATCCCACATCCCGTTCACTGCGAGACTGACGTTTCCGGTCACCAATAATGAAGCGGAGTACGAAACATGCATCATGGGTCTAGAAGAGGCAATTGATTTGAGAATCAAGAACCTAGATGTATATGGTGACTCGGCACTTGTGATTAACCGGATCAAAGGGGAGTGGGAGACCCGTCAATCGAATTTGGCACCGTACATGAACTATGCCAGAAGGCTACTTCCGTTCTTCAATCGAGTGGAACTCCATCATGTGCCCAGAGCTGAGAATCAGATGGCTGATACCTTAGCCACGTTGGCTTCGATGTATAAAGTCAATTTTTAGAATGAAGCTCCAAGAATTGTCCTTTCCCGTCTTGATAGACATGCATTCGTCTTTGCGATCGAGGAAGCCTCTGACGGCAAGTCATGGTTCAATGACATCCAGACCTTCCTTATGACTAGGAAGTATCCTGCGGGAGCGTCGACCCAGGATAGGAAGACTCTGAGGAGGCTGTCTGGAAATTTTTACCTCAATCCTGATGGAGTTTTGTATGAAAGAAACCACGATCTTGTGCTACTCAGATGTGTAGATGAGAAAGAAGCGAGTATGCTCATGGAAGAAGTCCATGAAGGCACATTTGGTACCCACGCCGGCGGGCATGCTATGACGAGAAAGATCCTGAGAGCAGGATATTACTGGCTAACGATGGAGTCGGATTGTTTTAAATTCGCGAAGAGATGTCATAAATGCCAGATTTATGCTGATAAGATTCACGTGTCGCCATGCCCTTTGAATGTCATGTCCTCCCCGTGGCCGTTCTCCATGTGGGGCATCGACATGATAGGCAAGATCGAGCCCACTGCGTCTAACGGTCATTGCTTCATTCTAGTAGCCATAGACTACTTCACCAAGTGGGTGGAGACAACCTCATATGCTAATGTGACCAAGCAGGTGGTGGCTAAATTCATAAAGAGGGACATCATCTGTCGTTACGGAATTCCCAAACGGATCATTACTGATAATGGTTCGAATCTGAATAACAAGATGATGAAGGAGTTGTGCCAGAGTTTCAAGATTGAACACCACAACTCATCTCCTTACCGGCCGAAGATGAATGGCGCCGTTGAAGCGGCCAATAAGAACATTAAGAAGATTGTTCAGAAGATGGTTGTGACCTACAAGGATTGGCACGAGATACTGCCATTTGCACTGCACGGTTATCGTACCACGGTACATACATCAAACGGGGCAACTCCTTTCTCCTTGGTGTACGGTATGGAAGCTGTCCTAGCGTTAGAAGTGGAGATCCCTTCTTTACGAGTTTTGGTTGACGTGAAACTCGATGAGGCAGAATGGATTAAGAACCGACTAAACCAACTCAGCCTGATGGATGAGAAGAGGTTAGCATCGATTGTTCATGGCCGTCTGTACCAAAGCCGAATGAAGAAAGCTTATGATAAGAAGGTGCGGCCTAGAAGCTTTCAGACGGGTGATCTCGTCCTGAAGAAGATTCTTCCTCCACACTTTGATCACCGGGGCAAGTGGACTCCTAATTACGAAGGTCCGTACGTTGTCAGCAAGGTCTTCTCGGGAGGAGCCTTGTTGTTATCCACAATGGATGGTGAAGATTTTGCATCCCCGGTGAACGCGGACGCAGTTAAAAAATACTTTGCTTAAAAATGACCCGCTGGAAAGAAAAAGAATATCCAGGCAAAAAGGGGGCATCCCGGCGAACCATAAAAAAGGGAAAAAAGGTTCGGGCAAAAATTAGGGATATAAAGAAAAGAATGTACACCCGCAAAGTCGAAAACCTAGAAGGGAGACTTTGGCAAAAAAGGGTATCCCGGTGAATCGAAAACCCGGAAGGGCGATTCAGGCAAAAGTTAGGGATTTGAAAAAGCAAATGACTGCGTTCCGCGTGTGGACTTTCATTGTTTAGTGGTTTGGAAGACCTGAGGGCCGTTTATCTGAATCAATCTCTTCTGAAGCTGAAGCGTCGGAGAGGTATATAAGTCGAGTGGGTCATAGAGGGATCAACTCTTGGTGTTTGTCTACGCCTCATTGCCAACATTTGTGTATATACTGATGAATATTTATGTTTTTGCGCAGCTTCCTCATTCCAGGAGCTTGCATCTGTTGTAAAACATTTTTTCCCATTCAGGGGTTCGTTATCAATAAAATGTATACTATTCAGCAATTCTGTTTGTTTGTTTAGCATTTATCTGTTTTGTTTGCGAAAAGAACGCCGATGTTTTTGATAAAATGCGCATACATAAACTTACTGGCCTAGGCCACTGATTGTTGAAACAATGAATTACTTAAACATTGTCACAAGATGATAACCTTGGTAGGTCCCTTTGAGGAGGGTATCTTGTCTGTTTGTTTGTGTTGTTACAGGTGTAGCAGGCAGTACGCCATATGCGTCCCCAAGCAGGATGATTCCTCCTCCTCTCCAGCAAGTTCAGCAGCGCCTCCCCGTGGAGTTTGAACATGAGATCGTAAGCATTGATATGTTTCCCCAAGCAGAGAAGATCCTCTCCCTAATCAGATACATCCTGAAGGACCGTCGCCTCCCTAGCTGAGTCATATACTGAAGTATGCAGCTTTCAATAGTTCAAGGCTGAAGTCTCCAGGAGAATTGAAGTTCCCCACAGAGTCGTACTCTCCCCAGCAAGCAGGATGATGCCTTCTTCCCCAGCCGAGTCTGCAGTTCCCCAGAGAGCCGAGTCCTTGGAAACCGTTGAGGACATGATTGGTTTTCCCCCCAGAGAGCCGAGTCTTTGGAAACCGTTGAGGCCATGATTGGTTTTCCCCCCAGAGAGCCGAGTCTTTGGAAACCGTTGAGGCCATGATTGGTTTTCCCCCCCAGTAGAGTGTTGAATAGCTGATGATGTATTTCCCCACCGAAGTCGTTATCTCCAGGAAAGTTTTGCTGCGAATGTCGTGCAGTTTATTTCTGCGATTGACATCATTTTCCTCAGCAGTTATGGTTTTGAATACCCAGTTGAGCAGGTTCAGGTTCTCGTAGAGCTTCGTTCCCCTGCAGCAGTCGACTGAAGTTCGTTTCCCCAGGCGGAATCCAATTGAGATTGGTGTTACTTTTTCTCCTCGGCAGGATGATTCCTTCGTTCACCAGAGTGGTTCTTTCTCCTTGATAGGAGGATTTTCCCTTCGGCATTTATTTTGCCGATGAGGTCATAGCATTTTGCATGATTGCATAGCATCTACCCTAAACGCGTAGCATTTCCACCGTGTGGAGCATTGCGCCATTGTCAAACCATATGCATATGAAACATGAGCTAGGTCGTTACTGTGCTTGTTTTGCAGGTGTTCCTCCGTAGAGTCGCTTGCTCAAGATGATTCTTGAATCCCTCCAGCGAAAGTCGTTTGCCCAAGATGATTCTTGAATTCTCCAGCGAAGGCGCTCGTTTAAGATGATTCTTAAAATCCCCAGTGAAGTCACAAGAGTTGGTTGCTCAAGTTGACGCATAAAGTCCCTGGCAGAGTGTTTGCTCAAGATGATTCCTGAAATCTCCAACAGAGTTATGGGTTCAGGATGATTCTTGAAGTCCCCGCGGAGTTATTTGTCCAAGATGATTCTTGAAGTCCTCAGCAAAGTTGATTCGTCCAGAATGATTTCTGGACCCCGAAGCGGAGTAACTTGATAGTTCTCTAGAACCCCAGGCGGAGATGTGTCATCCCCAGCAGGATTCTGAACAACGAAGTTGAAACTTCCCTCGAAAACTTGATGATTGAAGTCCAAACGTACTGACAAAGCAGTTCTCTTAGCTGATGTGGAGTGCCTGACGACAGAAGTTTGGATATCCCCAATTAGTTCATGATTAACCGAGAATTCCGTTCCCGACTTAGTGACAAAGTTCGGCTGACGCCCAAAAATTTCTTTGAATGCCCGATGGCATGATTAACTTGATTGTTGATCTGATGAGTCTCGAGGAATCCTGATGCCTGACGGCATGATCGACCATGTGTCACTGGTTACCGTGTGGCCAATTCCCCAACTAGTTGTCGTGCAGCTAATATTTCAGTTTCCAAAGATTTGTTCCCATCAGAGTACCGTGTACTGGTGCGGTTGGAAAATTTCCGGGTTTATTGGTATTCAACCGTCTCGTACCTTGATCGTTTGAGAGCCGTTCGCTTCTCACCCAGTCAGGTCCAAGCCGCTTGAATAGGGGCAACTGTTGCACCCCAAAATTTGCCCAACTTTTCTTTACCTAGCTTATGTTTCATTTCATTCACATTAGCATTATCATTTGCATCTCATTGACATGTATGCAGGAGATCAAGAGGTATGATTACCAATCAAGGGCTATGCAAGACTATGAAGCTAGTTAAGAAGGTTATTCAGATGTTCAAGGGTTGATATCCTTGTCAGAGAAGTTAAAAGATCCTCAGAGAGAGTGGTTGAAACCAAGTGTGCAGGTCTCCTAACTTGAGAGTTGTGGAAAGCCATCTGATGATTCTGAAGCCATGAGGATGGACTTTAGGTCTTGAGAGAGCTCATGAGAAGTGTGGAGGATCACTTTGAGGCCTAGATAGGTCATTGTGCAAGGTTAAGAAGACCCAGCCATGAGTGGTGCAATTAGGGTTTGACTGGGTCAACCCTAGGTCAACTGATGATTTGAACAGGGTTGAGACCTAATTCAAGGGCTATATGATCATGGATTGATGCATTGAGATGCTATAAGGATGATTCAAAGGTCAACTCATCATGATTGAAGAGTTTGAGAAGTTTTAAGCTAGGGTTTCTAAGGCTTGACAGTGTAAAATCCCCTAGTTTGACCCCTATCTTCAAGGCAATGTAGCTCAAGATGTGATTGTCATCTCATCTTACCCCCAAAATAATTGTTGTATAGCATGATCTTAGCTTTAATTTGAGTGCTAGAAGTCCTTGATAGGAGTTGTAGAACTCAAGTTATGACTTTGACAAGTTACAGGTCATCTGAGGTATGTGAACTTGGGGGCTTGAAAGTTGTCCAACTTGCATGGTACTTTTGCCCTAGAAGGATGATTCCTATGAACTTTTGGTCAACATGAATATTGTTCCTTATTCTCTTAGATTTCTAGAGAGTACTAGAAGTCCTTGATAGGATTTGTAGAACTCAAGTTATGGCTTTGACAAGTCAAGGGCATTTTGGTCATTTGGAGATTATAGGTCATTTCAATCATAAGGCCATAACTCCTATTTCCAAGCTTCAAATGGGAAAATGTTCAACATCAAACTTGTTCAAAATGATTTTTAAGGCTAGTCAAGAGGTCATGAGATGTTGGAAGTGCTTGGATCTCAAAGTTGCAAAAATGACCTAAAATAAGGGTATAAGTTAAATGAACCAAGGTTGGAAATTGATATTTTTGATCTACATGTCCAAGCCAAGGCATGTAATAGGTCATTTTGATTCTAAAAAACATTTTAAGAACATTGGTTTGCCACATTTTTGAATTGAAGTTCAATTTGTGGACTTGCTTTGAAAAGTAGTTACTTAAATCTTAAGTAACATTTGCAAAAGATAGAATCAAGGCATAATCAAGGTCCCTTGCAAGCCAAACACTTCCAAAATGTCACTAGGGGAGAAATTGGAAGGGAATGGGATTGACTTCAAGCTATTAGCAGAATGGAGCATACCATGGCATGTAAGTGAACTTCTCATGTCATGAGAGATTGAATTTCTCCTTGGAAGGATCTAGAGCTTTCTAGATCATCCACACAGGTTCTATATATGATAATGAGTTGATCCAAGGCCAAGGTTGGTGATGATTGAGAGAGAAAACTGAGCTTGCACTTTGAACTTTCTCATTGCAAATCAAAATCGGTTACAAGGTTAGAGGCCATTTCAGTCCAAGAAATTGATCTCAATAGCTTGCTCTGAGGTTGGTGATCAATTCCAGATCAAATCCAAGGCACTGTGGTGGAAGAATCGTGAAGTAGCCATTGGAGGGTGAAGCTTGCAACTCAGAATCAGATTTGATAATTCAAGAAGATTCAGCTCTTTTCTTTGCATACAGAAGATTGATTGTGATTCAGTGAAGGATTCTGCAAGTTCTTGAAGGCTGGTGTGAAGATTCATCCCTTCTGTTTGCTCAAGTTTACCAGGTATGCAACCCTTGTGCCATGGCTTAAATTAGGTGGAATTAAGATGAATTGTTATGGTAGATGCATAGTAGAATGGTGTAGGAAGATTTCTGGATCATCAATTTGAGAATTAGTGACCAATTAGGGATGTTGCCATTTTCGGTTGAGAATTGGTTCTTGCAAATCTTGAGGATTTAGGTTGAATTAAGGGCATGAATGAATTCGTGAGGAAATTTGGAACATGTTTCATTAAGGGATCGTGGCCTATGGTGGACTCTATGTTGAACTAGGGTTGTGGAATGGTGACCGGAGAAAGTCACCGGCGGTGGTTTTGGGCGCGCAGGTGACCTGAGTTGCAGGGATTCAAAAGGAAGAAGATGACTCGATAGCCATCAGATCAAGGTTGGACTTTGACTAGGAACCTCATCCAACGGCCACGTGTGTTCCTCATTTTGTGAAGAGTCTGAACTTTACTGAAACACATCGTTTCATTTAGTTGCTGATTTTGGGCTTAAGGCATTAGTTGATACCTGCACCCCTCTCATGGCCCAATCCATAGGATGAACTGCTTTTCATTACTATCTGCACCACGCGCTTGGTTATTTTATTTTGATTTTCTTTATTTTTTTCATTTTATTCATGGTTCTTGATAAAATCATAAAAAATGGAAAAATAATTCAATTGATCCCATTCTTTTTGCATTGGATTCATGATTGAATCTAGTATTTTTTAGATAAAAAATATTTTTATTTCATGAATTTTCTGATTTTATGGGAATTTTTACATTTTAATTGATATTAAAATAGTCATGCTTGATGCTTGATGTTGTCGAATTTTGTGTGATTAATTGGTGATGATTCTTGTCTTGAATATTTGTGAGTTGTTAGCATAGATATGCATGCTCCCCATAGATTTTTCTCACATTTTTGTGATGAACATAAGTGGTAGTTTAGGTTGAAACCTTTAGAAGCTCCATTTTTAGGGTTTATGGTTGATACCTTTGGATTTAGGACTTAATTTTAGGACTTAATAGGTGATTTAGTCCCTGGTTTTTGTGTGAGGCATTCTTAAGTGAATTAGGATCCCTTAGGAATTTTTGTAGGAATTTATAATATAGTTTTCCATTTTTGATTGATTTTAGTTTAGGTGCTAGTTTTAGATGATTCTAATGCACTAACTCAAATAGATTAACATTTTTAGTTCCCTTAGATTAGGGTTTTGTTTTGCTTGTTCTTGGATGATGATGAAGGCAAGTTGAAGATGCCTTGGATTGCTTGAAGAGGCTTGAATTTGAAGATCTTCCCTTCTTTTGGTGTAGTTTGATTACGTATTAAGATTAGGGTTTTGTAGGCAGAGCTTCTAGATAGTTCTCTTCCTTCATAAACATGGAATATGTTGATCAATTCCATTCTTCCCTATGATGCAAGGTCCCTTTGTAAAGGCCTCATCCCTCCTTTGGTAGGATGTGTGGCTCTTTACAAGTTGGTAGAACCTTTGAGGGTCCCTTTCTCTAATGATAGGATGCTTAGTGGTGACCTTTGGTCTTCACTCTGCTACTAATCATCCCAACTTTGCTCTTGATAGATGCATCTTTCTCCCTTGGTAGGGGATGGATTTCCTTGCTTGAAGAAGATTGAAAGATGGAGTTGATACTTCTCTGTGTTTGAAGATTACTCTGAGAAGCTGAAGCTTGTAGATGAGGAAGAACAAGTTGACACTTGTGAAGAAGATCAAATTGAGATTGAGTGAAGAGCTGAGGCTTGAGGAATAAAGGATAAGTTGATACTCATGTTGATGCATTGAGAGCCTGAAGGAGCCAAGTTGATACTTAATTTTAGGAGTGAAGCCTGAAGGTGGAATTGACTGGAGAGCTGAAGCTTGAAGAAGAAAGAATGGACTGATACTTATGCTTGAGGTGTTAGAAACTTGAAGAAATAAGTTGATACTTGCTATTGAAGATGAAAGACCTGAAGAACAGTTACAGACTGAGGACTGAATTGCTGTCAGAAGAGCTGAAGCTTGAAATTGAAGGAGGGGTTGATCTGCTTTCTTTCCTGTTTGTTTTCCTTCTGTGCAACTGTATTGATGTGACTTGTTTGATTTGCTTGATGCATTAGAATAAGTTCATATTTAGATTGGTTTGAGCTAGGAGCATGATTGCACTAGAGGTTGAGTTGCTCCCTCTGCTTGTATTTTTACTGTATGGCTTTGCTTGCGGGTATTCGGTAGAGCCCAGCTCCCTTGCCTATGTGGTTTGTGTTGCTTGATAGCATTTTACTTCCTCTGTATGATTACAGTTACTCATCTCTTGCTTGATAGCATGTTATTTCTTCCTGTATGATTGCAGTTATTCATATCTGGCTTGAGGTTGAGATGAGCTTGTGGAGGTTGATGCCCCACACACATTTCCTCTCCTCACTAGCATTGCATGCATTTTACAGTCGTTTACTGTTTACTGTTTAAGCTGATGCTTTATCTGTTTCTGTTTATCATTGACATGATCCCCTAGGAATCTCATTTCCTTTGATAAGGAAGTGATGATTAGAACTTTAGGTTGAAACCTATGCATGATAACTTCTAGGAGTTCCCTGTTTCAAACCTCAACCATAGGATGAATCCTTGGCATGACAACATTAGGACTTGATAGTCTCCCCGTAGTTGAGCCCGTTCTCTCTTCTCATCTCAAAACAAATTAAAATATAGTAATAAAGGTTAACTGACGTCGTACGTTACGAGCCTTAAGCTATCTGAGAGAGGATTGTTGGAGAGTTTCTTTTCAACAGTCTGGATGTTTAGTATGGTACCCTTTGCGTGACATGTGACGCATTCACTCTCAGGTCATAGTCTCTAGTGCGATATTAGTTGCAAACAACCATAAAAACAGTTCTTCCGTAAAAGACAGAAAACAAACTTCAAACCTTTTTGCCCCGTGGGCCCATAATTCAAAGGAAGCTTTTCTGAAGAAAAGAGTGTCGTTAACTCCCAGTTCTACCGCAAACGGTAACGCTTAAGTCTCCAAGGGTCAAGCTGCGTACGCCAAACTGCTGGAACTGTTTGTTAACCCTACTCGATAAAATAGATGAATCTGAATTCCCGTAATCCGTATTATCCCGAACTACGTAAGCTCTGATCTCTCATATTTGTTGAGAGTACGTAGGCACAATACTGACGTATTGGCGAGCCACCTTCCCCGTAACCCGTAGTTAGGCGAACTACGTTGACTCTGATTTCTCATTCTTTGATGAGAATACGTAAGCATAAAGTGCGACGCTTTGCCGAGTCATTTTCTTTTCTTTTTCAGACCAGCCTTGATAGGTAGATAGATAAAACCAACCCGTCCAGTAAACACAACAAGCGTGGATCCCATAGAGTACGATGGACGTGAGGGGTGCTAATACCTTCCCCTTGCGTAACCGACTCCCGAACCCAGACAATGGTTGCGATGACCTTGTCTTATACCTTTTCGTCAGGTTTTTCCGATCGTTTCCTTTCCCGTTCTGAAGGATAAATAACAAAAGGTGGCGACTCTTCTGTTTTTCCGACACCTTATTTTCGCGGAAGCGACACCCATCAGCAAAATAAATGCTGAAGGGAGAATCCTCCTGTCAAGGAGAAAGAACCACTCTGGTGGAGGAAGGAATCATCCTGCCGAGGAGAAGAAGTCACACCAATCTCAATTGGACTCCGCCGGGGGAAACGATCTTCAGTTGACTGCTGCAGGGGAACAAAGCTCTACGAGAACCTGAACCTGCTCATCTGGGTATTCAAACCACAAGCTACTGGGGAGACCGATGTCAACCGCAAAAATAAACTGCACAGCCTTCGTAGCAAACTTTTCTGGAGATAACGACTCCGGTGGAGAAATCCAGCATCAGCTATTCTACATTCTACTGGAGAGAACCAATCATGGCCCAAACGGCTTCCAAGGACTCGACTCTCTTGGGGTTTGAATACTCGGCTGGGGAAGAAGGAATCATCCTGCTTACTGGGGAGAGTATGACTCTGTGGGGAATTTCAATTCCGCTGGAGACTTCAGTCTGGACTATCGAGTGCTGCACACTTCAGTGTATGACTCAGCTAGGGAAGCGACGATCCTTCAGGATGCATCTGATTGGGGAGCGAATCTTCTCTGCTTGGGGAGACATATCAATGCCTACGATCTCATTTTCAAACTCCACGGGGAGGTACTACTGAACTTGCTGGAGAAGAAGGAATCATCCTGCTTGGGGACGCATACAACGTACTGCCTGGTATATGCTACACCTGCAACAACACAAACAAACAGACAAGATACCCTTCTCAAAGGGACCTATCAAGGTTATCATCTTGTGACAATGTTCAAGTAATTCATTGTTTCAACAATCAGTGGCCTAGGCCAGTAAGTTTATGTATGTGCATTTTATCAAAAACATCGGCGTTCTTTTTCGCAAACAAAACAGATAAATGCTAAACAGGCAAACAAAATTGCTGAATAGTATGCATTTTATTGACAACGAACCCCTGAATAGGTAAAAGTGTTTTACAACAGATGCAAGCTCCTGGAATGAGGAAGCTGCATAAAAATAAAACATAAATATACATCAGTATTTACAAATGTCGGCAATGAGGCGTAGATGAACACCATGAGTTGATCCCTCTATGACCCACTCGACTTCGATACTTCTCCGACGCTTCAGCTTCAGAAGAGATTGATTCAGATAAGCGGCCCTCAGGTCTTCCAAACCACTAAACAAATACAGTCCACACGCGGAACGCAGTCATTTGCTTTTTCAAATCCCTAACTTTTTCCTGAATCGCCCTTCCGGGTTTTCGATTCACCGGGATACCCTTTTTTGCAAAAGCCGCCCATCCGGGTTTTCGACTTTGCGGGTGTACATTTTTCCTTTTATATGCCTAATTTTTGCCCGAACCTTTTTCCTTTTTTATGGTTCACCGGGATGCCCCATTTTTTCCTGGATATTCTTTTTCTTTCCAGCGGGTCATTTTTTAAGCAAAGTATTTTTTAACTGCGTCTGCATTCACCGGGGATGCAAAATATTTGCCATCCATCATGGATAAAAACAAGGCTCCTCCCGAGAAGACCTTGCTGACGACGTACGGACCTTCGTAATTGGGAGTCCACTTGCCCCGGTGATCGGAGTGTGGAGGAAGAATCTTCTTCAGGACGAGATCACCCGTCTGAAAGCTTCTAGGACGTACCTTCTTATCATAAGCTTTCTTTATTCGGCTTTGGTACAGACGACCATACGCAATCGATGCTAACCTCTTCTCGTCCATCAGGCTGAGTTGGTTTAGTCGGTTCTTAATCCATTCTGCCTCATCGAGTTTCACGTCAAGCAAAACTCGCAAAGAAGGAATCTCAACTTCTAACGGTAGGACAACTTCCATACCGTACACCAGTGAGAAAGGAGTTGCCCCGATTGACATACGTACCGTTGTACGATAACCGTGCAGTGCAAATGGCAACATCTCGTGCCAATCTTTATAGATCACAACCATCTTCTGTACGATCTTCTTGATGTTCTTATTGGCTGCTTCAACGACACCATTCATCTTCGGCCGGTAAGGAGATGAGTTGTGGTGCTCAATCTTGAAACTTTGGCACAGCTCCTTCATCATCTTGTTGTTTAGATTCAAACCATTATCAGTAATGATCCGCTCAGGAATTCCGTAATGACAGATGATGTCCCTCTTTATGAATCTAGCCACCACCTGCTTGGTCACATTAGCATATGAGGCTGCCTCCACCCACTTGGTGAAGTAGTTGATGGCTACTAGAATGAAGCGATGACCATTAGATGCAGTGGGCTCGATCTTGCCTATCATGTCGATGCCCCACATGGAGAACGGCCACGGAGAGGACATGACATTCAACGGGCACGGCGGCACGTGAATCTTATCAGCATAAATCTGGCATTTATGACATCTCTTTGCGAATTTAAAGCAATCCGATTCCATCGTCAGCCAGTAGTATCCTGCTCTCAGGATCTTTCTTGTCATAGCATGCCCGCCGGTGGGCGTACCAAATGTGCCTTCATGGACTTCTTCCATGAGCATACTCGCTTCTTTCTCATCTACACATCTGAGTAGCACGAGATCGTGATTTCTTTTATACAAAAATCCATCAGGATTGAGATAAAAGTTTCCAAACAGCCTCCTCAGAGTCTTCTTATCCTGGGTTGACGCTCCCGCAGGATACTCCTTAGTCATAAGGAAAGTCTGGATGTCATGGAACCATGGTTTGCCATCGGAGGCTTCCTCGATCGCAAAGACGAATGCAGGTCTATCAAGACGAGAAAGGACAATTCTCGGAGCTTCATTCCAAAAATTGACTTTATACATTGAAGCCAACGTGGCTAAGGCATCAGCCATCTGGTTTTCGGCCCTGGGCACATGATGGAGTTCCACTCGATCAAAGAATGGCAGTAGCCTTCTGGCATAGTTCATGTACGACACCAAATTCGATTGACGAGTCTCCCACTCCCTTTTAATCTGGTTAATCACAAGCGCCGAGTCACCATATACATCTAGGTTCTTGATTCTCAAATCAATTGCTTCTTCCAGACCCATGATGCATGCTTCGTACTCCGCTTCGTTATTGGTGACCGGAAACGCCAGTCTCGCAGTGAACGGGATATGGGATCTGTGGGGAGTCGTGATGATCTCCCCAATGCCACTTCCATAAGAATTAACCGCCCCGTCAAATATCAATTTCGACTGGGATTTCCTATCTGGACCCTCGTCGGGCAACGGTTCATCGCAATCTTTCACCTTGAGAAACATGATATCCTCATCAGGGAATTCAAATTTCATCGACTGATAATCCTCGATCGGTTGTTCGGCAAGGTATTCAAACAATACGCTGCCCTTAATGGCCTTTTGGGAAATGTACTGAATGTCATATTCCGTCAACACCATTTGCCATCTGGCAATCCTGCCCGAAAGCGCTTGCTTCTCGAAGACGTACTTGATCGGATCCATCTTCGAAATTAGCATGGTGGTGTGATTGAGCATGTACTGTCGTAAATGTTTGGCAGCCCAGGCTAGTGCGCAACACGTCTTCTCCAGCATCGAGTAACGAGATTCACAGTCTGTGAACTTTTTACTCAAGTAGTAAATGGCATGCTCCTTTCTGCCCGTCTCGTCCTGCTGGCCGAGAACACACCCCATACTATTCTCAAGAACTGTCAAGTACATGATTAAGGGTCGTCCGGCCACTGGGGGTATCAAGATTGGAGGTTCCTGTAGATACTGTTTTATCTTATCAAATGCCTTCTGGAAATCCTCGTTCCAGATAATCTCCTGGTCTTTCTTTAACAGTTTGAACGTCGGTTCACATGTGGCCGTGAGCTGAGAAATAAACCTTGCAATGTAGTTTATTCTGCCCAAGAAACCATGAACTTCTTTTTCTGTTTTTGGCGCTGGCATTTCTTGTATTTCTTTTATCTTCGCAGGATCAACCTCGATGCCTCTTTCACTCACGATAAACCCCAGTAGTTTT
Source organism: Lathyrus sativus (assembly GCA_963859935.3). Classification (NCBI taxonomy): domain Eukaryota; kingdom Viridiplantae; phylum Streptophyta; class Magnoliopsida; order Fabales; family Fabaceae; genus Lathyrus; species Lathyrus sativus. The sequence goes on along the minus strand of OZ012741.1, from coordinate 413,397,256 downwards.
CCGGACCGTACTCCAAAAGTACACTTGTTAGGATTCAGCCTCAATCTGAACTTCCTAAGCCTCTCAAAAAGCTTCAGCAAATTGATCAGATGTCCTTCCTCCGTTTGGGACTTCGCTATCATGTCATCAACATAGACTTCAATCTCATGATGAATCATATCATGAAACAAAGTAACCATTGCTCGTTGGTAAGTGGCCCATGCATTCTTCAGACCGAAAGGTATTACCTTGTAGCAAAACGTTCCCCAAGGTGTAATAAACGTAGTCTTCTCCATGTCCTCCGGCGCCATCTTGATCTGATTGTAGCCGGAGAAGCCATCCATGAACGAAAACACGGAGAACTGAGTTGTATTGTCGACCAACACATCAATATGGGGGAGCGGGAAATCATCTTTAGGGCTCGCCCTATTCAAATCCCGATAATCGACGCACATTCGCACTTTACTGTCTTTCTTCGGTACAGGTACTATGTTGGCGACCCGCGGAGGGTAAGTAGTGACCGCTAAAAAGCCAGCATCAAGCTGCTTTTGCACTTCTTCTTTGATCTTAACGGCCATATTTGGTCGTGTTCTCCTAAGCTTCTGCTTAACGGGAGGACAATCTTCTCGCAGCGGCAAGTGATGGACCACAATATCAGTATCAAGTCCGGGCATATCTTCGTATGACCAAGCAAAGATGTCGCTATACTCTCTCAGCATCTTGACCAACCTCTGCTTGACGTCACTCTGCAACGCAGCCCATATCCTGACGTTCCTGCCGCAACCCCAACCCAGATTCACAATCTCAATCTCTTCTTCGTGAGGCAGAATAACTTTCTCTTCTTGTTTCAACAAGCGGGCCAACTCTTCGGGAAGGTCTTCGTCTTCGTCAATCTCTTCTTTGGCTTGATAGATCGGGCAATCGAAGTCGAAGTGATTCGTAGAAGGTCCAGAGTCGATGTCATCTGCTATGTGGATCCTGCAATAACAAGGGTTAAGCTTAAAACAAGGATATGCAGGTTAGCACAAACCCCACTGCCATTTTATTATTTTTCAAAACAAATATAAAACAGGAATAACAGAGATCACAATATTTGAATATGAAGAAAAACGCCTTTTGATTTATTGGTAAAATGCATGTACATAATCAAATAAGGCCCTGACAATAAAACCACTATGCCCCGGGTAGGACATAGGGTTGTACAATGATTGGAGAAAGTAAATCATTACTCTTTGCCTGTCACTTGGATGTGTTTCACCCTAAAATTTGCTCGACCTTTTCCAATTGGTTTATGTTTCAATTGCATTAGCATTTGCATATAGAGTCATGTACATAGTCTAATCATCTGCATAGCATAGCATAGAAAATCATCCAACAAGGGACCAAGCCCTATTCTCATCTCTATGATCCTATCAAGAGGTTATTATTCAAATTCAATCTCATCCAAGTCATCAGAGAAGAAATGGAAACCTAAGAAGTCAATGGATCAAGCAGTGCATCTATCTCCTATCTGAGGGTATCTGAAGATCATCAAAGAGGTTGTGAGCTGTGAACTGAGCATGGAGAGTATCTAGACATCATGGGAGACTTAGAAAGTCATTTGGGGAAGGAGACAAGTCATTGATGTGATCACAAGAATTGCAGTTGAAGACAGTCAACTAGGATTTCATCTAGGTCAACTCTAGGTCAACCCTAGGTCAATTGATTGATTGAAGGGCATTAAGGTCTATTGGAGAGATGTGGGGTCCATCATTTTACATGTAGAGAAGGATATGGTGATATGTCAAGAAGAAATCAAGAGAAATTAAGGAGAAGAGGAGTTTCTAAATTAGGGTTTCTGTGTAAAATCCCCTAGTTTAGGTCAAATTTCCAAGCAAGATAATTCAAAATGCAAGCTTCAAATGGATCCTTGGCCAACATGAAACTTGTAGAGGATCTCAAGACCTTTAATTTGAGTGGTGGAAGACATCAAGGAGATTTATAGAACTCAAGTTATGGTCCTTGCAAGTTACAGGTCATCTGAGGTATCTGCAATTTTGTCTGTAAAAGTTGCTTGTCTTCTAAGCTATTTTTACCCTTCAAGGAGATTTCAAATGAATTTATGGTAAACATAAGAGTTGTTCCTCATTGTCTTAGCTTTCTATAATGGTATGGTATGACTTCATATGATGTGTGGAACTCTACTTATGGTCTTGGCAAGCAAAGGGTATTTTGGTCATCTGAGAATTACAGGTCATTTCAAGCCTATGCCCAAAACTCATACAAGGAAGCTTCAAATGGAAAACTTCACAACATCAAACTTGCTCCAAATGACATTTTGAGTCTATAAAAGTGACCATGAAAGATTGGAAAGACTCATAGCACAAGGTTTCAAAATTGGTGGATTTAATGAATAAAAAATGACCTAAAAATGAGATTTTTCATAATTTGGCCAAATGGGATGAAATTATAGGTCATTTTGATTGGAAAAAATGTTTTAAGAACATTGGAAAAAGTAGAATTTTGAGTTTGGTTCAAGAATTGAAAGATATGCATGGTTACTTACAAATGAAGTTACATAATCCAAATCCAAGGGAAAGTGTGCATGGGAAGTTCCTCCAAGGTTCTAGGACTTTCTAAACTCATGTATATATTGCATTGAGTGGCTCCATGCCATGGTTGGTGAATCACTTTGTTCAAAACACAAGTTATACACAATCCTTCCATTTTTTTGCAAAACCTCTCAAACTTCATCAAACTCTCATCAATTTCCATTTTGTTTGATTTGATCATCATCACCATCATTCATAGATCACAATTCCACAAGATTTTGGTTGATTTGAAGAAGGATTCGTGCTGTTCAAGTTAATCATCCAAGAAGCAAGAAATTTGGAATTGTAAGATTCAAGGCATTGGAGCAAAATCTTTTGCATACAGAATTCAAGAACAAGCTCACTGATCAAGTTCAGACCATTGCAAGCATCAGATCAGAGAATTCCATAGCTGTTTTCTTCATTTTACACCAGGTAGGTTTCCTCTTCGATTTGACTGTTTTAGTTAGAATCATAGTGTTTTGTTAGCATAGAATGGTTAAGATAAGTTAGATGATGAATTTCACCAAGTTTGAAGAGGTTTCATGAAGGTTGATCATGGTGTACCAATTCTGTTAGGGTTTGTATCTCATGGAATATGGCACGATAATCCTCATTAATTAGCTCATAATGATCAGCATAAGATGTAGATTAGGCTAGGGCAAGAATTAAAGAGAATTGGAAGAGTTGATGTCAGGTGATCATGGTGGAACCAAGCTGTTATACTCATCGGGTTCAATTTGTGGTTGAGTTTTAGAAACAATTATGGACATGGCTGTGTAGAGGGAAGAATTTAGAGCAACTTTGCTCTTTGCATCGAGTGATTTCATGGTGAGTGGAGGGAGAACAGAGAACTGGAAATTCGTGCATGGTGATGAAGTTTCAGAAACCCTAGGGTTTCTAAGGTTGAAGACAACCTTTGGGCCACACGATTGCTTGTTTGACCTTGACCTGAGACTAAATCCAATGGCCTTGATTTAAAGAAAAAACAGAGGGAAATTCCAAGGATAATACGCACCGTTTCACTTATTATTTCAGACTGGGCTCAAAGATTGTTTGCTAATAACACCCTCCCAATCAGGCCCAAAACCATAATGAACTAAATAATTCGCTATTCGCACCGTTTATTGTTTTTTTAATTTTTGTTATGTTTGCTGAGTCATTGGGCCCAGACGCGCCTGCTATGCGCGCCCCCCAGTCTGGGCCCACCCTTTATTTTCAACTGCTTTTCATTACTAGATGCACCCCAGCTCAATTAATTCCATTTTAATTTTTCTCATTTTATGTTAATTCTTTAAAAAATCATAAAAAATAGAAAAATGCATGATTTTAATTGGTTCTTTTTGCATATTATTCATATTTCTGTCAAGAAAAATATCACATAAAAAAAAATCAATATTTCATTTTATTTTTATATTTTTAGCATATTTTTCTTTTTAATAGGATTAAATAATGTGTAGTTTAGTGCATGAATTTGGTGATTTTAGTTTGATTAAATGCTTTTATATTTTTGATCCATTCTTTTTAGGTTGATTATTATAGAATGTTAGCTTGTATATAAAATTTAGTTCATATTTTTAGGACTTAATTTTTAGGAGATTTGTTTAGGTGTGAACAACATAATCAAAACTAGGGTTTAGGAGATAACATAGGAGAATTAAATAATTTCCCTTAGGAGTTGTAGATTGAATCTTTGGGGTATGGGACTATAGGGGTTATGGGTAGTTATTAGATCCCTTAGAAAATATTAGGGTTCCCCTACTGCTATTAGTATGCTGTCTGTATTTGTTTGACTGTGTGGTGTGCCCTCTCTAGGGTTATTTCATTTGTCTGTGTGGGGTATTAGGTTTGCTTGGGGATTGGGAGAGCTGAAGACTGAGAAGATGAAGCCCATTTGAAGATCAGAGGATGAAGACCAACTTCTAGAGTTGATGAAGAGATCCTTTGCTGGCAGCTGTTGAAGGCTATAGGGTTTAGGAGCTAGGCAGAGCCCTAGAGTAGCCAAATTGATTCATAAACATGGAAGGTCTTGATTGCCTCCATTCCTCTCTGTGATGCAGAGTCTCTCTAAGACCTTCACCCCCTTCCTTTGGAAGGCTTGGTGATAGTGTCTAAGAGATAGAACTCTTGAGAGAAAATATCCTATGTGTTGATAGCAGTATGTTTGCCACCTTTGGTGGTCAACTAATTGCTTAACACCCAGTTTATTCTTGTGATTGACTCCTCAGCTTGGAGATGGAAGGTTGATGACAAAGACCTTGCTTGAAGGCTGTGGAGATGAAGACTGAGGCTTGCCTGAAGCTTGTAGCTGTTTGGAGATGACTTGAAGACAGATGTTGATGCAGAGCTGTTGTGGCTGTTTATTTTTTGCTGTTTAATTTCTGATGTATTGATTGGTTTTCCCTGACTGTATTGTTTGTTGTTTACCCTGTTGGGTTGAAAGTGAATTCTGTTCGCTTTTGCCTATTGTTTTCTGGGTTCGAGGTTGAGTGGGACTCCCTTGCCTCGCTTGTATTGTTGCATCCATGCATTTTACCGCTTTACTGTATATATAGGCTATTGTTTCTGTTTCCGTCTACTCCCTTAGGATCTCTGTTTCTCTCTGTGCAAGAGAGGAGCATGATAGACACTAGGTCTTAACCCATTCATGATAACATTAGGTTAGTTTGATTCCCTTCGCAACCGTAGGTTAGAGTTCGGTCCCTTCTTTCTCAAAAAACAAACAGAAAAACACAATAAATATTTCAGACGCAATAAAAGACACTTCTTCCGTAAAAGAATGTGAACTCATCAAAACGTCATTTTTGTCCACTTGGACTGTTAATCGAAAAAAACCTTTTTCAGAAGGAATAAAAACAATCAAGACAGACGTGTGTCTTACGTGGCCCGAACTACGTTTGCTCTGATCTTTCATGCTGTATGAAAGTACGTAGGCATAGGATGCGATATCCTAGAGAGCAACCTTCCCCTCCTTTCCCGTAGGTAGGCGAACTACGTTGACTCTGATTTCTCGTTCCAGACGAGAATACGTAGGCATAAAGTGCGATACTTTGCCGAGTCATTTCATTTTCTTTTCTTTTTGAACCCTTTGACCTGTAGAGTAGATAGCATAACAATCCATACCCGAAAACAAGCGTGGATCCCGTCGAGTACGACGGACGTGAGGGGTACTAATACCTTCCCCTTGCGTAACCGACTCCCGAATCCAGGTTTTGGTTGCGATGACCATACCTTTCCCCGTTTTGCGGTAGGTTTACCTCGAGCGTTTCCTTTCCCTCCGTTGGGATAAATAACGCACGGTGGCGACTCTTCTGTTCAGCCGGCGCCGATTTTCGCAGTAGCGACAGGATGGTATCCCTGATAGACCAGTTGTTGAGGCTCTCGCCTGATTTGCTTGGCTGGATCCAAGAGTCTAGGTCGCAATCACTGTCTTCGCCGTCTTCAGACACTGCGTTGACACTTTCAAATATTACTCCACCACTGGTAAACTGGATCGGCCTTTTACCTCACGACGCACTGCTAGAAGAGGAGGCTTCAGCCGTAGGAGAGTATCCTAACCCAAATTTGTCTTGCTTGTTAAGTATCTCCAGAATCTGCCCCCAGCCTGGGGTAGATCCGGCTTGAACAACGGCCCGGGCTTCCTTGAAGGAAGAGAGAGTCATCTCTGGTTTCTCCGTGATTACAAGAGCTACGTTCTTGACCTTAACAGCTTCGAACGCCTGACATAGGGTTTCGTGGATTTCCCCATCCATCTCAACATACTTGAAGGACGACAAATGGCTCACCATTATATCCTCCTCGCCACAAACAGTTACAATGCTGCCTCCGATAACATACTTGAGCTTCTGGTGCAACGTGGAGGTCACGGCGCCCGCAGAATGGATCCATGGCCGGCCCAAGAGACAGCTGTAGGCAGGCATGATGTCCATAATGTAGAAAACTGCGTCGAACGTCTCCGGCCCGACTTGGATTGGTAGCGTCACCTCCCCGAAAACATGACGTTTGGTTCCATCGAACGCTTTCACAACCAGATCACTGGGTGTGCAAATTAATCCCCGAGTATCCAACTTTATCAATGCTTTCTTAGCAATAACATTGAGTGACGACCCCGTGTCCACCAACACATGAGACATAATTGTTCCCCTACACTCTATCGAGATGTGCAGAGCACTATTGTGGTTCCTTCCCTTCGGCGTCAGCTCCAGGTCAGTGAACCCTAACCCATTTCCAGCATTCACGTGGGCTACGACCCCTTCCAACTGGTTGACCGATATTTCTTGTGGTACATACGTGGCATTTAACACCTTCAGCAGCGCGTTGCGATGTGCCTCAGAACACAGCAACAAATACAGGATGGAGATTTTCGAGGGTGTTTGATGGAGATGATCCACGATCTTGTAATCGCTCTTCTTAATCAACCTCATAAACTCTTCAGCGTCTTTAACAAGTAAGTCCTTCTCTACCCCACGAGGGGTTTCTTCAACGACTTTACTCTTTCCCTTATCAGTTGCATCAACTTTGTCTGCTTTGTCTGCCACGATCTCAGGTGGAGCAAACACTCTTCCGCTGCAAGTGATTCCGCCAATGCCCACTAGGTTATCCACAGGCGACCCAGATGGTTCCAGTTCCAACTTCTGTCCGTTGCAGTAGACGTCTGCCCCATAATGCCATGGGACGACATTGGTGCTTTCAAAGGGTATCGGCCCAACCTTGGTGATGGTAATTGTGGGCGGCCTGGGTGCAGAAATAGTGATCGTCCGGCGATGGATGGTGATGGTGGCAACCTCATCATCTTGCTTCAGCATTACCTCTCCCGATCCGCTTTCGGCCCTTCGGCTGAACTGCAAGATTCCTTCGGTCATCAGACTTTGAATCCCCTCTATCAACTGTTCACATCCATCGGGACGAATCGCACAGCCCATACACAGTTCTCCACAGCCCGGGAATAAACCTCTTTTCATCAGCTTGGCTTTGACGAAGCTAAGCGGTGTCTTCAGATCCTTGACGTCAGTCAACAAATCCAAGCTCTCGTCTTCAATAATGGCGTTTACCCCACCTCCCCTATGATTCGGCATAGGGTTCTTCGTGACATTTGGCACACTATCTGAGAAATTGATGATCTTAGCATCCACCATGTCTTGCACCTTGTGCTTGAAGGCTTTGCAATTTTCTATCGTGTGGCCCGGTGCCCCTGAGTGAAACTCACAAGTCGCATTCGCATCATAACCTGGCGGAGGTGCCCCTGTCAAGGGAGCCAGGATTCTCTTCTGGATTAGCTGTAACTGGAGCAAAGTCTGTAACAGCTGAGCATAAGACATGGGCGGCGTCTCGAGGTGACGACTTGACAGAGGTGCCCTGTTCTGATACTTCCTGTACCCTTGTTGATTCGGCTGCTGCTGCTGTGGCTGTTGGACTGCTAGGATGGTTATGCTGGCCACCTGTTGGTGAGGGCCTTTACCCTTCCTTCGAGTGTTGGACACGACGCTCGTCTCTCCTTCCCTCCTTTTTCCACCATAAGGTTTCTTTCCTCCTCTAGCTGAGGACAGATCCCCTTGAATTTTCCCCAGTTTGATCCCGTTGTCAACGTGCTCACCCGTGATAATGAGATCTGAGAAGCTTCCAGACATACTGCTGACCAATTTCTCGTAATAAACCCCTGGGAGGGTGGCTACGAACATTTCAACAAGCTCCCGTTCAACTATCGGCGGCTGAACCCTAGCTGCCAATTCACGCCACCTCTGGGCGTATTCCTTGAACCCTTCGTTGTTCCTTTGTGAAAAATTCTGTAGTTGAACCCGATTCGGAGCCAAGTCACTGTTATATTGGTAATGGTGCACAAATGCTTCAGCAAGTTCCTTCCACGTGCGCACACTGGTAGGTTCCAGACTCATGTACCATTCCAGGGAGGGCCCGGACAAGCTATCCTGAAAGAAGTGCATCAGCAACTTCTCGTCTTCAGAGTGAGCTGACATTTTCCGGTAGTATGATCTCAGGTGGACGCGAGGGCAAGTGGTGCCCTTGTACTTTTCAAAGTCGGGTACCTTGAACTTGGGAGGCACCTTGAAATCAGCAATCAGTCCCAACTTGGACATGTCAACACCCATGGTGTTCAAGTTCTCGAAATTCCTCATCTTGTCCTCGAGTGCCTTAAACCTCAGACGTGCTTCAGCAGTCAGCTCTCCTTCAGCACCTTTCTGTGAGAACACATCGTCTTGACAGTCTTCTAACCATGGCTGAGGCCCATACAGATTTCCAAGACCTGTGTTGCCGTTGCCCAGCCCAACATTAGCTTCGGAATTCCCATTACCGACGCCAGTCGTATTACCATTGAGTCCCATGTTAGCTATCACATTGCCATTGGCACTACCGTTCCCTCCAGTCATGGGGACGCCATTCTGAGGAGTTTCAACAGGTGGAGGGGTTGGAACAGTCCCACCATGGAGTACACCATTGCTGTCAACCCTTGAAATCAGAGGCTGGACCAAGGTTCTGAGCTGGTCCTGGCCGTTGGCAACCACTTGCATGAGCTCCATGAAGTGGTCCATCCTCTCTCAGAGTTCTTGAACGTCAGTCTGCACTTGCTCCATAGCTCTAGCTCGATTTTCTTTGGTCGGATAGCGGTGGATTGGCCTTTGATCAATCCTGGAACAACCTGCATACACAAAGGGTTAGAAAAAAACAACAAAGTGCTCGTTATATAGATGCTTCATGCAAATGCAAATGTGTGTCTATGCGTTAGGGAGGTATCCCCCCGATCCTAGTGCCTGAGTGCCAGTGTTGATAATAAGAAGTCCGAGTCCAGTCATGGAAATAACATCTCATATATATAAAGAAAGCCCATCAAGGCGGTACACAACGTCACTGAGTATAAGCTGAATCAATAGCATGACCTCAACCAACAAGCCTGGTGATGGTCAGCATACAACAATGATCAAAAGCAAAAGGATTACAAATACAGTCAAGTACGGCCACGGGCGTGAAACTCTTCTAACAACCCCTTCGTTTCTGGATGATCAGGCCGAGTGAGCAACCCTTCGACGAGTAACTCTCTCTGCATAATAGTGTATTGAAGACCTTCAAATGAGTCTTCCCATGCTCCTTTGCCGAAACAATCTTCTAGCTTCCGCTTCTTGGATTCAAACATCAGCTTGCGCTTCTTCAGGTTAGCAAGAGCCTTGTTGAGCTTGCCTTCAGCGGCATATCTGCGAGCGGTTTCTTCATCAAACCTCTTCTCACTAGCTTTCACCTGGGCTTTCAACTTGGAGATCTGTTGCTTCATCTTATCCTCCCGTTCTTTGCCGTTGGCTAGGGTGGCCTTCCAATGCTGATTAAACTTGGATATTCTCCGGTATGCTTCATCTAAGTGCTGCTTCTTAGTGGCTAGTACGTCATTGACAGCTTTGAAGTCTCGACCCAAACGCTCACGCTCAGCTATCTGCTTAGTCAAATCCGTCCCTAACTGGTTCACCAGCTCCGTTTGCCTCTTGAAGGAATGGACGGCTTCGCTTCTCTCGCTTCTGAGCTGAGCCAATTCTTTCTCCAGTTCTTCATTTTCCTTCTTCAGCTCATCTCTCTCAGCTAACACCTGATTATGCTGCTGAATAGGCACGGTGGTAGGCTCTTCAATCACTGGAGGGCTTTCCAGCTTGGCATGTGGAAACGACATCCCTATAGCATCTGCTCTGGCTCTGATCCAAGTCACATACGGAGCGTAGGCTTGGCTATTACTTTTCCCCAGCAACGGTTTACCCCGCTTACAGATACTATTCCAAGCGTGCTGAAGCTTAGATAACATATCCCCCTCTAGAAGACCAGTGAGGTACAAAGATTCCTGCACCTCTTCCTCCTTCGGCGGAGCTCTCAAAGCATAAGCAAACTGTCGGACCAGCAGAGATGGATTATAGTTTATACAGCCCTTCCTGCCTATCAAAGGCACGTTCGGAAACCCGCTGCAGCTGAAGATAATCTCAGTACCCAACCTATCTCTATCAAACCAGTCAATATCCTCCGCTGACAGACTCATCAAACGCTCGGACCACTCAGCTGTGGCTGCAGACGAAGCAAAGGGACCCCTCTTGGGTAGATGACTATCAAGCCATCTATAGAGCAGGGGTACACAGCATGAGACATTCTTGCCCCTTCTGTTCTCATTTTTGTAGTGGACGGAATGGTAGACATCTCCTATCAAGGTAGGGACTGGATTGCCTGATGCAAAGATGTGGAAGGCGTCGAAGTCTACAAAGTCAGGCATATTGGGGAACAGAATGGCGCCATATATGCACAGAGAAAGGATGGCGTTGAACACGATCCAACATCCGTCTTTGGCGCACTGCTGGGCCTTTCCCACTAAGAACTGTAAGGAGAAACCGGGAACCCTGTTCCAACTAGACAAGACCAACTCGGAGGCATCCAGATGAAGTGAAGGGGCTAGACTAGCCAGATTAGGCGCATCATCCATATGAACAAAGGGCATCTGACTCTTGATAGGCACACCTAACAAATCAGCATACTCCTCTAGTGTAGGTGCGAGAATAAAGTCCGGGAAAGTAAAGCATCTCAAAGGAGGATCGTAGAACTGCAGCAAGGCGTGCAACCCATTCAACTCAAACACAGAGGGTTTACGAACCAAGCTGAGCAGTTTACCGTAAGACTTTCTGAATTCATCTCTCACAGAATCATTTGGCAAAGCAATCAAACCAGTCAGCTGAACAACATCAGGAGTGGGGAGCTTGTAAGCCACGGTCTTCCTCAGAGAACCCATAGTAGCACAATAGAAGGCAAGAAAACCTGAATCGGGGGAGACGGTAGCTGCAACACAGACACACGTTAATGAAATGCAAATGAGTATGCAAAGCAATGTAAAATGCAATCATGCAGCAGGAGATGAAGACAACTGGTGCTGTGAAGATTCTGTATCAACAAAACCGTAATACTGCTCTATCAAGAACAACCACTATCTCTGATAAGAAGAAAACCCTGGTATCGGACCATAAATCTGTTCTGTCGAGAACACATCTCTGAAGATAAGGACCTCTGATACAGGACCATAACTCTGCTCTGTCAAGAACAAACATCTCTGAAGATAAGGACCTCTGATACAGGACCATAACTCTGCTCTATCAAGAACAATCATACACATGAGAACCCCTGATACCAACAAAACTGATTCACCATCAAGAAAACCAGGTAGTCTGAAGGTTAAGGTTTCCTGCAACAAACCCGACCCTGCTCACAGGTATGGACCTAAACTGACACAAGTTCGACATCCTATGCGGTCATCAGCGTTACAGACATTCAAGAGGGGTGATACGATACCCAGGAGGTGTGGCATCACCATCTCCTGAAGTGGCCTCACTCAGCTGAATCCCAAATGATCGGTCCCCAGAGTCGACAATCCTCCAAACCAACAACCCCTCAGGCCCAAAGGGCCGGAAAAGAAGTCAACCGAGAGAACCTCGTCTGAGCGTGGATTTCATGAGACACTACTGCCTGCAAAGCAAGCACGCGCCCACTAATTTCCACAACTAATGCTAAGTACAGTCAAGCCTGGGTCTGGCTTCTCACTCATCAGAATGCCCCTCCCACAACAGCACAGATAATCATATCATACTGAAAATAAAGATGCGGGAAATAAAATGCGATAAACAAACACAACCCAACAAGTAATCATACACGCGCTAGGATTGACTCTCGCGGGGCACGTTGGATCCCCAAACTGACTCGCATAAGGGACGTTGAATCCCCAGGAAACCAACAAGTCCCCAGTAGAGTCGCCAGCTGCTGGGGATGACCCAGACAGCTAGGAAGAAAATCCAAGGCGAGACTCGCATAGGGAACCATCGTAGTCCCCAGCAGAGTCCCCAGCTGTCGCTTCCGCGAAAATAAGGTGTCGGCAAGACAGAAGAGTCGCCACCTTTCATTATTTATCCCTCAGAACGGGATAGGAAACGATCGGAAAAACCTGACGAAAAGGTATAAGACAAGGTCATTGATCGTGACTTTCTATGTCTAATACAACTTAACTGCAAGTGCACAGTCTATCGCGTAGTAATAAAAGATATCGATCCCACAGGGACTCGTAATCAAACTAGTGTTCTCGGGAGTTACTATGTTTAGCTAGGTAGATAATGTTTATGGAAATAATTTTTGTCACTAAAGGGAACTAAAAATGTTACTTGGATTATAATTACGTGAATCGATATGCAGTAATTATGTTCTTCGGGGATTTGACAAGTTACCGGTATATGAAATATTTTTCAGAATTTATTTAAGCAGAAAATAGTGATCTCAAGACTTTCGTCTCACGATGGTTGTTGACGCTAGTCATAATTCTAAGGGCCGGATGTACGCTTTCGTGTCCCATTCGGGGTTAAAACTATTTTTTGGAAAACTCTAAGTTCTAATTCATTTTAAAGTGCTTTCGCTGTTATTAAAACAAATGACTAGTTTTTACTATCTGGTCTTACCGCAGCTGTCGCTTGTTGGTTCGTACCTTAATTAATTTCCCACTGTCGTGGCAAAACTACTTTTAAATAAGTTCTCGCTTTCGCGACGAACGTTTATTCAGTAAATAAATTTAAACACTCAAACCATAAACAACTTTTGAAAAAGAAAGTTTTCAACCGGTTATTATCAAATCCCGTCTGAATTATTATTACATATCGATTACTCTGATTTAGCTAGACATGGATTTGGGAAAGGTAAAACATAAATAAAAACAGTGATTAATAACATGCATCATAATGAAAACTGAAATTACGATTAAAATTTAGAACCTGTAAATATTCCAACTGGCCTTTGGGCAGATCCTCCACAAATGTTGGCAGGATTCTGGTCTTTGTGCCAATTGATTGTGCAAAGGAAATAGGAATTACAAAATATCAAAGAAATGCAGAAAAAGAAAAGAGAAACAAATAAGAATAAAATAATGGAAAGGTTGCTCTGAAGATAAATTGGCAGCACTTTGTTGTCTGAATGCAGCTCCCTTTCTCAGCTCCCCTCCTTCCCCTTTTATAGAAATAGAATTCTAACGGTTGTAATTTGAAGAAGGTGGACTTGGAGGCAAAATTATCAGGGAGTAGTGGTCCACTATTTGGGACTTGGAACTGTATTTTGCACGTTCATTTGAAGTTGGGCGTTTTTGCCTGCATGACGGTCGTCACGGTGTGTGATGATCATCACCCGTGTGACGGTCGTCATGGAGGTGTGACGGTCGTCACAACAGCAAAATATGCATTCTGCGTTTTTCATGTTGTTTTCATCCGGTTTTCGTCCATATTTCATCTGTAATTGCTTCTTTTCTTCACATTGCTTTGTTTAGACATGATTATTAAATACCTGCAAAATATCAGACAAATAACATGGAAATAACCCGAAATCGGATTGAAAACAGTCAAACATTAGTTGAATTATGCATCAATATATATATATATATATATATATATATATATATATATATATATATATATATATATATATATATATATATATATATATATATATATATATATATATATATATATATATATATATATATATATATATATATATATATATATATATATATATATATATATATATATATATATATATATATATATATATATATATATATATATATATATATATATATATATATATATATATATATATATATATATATATATATATATATATATATATATATATATATATATATATATATATACGATTTCGTGTTATCAAACTCCCCTAAGCTTGAATCTTTGCTTGTCCTCAAGTAAAACAGGAAAAAGTCGGCAAGCACGAGGCAGCTTCCTCATTCACAAAGTTGGGAAAAACCGGGATTCTTAGTAGGAACAAAACGAGTACGGTGACGAAACTGGACTACAAGTCTTCGGAGGTCTCCTTCTTATGCAAATCGGTCCCAGTCATGCTACTGTAGCTTGGTGTCAAGGTTCTCGCGTCAAGTTCACCCTGTTTGTTCTAGCGCAATCACATTAAGCCCGTTGTCCATACACTTTCATGGCAAGTCGACCTGTTAGTGAATATGATCTCCTTTCTGTTTTGATCTTTTTCATTGCTCATAAGCTTATACCATTGATTTTTCAATGAGTTTTCGTACGGTTGGGCTAAATTCTCGGGTGAGGAGCACCTAACTTAGAGGGAACGCGTCTTTATATTTGGGCTAAATGGCTTTCTTTTCATGATTTTTCATCTTTTTGGAGATCATACACTTATTTGCATTGGTCGCTCGCTTAGAAGTGTTTTAGGATGGTGCTGTCTGCTAGTATAAACTACTTGGGGCTGAGTTTGCATAGACACTTGAAACTTTGGTACATGTAGGTAGTGAAACCGACTCGCATAAACCGGAGATCTAAGGTGTCAAGACGGTACTGGTTTTGTTAGAATTGTCGTCTCGGAGTTTCAAAACTTGGTTTGAACTTGGGCGCATTCTCGTGATGCTTTTGCTTTTGAGGAACGAACGAAAATTTTTTTTTGTTTATGTAGAATAAAGCGGGGATGTTTGCGTAACGGAAGAAGATATATAAAAGAGCTTTTATTTGCTAAAACGTGAAAATGTTCGAATAGAAATTACGGAATTAAGAGTACAGGGGAATGGGAAATAAAAGCTTCGTTCCCACACTATCTCAATCAGTGTCCCCACTAATTTGAAAGAATGCGAGAGGGAAATACAAGGGAAATGAAAATACAAGGAACTTGAAATATAGTAAACAAATAAGGAAAGAAATAACTAATCACGGCCTCTGCCTCGGTCACGTCCTCTCTCGCGTCCTCTGGCTCTGACTTGGTCGCGACGGGCCTCAAGTTCAGATTCGCCAAGTTCTCAGTAATGGTTTCCGGTATGATAGACATAGTCGCGGAGTCCTTCGAACTGCAAGTTCAGATTCGCCAAGTTCTCAGTAATGGTTTCCTGGCCGGTTTGGAGTTGTTGCATTTGGGTCCGATGCCAAGCTTCGAACTGCTCTGCTCGCTGATTCTACTGTTGCATCATAGCGAGTATCTGGGCCTGCTGGTCGAGAGATCGGCGGAGGTCTTCTTCGGAGTAGTCGGGCTCTGGACAATGGCGGCGGCGGCGGTAGGATGTGCCCTCAGAAGGAAGTGGTTGCGATGCCTCCGGTTGCTCAGGTCTGTCCAACTCATCTTGGATTTCGTCACCAGAATCTTGGGTGTGAGTCTGAGTTGGAGCAGCGGTAGCAGTAGGGGCATTGAGGTCAAATAGCCAGTTGGCACGATCCTCTGGGTGCATCCGGGTGCGTTATGGCAGGATGATACTTCTGACGGTTTTTCCATGCACGGCCGGGTGGTACTTGCCATCGGCCCTGGAACGGATGAGGTGAGAAGCTCTGCAGTGGTCGGTGTCGAGGAACACCGAGGGAATGGCATGGAGATGCTGGAGGCGGTCGCCGAGGTTCAGCCCGAGTGCAATGGAAGTAACAATCCCGCCAAAGTAAAATGGCTTAGAGCCACGGTTACAGTTGGCCTGGATGTGGGCCAGGAGGAACGGAGCGGCGTTGATGGGCTCGTTGTTGAAGACACAGCGGAGAAAGAAGAGCTCTTTCGAGTTCACCTTATGGTTGTTATCCCGGGCGAAGATGGTGTTGCTCAGTGCTCGGTGGAAATACCGGATGGTCGGGTTGTGGATATGCGTTGCATGCAGAGAATCCCAGCCA
Source organism: Lathyrus sativus (assembly GCA_963859935.3). Classification (NCBI taxonomy): domain Eukaryota; kingdom Viridiplantae; phylum Streptophyta; class Magnoliopsida; order Fabales; family Fabaceae; genus Lathyrus; species Lathyrus sativus. The sequence goes on along the minus strand of OZ012741.1, from coordinate 413,381,034 downwards.
TCGGCATTGATTCCGGTTAACTGGTATCAGAGCGCGAAGGCTTCGTGCTGGAACTGTTCGATGAGGCGGCGGTGAGCATTTTCGTCGCGAGGGAATTGTAAGATGGCGGCAATCTGGTTCTGGTTCAGTTGATAGTTCGTGCCGAACATACGGAAGCATGCGGCACCGGAGTGTTGGCTGAGGTCGCCGCTAGAAGTGAAGTAGGTGAACGAACTGAGGAACTTGAGGGTGAGTTGTTCGTATGTCGGCTGCGGATTTGTGCAGAGGTTCCAAACGCCGTCAAGGAGGCCGAGCTCCGTGAGCGATGGGATATACGGGTAGTGGGTCGGCTGTAGCGACCGTTGATGGAAGGCGATATAGTTGGCCCGCTGTTTGTCTCCGGAGTCGCCGTCACTGAACACGATACTGCTGAGGTCTGGGGTTTCGTTGTTTCTCGCCATTGTTGGAGGATGTTGTGGATTGAGTTGGTTCTGTGGAGTGAAAAATGTTACAGAAGTGGATTAGGAAGTTGAAATGGGAGTTGGAATATATGGAGCAAGGTGGGGAAAACGAAAATTAGGAGTGGGGTGTGAGTTTGTGATGATTGGAAGTTGAAAGGATGGGAGTGGGAGAGAAAATGCAACCCCTGTTATAGCAGATAACAATTTTGGGCTCGTGACGGTCGTCACGTATCTGTGATGGTCGTCACCCGTGTGACGAGCATCAGGCTTCTGTGACGGTCGTCACACCAGCAAAATCTGCAGAACGTAGAATTTTGCTATGGGGGTGTTCTTGCAATGGTTTTTAGGGGTATAAATGATATGGCAATGTATTATATCGGCCAATAAACAAAGGATAACATAAAAAAAACAGAATCGATGAATAAAGAATAAAATGGAAATATCATGTAATTGAAATGATTGTTTGTAATGTAATACATAAGGGAAATTAACAATGCAAAAATCAAAATAATTGAAAACGGACGGAAAGTAGAAAAACTAAACTAAACTAAACTAAAGCTAATATTTAGTCTTTTCGTGCCTTCAATTCATCAAACTTCCGGGCGTAGTTGTCGAGCTGGTCACAGACTAAGTCCATGAAGACTACGAGTTCGATGTGTATGCTTGTGATGTCTGCTTTTACGGTGGTCAGAGCTTCGTCAACGTTGTCCAATCGGTGCAGAACAGTATCCATTTTGTCGGTGGTTTCCTCGGGAATGGGCTCAGGATAGGTGTTGTAATGCGGAGGGGTCGTAGGGTCTACCTCAGCTTCTGATACAGCATCCTCATAGTACATATAATCATGTGCTTCAGAGATGTGATCACTGTCGTACACGTAATTCTGCGGGGTTGATTAAGGTGAAGGAGGTTGTTGCGGTGGAAATAGGATCACAAACTATTAATGAGTTTGAATCGCAATTCAATTCACAACCGCTCTTTGATTTATCCGAAGGAAAAGGTCAAAAGAGGGAAAACCTATTTTGCATCGTAAACACAATGCGGGGAAAGATCTAGGGTTCGGGGGTTGGTTAAATTTAGGGAAGGTATTAGCACCCTAAACTTCTGTAGTACTCTACAGGAACCTTTTGTTCAAATGTTTACTATTTGCTTTATTTATTTCATTAATTATTTTGCTTTAGGGTATATACAAAGGATTGAAAATTAAAAAAGACCTAGGGGTTAATTCTAAGTTTACTCGGCAAGACATCGCATCTTGTGCCTACATATCCTTACGGGAATGGAATCAGAGTAACTGTAGTTCCCCTCAAAAGGGAGGTTAGAGACTTCTTGACTGTGGTCAAGGTCTCAAGGGGAATAAACGCATCTTAAGGACACGCTTACATGGAGTCTTAAACTCCGATCTCTATGTTATAAATTGTTAAGTGCATTAGGGTTAGGTTAGGGATTCCGCAGCGGAAAACCCTAAAATGAGTGCGGCGACTCTTTGACCTAAAGCTAGGGGTAGTTTTGTAATTTTGTCCACGGCGAGACATTTGTGAAAAGTTAGGGTTTGTAAGGGTTTGAAGTTTTGAGGACTATTGGCGTGGCGGCCAAAAGCTAGACCTAACCTTCGGATGTGTGTAGTGTGATTGGAATATTCGATGAGTGTGTGAGATAATTGAATTATGCAGACTTTTAAATGCGGAAACGTAAATGCGATTGTTAAGATTCGCAAGGTTACAGAGGAGAAACAGTTACAACAGTATGATACAATTCAATTTTAAGAACTCGAATATAAAGAAACAACATGGTAAGCTGCACAGTGAACGAACTAGGTTAGTAAACACAATTATGAACACAGAAGCCTGAAGCTATGGGACATTTTTATTTCATAAGAAGTTTAATATGAATCTAAGCTTAATTTTTTTACTTGATAATGAATAAATAAATAAAAAAAGAAGATCTTAATCTTTAAAAAAATATTTTCTCTTGGTTTTCTTTTAAAAAAATATATTGACTCTAACTATAAAAAAAATGTTTTAATTTTAATATTTTAAGAAAAAATGTTTTTTTGATTTTAATACTTAAAAAAATGTTTTTAATTTTTAATACTTAAAAAAGAATTTAATTTTACTATTTAAAAAAAAAACAACCTAAATATTTTTTAAAATTTGATAATTAAATTAAAAAAAGAAAAAGAAAATAAAAACATAAAAGGGTTGGGCCGGTCATTACCTCCGGACCCAACCCGGTTTGAGATGATTGTTTGCAAGATGATCTAGGGTTTTAGAACCCTTTGGCTCTTCGCAGCGCCGTTTACACTTCATTCTTCTTCTCTCTCGCCGCGATTCTCTCTGATCTTCCTCATTCCTGAAACAAACATGAAATCTGTAAGGCAAAACGTCCCATGGCTTACATTTAAAGCGAAAACGGCCGATGATGAAGAAATTCTGAGGCTGAGGCGATTGATTGCTCGTCGTTTGGTTAAACGGCGCCGGCGGTTCTTCGTGTGATGACTTTGGTGGAAAACTTCTTCTTCTTCTGATGTCGCGGTCGTTAGGGTTTCTCGTTCGGTGATTTTTCTTGGCCCTCCAGTTAGGGTTCGTACGCGATTCCTCCCTTTTTTGTATCAGGTTGTATCTCTCTCTTTATATACGCTTTACTTTTTGGGCTTTCAATCTGTATTGGATTTGTATTGCTCTGAGATTTGATTTCGTGTTGATGCGATTTGATTTTGATTTTCCAGATTGAGTTCTAATGCGATGCTTTCTGAGACGATTGGGATCTCAATTCATTTTTCTGGTATGAACTTGATACTAGTTCGTTGATTGATCCAAAATACATTCCACTGGGATATGATTTGGTTCTTGCTGATACATGATTGGATCCTATTTCTTCTTTTAGGATTTGATTGGGATTTCTCTTGATATGATTCTGAACTCGTTTTGATTCACTTGATACGATTTAATTCCATCCCTGATTCGATGTCAAATTTGTTTTCTGTCTTTCTCTGATACAGTTTGCCCTACTCCTTCATACCTTCCTTTTCCAGAATTCCTAGATTGATTCGATTTTGTTGGATTTTTGCAGATGGATTGGATTGCCTTTGGATTTCTGTTGACCTGTTGGATATCTGAATTAATTCGAACTGATTTGCTTGATTTCGAACTGATTTGTTTTTGGACTGATTTGTTTGATTGATTCAGATTGGGAATCAAAATCTTTCTATTGTTTTTCTGATATGATTTGCTTTCAGATTGGATTGATTGATATCTGATTTTGATTCACAGAATTCCTTGAAGGATTCGTTTTTCTGCTCTGTTACCGATCTCGAACTGATTCATTTTTGATTGATTCGTTTCTTTGATGCAGCTCAGATTCTTTTCCTCTTCTTCTTTCAGAGAGGGCTTGATGTTGTGTTGGTCTTAGCCGCCGAGACGGGTACGCGGTAATGATGACGCTGAGTCTGAACCATTTGGAGCAGTATGCTATAATCCTAGTTTTTCGCTTATGTTACTGCTTCTGATTGAATTGGTGGGGACAATTAGCTATCATGTTGAGCTGAGCCGTGTATGTGTTCGTTTGTGGCTACCCCTGTGATTTTGCCGTACATCTGTTTCGTCTTGGTTAACTGAATTTTTAGTCTGATTCCATTTGAACGGCTTCGTGATATACTGAAACATGCTTCTCTGATTTGCTCGAACTCAATTCTTCTGATAAGGGTTGTCGTGTTCGTAGCTCGCCTCGCTTGCTACCTGTTTGTGACTGATATTGATTGCGCCGCTGTTGGTGTTACTAATGGTTGCTCTTGAAATTGTTTGCAGATGCTAGTCGACTTGTTTTGCTTGCAATTGATACCTGCAGATGTTGAACTGGTGTTGCTCGCTGTGTTGTTGTTTGCAACTGATATCTGTTGCTGCTATGGTTTGTAGCTCAGAAATTGCTTGAAACGGTGATGATGATTCTTGAATCTGAACCGCTTCTTAGAGGCTAATGTTGCAACGTTGGTGCTTGCGAATGATGCTTGCTCGTAGCTGATATTGTTGATGTGAAAAACTTGTTGTTGTTGCACTGTGATGCTTACAGCTGATACTACCCTGTTATTGCAGGTTGTGACTCGTGTTGTTTCTCTTTGCTTGCTGTAGTTGATATTGGTTCTATGGTTTTGTTGCCTGTTTCTTGAACTGAACTGTTATGAAATTGGGGTAATGAATCTTTTGATACCTTGTCCTATGTTATCTTGCCGCAGCTTGTTGTGTGTCTCATTCTTCTGCACATGGTTCAGAATTGATGCTGCTCATGAAATATTTAGGCTTTGAATTCCAAATTCTGAATTTGACATTGATGCGTTTGTGGCTTTTCAGGTGTTGGAAACTTCGGAACCATAGCGACTCAGACCTGCCGGCATCCGGGTCTGAGTCAAAACTTGCCTATGTTGCCTTATTCTCGTATCAGTTTGGAAATCCAATCGCGGCAAAACGAATCAGCCCCACTTCTTTTATTTTTCTATCTCTCGGATGTCCCGTATTGATAAGAACAAGCATTACCTGATCTGATGCCCACGGCGTGGATCGGTAACGGGGGTAGGACGCAGCTTCGGTTGTGCCACTCCCGGCACTCGATGATGACACTGTTCTGAGAGTGTCAAAAACAACTTCTAACATTTTTTTTCTATACTGTTTGTTCTGTTTTGATGTGCAGGTGAATTGGAGATTCTTCGGAGAAGCTCAAGGACATCACGAAGACATTTAGAAGTCTTTAGGATTTAGGACTTAGAACTTCTAGAATTAATGTAACTCCTTGTAACAGCATTTGAAATGTGAAGTATTCTTTACTTCTTGTATGATGAGATTCTTTTATGAAATAAAATTCCCAAAATTTGAATTCACTTATTTTTATTCTTAGTTAAAAATATAAACATTTGTGAATAAATCCACAAGTATTTAATTCATTAACATAGGCATAAAACATGAGCACTCCCAAGTGATATTCTTATTTGTGGACTCTTCTCATTCGTAATCCTCATCTCATCATCCGATTAAAATCCCTTTTAAATGTTAACCAACCATTTCGTAACCAAATGCGTATGTGCACCGTAATCACGACAATTTCAGCATCAACAACAAAACTAATCGTAATTAAATTCCCCTGACCAAACGCCGAGAGCCACAAATCAACAATACCCAATTATGACTGTGCCTTAATAACAGAGCGGAAGCGCTTAGGAAATAAACCATGAGCGATGGAATGGATCTTAAATCCAGTTGTGCTTAACAAGTTTTAATACCGACCACATCAAATTGGCACCTTAATTCAATCAGACCTGGGGATAAGTAAACGCCTCTAAAATAGTGTATCAAACGCCTTATAACTTAATAACAGCCCGTCTTCAAGGAATTAGCAGTAGTTGTGTAAAATGACCGAAATACCCCCGGAACCAAATCTGCAAAACAAAAACCTCCATAACTGGTTAGCGGTTAGCGATGTTCATATGAGATGATATGCGAAATGACTGGCTAATTATAAGGGTAAAATTTGGGGTATTACAGTTGCCCCTATTTAAATAGCTACACCGGGCGATTTGAGTGACAGAGACTCGAGGAATCGTGGTGGAGAGATTTAAATATAGATAACCGAAAATTTTGCCCTTATATGCGACAGTATGCAATGCCATGGATAAAATGGGAACAGCTTAATGCAGATGATGCCGTGGACATGATATGTTGCGTATGTTGGAATAATGAATGCGGAAATGCTGACGAACATGACGACACCGGGGCAGACGCCACGAGAAGAATTCACTGGGGAAAATGACGCGCTGAGATATGGTACAACACTGGAGAATTCTAAAAATGATAGTCAACTGGTGCGAATGACCAATTGTCATATTTAGAAAAGGACCGAGATCCTTAAATGAGGATGGTACCTATGAGACGGCCTCCACTGGGGAATCTAAAAATAAAACTGGATCACGTACGATGGTAAGATCGATTACAGAATGCTGGAGCATTGAGCAAAGAATAACATCCAAGCTTCTGTAAACTACCCCTCGTGACAGGATCAAACGGACTTTTCGGAACTCCGTAGCAAATATACAGGGTAAAAAACTGACTGTATGCCAAAATAAATGGACTTTTAACGGGAAATGCCCTGATAAGCTTCTCGAGAGAGAGCTGTCGCTTATCGTTGGAAGGGACTTATATGCAAAAATGGATAAGCACTCAAATAAAGAGGCTGCTGCTTATCTGATAAATAAATCTTCTCGCATTTTAAGGTCGGCGCCTGGAATGCGATTCTGATTTTACTCCTACTGAAGGATAAATAAACTGCTTCAAGATCGTGCTCTCTTGAATATGAAACGGGTAAACTGAACTTCTTCATACTTCAGAATCGTGCTCTCCTGAATATGAAACCGGGTGACTGAATATACTCATACTTCAGAATCGTGCTCTCCTGAATATAAAACTGGATGACTGAATATGCTCATACTTCAGAATCGTGCTTTCCTGAATATGAAAGTGGATAATCGAACTTCCTCATAACTCAGAATCGTGCTCTCCTGAATATGATTCGGCTCCTGAAATTTCTTCATTCTTCAGAATCGTGCTCTCCTGAAAAAACGGCCAAACTGAACTTCCTCATAACTCAGAATCGTGCTCTCCTGAATATGATTCCGCTCCTTCTTTTACTAAAGGATAAATGAACTTCTTCATAACTTCAGAATCGTGCTCTCCTGAATATGAAACTGCTCAAACCTCCCCGTAACTCAAGATCGTGCTCTCCTGAATACGATTTGGTTCAAACCTCAAGACGGCAGGGAAATGGAAGCCCAACTGCTCCATGGAGATGGCCATTTGCTGCGAGTCATAACGAGGATATGATCGACTTCTTAGGTGAGAAATGTCGTATGTTGATGCTGTAAAATGTAAAGTGTAAAGGGTTGTAACATGTAGGATCGTAAAGTGTTGTACTGATATATTTTCCAGGCGCGGACTGGCGTGTATCTGTAAAGGATTGTAGTTGATTTTCTTGAAAGTTAGTGCAAAATAAATACACGTCCGAGTACAGTGATAACCTTCTCAAGCGAGATAGTCGCGTATCTGTCATGGTATGGTGAAAACCTTTAGATGGTGCAAAATAAATGCACGTCCGGTTGGGCTCGACGACCGACAAGACTGAGATTCAATCTAGGATCGAGCTAGAAAGAAGACTGGTAATCAAGACTCCATCGAGGGAATGAACTCGAAGGGTAGATATCTTATCCTGACGAGGAAAGATAGCCGAAGTAACCGTCATCCACGAGGATCGATCTCTGTGGGGAAACTGGAAACACCTATGTATTTTATGCTTAGGGCTGACAATCTATTTGGAGAGGATGGACGAACCCAGTTACTCGGCGGTAACGACCAAGGGTAGAGACGCAATGAACCTGTGAATGCTAACGCATATGTGAATCTATGTTAATGTCTATGTATGTAGTCAAATATGCAAGATGTTATGAAATGAGTATGTAATGAGTATGTGAAATGAATATATGACATAGGCATGTGATGCCTATGCCCCTGCGTATGCTGACGAAACAGACTAGAGACAGGACGAGAGATGAAATAAACATCTCGACGGAAATACCCTGCGTTCTCTGCAACCAATACGTCAATCATGGGCAAGAAAGATCAATGGTAGAACCAAGTCTGGTTTTAAAGTTCTGAATTCTCTGGGGAGAAGGTAATCTGCTTGGGTGTACAGTATCACGTCTTCATATGGGGAGAAGAAAACCTGAGGGACATTTTTAAGTTACCCCAAGAAGAAGTTGTCAGCTTATAATCTCTCTGGGGACTATCACTGGGCAATGGTTTGAAAGTGTTTCTGCAATAATGATATTTCCGGGGACTGAAGAGATCCTGTCGGAATTTCCACTAGTCAAAGCGATTTATTACATTTCAATTTTGTTTTGTTTTTTTGAAAAATAGTTTTGAAAAATCTACAATGCACCTTTCATTTTCAAATTTTAAGAATAAACGCATTTTGCATAACAATAGAAAATAAAGAGCAATGCACCAAGGAATGTAAGTAACGAGATGGTATCTTTTATTAAAGGGTGATAGCTTGCTGAAGGCAGAGCTCCACAGATGATTACATTTTGAAATTGGCAACATGGGAAAAGGTTACATCGAATCCAATAACACCTACTGACACTAATAACTAAGACTAACCCAGAATCCTGCTTTGGGCAAGGATGAAAGAAACTGAAACATGGCTCTTATGAGATAATCAGTGTCTTCTGATGCAATGAAATGCCTTTGTCCCTAACTTTTGCCTGGACCGCCCTTTCGGGTTTTCAATCCACCGGGACGCTCTTTTTTGCCTAAGCCGCCCTTTCGGGTTTTCGTCTTAGCGAGCTTTTTATTATTATTATTTTTTTTCAACCCTTACTTTTGCCTAAGTCGCCTTTTGCAGGTTTTCGACTTAGCGGGTTTTTAGGCATAATATTTTCGGACTGCATCAGAATTCACGGGATGTGCTAGTTCCTCACCGTCCATTGTCGTAAGTATTAGAGACCCTCCGGAGAAGACAGTCTTTACAACGAACGGGCCTTCATAATTGGGCATCCACTTTCCACGCATATCTTTATGTACTGGTAAGATCTTTTTGAGTACGAGCTCTCCTTGACGGACCTCACGGATACGAATCTTCTTATCAAACGCTCTTTTCATCCGTTTCTGATATAATTGCCCATGGCACATGGCTGTCAAACGCTTCTCGTCAATGAGATTCAACTGATCCAATCTGTCTTGAACCCACTCAGCTTCCTCAAGTTCAGCCTCCATTAACACTCTTAGCGAAGGTATCTCTACTTCGATGGGGAGCACGGCGTCCATTCCGTATACCAGTGAGAAAGGTGTTGCCCCTGTCGAAGTTCTCACTGAGGTTCTGTATCCATGCAAAGCAAACGGTAACATCTCATGCCAATCTTTGTAAGTCACAACCATCTTTTGCAGGATCTTCTTGATATTCTTATTTGCAGCTTCAACGGCTCCATTCATCTTAGGACGGTACGGAGAAGAGTTATGGTGAGTGATCTTGAAACTATCACACAGCTCTTTCATAGTCTTGTTGTTCAGATTGGTGCCATTGTCAGTTATTATCCGGCTTGGGACTCCATAACGGCAGATGATTTCTTTCCTGATGAAGCGGGCAACCACTTGCTTGGTCACGTTGGCGTAGGAGGCAGCCTCTACCCACTTGGTGAAATAATCTATAGCAACGAGGATAAAACGATGTCCATTAGAAGCTTTCGGCTCAATTGCCCCAATCATGTCAATGCCCCACATAGAAAACGGCCATGGTGAAGACAAAACATTCAACGGTGACGGAGGTACATGCATTTTATCAGCATAAATTTGGCACTTATGGCATTTTCTAGCGTATTGGATGCAGTCAGCTTCCATGGTTAACCAATAATACCCCGCCCTTAACATTTTCTTGGACATAGCATAACCATTGGCATGAGTTCCGAAGGTCCCCTCATGAATTTCCTGCAATAACATGTCCACTTCCCGTTTATCAACGCATCTGAGTAGGACCATGTCGTGATTTCTCTTGTACAACACATCATTACTGATAAAGAATTTGGACGCCAATCTTCTCAATGTCTTTTTGTCCAGACCAGTAGCACCATCGGGATATTCCTGCTTGACGAGATAGTTCTTGATATCGTGAAACCAAGGCTTTTCATCCACCTCAACTTCTTCGACCGTCTGACAATAAGCGGGCTCAACCTTGCGCTCAATATGGATAAGAGGTGCTTCATTAACGAATTTAACTTTCCACATAGATGCTAACATGGCTAATGCATCAGCTACGTGATTCTCGGATCTAGGAACATGCTCGAATTCTATCTCGTCGAAATACTTGATCAGCTCAATAATATAGTCCTTATAAGGGATTAACTTCTCATTCTTCGTTTCCCATTTGCCTTGTACTTGGTAAATAACCAAAGCTGAGTCACCACTTACTTTAAGAAGTTTGATTCGGAGGTGAATTGCCGCTTCGAGGCCGAGGATACATGCTTCATACTCTGCGACGTTATTAGTACACTCAAAGTCCAACCTTGCTGTAAACGGAGTAAATCCACCCTTTGGGTTCATCAAAACGGCGCCTATACCATGCCCATTGAAATTCGAGGAACCATCAAACATCATCTTCCACCAAAGACCTGGTTCTGGACCTTCGCTCGGATCTGGCTCTTCACACTCTCTTTTAATCAACAAAATATCCTCATCAGGAAAATCGAGCTTAAGAGGTTCATAATCTTCAACTGGCTGGTCTGCAAGATAATCAGATAAAATACTACCCTTAATCGCCTTCTGGGGTACATATTGGATGTCATATTCGGATAACAACATGTGCCAACGGGCTAGCCTCCCGGTTTGAGCAGGTTTTTCAAAAATATACTTGATCGGATCCATTTTAGAAATCAATAGAGTGGTATGACAGACCATATACTGCCGAAGGCGCTTAGCGGCCCATGCCAATGCACAACAAGTTTTTTCTAATGGCGAGTATCTGTTTTTGCAATCGGTAAACTTCTTGCTCAGGTAATAAATCGCATGTTCCTTTTTCCCGGTCTCGTCATGTTGTCCAAGCACACAACCCATAGACTTCTCGAGAACAGTAAGGTACATAAACAACGGTCTTCCAGGTACGGGCGGGATCAGAATAGGGGGATCTTGCAAATAACCCTTAATCTTCTCGAACGCTTTCTGACAATCAGGGTTCCATTCAACTGTCTGCCCCTTGCAAAGTAACTTGAATATCGGCTCACAAGTAGCGGTCATATTAAAGATAAACCTGGAAATGTAATTCAGACGTCCCAGAAAACCCCTAACTTGCGTCTCGGTTCGCGGAGCCGGCATATCTTGAATGGCTCGGACTTTGTCAGGATCCACCTCAATCCCTCGCTGGCTAACAATGAAACCAAGCAATTTTCCGGATCTGACACCGAAGGTACATTTTGCAGGATTCAATTTCAACTGATATTTCCTGAGTCGTTCAAACAGCTTCACCAAATGGTCTAAATGCTCCTCTTCACTCTGAGATTTGGCTATCATATCGTCCACATACACCTCAATCTCTTTGTGCATCATATCATGAAAAAGAGTGGTCATAGCACGTTGGTAAGTTGCCCCTGCATTCTTTAAACCGAAGGGCATGACTTTGTAGCAGAAGGTTCCCCAAGGAGTAATGAAAGTAGTCTTCTCTCGATCATCGGGATCCATCTTGATCTGATTATAGCCGGAGAAACCATCCATAAATGAAAACAACGCAAAACTGGCTGTATTGTCTACAAGTGTATCAATGTGTGGCAGAGGGAAGTCGTCTTTCGGACTTGCTTTGTTCAGGTCCCTGTAATCCACACACATCCTAACTTTACCGTCCTTCTTGGGCACTGGTACAATGTTGGCAACCCAATCTGGATATTTTGCGACTGCCAAGAAACCTGCATCCAACTGCTTTTTAACCTCATCTCGAATCTTCAAAGCCATGTCGGGTCTCGTTCTTCGGAGTTTCTGCTTGATAGGTGGACAATCTGGCTTAAGTGGCAACTTGTGAACAACAATATCCGTGTCTAGGCCCGGCATATCTCGATACGACCACGCAAACACATCAATATACTCTTTTAACAACTCAATCAACCTCGTCCTAATTTCCGTCCCAAGCATTGCACCAATCTTGACCTCTTTCTTGCTCTCATCTGTACCGAGATTAATTAGGTCCACCTGCTCTTTATGCGGTTGAAGCTCTGTGTACTCGTACTCAATCAATCTTGTCAGTTCCGCGGGTACTTCAAAATCTTCTTCACCCTCGTCCTCAGCTTGATTGATGGGTGCATCCCAGTCAGGAGTGTCAGTAAGGTCATCGGATCCAACAAGGTTTACGATGTCTCTGCATGATGGAGGGCTTACTTAATTAAAATGCTCGAAGAAATGCTGTTTTTTATTATTATTATTTTTTTTTTTGAAAAAGGTTGCCAATTTCATTTTTAAAGGTGAAAACGAAAAACGCAAATGAACCAAAGTGGAATTGAACAAAATGCTTTTATTAATATCTTTTTAGAAATGAAAGGTGGCCCGACAAAACAACCCTATAGCCTTGGGCAGAGCTACAGATTTTTATTTGAAAATGTAAATGAAACTTTAAAAAACAATTACTTTGACAAGGGAAAAATAACAGGGATCTCTACGGCCTCCCAGTTGTTCAAAACTGCATCACCCTTAAACACCAGGTTGCTCAGCTCTTCATTTCTCTCACATTCACTGATGGCATTGACTTGGAAGCCTCCGCTGACAAATACTTCTTGGATAACCTTCGGACGCCCTTCGATAGTGGTGGCAGCTCCATTCTGAGTTGGTTTGTAACCCAACCCAGAGCGATCAGTCTTGGTCTTGACATCAATTACCTCTCCCCAACCTTCAGGAATGCCCCTGTCAATTGTTGATTTGGTACTCTTCAGAGATGCAAAAGATGGATTACCCTGACCCACTGTCTCTTCGACTTCCAGCAGAACAGCATTGGCGATCTCAAGTGCTTGAAAGGAGATGTCTAAAGCATTCTCATCGGCTTCGATGTAACGGAAAGAAGACAGGTTACTGACCATCAGATCTTCCTCACCGTGTATAATAACCAACTTTCCCTCGATCACGAATTTCATCCTTTGATGTAACGTTGAGGTCACTGCCCCAGCGGCATGAATCCACGGCCTTCCGAGTAAACGGCTGTAGTTGGGATTAATGTCCATGACTTGAAACGTGATATTAAAAACTTGCGGACCAATCAGGATAGGAAGCTCAACCTCCCCCATTACCGACCGACGGGAGCCATCGAAAGCCTTGACAACCAAAGGAGTAGGTTTCAACACAGTCTCTTTACAAGCCAACTTATCGAGAACCCTCTTGGGTAGCACATTCAGAGAAGATCCGGTGTCTACTAGCACTCTCGCTAAATTGTCCTCCTGACATTTTACCGATATATGTAAAGCACGATTATGGTTCGGACCCTCCTTCGGTAACTCTTCATTGCTGAAACTGAGGGTGTTACAAGCGGTTAAATTGGCAATCACACTATCAAACCGACTGGTGCTAATATCTTGATCCACATGTGCTTGAGTCAAAACCTTCTGCAAGGCCATCCTATGAGCGGGTGAATTCATTAACAGAGATAGAATTGAGATCTTGGAAGGAGTCTGATGAAGTTGATCGATAACTTTATAGTCACTTTTCTTGATGATCCTCAAAAATTCGGCATCTTCATCATTTGTAACGGCTCCCTTACCTTTGTCTTTGGCAGGCACTGGGATATTAGTGATCTCCTTAGGTGGATCCTCATTAGAACGGGGAATATACACGCGACCACTGCGAGTCATCCTGCTTACCTCTGCGATATTGGTCACTGTGCCCTTAACCTCTTCATTTGGAATAACCTTCCCGGATTCCTTGTCAATCATCGTCACGTCGTATTTCCAAGGCACGGCTTTAGGATCACTGAAAGGAAATGGACTCGGTCTTCGAATAACTATAGGCTTAGGCTGATTCACTTCAGGGATATGCGACCTTGGTATATCGAACACGAGGTTGGCGGAGCCTGCCCTTGATAGATTAAACACTGGTACCTTACCCTTTGATTCAGGCTGATGGAAGACGGGCTCAACCACGGCGACTACATCCTTCTTGGCTTGGCTTGTCACTTGTAAAACACCCTCATTAATTAATCTCTGAACATCATTCTGAACCACCACACAACCCTTAGTACTGGCTTCACAACTTACACATGCAACGTGGGAAGTATCTACTAAACCAGCTTCAAACAGTTTTGAATGGAACATCTTGAGAGGAGTCTTAATCTGTTCAACGTCAAGGGCATAACCTTCCTCCGAATCAACACTAACGGCATTGACACTCTCATGATTAGGAAAAGGGTTCTTCTTAACATTTGGTTGAGGATCCTCAAATGTCAAAATCTTCTTTTCCAATAAATCCCTGACAATATTTTTGAGAGCATAGCAATTCTCCAGATCATGGCCAGGCGCACCCTCATGAAATAAACAGTGAGCAGCGGCGTTGTAATTGGCGGGTAGAGGATTAGGAGGCGGACCCAAAGCCCGAGTGGTGATGAGACCCTGCTTGACCAAAGAGGGATACAACTCGGTAAAAGTCATCGGGATCGGCGGACAAGGCTTATACGTTCTTCTATTCGGAACATTCCGGCGAGGAGCCGGACTCTCTGGCTGTTGAGGAGCAGGAGTATTGGGTGCCTGTAGATAGTTGACAGGAGGTGGATAAACAGGAGGTTGTTGCATAGGTTGATACATGGGAACCTGTTGATTGAAAGAAGGTGTAATAGCTGCCACATAGGGTTGTTGAGTATATTGGACTGGGTATCCTTGAGGTTGAGCATAACCTTGCGGATGCCGATAAAAGCGTTCCCTTGGTCTGCCAGCGGATATAGCATTAGTCTCACTCTCCTTCTTTTTCTGGGAGCTATACGGAGGTTTCTTCGGCTGATCCTTAGAAGTACCATGATTATTTGTCATTTTACCACTTTTCATACCCAATTCAATCTTGACACCCACAGCAACGATGTCGGAGAAATTTGAAGTCACACTACCCACCATTCTTTCGTAAAATTCTGGACGGACCGTGTCGACAAACCAATCAGCTAACTCTTTCTCGGTCAAAGGAGGTTCTACCTGCGAAGCAGTCTCTCTCCACCTTTGGGCATATTCTTTGAATGACTCAGAATTCTTTTGTGACATACTCAGCAATTGTCTTCTGTCAGGAGCCAGATCCATATTGTACTTGTAGTGTTTGATGAAAGCGTCAGATAAATCTTGAAAGCTCTTAACGCGGGACTGGTCCAAAGTTAAATACCACTTGGAAGAAGCACCCTTCAAACTGTCTTGGAAGCAATGAATCATCAGTTTATCATTCTCAACATGGGCAGCCATTTTGCGATAATACATGATCAGATGACTCTTAGGACAGGTGGCACCTTCATAACGATCGAAGTTCGGAGTTTTGAACTTCGGGGGAATAACCAAACCTGAGACCAAACAAACATCTCTTGCAGCAGTCCCAAAAATTTGATCATCCTCTACCTTTTTCAATCTCTGGACGATAGTGTTTACTTCCTCACGAAGCTTATCATGTCTCTCATAACCCTCAACATTCTCATCAAGATCATCAAAAGCTGTCTCATTGAAGTACGGTTGCGCACGAGTGTGTACAACAGGTGGTGCAAAGATAGGATCCCCCCTAGAAACTTCAGAAAACAAGGGCACGGCTTGCTGAACAGGTTGATTAATCGGGACAGTGGCTTGAGGAGGCACAAAACCTGGAGCAAGCCCATAAGGTGGGTCCCTTGCTACGGTCACACTTGGTGGAGGGTCCACAGTAACGCCGGTAATCTCAGAAACAACAGTGGGCTGGGTATCCATCTTAGCATTCATGACATGCAACAATTCCATCATACGCCCCATACCCCCTCGAAGGTCTTCAAGCTCATTGCTAAGACGATCAATCTCTTTTGCCTGATCCTCCATTCTTTTCCGAGTTTGAGCTCTGGTGTTGTATTGGTGCCGAGAACTCAGGGTGACGAAACTGGAAGGTGAGAGAACCGAGTGTGAGAAATCGGGAGACACATGCAATGCAAAAAAGTAAATGATGCTAAAATGTGAATGTAAATGAAGATTTCATGGAATTCAAAACATTTACTAATGTCGTGGTGTACCAAGGAAATCTCTTTCTTGTCTTTTCGTTTTTATATATTTTTTTTTATTTTATGGTATCCCGCGATATCCATTAATGATGTTTGAACTCCATGAAATACAATGCGATGAGATGCTTTATGGATGCAATGCATGAAAACACACAAAGTCCTAGGTTAAAGGCTTGCGTGAGGTTCAAAGGCAAGTACCCTCCCCTGAAGTTAGATGGTTCATCCTGTCCTACAAAAGTAACCAGGTTCTAAGGGATCTCAATATCATTGATCCTTCACAAGGGTGGTTGTTCAGGAGGCAACTTACTTGCCAACCAAAACCCTCCAAGTTTAAGATCTCAATGAGCGTAGTATCGAGTGTCAACCAACTTCAGTCTGCACCAAAGCCGGTTACCTCACTACTTTCTAAAGGCCAAGATGAGTTAATTAGGGTTCTAAAAGTCAGTTAGTGCATTGACAACATATGGCAGCCTCAATATTATCCTCAACTTGACTTAAGGAATATAAGCACCAACCAAGAAGTCGCACTAACTATGGCCACCAGATCAACCGTATCGATATACGTCGTACAGTTTCCTTGGTCTATTGCCATTTACCTAAGGTACACTAGATCCGGGTGTAGGACCTATCTCACAGCACAAGGAACAGTCCCACAATCAAAGCACAAATATATACATGCAAATGAATAATATCACAGATAGTAATAAATATGAACAAGTTAGGGATAACCCTCAAATGTTAAGACATTCCCCAGTGAAGTCGCCATTTTCTGTTGCGGTGGAAATAGGATCACAAACTATTAATGAGTTTGAATCGCAATTCAATTCACAACCGCTCTTTGATTTATCCGAAGGAAAAGGTCAAAAGAGGGAAAACCTATTTTGCATCGTAAACACAATGCGGGGAAAGATCTAGGGTTCGGGGGTTGGTTAAATTTAGGGAAGGTATTAGCACCCTAAACTTCTGTAGTACTCTACAGGAACCTTTTGTTCAAATGTTTACTATTTGCTTTATTTATTTCATTAATTATTTTGCTTTAGGGTATATACAAAGGATTGAAAATTAAAAAAGACCTAGGGGTTAATTCTAAGTTTACTCGGCAAGACATCGCATCTTGTGCCTACATATCCTTACGGGAATGGAATCAGAGTAACTGTAGTTCCCCTCAAAAGGGAGGTTAGAGACTTCTTGACTGTGGTCAAGGTCTCAAGGGGAATAAACGCATCTTAAGGACACGCTTACATGGAGTCTTAAACTCCGATCTCTATGTTATAAATTGTTAAGTGCATTAGGGTTAGGTTAGGGATTCCGCAGCGGAAAACCCTAAAATGAGTGCGGCGACTCTTTGACCTAAAGCTAGGGGTAGTTTTGTAATTTTGTCCACGGCGAGACATTTGTGAAAAGTTAGGGTTTGTAAGGGTTTGAAGTTTTGAGGACTATTGGCGTGGCGGCCAAAAGCTAGACCTAACCTTCGGATGTGTGTAGTGTGATTGGAATATTCGATGAGTGTGTGAGATAATTGAATTATGCAGACTTTTAAATGCGGAAACGTAAATGCGATTGTTAAGATTCGCAAGGTTACAGAGGAGAAACAGTTACAACAGTATGATACAATTCAATTTTAAGAACGCGAATATAAAGAAACAACATGGTAAGCTGCACAGTGAACGAACTAGGTTAGTAAACACAATTATGAACACAGAAGCCTGAAGCTATGGGACATTTTTATTTCATAAGAAGTTTAATATGAATCTAAGCTTAATTTTTTTACTTGATAATGAATAAATAAATAAAAAAAGAAGATCTTAATCTTTAAAAAAATATTTTCTCTTGGTTTTCTTTTAAAAAAATATATTGACTCTAACTATAAAAAAATGTTTTAATTTTAATATTTTAAGAAAAAATGTTTTTTTGATTTTAATACTTAAAAAAATGTTTTTAATTTTTAATACTTAAAAAAGAATTTAATTTTACTATTTAAAAAAAAAACAACCTAAATATTTTTTAAAATTTGATAATTAAATTAAAAAAAGAAAAAGAAAATAAAAACATAAAAGGGTTGGGCCGGTCATTACCTCCGGACCCAACCCGGTTTGAGATGATTGTTTGCAAGATGATCTAGGGTTTTAGAACCCTTTGGCTCTTCGCAGCGCCGTTTACACTTCATTCTTCTTCTCTCTCGCCGCGATTCTCTCTGATCTTCCTCATTCCTGAAACAAACATGAAATCTGTAAGGCAAAACGTCCCATGGCTTACATTTAAAGCGAAAACGGCCGATGATGAAGAAATTCTGAGGCTGAGGCGATTGATTGCTCGTCGTTTGGTTAAACGGCGCCGGCGGTTCTTCGTGTGATGACTTTGGTGGAAAACTTCTTCTTCTTCTGATGTCGCGGTCGTTAGGGTTTCTCGTTCGGTGATTTTTCTTGGCCCTCCAGTTAGGGTTCGTACGCGATTCCTCCCTTTTTGTATCAGGTTGTATCTCTCTCTTTATATACGCTTTACTTTTTGGGCTTTCAATCTGTATTGGATTTGTATTGCTCTGAGATTTGATTTCGTGTTGATGCGATTTGATTTTGATTTTCCAGATTGAGTTCTAATGCGATGCTTTCTGAGACGATTGGGATCTCAATTCATTTTTCTGGTATGAACTTGATACTAGTTCGTTGATTGATCCAAAATACATTCCACTGGGATATGATTTGGTTCTTGCTGATACATGATTGGATCCTATTTCTTCTTTTAGGATTTGATTGGGATTTCTCTTGATATGATTCTGAACTCGTTTTGATTCACTTGATACGATTTAATTCCATCCCTGATTCGATGTCAAATTTGTTTTCTGTCTTTCTCTGATACAGTTTGCCCTACTCCTTCATACCTTCCTTTTCCAGAATTCCTAGATTGATTCGATTTTGTTGGATTTTTGCAGATGGATTGGATTGCCTTTGGATTTCTGTTGACCTGTTGGATATCTGAATTAATTCGAACTGATTTGCTTGATTTCGAACTGATTTGTTTTTGGACTGATTTGTTTGATTGATTCAGATTGGGAATCAAAATCTTTCTATTGTTTTTCTGATATG
Source organism: Lathyrus sativus (assembly GCA_963859935.3). Lineage (NCBI taxonomy): Eukaryota > Viridiplantae > Streptophyta > Magnoliopsida > Fabales > Fabaceae > Lathyrus > Lathyrus sativus. Next base: position 413,361,758 of record OZ012741.1, on the reverse strand, counting down.
ATTTGCTTTCAGATTGGATTGATTGATATCTGATTTTGATTCACAGAATTCCTTGAAGGATTCGTTTTTCTGCTCTGTTACCGATCTCGAACTGATTCATTTTTGATTGATTCGTTTCTTTGATGCAGCTCAGATTCTTTTCCTCTTCTTCTTTCAGAGAGGGCTTGATGTTGTGTTGGTCTTAGCCGCCGAGACGGGTACGCGGTAATGATGACGCTGAGTCTGAACCATTTGGAGCAGTATGCTATAATCCTAGTTTTTCGCTTATGTTACTGCTTCTGATTGAATTGGTGGGGACAATTAGCTATCATGTTGAGCTGAGCCGTGTATGTGTTCGTTTGTGGCTACCCCTGTGATTTTGCCGTACATCTGTTTCGTCTTGGTTAACTGAATTTTTAGTCTGATTCCATTTGAACGGCTTCGTGATATACTGAAACATGCTTCTCTGATTTGCTCGAACTCAATTCTTCTGATAAGGGTTGTCGTGTTCGTAGCTCGCCTCGCTTGCTACCTGTTTGTGACTGATATTGATTGCGCCGCTGTTGGTGTTACTAATGGTTGCTCTTGAAATTGTTTGCAGATGCTAGTCGACTTGTTTTGCTTGCAATTGATACCTGCAGATGTTGAACTGGTGTTGCTCGCTGTGTTGTTGTTTGCAACTGATATCTGTTGCTGCTATGGTTTGTAGCTCAGAAATTGCTTGAAACGGTGATGATGATTCTTGAATCTGAACCGCTTCTTAGAGGCTAATGTTGCAACGTTGGTGCTTGCGAATGATGCTTGCTCGTAGCTGATATTGTTGATGTGAAAAACTTGTTGTTGTTGCACTGTGATGCTTACAGCTGATACTACCCTGTTATTGCAGGTTGTGACTCGTGTTGTTTCTCTTTGCTTGCTGTAGTTGATATTGGTTCTATGGTTTTGTTGCCTGTTTCTTGAACTGAACTGTTATGAAATTGGGGTAATGAATCTTTTGATACCTTGTCCTATGTTATCTTGCCGCAGCTTGTTGTGTGTCTCATTCTTCTGCACATGGTTCAGAACTGATGCTGCTCATGAAATATTTAGGCTTTGAATTCCAAATTCTGAATTTGACATTGATGCGTTTGTGGCTTTTCAGGTGTTGGAAACTTCGGAACCATAGCGACTCAGACCTGCCGGCATCCGGGTCTGAGTCAAAACTTGCCTATGTTGCCTTATTCTCGTATCAGTTTGGAAATCCAATCGCGGCAAAACGAATCAGCCCCACTTCTTTTATTTTTCTATCTCTCGGATGTCCCGTATTGATAAGAACAAGCATTACCTGATCTGATGCCCACGGCGTGGATCGGTAACGGGGGTAGGACGCAGCTTCGGTTGTGCCACTCCCGGCACTCGATGATGACACTGTTCTGAGAGTGTCAAAAACAACTTCTAACATTTTTTTTCTATACTGTTTGTTCTGTTTTGATGTGCAGGTGAATTGGAGATTCTTCGGAGAAGCTCAAGGACATCACGAAGACATTTAGAAGTCTTTAGGATTTAGGACTTAGAACTTCTAGAATTAATGTAACTCCTTGTAACAGCATTTGAAATGTGAAGTATTCTTTACTTCTTGTATGATGAGATTCTTTTATGAAATAAAATTCCCAAAATTTGAATTCACTTATTTTTATTCTTAGTTAAAAATATAAACATTTGTGAATAAATCCACAAGTATTTAATTCATTAACATAGGCATAAAACATGAACACTCCCAAGTGATATTCTTATTTGTGGACTCTTCTCATTCGTAATCCTCATCTCATCATCCGATTAAAATCCCTTTTAAATGTTAACCAACCATTTCGTAACCAAATGCGTATGTGCACCGTAATCACGACAATTTCAGCATCAACAACAAAACTAATCGTAATTAAATTCCCCTGACCAAACGCCGAGAGCCACAAATCAACAATACCCAATTATGACTGTGCCTTAATAACAGAGCGGAAGCGCTTAGGAAATAAACCATGAGCGATGGAATGGATCTTAAATCCAGTTGTGCTTAACAAGTTTTAATACCGACCACATCAAATTGGCACCTTAATTCAATCAGACATGGGGATAAGTAAACGCCTCTAAAATAGTGTATCAAACGCCTCATAACTTAATAACAGCCCGTCTTCAAGGAATTAGCAGTAGTTGTGTAAAATGACCGAAATACCCCCGGAACCAAATCTGCAAAACAAAAACCTCCATAACTGGTTAGCGGTTAGCGATGTTCATATGAGATGATATGCGAAATGACTGGCTAATTATAAGGGTAAAATTTGGGGTATTACAGAGGTCCCATAGGCTCATCCAATTCATAAAGACAGTTGTCCTTGTTATGGATACTTGTCATCTGATGATTTGGCACTATGAATAGCTGGACAAGTTTGTCATTGATGAGGTACTCGTAAGGTCCAGGTCCCATAGTTCTTAAAATGCGCCTGTTAAAGCAAAACTGGATATTCATGGGTCGGATGGTGCCAAAACTAGTGCTTGCATTTAGGTGGAATCTAAGGCCAAGCTCGTGGGCAATCATTGTTACGAGGCCTCCTATCAGAATAGGTGATTATGGGTCCTGAGTGAGGCGTCAGAAGGATCTCATCATAAACGGTACGACATTCACTGTACGGCCCTGAGAAGCACAGAACATGATAAATAACTCTTCTTTAGATACTGTAGTAATATTTTCTTCTTTCCCGAAAAGGGTGTGAGCTAGTATCTTATGAAAGTATCTGAAAGCTGGGTTATGAATCTCATCATTATACATGTTGTTTGGGTCAGGGTGATAGTCGCCTGTGATTCTACCCCAGAACTGGTTGAGTTCAAAATCAAGTTCGTCATCTTCTGCACTGATGAACACATGAGGTCCACTAGGAAATCCTAGGAGGTTAGCTAATGACATCCAGCTATGGGTTTGGTCCATTCCAAACATCCTAAAGGTGATCAGCTCTGTGTTGGATCCAAAACCATAGTTGGGTAAGTACCTGAAGGAACTAAGGAATTCGTAGGTGAGGTCCTTATAGGTAGCAAAACGGGTTTTCAAAGAAGTGTTCTCCCAGCCTAGTTGATTGAACAAGTATTGGATGCTATCAGTGATTCCTAGTTTCTCCATGGTAGACTTATCATAATACAGCGTTAAGGCTATTTCTCTTTCAGTTAATGCTTCAAATCTTGCCTTTTGAGCTAATCCTCGAAAATGAACCTTTGTGAAGTCGTACGCGGCCATACTCGCAGGTGAGTCGGAGAAAAAACAGGAGGAAGGTTTTGAAGACTTTTAAAATCCTGAAAAGTTTAAAACAGAAATTTGAAGTCAGGATTTTTTAAAAACAAAAAGGCGGTAAAAACAAAAAATAAAAGAGAAAAATAAAATAAAATATGAAAATAAAAGAAAGTAAAAATAGTAGCAATTTTAAGTTTTAGAATTTTTGTTAAAGTTTCAAAGTGGAATTTTAAATAAAAATGAGAATGAAATATAGTAACGAGGAAAATGCGGGAAAAATTGGGTTGCCTCCCAGTAAGCGCTGTTTTTAACGTCTAAAGCCTGACGATAGCTTGGTGACAAGCTATTCGGGTGTTTGAGCTGGAAGCTCAAGCAATGCTATATTGCAGACTTGAGGGCTGTTTTCGTTCTTATTATAATGTTTTAGACGTTGCCCGTTTACGATAAACGGTGCATTCGTCTTATCGGTAATTTCAACAACTCCACTCTGAAGTACTTTAGTCACTTCAAAAGGTCCAGACCACCTAGATTTTAGTTTACCTGGGAAGAGTTTTAATCTTGAATTAAATAGCAGTACAATGTCTCCCACACTGAATTGTTTCTTGGCTGAACGTTTATCATGTCATTTTTTAGTTCGTTCTTTGTAGATACAGGCATTTTCGTAAGCGTCCAATCGAAGTTCTTCTAATTCGTGTAAGTTCAAGATTCGTTTTTCTCCTGCCTCGGTGTAGTTGAAATTAAGCGTCTTAATGGCCCAGAAGGCCTTATGCTCTAATTCTACAGGGAGATGACAGGATTTACCGTAAACTAATTTGTAGGGTGTAGTACCTATTGGTGTCTTAAAAGCGGTCCTATAAGCCCATAAAGTTGCACTTAGTTTTGATGACCAATCTTTCCTTGAGGTAGCGACAGTCTTTTCCAATATCTGTTTTATTTCCCTGTTCGAGACCTCTACTTGCCCGCTTGTTTGCGGATGATAGGGTGTAGCTACTCGGTGTCGGACTCCATATTTAGAAAGAAGTTTATCAAATATTCGCGATATGAAGTGTGATCCGCCGTCACTAATGACGAGTCTGGGTACACCGAATCTAGGAAAGATTGTGTTTTTGAAAAGTTTGATTACTACTCGTGCGTCATTTGTTGGAGCAGCAATGGCTTCTATCCATTTAGACACATAGTCTACAGCGACGAGTATGTAGTTATTACCAAAAGAAGGCGAGAATGGTCCCATGAAATCTATTCCCTATACGTCAAAGATTTCTACCTCTAAGATTCCTTTCTGAGGCATTTCATCGCGTCGTGAGATGTTGCCAGTTCGTTGGCATCGATCACATTTTAGCACAGCGATGTGAACGTCTTTCCAGAGGTTAGGCCAGAATAAGCCGGCTTGGAGAATCTTAGCGCACGTCTTGGATGTACTAGCATGACCACCATATGGTGCTGAATGGCATTGGGAAATGATATTCTCTATTTCTTCCTCTGGGACACAGCAACGGTATATGTTGTCGGCCCCTCTCTTGAAGAGTAGAGGTTCGTCCCAATAATAGTGTTTCAGATCGTGGAAGAATTTCTTCTTTTGCTGATAAGTGAGATCCGGTGGAAGCACCCCTGCTGCTAGGTAATTAACGATGTCATCATACCAAGGTAATGTGACTTGGGCATAGACGGCTTCTACGGCTTTTTCGAGTTCTGGATCTTCCGAGATTAAGTTAGGCATGTCACTTTCTAATTTGGCTATCAGATGTTCGTACGGGAAATCGTCATTTATCGGTACTGGTTCATGTTTGATGCCTTCTATTCGGGATAAGTGATCTGCAACAACATTCTCGGTTCCTTTCTTATCTTTGATTTCTAAGTCAAACTCTTGTAATAACAGGATCCATCTCAATAATCTTGGTTTGACATCCTTTTTGCTTATTAGGTACCTAATGGCAGCGTGGTCTGTGTATATGATAATTTTTGCTCCTACTAGGTAAGAACGAAATTTGTCAAGCGCAAATATAACTGCTAGAAGTTCCTTTTCTGATGTAGCGTAGTTCATTTGAGCAGGATCTAAGGTTCTACTGGCATAGTAAATGGCATGGAGTTTCTTGTCCTTCCTTTGTCCTAGAAATGCGCCTACGGCATAATCACTCGCATCGCACATGATTTCGAACGGTAGTCACCAATCTGGTGGTTGCATAATCGGTGTGGTGATAAGGGCTGATTTTAATGTTTCGAATGCTTTTAGACAGTTGTCGTCAAAGACGAACTCAGCATCTTTCATCAACAGGCCGGTTAAAGGTTTTGTGATTTTTAAAAAATCTTTTATAAATCTTCGGTAGAAACCGGCATGTCCTAGAAAACTTCGTATTTCTCGTACGGATTTTGGAGGTTGGAGATCTTTTATAATCTCTATTTTAGCTTTGTCGACCTCAATTCCTTTATTTGATATGACATGTCCTAGAACTATTCCTTGTCGGACCATAAAATGGCATTTTTCCCAATTTAGGACGAGGTTCACTTTTACACAACGTTATAATACAATTTCTAAGTTTTGTAGGCATCCTTTGAAACTTTGTCCACATACCGAAAAATCGTCCATAAATACTTCCATGATGTCATCTATGAAATCTGCGAAGATTGCCATCATGCATCTTTGGAAGGTTGCTGGAGCATTACAAAGTCCGAACGGCATTCGGCGGTAAGCAAAAGTACCATAAGGACATGTGAATGTAGTCTTTTCTTGGTCATCAGGATGAATGGGAATTTGGAAAAATCCTGAATAGCCATCTAGATAGCGGAAATACGAATGTTTGGCTAATCTTTCCAACATTTGGTCTATGAAGGGTAACGGGAAGTGATCTTTTTGTGTGGCTTTGTTAAGCTTCCTGTAATCAATACACATCCTGCTTCCAGTCACGACTCTTTTTGTTATTGATTCTCCTTTTTCGTTCTTAACTACTGTGACTCCTCCTTTCTTAGGTACAACATGAACTGGACTAACCCATTCACTATCGGAGATTGGATAGATGATCCCTGCATCTAGCAATTTCTTTACTTCATTTCTGACTACAGTGCTTAGGATGGGGTTCAGTCTCCTCTGATGCTCTCTAGAGGTTTTACAGTCTTCCTCTATTGTAATTCGATGCATACAGATTGAAGGGCTTATACCTTTTAGATCGCTTATGTTATAGCCTAACACTGTGGGGTACTTCTTTAGGACTTCTAATAGCTTTTCGGTTTCTAGTTGTCCTAAGTCGGCGTTGACTATCACTGGTCTTTTTAGTTCATCGCCTAGGAATTCATATCTAAGATTTTTAGGTAGTGTTTTAAGTTCTAAAGATGGGTTCTTCGGACCTGGCATATGGTTTGGGGTCAGTGCTAAGCTTTCGCTTAGGCTGTCGTCTTTATACGGTTTACGCTAATCACCGTCTTCAGAAATATCGGGTATTTGAATCTTTATTATTTCTGAATACGTGGTCTCTTCATTTTCAAGTTCTCTTATGCATTCGTCAATTACATCTACTAAATAGCAGGTATCGTCTATGGCTGGTGCTTGTAAGAACTTGGTGAGAATGAACTCTATCTTTTCTTCTCCTACTTCGAATGTTAGCCTTCCTTTCTTCACGTCTATAATAGCTCCGGTTGTAGCTAGGAACGGTCTTCATAGGATAATTGGGGTAACAGAGTCCTCTTTGATGTCCATGATTATGAAGTCGGTTGGGATGTAGAATTCTCCTATGCGTACTGGAACGTTTTCCAGTATTCCGACGGGATATTTTACTGATCGGTCAACTAGTTGTACGAACATTTTGGTTGGTCTTAGATCTCCCATATTCAGCTTTTTGCATATAGATAAAGGCATAACACTGATACTGGCTCCTAAATCGCATAGAGCTTTGTCTATTACGAACTTTCCTATGACGCAGGGTATGGAGAAACTACCTGGGTCTTTTAATTTAGGAGGCATGCAGTTAGTGTAACTGTTTCGTTATCCTTGATCTTTCTCTTATTTGAAAGGATTTCTTTGAGAAATTTAGCGTATGACGGCATTTGAGTTATCGCTTCTGTAAAAGGAATAGTGATATTCAATTGTTTAAGGAGCTCTACAAATTTCTTAAACTGTCCTGAAGTTTTGGAGTTTATTAATCTTTGAGGATAAGGGATAGGTGGTTTATATGGCGCTGGAGGTGCTTGCGTTTTTTCACTTGCGGTATCCTCCTTCTCATTGTCTTCCTTCTTCTCTAACTCAGATTCCTTTTCTGCTTGTTCAGTTGGTTTTTGTTGCATGGCTGAGTTTTCGGTCCTCGGATCGATCGGTTCGTCCAATTCTTTTCCGCTTCTTAGTATTACAGCATTTGCTTGACCTTTTGGATTATATTCGGGTTGTCCAAGAAATGTGCCAGCGGGTGCGGCAGCAGAGGCTTGTTGTTGAGCCACTTGTGATATCTGTGTTTCTATTATTTTGTTGTGGGTGGCTAAAGCGTCTACTTTTCCGGCCAGCTGTTTAATTTGCTCGCTAGTGTGTATGTTTTGATTCAGGAATTCCTTGTTTGTTTGAGCTTGAGTAGCTATGAATTTTTCCATCATCAACTCGAGGTTTGATTTCCTAGGTGCAGTCTGAGCAGCAGCTGGTTTCTGATATCCTGGCGGAGCAGTAGGCATTTGCAATGCATTATCGCTTTTGTAAGAAAAGTTTGGATGATTTCGCCAACCTGGGTTATAAGTATTTGCGTAAGGATTTCCTTGAGCATAATTTACTTGTTCTGGTGGGACTCCGGCCAGCAATGGGCATTCGGGCGCATTATGAGTGGTGCTTCTGCATAACTCGCAGTTTGGAGTTACGGCAGCGACGGTTGCAGTGGGGTTAACGGTCAGACTGTCAATCTTCTGTGCTAGAGCATCTACTTTAGCGTTGAACTTTTCAAGGCAGTTGATCTCGTACATCCCACCTTTCGCTGCGGGTTTCTCTGTTGGAGTGCGTTCACCTCCCCATTGGCAGTGGTTCTGAGACATATTTTTGATTAGTTGATAGGCTCCGTCGTATGGCTTATCCATAAGTGCACCGCCCGCGGCGGCGTCTACCGTTAATCTGGTATTGTATAAAAGCCCATTATAGAAAGTATGGATTGTCACCCAGTCTTCTAGACCGTGGTGAGGACATGTTCTCATCATATCTTTGAATCGTTCTCATGCTTCGTAAGAGATTCAGTATCTTTTTGTCGAAATCCGTTGATTTGAGCTCTAAGCATAGCAGTTTTGCTTGGCGGAAAATATCTCGCTAAGAAGACGTTCTTCAACTGTTCCCACGTCGTAACGGAGTTGGATGGTAAGGATTGTAACCATGTCCACGCTCTGTCTCTAAGAGAGAAAGGGAAAAGATGAAGTCTTATTGCGTCCAGAGTTACTCCATTTGCTTTCACTGTGTCTGCGTATTGTACAAACTTCGTTAAATGTTCGTTTGGGTCCTTAGTTGCATTTCCTGAGAATTGGTTTTGTTGTACAGCCGACAGCAATGACGGTTTCAGCTCAAAATCGTTTCGCGTAATAGCTGGGGCAGCTATGCTACTTCTAGGCTCCATCTGAGAGGGTGTAGCGTATGCCTTTAGCGGTTTGTTTTGTGGTCCTTCAGCCATCTTTGATTCTTCTTCTGATTTGGGAATGGGAGTGAGAGGATCGGGAATGTTATGTTTTAGTTGGTACTCAATGATGCGACTTCTTAAATGTAAGAAGCGCTCTAGTTCTGCGACTGAAGGTTTTAAGATATCGCCTTGTGGGCGATTACTTGGCATACAATCGACAACACTAGTAAAGGAAAAATGAAATTGTTAACCTAGTCTATACGGTGTAACAGAAGGTTAGACTATTGACTAAACGGGTCCCCGGCAACGCGCCAAAAACTTGATCGCGACTTTCTATGTCTAATACAACTTAACTGCAAGTGCACAGTCTATCGCGTAGTAATAAAAGATATCAATCCCACAGGGACTCGTAATCAAACTAGTGTTCTCGGGAGTTACTATGTTTAGCTAGGTAGATAATGTTTAGGGAAATAATTTTTGTCACTAAAGGGAACTAAAAATGTTACTTGGATTATAATTACGTGAATCGATATGCAGTAATTATGTTCTTCGGGGATTTGACAAGTTACCGGTATATGAAATATTTTTCAGAATTTATTTAAGCAGAAAATAGTGATCTGAAGACTTTCGTCTCACGATGGTTGTTGACGCTAGTCATAATTCTAAGGGCCGGATGTACGCTTCCGTGTCCCATTAGGGGTTAAAACTATTTTTTGGAAATCTCTAAGTTCTAATTCATTTTAAAGTGCTTTCGCTGTTATTAAAACAAATGACTAGTGTTTACTATCTGGTCTTACCGCAGCTGTCGCTTGTTGGTTCGTACCTTAATTAATTTCCCACTGTCGTGGCAAAACTACTTTTAAATAAGTTCTCGCTTTCGCGACGAACGTTTATTCAGTAAATAAATTTAAACACTCAGACCATAACCAACTTTTGAAAAAGAAAGTTTTCAACCGGTTATTATCAAATCCCGTCTGAATTATTATTACATATCGATTACTCTGATTTAGCTAGACATAGATTTGGGAAAGGTAAAACATAAATAAAAACAGTGATTAATAACATGCATCATAATGAAAACTGAAATTACGATTAAAATTTAGAACCTGTAAATATTCCAACTGGCCTTTGGGCAGATCCTCCACAAATGTTGGCAGGATTCTGGTCTTTGTGCCAATTGATCGTGCAAAGGAAATAGGAATTACAAAATGTCAAAGAAATGCAGAAAAAGAAAAGAGAAACAAATAAGAATAAAATAATGGAAAGGTTGCTCTGAAGATAAATTGGCAGCACTTTGTTGTCTGAATGCGGCTCCCTTTCTCAGCTCCCCTCCTTCCCCTTTTATAGAAATAGAATTCTAACGGTTGTAATTTGAAGAAGGTGAACTTGGAGGCAGAATTATCAGGGAGTAGTGGTCCACTATTTGGGACTTGGAACTGTATTTTGCACGTTCATTTGATGTTGGGCGTTTTTGCCTGCATGACGATCGTCACGGTGTGTGACGGTCGTCACCCGTGTGACGGTCGTCATGGAGGTGTGACGGTCGTCACAACAGCAAAATATGCATTCTGCGTTTTTCATGTTGTTTTCATCCGGTTTTCGTCCATATTTCATCTGTAATTGCTTCTTTTCTTCACATTGCTTTGTTTAGACATGATTATTAAATACCTGCAAAATATCAGACAAATAACATGGAAATAACCCGAAATCGGATCGAAAACAGTCAAACATCAGCTGAATTATGCATCAATATATATATACGATTTCGTGTTATCAATCATCGCAACCATTGTCTGGGTTCGGGAGTCGGTTACGCAAGGGGAAGGTATTAGCAACCCTCACGTCCATCGTACTCGATGGGATCCACGCTTGTTGTGTTTACCGGACGGGTTGGTTATATCTATCTACCTATCAAGGCTGGTCTGAAAAGAAAAGAAAATGACTCGGCAAAGCATCGTGCTTTATGCCTATGTATTCTCATCAGAGAATGAGAAATCAGAGTCAACGTAGTTCGACTAACTACGGGTTATGGGATGGGGGAAGGTGGCTCGCCAATACGTCAATATTGTGCCTATGTACTCTCAACAGGTATGAGAGATCAGAGCTTACGTAGTTCGGGATAATACGGCTTACGGGACTTCAGATTCATCTGTTTTTATCGAGTAGGGTTAACAAACAGTTCCAGCAGTTTGGTGTACGCAGCTCGACCCTTGGAGACTTAGGCGTTACCGTTTGCGGTAGAACTGGGAGTTAACGACACTCTTTTCTTCAGAAAAGCTTCCTTTGAATTATGGGCCCACGGGGAAAAAAGGTTTGAAGTTTGTTTTCTGTATTTTACGAAAGAACTATTTTTTATGGATGTTTGCAACCAATATCGCACTAGAGACTATGACCTGAGAGTGAATGCGTCGCATGTCACCCAAAGGGTGCCATACTAAACATCCAGACTGTTGAAAAGAAACTCTCCAACAATCATTTCTCAGATAGCTTAAGGCTCATAACGTACGACGTCAGTTAACCTTTATTACTGTATTTTAATTTGTTTTGAGATGAGAAGAGAACAGGCTCAACTAAAGGGAGACTATCAAGTCCTAATGTTGTCATGCCAAGGATTCATCCTATGGTTGAGGTTTGAAACAGGGAACTCCTAGAAGTTATCATGCATAGGTTTCAACCTAAAGTTCTAATCATCACTTCCTTATCAAAGGAAGTGAGATTCCTAAGGGATCATGTCAATGATAAACAGAAACAGATAAAGCTTCAGCTAAACAGTAAACAGTAGACGACTGCAAAATGCATACAATGCAAGTGAGGGAGGAAATGTGTGTGGGGCATCAGCCTCCACAAGCTCATCTCAACCTCAAGCCAGATATGAATAACTGTAATCATACAGAAGAAATGAAATAAAATAAAATGCCATCAAGCAAATCACAAACCACATAGGCAAGGGAGCTGGGCTCTACCGAATACCTGCAAGCAAAGCCATACAGTAACAATACAAGCAGAGGGAGCAACTCAACCTCTAGTGCAATCATTCTCCTAGCTTAAAACAATCTAAACATGAACTTATTCTAATGCATCAAGCAAATCAAACAAGTCACATCAATACAGTTGCACAAAAAGAAAACAGACAGGAAAAGAAAGCAAATCAACCACTCCTACAGCTTTACAACAAAGCAATCTTCTGACAGCAATTCAGTCCTCAGTCTTCAACAGCTTTTCAAGACTATCCTCTTCAATAGCAAGTATCAACTTGCCTCTTCAATCTTTCAATACATCAAACATAAGTATCAACTTATTCTCTCTTCCTCAAGCCTCAGCTCTTCAGTAAATTCCACCTTCAGGCTTCACTCCTCATATCAAGTATCAACTTGGCTCCTTCAGGCTCTCAATGTATCAACATAAGTGTCAACTCATTCTTTCTTCTTCAAGCCTCAGCTCTTCACTCAGTTTCAATTTGGTCTTCTTCCCACAAGTATCAACTTGCTCCTCTTGATCCTTAAGCTTCATCCCCAAAGGTAGTCTTCAAACACAGGGGAGTATCAACTTCTAGCCTTCTATCCTTCTAACAAGGAACTCCATCCTCTAGCAAGGGAGAAGGATTCATCTAACAAGAGCAAAGTTTGGATGATTGACAACAGAGTGAAGACCAAAGGTCACCACTAAGCATCCTATCATCAGAGAAAGGGACCCTCAAAGGTTCTACCAACTTGTAAAGAGCCACACATCCTACCAAAGGAGGGATGAGGCCTTTACAAAGGGACCTTACATCATAGGGATGAATGGAAGTGATCAACATCTTCCATGTTTATGAAGGAAGAGAATCTATCTAGAAGCTCTGCCTACAAACCCTAATCTTAACACCTAATCAACACTACACCAAAAGAAAGGAAGATCTTCACATCCAATCTTCTTCATTCAATCCATGGTAGCCCAAGCTTGTGTTCAACCTCATCCAAGAGCAAGAGAGACAAAACCCTAATCTAAGGGAACTAAAGAAGTCATTCTAGTTGAATTAGTGCATTAGAATCATCTAAAGTTAGCACCTAAACTAAAATCAAACAAAAATAGTAAACCATATTGTAAATTCCTACAAAAATTCCTAAGGGACCCTAATTCAATCATGAATCTACCATACAAAAATCAGAGGTTGAATCATCCACCAAGTTCTAGATATAAAACCTAAATCATAAGGTATCAACCATAAACCCTAAAAATGGAGGACCTAAAGGTTTCAACCTAAAACTACCACTTGCATTCATCACAAAAATGTGAGAAAAATCTAGGGGGAGCATGCATATCTTTGCTAGCTACACACAAAAAATCAAGGCAAAACTCATCATCAAATGACCAAACCAAATTCAACCAAATCAAGCATCAACCATGATTATTTTAATATCAATTAAAATTCAAAAATGCACATAAAATCAAAAAATGCATGGAATGTTAATATTTTTTATCTAAAAAATACTAGATTCAATCATGAATCCATGGAAAAAAGAATGGAATTAATTGAGTCATTTTTCAATTATTTATGAATTTTCCAATAACCATGAATGAAATGAAAAAATAAAAGAAAATCCAAAGAAAATGAAAGGCGCGTGGTGCAGGTAGCAAATTAATTCAGTTCATTTTAGTGATTGGGCCATAAGGGGGTGGGGATATCAATCTGCACTAAGCCCACCCAGATTACATTAATGAAACGCTGCGTTTGAACATAACTCAGAAATCCTTCACAAACTTCCTTCACGCGTGGCCGTTGGATCCTCATCTGGTCAAAGGTCTCAGCCCAATCCAATGGCCATCTAGTCATCTTCAACCTTTTGAATTTCTGAGTTTCCTCCCTCTGCGCGCGCTAGAGTCACCGCCAGTGACTTCTCCGATCAACCACCCTCAACCCTAACTCTCTCTAGGATCCACCATTGGCCATGATTCCTTGATGAATCTTGCCCCAAATTTCCTCAGGAATTCATTCATGCCACTTAATCATTCTAAAAGTTCAAGATTTGCAAAAACACGATCTCAACTGAAAATTGCATCAACCCTAATTGGTCACTAACTTCCAAATTAATGATCCAGAAACCTTCCTACATCAATCCACAATGCATCTAACATAACAATTCCTCTTGATTCTACCTAAATTAAGCCATGAAATGAGAATTGCATACCTGGTAAAATCGTGTGAACAGAGTGGTTGAATCTTCAAATCAACCCTCAAGAACTTGCAGACTCCTTCACTAGCCTCCAATCAACCTTCTGTATGCAAAGAAAAGAGTTGAAATTCCTGGGATTCTTGAACCCGATTCTGAATTGCAAGCTTCCAACTCCAATGGCTAACTCACAATTCTTCCACAGTTTGGCCTTGAATTTGATCTGGAATTGATCACCAACCTCAGAGCAAGCTATTGAGATCAATATCTTGGATTGAAATGGCTTCAAACCTTGTAACAGATTTTGATTTGCAAGAAGAAAGTTCACAATGCAATCTCACTCTCCTCTCTCAATTCTCACCAACTTTCACTCTGAACCACTTCATAATCATATATAGAACATGACTGAATGATCTAGAAAGTTCTAGATCAATCCAATGAGTATTTCAATATCTCATCTCACTTGAAATCTCATGATATGCTATGTGTATGATAGTCCTTGTAGCAGCTTGCCCTTGCTATGCTTTTCATCCAAATTCTCTCCAAATGAGATTTATGAAAGTGCTAGGATGTGTTTGTACATTGGTTTTGATCTTATGATAAATTTGGCATATGTTACTTAAGTCTTAAGCAAGCAAAAGCAACTCCATGATTTTGACCTCAAATGAGAAAAGTAATATTTCCAATGTCTTTAAAATGTCATTTATGATCAAAATGACATATTACATGCCTTATCTTGGCCTTGAAATGAAAAATCCCAAATTTGGTCTTTTTAATGAACTTTAATTCTTCCTTTTTAAGTCAATTTTGCAATTTTGAGTTACAAGCAATTCCAACCTCTCATGACCACTTGGCTAGCCTTAAAACATCATTTTGAACAAGTTTTATGTTGGACATTTTCCCATTTGAAGCTTGCAAATAGGAGTTATGGCCTTATGCTTGAAATGACCTATAATCTTCATATGACCAAAATAACCTTGACTTGTCAAAGCCATAACTTGAGTTATACAAATCCTATCAAGGACTTATAGTACTCTCTAGAAATCTAAGAGGATAAGGAACAACATTCATGTTGACCAAAAGTTCATAGGAATCATCCTTCTAGGGCAAAAGTTTCGTGTAAGTTGGACAACTTTCAAGCTCCAAATTCACATACCTCAGATGACTTGTAACTTGTCAAAGTCATAACTTGAGTTCTACAAATCCTATCAAGGACTTCTAGTACTAAAATTAAATCTAAGATCATGCTCTACAACAATCATGTTAGGGGTAAGATGAGATGACAACCACATCTTGAGCTAAATTGCCTTGAAGATAGGGGTCAAACTAGGGGATTTTACACTGTCAAGCCTTGGAAACCCTAGCTTGAACTCAAACTCTTCAATCATGATGAGTTGACCTTGGAATCATCCTTATAGCATCTCAATGCATCAACCCATGATCACATGGATCTTGGATTAAGTCTCAACCTTCTCCAAATCATCAGTTGACTTAGGGTTGACCCAGTCAAACCCTAACTGCATCACTCATGGCTGAGCCTTCTTAATCTTGCACAATGACCTGTCTAGGCCTCAAAGTGATCTTCAACACTTCTCATGAGCTCTCTCAAGACCTCAAGTCTAACTTCATGGCTTCAGAATCATCTGATGGCTTCCCACAACCCTCAAGTTAGGAGACCTACACACTTGGCTTCAATCACTCTTTCTGAGGATCTTTTAACTTCTCTAACAAGGATATCAACCCTTGAACACCGGAATAAGCCTCCCAGCTAGCTTCAAAGTCTTGTGTAACCCTTAATTGGTAATCATACCTCTTGATCTCCTACATACATGTCAATGAAATGCAAATGATAATGCTAATGTGCATGAAATGAAACATAAGCTAGGTAAAGAAATGTTGGTCAAATTTTGGGGTGCAACAATTTGAAACTTGAATCTTGACTTATGTGGTCTTGAAGTTAGGCACTAAAAAGGGGATTTTACACTGAAACCCTAATTTAGCAACTTCCCACACTCTTGACTCTTCTCGACTTGATCTTGTCACAACACCAAAAATGTCTCAACATATCATTTCATGAACTCCATGACCTACAAGTAGGCTTTGATACCCTTCAATTGCACAGTTGACCTAGGATTGACCCTGATGAAACCCTAATTGCTTGCACCTCAATTGTGGCTCTTGCATTTGACACAATGACTTGATTGAGCTCTCTCATGGCCCTCTAGGCATTCTATGAGCTCCATACACATCCTCTTCTCATATTCAACACTTCACATCCCTCTGATGGTCTTTAATTGATCCTCAAGTTAGGAAAAAATTCACATGCAAACATCTACACCTTTAGGCACTCAAACCACCTCTTGATGACTTTGATAACATCTCAATCTTGAATAAAACCTCTTTCTAGGCTTCTCTTGATAAGAATCACACTTGATCCCATTCTATATGAATGATATCATGATATGCAAATGATATAACTATGCAAATGTTAATGCAAGTGAAACATAAACCAGGTAAGAAAAAGTTGAGCAAATTTTGGGGTGCAACACTAACCCTTTTAGGATCCCTTAGAAAATTCCCTAGAAGTTTAGGAATTGATTTCATATTTTTCTTAGAATTAACAATTGGACTAGTTTTATGATGCTTCTAACATGACCTTTCCTTTAGAATGACCTCAATGGTGACCCATAGCATGAAATAAATTTCCCATTCCTTTTGGATAGTGCTTTAGACTTGATAGAGCTTCTGTATGCTTAATTGTAAGGCTTGGTTTTGGTGTTTTGGTTCCTTTTGAGTAGCTTTATTTAAGCTTGTAGGATTAGGGTTTTGTAGAGCCTTAGAAGTTGTTTTCTTCTTTCACAAACATGGTTTTCCTTGTGTGCATTCCATTCCCATCCTATGATGCAAGGTTCCTATGTGGAAGCCTCATCCCTCCTTTGGAAGGATGTGTGGCATATCACAAAAGGTAGAACCTTTGAGGATGCCTATCTCAGATGTATGGTTGAGTGCCATGATGGATTCCCTTGGTTTCCATCATGCTTCCCATCATCATGCATTGATCTTGATGTTGATTATCATCTCTCCTAGTGGATCATTTGAAGCTTGAAGATTAAGTCTTTTCTTGAAGATAGCTTGGGCATGGAGATCAAACCACAGACTGTTGGATTGTTTTGCTGTTAGAAGACTGCTTTGCTATTGGGCTGCTGGCTTGCTGTATTTTTTGATTTCTTGACTGTACTTGTGTGATTGTCTGGTGTGTTTAATTAGAATAGGCTTGCATATAGTTGGTTTAGGCCTAAGTGCATTGAAAGGTTGAGCTGAGCTCCCTTTGCTTGTCTGCATTAGAGGTTGAGTCTGTCTCCCTCTGCTTGTCTGTTACTGTTTGGCTTTGCTTGTTGGCTGAAGGTTGAGTTTGTCTCCCTTGCCTGTGCTTTGTGTTGATTTTTCTTGCTTGCTCTAGAAGTTGAGTTTGGCTCCTTCTGCTTGTATTGCTGCATTGCATGCATTTTACTTACAGATATTTCTTTACAGCTGATTATTTCTTTTTGATGTTGCTTTCCTTTGCCATGTTCCCCTAGGGACTCTGACTTCTCTTGTTCAAGAGAAGTTATGACAGACATTAGGGTTATAACCATGCATGATAACATTAGATAGTTCCCTCCTAACCTCAATCATAGGATCAACTTTGCATGACAACTTTAGGATTGGATTAGTCCTCTTTAGTGCGTCCTTTCTTTTCTCATCTTCAAACAAATCAAAATACAGTAATAATGGTTAATTGGTGTCGTACGCTACGAGCCTTAAGCTACTTGAGAAAGGGTTGTTGGAGAGTTTCTTTTCAACAGCTTGGGTGTTTAGTATGGTACCCTTTGGGTGACATGTGACGCATTCACTCTCAGGTCATAGTCTCTAGTGCGATATTAGTTGCAGACATCCATAAAAAACACTTCTTCCGTAAAAGACTTCAAAAACAAACATTCAAATCCTTTTTGACCTCTGGGACCTTTAATCCTTGGAAACCATTTTCATAAGGAGAGTTTTGTTAACACCCGGTTCTACCGCAAACGGTAAACACCTAAGTCTCTGACGAGCGAGCTGCATACACCAACTGCTGGAACCGTCTGTTAACCCTACTCGGGTAAAACTTTTGAACCAACCTGTGGTCTTGTTAGCCCGAACTACATTTGCTCTGATCTTTCGTGTCGTGTGAAAGTACGTAGGCACGAGATGCGATATCTCGGCGAGCAACCTTCCCCCCTCTTTTCACCCGTAGTTAGGCGAACTACGTTGACTCTGATTTCTCGTTCCAGACGGGAATACGTAGGCATAAAACTGCTGTGTTCTGCCGAGTCAGTTTTCTTTTCTTTTCAGACCAGACTTTTAGCGTAGATAGATAAACAACCCGTCAGATAAACACAACAAGTGTGGATCCCATCGAGTACGATGGACGTTAGGGGTGCTAATACCTTCCCCTTGCGTAACCGGCTCCTGAATCCAGACATGGTTGCGATGACCTTGTCTTATACCTTTTCGTTAGGTTTTTTCCGATCATTTCCTTTCCCTTTCTGTGGGATAAATAACAAAAGGTGGTGACTCTTCTGTTTTTCCAGCACCTTATTTTCGCAATAGCGACAGCTGGCGACTCTGCTGGGGACTTATAGCTGCTGGGGACTTTTCCTATCCCCTATGCTGGGATTGTTTCCCATCCCCTATGCGAGTCAATCCTAGCGCTTGCGTGTTTATCTGTTGGGTTTGCATTTATTTATCGCATTTTACTTTCCGCATTTTATTTTCAGTATGATATCATTATTGTGCTGTTGGGGGGGGGGGGGCTCTGATGAGTGATAAGCCAGACCCAGGCTTGAGTATATACCTAGCATTAGTTGTGGAAAGTAATGGGCGCGTGCACGCTTTGCATGTACTAGTGTCTCACGAAATCCACGCTCAGACGAGATTCTCCCGGTTGACTTCTTTTCCGGCCCTTTGGGCTTGAGGGGTTATTGGTTTGGAGGATATTCGACTCTGGGGACCGATCATTTGTGACTCATCTAAGTGAGACCGCTTCAAGAGATGGTGATGCCACACCTTTCTGGGTATCGTATCATCGTTTCTTGAAAGTCTGTGACGCTGGGAAACGCATAGGATGCCATACCTTGTCTGTGATTTGGTCCATACCTGTAAGCAGGGTTGGGTTATTGCAGGAAACCTTAACCTTCAGACAACCTAGTTTTCTTGGCAGTGAATCAGTATTGTTGGTATCAGAGGGTTCTTATCATCAGAGATGTGTCCGTTCTCGACAGTGCATAATTATGGGTCCTCTTCAGGGTTTTGTTATTAGAGCAGTGTTGTGATTGTGTTGAAACAGAGCCTTGATCTCCTCAACATCACAATCTTGATCCTCTGTTGCATGATTGCATTTTGCATTTTGCATTATCATTTGCATATCATTAACGTGTGTCTGTGTTGCAGGTGCATATCCTATCCCCCGGTTCCGATAATCTCGTCTTCTGTTGTGCTAGCATGGGATCATTGAAGAAGAATGTGGCCTACAAGCTCCCTACCCCAGATGTTACTTTGCTGTCTAGTTTGGTTGCCTTGGAAGATGATACAGTGAAAAGGGGAATTCAGGAAATCTTAAGGGAAGCTGCTCATTCTGGTTCGTAAACCTTCGGTATATGAGTTGAATGGGTTATATGCCTTGATACAGTTCTATGACCCTCCGCTGAGGTGCTTCACTTTTCCGGACTTCATTCTTGCGCCTACATTAGAAGAGTATGCTGAGTTGTTGGGTGTACCTGTTAAGAATCAGATTCCGTTTGTGTACATGGATGCTAAGCCTAATCTGGCTAACCTAGCTATTGCCCTTCTCCTGGATGCCTCAGAGCTGCTTCTAACCAGTTGGAATGGGGTCCTTGGATTTTCTCTGCAGTTTCTAGTTGGGAAAGCCCAACAGTGTTCTAAAGACGGTTGTTGGATCATATTCAACGCTATTCTCGCCCTTTGCATTTATGGCATCATCTTGTTTCCCAACAGGCCGGACTTTATAGGTTTGGACGCCTTCCACATCTTTGCATCAGGAAATCCAGTTCCCACCTTGAATGGAGATGTATATCATTTCGTCCATTACAAGAACGAAAATAGAAGGGGTAAGAATGTATCATGTTGTGCGCCCTTACTCTACAGATGGTTTGATTGCCACATGCCCAAGAAGGGTCTCTTTGCTTCATCTGCAGCCACAACTGAATGGTCTGAATGCTTGGGGGTTTATCAGCAGAGAGCATTGTTTGGTTTGATCGGGATATGCTAGGTACCGAAGTCATCTACGGCTGCAGTGGTTTTCTTAATGTGCCCTTGATTGGAAGAAAAGGATGTATTAACTATAATCCCTCCTTACTTGTCAGACAGTTTGCGTACGCTTTGAGAGGTCTGCCAAAAGACGAAGAGGTGCAGGAATCTCTGTACCTCACAAATCTTCTAGAGGGGGATATGTTAGCCAAACTCCAGCATGCTTAGAATGACATCAGCCGACGAGGGAAAGCATTATTGGGTAAGAGCAATAGCCAAGCTTATGCTCCCTATGTGACTTGGATTTGAACCAGGGCAGAGACAATAGGGATGCCTTTTCCACCTGCCAAGCAAGAGTGCCCTCCAGTGGTTGAAGATCCTACTACAGTACCCATTCAGAAATACAATCAAGTATTAGTTGAGAAGGAAGAACTGAAGAAGACCAACGAGGAGTTGGAGAAAGAACTGGTACAACTCAGAAGCGAGAGAAACGAAGTCGTCTACTCCTTCAAAAAGCAGACAGAGCTGGTGAACCGGCTGGGCACAGACTTTACCAAACAGATAGCTGACCGTGAGCGTTTAGGCCTGGACTTCAAGGCTGTCAATGATGTGCTCGCCACCAAAAAGCAAGATCTGGATGGTGCATACTTGAGAATCTCCAAGTTCAACCAGCAGTGGAATGCCATTATAGCCAGCAACAAAGAGCGGGAGGACAAGATGAAGCAACAAATATTTAAGCTGAAGGCTCAGTTGAAGGCCGGCGAGAAGAAGTTGGATGATGAAACTGCTCGTAGGTATGCCACTGAAGACATGTTAAACAAGGCTATTGCGAACCTGAAGGATCGCAAGTAGATGTTTGAGTCTAAGTAGCAAAGGTTAGAAGACTGTTTTGGCCAAGGCGCGTGGGAAGACTCCGTTGAAGGTCTCCAGTGCACTATTATGCAGAGGGAGTTACTTGTCGAGGGGTTACTCACTCAACCGGATCATCCCAAAACGAAGGAATTGCTGGAAGAGTTTCGCGCCCGTTGTCGCACTTGACTATATTTGTAATCCTTTGTATTTTATGATCATTGTTGTAGGCTGACCATCACCAGGCTTGTTGGTCGAGGTCATGCTGTTGATTCTCCATGTACTCGGTGACGTTGTATGCTGCCTGATTGGGCCTTATATATATACGAGATGTTATTTCCATGACTGGATCCGGACTTCTTATTATCAGCACTGGCACTCTGGCACTAGAATCGGGGGAGAAATATCCCTAAGGCACAGACACACGTTTGCATTTGCATGAATCATTTGCATAATAGGTATCTTGAGCTATTCTCCTAACCCTCTGTTGATCTCAGGTTTCAGGATTGCCGACTAGTGAATTCATCGTTACTCTACGAGAAGTAATTGCAAGAAAGCTATGGATCAAATGCAAGTTGAGATGCAAGAGATGCGTGACAGGATGGCGCAGTTCATGCAGGTTATGGAAACTATGGCCAAGGGCCAGGAGCAGCTTCAGACTCTGGTGCAGCCTCTGATTGCACGAGTCAATGGTAACGGTGTGCTACATGGCGGGGTTGCTACTGATCCTCCTCATGGCGAGACTCCCTGAGCGGGTGATGTTGTACCGGTGGTCGTTCTCAATACTACTGAGAACGGTAATGGGGCTGGGAATGGGAATGTAGCCGGTAATGGTAACGGACATGTGGAAACCAACGGAAATGTCAGAGCTGGAAATATGGGTTTTAATGTTGGAACTGGGAATGCTGGTTTTGGTGTTGGTGCTGGAAACACTGGTGTGGGTATTGGTGGTTCCAATCAGGGCTATGGCAATCAGGGCTTTGGCAATACAGGTTTTGGCAATGCAAGCAACAATGGTGTTGGGATGGGTGCCTACAATGCTGGCTTTGGTCCAGGTGCCGCTAATCAGAGCTTTGGGAATGTGGGGTATGGTCCCAGGTTTAATTAGACTGGCTTTGGTCCTAATGCCGCTTACACTAGATATGATAATGAGTATTCTCATTGGGGCGAGGATCGTCAAGAAGATGCTTTCCCTCCACAGGGCAGGGGTCTCGAGATGCCCATAGAAAATGACCAAAGGTTCAAGCTGTTGGAGGAACAAGTGAGAGGTCTTGCCAATCAGAATTCCGTAGGGTTGGACATGGCTAATATGGGGTTAGTTCCTGGATTGAGGGTGCCGCACAAGTTCAAAGCGCCTGCTTTTGATAAGTATAAGGGGATACTTTCCCAAGAGTTCAGATACAGTCTTATTATCGGAGAATGTCTGCTTATTCTAATGAAGAAAAGATGCTGATGCATCTTTTCCAAGATAGCTTGTCTGGACCGTCACTTGAATGGTATATGGGGTTGGGGCCCACTCAGATCGGTAGCTGGAAGGAGTTGGCGGAAGCCTTTGTAAAGCATTACCAGTATAACAGCGACCTTGCGCCTAACAGGGTCCAACTCCAAAATCTTTCTTAAAAGAATGGTGAGAGTTTTAAAGAGTACGCCCAGAGGTGGCGTGAGCTTGCAGCTAGGGTTCAACCACCCATGGTAGAGCGTGAATTGATGGATATCTTTGTGGGCACTTTCTCTGGTTTGTATTATGATAAGCTTCTCAGAAGTTCGATGAGTAGTTTTTCTGATATGATACTCCTAGGGGAGCGTATAGAGAACGGCGTCAAAATCGGTAAGATTCAAGTAGGAGAGTCAACCTCAGCTGGAGGTGGTAAAAAGGTATTTGGAAATAAAAAGCAGGGAGACACTAATTCGGTGTATAGTGCTCAGAGGAGGGATAGAAGTCAGACTGGTCGCAGACAGCAGATCGCCAGTGTGACAATTCCCGTACCTCAACAACAGCAACAACAGCCGCAGCAGCAGCAGAGCCAGTAGCATCCTGCTCAACGAAGAATTCAGAATAGAGATAGGGCCGTGAAAAGAGTATTTGATGTACCTTCGGTACCGTATACTCAGCTTCTTCCAACTTTATTACAGCTGCAACTTATTGAGAAAAGGACATTAGCTCCGCCGAAGGGCACGCCTTCTTTTGGTTATAATACCAATGCACATTGTGAATTCCACTCCGGGGCACCCGGTCATAACATAGAGAATTGTCATGCATTCAAACACAAAGTGCAGGACCTGATAGATAGTAAGGCTATAAACTTTGATCAGGGTGCACCCAACATCGAGAAAAATCCGATGCCGCCTCACGGATCTGCCAAAGTGGGTGCTATCTTGGAAGACATCAGTCTGAATTTGATCATGAATGTAGATAAGCTGAAAACGCCTATGGGCTGTGTCAAGAGCAGGTTACTGAAAGGGGGAGTTTTCCCTGGTTGTGATGCAGATTGTGTTGACTGTTTAGCCCGGCCTGAGGGATGTGATAGCTTAAGAAGGGGTATTCAAGGTCTGATTGATGAAGGAACACTGCAATTCGACCGTACTGCTGAAGAGAATCCTGTTGAGGCAATAGCTGAAAAGCAGGGTGAAGTTGCAACAATTACGATCCCGTTTAAAACTGTCACGATATCGGCGCCTCCCAAGCGGCCGACTATCACCATAACCAAAGCTGGACCCATTCCATACAAAAGCACTAAAGACATCCCCTGGAACTATGGAGCGGAGGCCTACTGCAATGGAGAAAAGATTAACCTGGAAAGCCCGCCGGTAGGGTCAATTGATAACCGTGGGGGAGCGGGGGGCATAACCCACAGCGGTAGAATTTTCACGTCACCAGAAGTAGAGGCTGAGAGAATCGCCAAAGGGAAGGGTAAGGTCAGTGAAGGAGGATCTTCTCAAGAGAGGGAAAAAAAGGCCTTGAACAAATATGTGGAAGAATTTATGAGACTAATCCGGAAGAGTGATTATAAAATTGTTGATCATTTGCAGCAAACACCTTCCAAAATCTCGATTTTGTCATTGTTGCTTTGTTCCGAAGCCCATCGGAACGCTTTGCTGAAAGCTCTTGACACTGCTTATGTACCCCAGGAGATATTCGTTAATCAGCTCGAAGGAGTGATTGCGCACGTGAACGCGGGGCATGGCCTTGGATTTATAGATTTTGATTTAACACCCAGGGGCCGCAACCACAACAGTGTGTTGCATATCTCAGTCAAGTGTAGGGGCACTGTTATGTGTCATGTCCTTGTTGACACTGGTTCATCCTTGAATGTTTTGCCCAAGAAGGCACTTTTGAAGCTGGATACCCGAGGCATAGTATGCACGCCAAGTGATTTGGTAGTGAGAGCTTTTGACGGGACTAGAAGGTCAGTGTTTGGGGAATTGACTTTACCAATCCAGGTCCGTCCAGAGGTGTTTGATACTGTGTTTTATATTATGGATATTTAGCCAGCTTATAGTTGTTTGCTTGGACGACCTTGGATTCACTCTGCAGGGGCTGTGACGTCTACGTTGCATCAAAAGCTCAAGTATATGGTCGGTGGTAGCATTGTCACCGTGTGTGGGGAAGAAGATATATTGGTAAGTCAACTGTCGTCATTCAAATATGTCGAAGTGGATGGCGAGATCCATGAGACATTGTGCCAAGCTTTTGAAGGGGTGCAGATCAAAGACAAATCTCTTGTCATAAGCAAAGGGCCGGAGGCGGCTATGTCTTCGTACAGAGAAGCCCAAGCGGCAGTTCAGGCCGAGGAGACCAAAGGTTGGGGTCAAGTTCTGGAAATTCCTGTTAAGCAGGACAAGTTTGGCTTAGGATATCGCTCGTCGTCGTCTTCTTCATCACATAGCTCGCTAAGGTTCAAGGGGCCGATTGTGTTTAATCCAGGAGGAGTTAATTTTGAAAGAATTAATGTTGTGTCTGATAGCGGAGATGAAGATAGCGGCTGTGACATGGATTCGTGGATCAAGCCCAGTGTGCCAGGACAAAGCCTATGCAGCTGGTCTATTCAGGACTTTATTCAAGTGACAACGAAACAGTAATGCCTTGTTTTTTCGATTATTGTACAACCCTATGTCCTACCGGGGCATAGTGGTTTTATTTCAGGGCCTACTTATTTATGTGTATGCTTTGCTTTAATCATCAAATAAAGGCGTTTTTCTCATGCAAATTTTGTGATCCTTGTTTTTCTGTTTTTATTTTAACAATAAAATGGAAATGTGGTTGTGTGCTTTGTTTGCATATCATTTGAAACATTTAACCATTTCCCTTGCAGGATCCATATTTCAGATGACACCGATCAAGAACTCCCTATGACTCGCTTCGACTTTGAGCATCCGATATTTCAAGCCGAGGAAGAGATTGTTGAGGATGACGACTTACCAGAAGAGCTGACTCGACTTTTAAAACAAGAAGAGAAGATCATTCTGTCTCATCAGGAGGAAATTGAGGTCGTTAATTTGGGTTCGGAAGAAGTTGTCAGGAACGTCCGGATAGGGGCTGCGCTGCAAAGCGATATCAAGCAGAGACTTGTCGAGATGCTTCGAGAGTATAGTGACATCTTCGCTTAGTCTTATGAAGATATGCCTGGCTTAGACACTGATATTGTGGTCCACCGCTTGCCATTGCATGAAGAATGTCCGCCGGTCAAGCAGAAGCTCAGAAGAACGAGACCAGATATGGCTGTAAAGATTAAAGAGGAAGTACAGAAACAGTGGGACGCTGGTTTTCTAGCTGTTACAACTTACCCTCCTTAGGTCGCCAATATAGTACCGGTACCAAAGAAAGATGGTAAGGTGCGGATGTGCATTGACTATCGGGATCTGAACAAGGCGAGCCCTAAGGATGACTTCCCCTTTCCTCATATTGACGTATTGATCGACAATACTGCTCAATTCTCTGTGTTTTCCTTCATGGACGGCTTTTCGGGCTATAATCAAATTAAGATGGCGCTGGAGGATATGAAGAAAACAACTTTCATTACCCCGTGGGGAACGTTCTGCTACAAAGTGATGCCCTTTGGTTTGAAGAATGCTGGGGCAACATATCAGCATGCTATGACAACACTGTTTCATGACATGATGCATAAAGAGATTGAGGTCTACGTTGATGATATGATTGCCAAATCCCAGACTGAGGAAGAGCATCTGGTGAATCTTCTGAAATTGTTTAGGAGGCTTAGGAAATTCAGGCTGAGGCTGAATCCTAATAAGCGCACATTTGGAGTGAGATCTGGAAAGCTATTGGGGTTTATTGTTAGTGAAAAAGGAATTGAGGTTGATCCTGCAAAAATAAAAGCTATACAAGAAATGCCAGCGCCAAAAACAGAGAAAGAGGTTCCTGGCTTTTTGGGGAGATTGAACTATATTGCCCGGTTCATATCTCATCTCACGGCCACATGTGAGCCGATGTTTAAGTTGTTGAAAAAAGATCAGGCGATTGTCTGGGATGAAAATTATCAAATGGCGTTTGAAAAAATAAAAGAATACTTGCAGGAACCTCCGATATTGATACCCCCAGTAGCCGGAAGACCACTAATCATGTACTTGACGGTTCTTGAGAACAACATGGGTTGTGTTCTCGGTCAACATGACGAGACTGGGCGAAAGGAGCATGCGATCTATTATTTGAGTAAAAATTTCACAGATTGTGAGTCCCGTTACTCAATGCTCGAAAAGACGTGTTGTGCACTTGCTTGGGCTGCCAAACGTCTGAGACAATACATGCTAAATCATACAATCATGCTGATTTCAAAGATGGATCCGATCAAATATGTCTTCGAAAAGCATGCGCTTTCAGGAAGGATTGCCCGATGGCAGATGGTACTGACAGAGTACGATATTCAGTATGTTTCGCAAAAGGCTATCAAAGGTAGCGTTCTGTCAGAGTACCTTGCCGAGCAGCCAATCGATGATTACCATCCAATGAAGTTTGATTTTCCTGACGAGGATATTATGTACCTAAAGATGAAAGACTGCGAAGAGCCATTGCATGGTGAAGGTCCTGAGCGGGGTTCCCAATGGCAATTATTATTTGACAGTGCTGTTAATTCATACGGAAGTGGAATTGAGGCAATAATTACTACTCCCCATGGGACTCACATCCCGTTCACTGCCAGATTGACATTTTCAGTTACCAACAATGAGGGTGAATATGAAGCGTGTATCATGGGTCTTGAGGAGGCTATTGATTTGAGAATTAAAAATCTTGACGTATATGGAGACTCCGTGCTAGTCGTGAACCAGATCAAAGGAGAGTGGGAGACTCGTCAGCCTAATCTGATATCGTACATGAATTATGCAAGGAGGTTGTTGCCTTTCTTTGACAGAGTAGAGTTTCACCATGTGCCGCAGGCAAAAAATCAGATGGCCGACGCTCTTGCGACATTGTCTTCGATGTACAAATTTAACTTCTGGAATGAGGCTCCCAGAATAGTTATCTCTCGCCTTGATAGGCCCGCTTTCATCTTCGCCATTGAGGAAGCTTCCGATGGCAAGCCGTGGTATTTTGATATCCAAAATTTCCTAAAGAACCAAAAGTATCCGACTAGGGCATCCAACCGTGATAAGAAGACTCTTAGATGGTGTTCTGTACAGGAGAAACCATGATTTGGTGCTATTGCGATGTGTGGATGAGAAAGAAGCTAATATGCTTATGGAAGAGGTCCACGAAGGCACCTTTGGCACGCATGCCGGTGGACATGCTATGTCTCGAAATTTATTGCGAGCAGGGTATTATTGGTTGACGATGGAAACAGATTGTTTCATATTTGCAAAAAAATGCCATAAATGCCAGATTTATGCGGACAAGATTCATGTGCCGCCGAGCCCTTTGAATGTTATGGCGTCCCTGTGGCCTTTCTCCATGTGGGGCATTGATATGATTGGCAAGATCGAGCCCACCGCATCCAACGGACACCGGTTCATCTTGGTAGCTATCGATTACTTCACCAAATGGGTCAAAGCAGCGTCGTACGCTAATGTTACCAAGCAGGTAGTAGCCCGGTTTATCAAAAAGGACATCATCTATAGATACGGAATCCCCGAAAGAATCATTACTGACAATGGTTCGAACATGAATAATAAGATGATGAAGGAATTGTGCTAGAATTTCAAGATTGAGCATCACAACTCATCTCCCTATCGGCCCAAGATGAATGGCGCTGTCGAAGTGGCCAATAAGAACATCAAGAAGATAGTTCAGAAGATGGTTGTAATATACAAAGACTGGCACGAGATGTTGCCCTTCGCTTCGCACGGTGATCGTATGACGGTACACACATCAACTGGGGCAACACCTTTCTCACTGGTATATGGTATGGAAGTTGTCCTACCATTGGAGGTTGAGATTCCTTCTTTGAGAGTTTTGCTGGATGTCAAACTTGATGAGGCAGAGTGGATAAAGAACAGTCTGAATCAGCTCAGTTTGATGGATGAGAAGAGACTTGCATCTATCGCATATGGTCGGTTATATCAGAGTCGGATGAAGAAAGCTTTTGACAAGAAGGTGCGCCCTCGAAACTTTCAGACGGATGATCTTGTGCTGAAGAAGATTCTCCCACCACAATCAGATCACAGGGGCAAATGGACTCCCAACTATGAAGGTCCATATGTCGTTCGAAAGGTCTTCTCTGGAGGAGCCTTATTGTTGTCTACCATGGATGGCGAGGATTTTACATCCCCTGTGAACTCGAACGCAGTTAAAAAAATACTTTGCTTAAAGAGACCCGCTAGACAGAAAAAAGAAAGTCTAGGCAAAAATGGGGCATCCCGGCGAACCAAGAAAATAGAAAAAAGGTTCGGGCAAAAATTAGGGATAAGAATTGAAACGATGTACACCCACAAAGTCGAAAACCTGAAAAGGCGACTTCGGCAAAAAAGGGTATCCCGGTGAATTGAAAACCCGAAAGGGCGATTCAGGAAAAAGTTAGGGATTGAAAAAGCAAATGATTGCGGTTCGAGTTTGATATTGCATTGCTTAGTGGTTTGGGAGCACCTGAGGGTCGATTATCCAAGTCAATCTCTCCCGAAGTTGGGGCATCGGGAAAGTGTCGGAGTCAGGCGAGTCATAGGAGGATAAGCTCATGGTGTTTGCTTGCACCACGTTGCCGACATGTATATAATTTTCTTTGTACCTCTGTGCATATTTGTATTTGCTTTTGTGCAACTTCCTCTTTTCAGGAGTTGCATCCACTAAAAAAAACTTTGCCTATTTGCAGGCCCGTTATCAATAAACATATACTATTCAGTACTTGATGTTTGTTTCTTGTTTTAACTTTTACTGTTTTGTTTGTGGAAAACGCCGATGTTTTTGATAAACTTGCACGTGCATAAAGTTGCAGGCCTCGGCCAATAATTGTTAAAACTTTGAATTAACTGAACAATTGCCATAGATATTGACCAAGATAGTTCCTTTTGTATAGAATTGTCTTGTCTCGTTCATATTTTGCAGGGTCGTTACCTCTGAGGCAAACATCCAAAGGATCGTGTTTCCCCGGCCGGAGTCCCAAAACGTAGGAGCAGCCTCTAGACGATCTTACTCCTCCCCCAGCAGATGAAAGTCACATTTTTCTCCCCAGAAGATTTAGATGCAGGCTAGCAGGTAGTCAGGCAGATATGTGCATTCCCAGCAGGTGGCCATGTGCACATTTAATCCCCAGTGAAGTTTGCACGGAGTATAACCCGGTGGTCAGTGGTTTGAAAGGATCATCCCCATGATGAATTGTTCTTTCTGTTCCCTAGCAGGTTGTCTTTCCTCTAGTAGTTTGTTCATCCTCTGCAGAGTTTGTAACTCCGGATTTGTTAAGCCATCCTCAGCAGGATTGCTTCTTCCCCCAGCGGAAGTTTGGCTTCGTTCCTCCGGCATTTATTTTGCGGGAACGCCTCTTTGCATTTGCATCGAGCATGGCATCTACCCCAAACGCGTAACATTTCCATTCCGTATGGATCATTACGCCATTTTTCAAACATACGCATTTTGAAACATAAGCCAGGTTGGTTACCTCTTTGTTTTCAGGTGTTTTTCCCTGCAGGTAATTGGAATTCTTGTTCAGGATGGTTTTCGAATATTCAAATTCTTGACATGAGATATGTGATGATAACGTTTGTCCTATCATGTTTTCCCTCATCAGAGTTGTTTGATTGAGTTTCTCTTCTTCCCCAGCGGAGTTTTCCTCAGATTGCTGTTACGTCAGCGTTTTAAAAGGAAAGATTTCATGATTATACCCTCGAAGTTGTTACCCATTTTTCTTCAAGATGGATGTCTGGCAGTTGGCGTCAGAATTTCCCTGCAGAGTTGCTTGTTCAAGTCTCCGGATGCCCAATTCCGCGCTTTTATTTAGTGCGATGCTCGTTTCTGCAGAAATGGAAGATCCAGGATAGTACATGGATGACGCGCTTTACGTAGTGCATGCTCGTTTCTTTGGAAATGGAAGGTCAAGGATAGTATATTGATGGTAAACACTTTTATTTAGTGCGATGCTCGTTTCTGCGGAAATGGAAGATCCAGGATAGTACATGGATGACGCGCTTTACATAGTGCATGCTCGTTTCTTCGGAAATGGAAGGTCAAGGATAGTATATTGACGATTCTGCGCTTTTATTTAGTGCGATGCTTGTTTCTCCGGAAATGGAAGATCCAGGATAGTACATGGATGACGCGCTTTACGTAGTGCACGTTTGTTTCTGCAGAAATGGAAGGTCAAGGATAACATATTGACGATTCTGCGCCTTTATTTAGTGCGATGCTCGTTTCTCCGAAAATGGAAGATCCAGGATAGTACATGGATGACGCGCTTTACATAGTGCATGCTTGTTTCTATGGAAATGGAAGGTCAAGGATGGTATATTGATGATTTCGCGCTTTTATTTAGTGCGATGCTCGTTTCTCTGGAAATGGAAGATCCAGGATAGTACATGGATGACGCGCTTTACGTAGTGCAAATACCCGTAGTTGACAGAGTTGTTACTCGTGTCGACGGAGATGTTACCCGTGTTGACGGAGATGTTACCCGTGTTGACGGAGATGTTACCCGTGTTGATGGAGATGTTACCCGTGTTGACGGAGATGTTACCCGTGTTGACGGAGATGTTACCCGTGTTGACGGAGATGTTACCCGTGTTGACGGAGTTGTTACCCGTGTTGACGGAGTTGGTCCCGTGGAGTTGTTCGTCCAAGTCTTCGGATGCTAGATTAGCACTTTTATTTAGTGCTTCGCCTATTTCTTCGGAAAAAGATGTCATGTTCGCGCTTTACGTAGTGCTTTGTTCGTCCCTTCGGAGATAGAAAGTCAAGGATGGTATGTTGATGCGATCTTATGGCTCGGTGCCCGCTTATTGTAGCGTACATTTGAAGATTGATTGTTGTTGATCTAATATATGGATTCAATGCCTGTGGTGTCACACAGGTGGTTGATGTTGAAATCAGGTTCTGTATCAGATGATTGATCAATTTGTTGCCGTGACAACCAGATCCAATTTTCTGGATGGTTTTCCCCAAGCAGTTTTGTTGCAGTTTATTTCTTCGGTTAGCAAATTTTTGGGTTCTTTGGTATTCAGCCGTCTTCTACCTCGATTGTTCAAAAGCCGTTCTCTTTTCACCCAGTCGGGTCCAAGCCGCTTGAATAGGGGCAGCTGTTGCACCCCAAAATTTGCCTAACCTTTTTCTTACTTGGCTTTTGTTTCATCGCATTAGCATATCATTGGTTTAGCATTTGCATAACATAGAATTATTCATTTATCAGGGGATCAAGTGTGGTTTATATCAGGAGGAGCCTATCTAGAGGTCTTATTCAAGCTTGAGAGGTCACCAAAGTCATCAGAGAGTGGGTTGTGTTCTTGAGAAGTTTGGATGCTGGTATATGGTTCATCTCCTAACTTGGGGAGCCAATTGAAGACCATCAGTGGGTTGTGAAGCCTTGATCATGGATAGGATATATGGATAGAGCACATGGAGTACCTTGAGGGTCATGGTGGAGCTCAGTCAAGTCATTATGCCAAGTGTGGAAAGTCACAGTTGAAGGTGTTTCCATTAGGGTTTTCATCTGGTCAACCTTAAGTCAACTGTGCAATTGAAGGAGATTAAGACTCAATTCTAAGTCTTTGTGATCATGGAAAGTTGTGTTGAGATACATGAGGTGATATTCCAAGATCAGTCCAAGAAGAATTCAAAGTGTGAGGAGTTGCTAAACTAGGGTTCTCAGGGTAAAATCCCCTATTTAGTGCCTGACTTCAAGACCACTTATCTCAAGATAAAAGTTTCATCTCAACTTTTGGCCAACATGGAAATTGTAGAGCTTGTTCTTAGCTTTAATTTGAGTATTAGAAGTACTTGATTGGATTTATAGAACTCAAGTTAGGATCCAGACAAGTTACAGGTCATCAGATGAATGTGAAATTTGTCTGCAAAAGTCAACCAACTTCCAAGGAACTTTTGACCTAGAAGGATGTTTCTCCTCAACTTTTGGCCAACATGAAAGTTATAGTTCTTGGTCTTAGCTTTCCAAAATGTACTAGACGTCCTTCATCTGATTTGTAGAACTCAAGTTATGAGGTTTACAAGTCAGGGGCATTTTGGGAAAGTTAGATTATAGGCCATTTTGGACTATGGGTCATTTTCACTATCTTGTGAGCCTCAAATGAAGTTTTGTCCAACACAAAACTTGCTCAAAATGGGATTTTAAGGTCAACCATGTATCCATAAGGCATTTATTTGGCTTAGGGCAAGACTTGGTTCATGGAAGCTTGATAAAAGGGGAATTAAAAGGCATTTAAGTTGAAAATTTCAAATTTAATCATAAGAGGTCAAGAAAATGCATATGAGTAATCATTTTGACTAGAAAATGTATCCAGACGGGAATACGTAGGCATAGAACTGCTGTGTTCTGTCGAGTCAATTTTCTTTTCTTTTTAGACCAGACTTTTAGCATAGATAGATAAACAACCCGTCAGATAAACACAATAAGCGTGGATCCCATCGAGTACGATGGACGTGAGGGGTGCTAATACCTTCCCCTTGCGTAACCGACTCCCGAATCTAGACATGGTTGCGATGACCTTATCTTATACCTTTTCGTCAGGTTTTTTCCGATCGTTTCCTTTCCCTTTCTGTGGGATAAATAACGAAAGGTGGCGACTCTTCTGTTTTGCCGGCACCTTATTTTCGCAGTAGCGACATTGTCCTCCCGCTCTTTGTTGTTAGCTATAGTGGCATTCCAATGTTGGTTGAACTTGGAGATTCTCAGGTAAGCATTATTCAGGTCTTGCTTTTTGGTGGCAAGCACATCGTTGACAGCTTTGAAGTCCAGACCTAAACGTTCACGGTCAGCCCTCTGTTTGGTCAAGTCTGTGCCTAGCCGGTTTACCAGCTCTGTCTGTTTTTTTAAGGAGTAGACAACTTCGTTCTTCTCGCTTCTAAGTTGTACCAGTTCTTTTTCCAACTCCTTGTTGGCCTTCTTCAGCTCTTCCTTCTCAGCCAATACCTGATTGTATTTCTGAATGGACAATGTAGTAGGTTCTTCAGCCACTGGAGGGCACTCTTGCTTAGCAGGTGGAAAGGGCATCCCTACTGTTTCTGCCCTGCTTCGAATCCAAGTCACATAAGGAGCATAAGCCTGGCTATTGCTCTTACCCATCAATGTTTTCCCTCGTCTGCTGATGTCGTTCCAAGCATGCTTGAGCTTGGCTAATATATCCCCCTCTAGAAGCCCCATGTGGTATAGAGATTCCTGCACCTCTTCGTCTTTTGGCGGACCTCTCAAGGCGTACGCAAACTGTCTGATAAGTAACGAGGGATTGTACTTAATACAACCCTTTCTTCCAATCAAGGGCACATTAGGAAAACCATTGCAGCTGTAGATGACTTCAGTACCCAGCATATCCCGATCAAACCAAACGATGCTCTCTGCTGATAAACCCATCAAGCATTTAGACCACTCAGCTGTGGCTGCGGAGGAAGCAAAGAGACCCTTCTTGGGAATGTGGCTATCAAACCATATGTAGAGTAAGGGCGCACAACACGACACGTTTTTACCCTTTTTGTTTTTATTCTTGTAATGGACATAATGATATACGTCACCAATCAAGGTGGGAACTGGATTTCCCGATGCAAAGATATGAAAGGCGTCCAAATCTATAAAGTCTGGAATGTTGGGAAACAAGACAATGCCATAGATACAAAGGGCGAGAATAGCGTTGAATACAATCCAACAACCGTCCTTAGCGCACTGTTGGGCTTTCCCAACCAGAAACTGTAAAGAAAATCCAGGAACCGCATTCCAACTGGTCAGAAGCAGCTCTGAGGCATCCAGGTGAAGAGAAACAGCTAGGTTAGTCAGATTAGGCTTAGCATCCATGTGAACAAACGGAATCCGATTCTTAACAGGTACGCCCAACAACTCAGCATACTCTTCTAAGGTAGGCGCAAGAATGAAATCCGGAAAAGTTAAGCACCTCATCGGAGGGTCATAGAACTATAGCAATGCATACAACCCGTTCAACTCATAGACTGAAGGTTTACGAACCAGACTGAGCAACTTCCCATAAGATCTCTTGAATTCCCCTTTCACTGTATCATCTGCCAAGGCAGTTAAACTAAACAGCAAAGTAACATCTGGGGTAGGGAGCTTGTAAGCCACATTCTTCTTCAATGATCCCATGCTAGAAAAACGGAGGGCAAGATTACCGGAACCGGGGGATAGTATATGCACCTGCAACACAGACACACGTTAATGGGATGTAAATGAGTATGCAAAAATGCAAGATGCAATCATGCAGCAGGAGATCAAGAGTGTGATGTTGAGGAGACCAAGGCTCTATTTCAACATAACCACAGCACTGTTCGGATAATAAAACCCTGAAGAGGACCAATAATTATGCACTGTCAAGAACAAACACATCGCTGATGATAAGAAACCTCTGATACCAACAATACTGATTCACTGTCAAGAAAACCAGGTTGTCTGAAGGTTAGGGTTTCCTGAAATAACCCGACCCCGCTCACAGGTATGAATCCTATCCACTGACAAGGTATGGCATCCTATGCGTTTCCCAGTGTCACAGACTTTCACGAAATGATGATACATTCACCATTTCTGGTTTGGCATCATCACTCCCTAAAGTGGCCTCACTTAGCCTAGTCACAAATGATCGGTCCCTAGAGTCGACAACCCTCCAAACCAACAACCCCTCAAGCCCAAAGGGCCGGAAAAGAAGTCAACCGGGAGAATCTCGTCTGAGCGTGGATTTTGTGAGACACTAGTACATGCAAAGCATGCACACGCCCACTACTTTCCACAACTAATGCTAGGTATACACTCAAGCCTGGGTCTGGCTTATCACTCATCAGAGCCTCCCTCCCACAACAGCATAATAATAATATCATACTGAAAATAAAATGAGAAAAGTAAAATGCGATAAATAAATGCAAACCCAACAGATAAACACGCAAGCGCTAGGATTGACTCGCACAGGGGATGGGAAACGGTCCTAGCATAGAGGATAGGAAGATCCCCCAGCAGCTATAAAGTCCCCAGTTGAGTCGCCAGTTGTCGCTACTGCGAAAATGAGGTGCCGACACAATAGAAGAGTCGCCACCTTTCGTTATTTATCCCACAGAAAGGGAAAGGAAACGATTGGAAAAACCTGACGAAAAGGTACAAGACAAGGTCATCGCAACCATGTCTGGGTTCGAGAGTCGGTTACGCAGGGGGAAGGTATTAGCACCCCTCACGTCCATCGTACTCGATGAGATCCACGCTTGTTGTGTTTATCTGACGGGTTGGTTTATCTATCTACGCTAAAAGTATGGTCTAAAAAGAAAAGAAAATGACTCGGCAAAACACAACAGTTCTATGCCTACGTATTCCCGTCTAGAACGAGAAATCAGAGTCAATGTAGTTCTCCTAACTACGGGTGAAAGGAGGGGAATGTTGCTCGCTGAGATATCGCATCTCGTGCCTACGTACTTTCACACGGCGTGAAAGATCAAAGCAAACGTAGTTCGGGCTAACAAGACCACAGGCTGGTTCAAAATGTTTTACCCGAGTAGGATTAACAAACGGTTCTAGCAGTTGGTGTATGCAGCTCGACCTTTGGAGACTTAGGCGTTTACCATTTGCGGTAGAACCAAGAGTTAACAAAACTCTCCTTATGAAAATTGTTTCCAAGGATTAAAGGTCCCGAGGGACAAAAAGAAGTTTGATCTTTGTTTTTGAAGTCTTTTAAAGAAGAAGTGTTTTGAGTTTTGCTTGTAACTCATGTTGCACTAAAGACTTGGACTTAAGAGTGAATGCGTCGCATGTCACCCAAAGGGTACCACACTAAACACCCAAGCTATTGAAGAGAAACTCTCCAACAACCCTTTCTCAAGTGCTTAAGGCTCGTAGCGTACAACACGTGTTAATCTTTATTAAGTGTTTTAAAGAGGTTTGAAGATGAGATGAGAAAGGACACACTAAAGGGAAACTATCAAGTCCTAACAGTTGTCATGCCAAGGGTTCATCTTATGATTGAGGTTAGGAGGGAGCTACCTAATGTTATCATGCATGGTTAGAACCCTAATGTCTGTTACATTCCAACTTGAACAAGAAGGAATGGAAATCCTAAGGGAACATGGCAAAGGAAAGCAACAGCAAAAGAAATAATCTGAAGGAATAAACTGTAAGAAAAATGAATGCAATGCAACAATACAAGCAGAAGGAGACAAACTGAAATTCTAGAGCAAACAAGAAAAAGCAACACAATACACAGGCAAGGGAGACAGACTCAACCTTCAGCCAACAAGCAAAGCCAAACAGTAACAGACAAGCAGAGGGAGACAGACTCAACCTCTAATGCAAACAAGCAAAGGGAGGCAAGCTCAACCTTTCAAATGCACTTAGGCTTAGAACCAACTACATGAAAGCCTATTCTAATGCAACACACCAAACAAACAGTCACACAAATACAGTCAATCAACAAACACAGCAAACAAAACAGCAAGCCAGCAGCTCAACAAGAAAGCAGTCTTCTAGCAGTAAAGCAGCCCAACAGTCTGTAGTTGTCTTCATGTCCAAGTTATCCATCATGAGAAAAGGGAATAAGGACTTCACCTTCAAGCTTCAACTTGCTCCACCAAGAGATGATGTGAATTAACATAAAGATTATTGCATGATGAGGGGAAGCATGATGAAAACTAAAGGAATCCATCATGGCACTCAACCACTCATCTAAGATTGGTATCCTCAAAGGCTTTACCTTTTATGGTAGACCTTTAGTCCTTCCAAAGGAGGGACTAGGCTCCCACAAAGGAACCTTGCATCATTGGATGGGAAATGGAATGCAAACCAAAGCAAACCACAATTATGAAAAAGGAAGAAACTCCTAAAGGCTCTAAAAACCCTAATTCTACAAGCTCTAAAAGAAACTCTCTAAAGGGAACTAATGCACCAAATTAAGCCTTAAGATTAAGTCTACAGAAGCATCAACATGCCTACTAAACCATTGAAAAATATTTGGAAACTTATCATGAACTAATGGCCACTTTTTAAGTTCAACTAGGGGAAACACTATGTTAGAAGCACCCTAAAAACAGCCTAAGTATTAAATCTAATGAATTTTTCTAAGGGATCCTAAATGTGTTGAGAACCTATGGTAAAAGGATCAGAGCCTAAATCAATGTTGAAGGGCACTAAAGAAATTCTAAACCAAAAGGTGTCAAATGAAGGTTCAAGTGGGGAAAGCTCTAAAAACCTACTCCAAAACAGAACTTAGATTTATCTAAAAATTAGAATAAAATTCCTATAACCAGATCAATGTATCTACTACCAGCCAGCCAAATATTAACTCCTAATTCTATACCAAAAAAGAATACAAAAATCAGCAAGTAACAAGCCCAAAATGCCAAATTAAATGAATTCAATAAAATGGAAAAATGGAGAATAAATTGGAAATTCAGCCAAAATAAAATCTAAGAGCATCAAAAAATCAGAAATTGAACAAGGATCAGGCACATGTTTTTTCCACATTTTTCTGACCAATATTCAATTTATTATGAATTTTAGAAGATTAAAGCAATTAAAGAAAATGAAAAAACAATTAAAGAAAATAAAAAGCCAGGAAAATGTTATAACCCTAGGATCTGTGGACTAGTCAACCTATCTGAAGGACGCAAGCGGGCCAGCGCATAAATGAAACTACAGCGTTTTGATGGTCAAAGGCAAAGTCTCAAGGTGAATCTCGTGCGTGGGATTGGAAGACTAAGTCAGCTATTTAAAATCAGATCAACGGTGATGGACCTTTCTTCCTCGTTTTGAACTGAAACTTGGAGGGAACGGGTATGGTAGCCGGAGAAGACCTCTGGTCGTCTTCTCCGGTGGGTTCAACGGTGGTCCAACACAAAATTTCACTAAATCTCAAGAAAACTATGCAGTTCTTCTCCAAATTTCACAAGGATCCTGAATCCAACCTCCAATTGCACTAAATCTCAATGAATCTTGAAACCCGATAGTGAACAGAAAAACTACCAAAACATTGATCATCACCAACTCTCAAATTCTTGCCATAGATCTCTTCCTCATCTCACCAGGATCAACCTAAACTATTCAAATAATCTCAAATCTCAAGAATCTGGCAGTTACGCTCTCAAACAGAAAATGGATCACAACTTAAATTGTCTCTAAACCCCAATATTATGATCCTAAATCCATCTAGGTTCTTTCATAAGCCTAGCCATATGTTCAATTCTATCTAAAACAGCCTAGAATAGGAGTAAATTCGAAGGATGAAAACTTGTAATGAAGCTTGAAATTGGAGTGGTTTCAGCTTGAATCTTGCTTCCAAAAGGTGCAGAAACTTTCAAGGATGATCTCTGAAGCTAATGGAATCCTCAATTGGTCTTGAAATGCTCTTCAACTCAAAACACGATTCTCACTTTGAAGCTTCCAACTCTAACTGCCATAACTGATTTCTTCACCAAAATGCTACCAAACTTTCTCTGAAATGGATCAGGAACTTATATATGATGTGTTTGGACAGTTATCAGGCCCATTGGAAGCCCAATTTAAGATATCTAAAATTCAATTTTCCTTCAAAAATGTGATCATGGCATCCACGAATTTTCTCTGTTCCTAGCTTCAACAAGCTTCAAACTCAATGCAAATGACCGTTGAGTATGAATGGCTCAGATTGCACCTTCAATTTCATCCCATGGTGGATCTTTGATGTGTAGCTTCACCATGAAGTAACAAAAGGAAAATCCATGAAATATGCGTCAAACTAATTTTCTACCAATTCCAATGTGCTCAAAATGTTATTTCCAATCAAAATACACACTCATTTGTCATGTCTTGAATACTTATGATTTATTTTGAATTTTCTCCTTTTAATGCCTTTAATAATCCCCTTTGTCAAATTTCTTTCAATCAACTCTTGTTCTAAGCCAAATCAAAGCCTCTTTGACACATGGTTGAAGTTAAAATCCCATTTTGAGCAAGTTTCATGTTGGGCAAAACTTCATTTGAGGATCACAAGATAGTGAAATGACCCATAATCCAAAATGGCTTGTAATCTCACTTTCCCAAAATACCCCTAACTTGTAAGCCTCATAACTTGAGTTCTACAAATCATATGAAAGACTTATAGTACATTTTGGAAAGCTAAGACCAGACCTACAACTTTTATGTTGTCCAAAAGTTGAGGGGAAACATCCTTCTAGGTCAAAAGTGCCTTGGAAGTTAGTTGACTTTTGTAGACAAATTTCACATTCATCTAATGACCTGTAACTTGTCTGGATCATAAATTGAGTTCTATAAATCCAATCAAGGACTTCTAGTACTAAAATTAAAGCTAAGAACATGCTCTACAAGTTCAATGTTGGTCAAAAGTTGAGATGAAACTTGTATCTTGAGATAACTGGTCTTGAAGTCAAGCACTAAATAGAGGATTTCACACTGAGAACCCTGACTTAGCAACTCCTCACACTCTGGATTCTTGTTGAATTGATCTTGGAATAACACCTCATGTATCTCAACGCAACCTTCCATGGTCACAAAGACTTAGAAATTAATCTTAATCTTCTTCAATTGCACAGTTGACTCAAAGTTGACCAGATGAAAACCCTAATTGCAACACCTTCAACTGTGACTTTCCCCACTTGCCATGAACACTTGACTGAACTCCACCATGACCCTCAAGGCCTCCAATGAGCTTCAATGACAACCTCCATCCCTACCCATGGGCTTATGATCCTCAGATAGGCTCCTAGGTGGGATATGAACCAAATTCCCTTGCTTGCCTTTCTTCAAGGACTTTGACTTGCTTCTGATGATGATAACCACTTGATGACTGGAATATAATCTCTTGATTAGGCCTTGACCCTTTTGAAGACCTCAATTGGATAAGCACACCTTTCCTGATCCCGTGTAAAATGCAATATGACTATGCAGTGTGAATGCTAGAACAATGATATGCTAATGCAATGAAACATAAGCCAAGTAAGAAAAAGGTTAGGCAAATTTTGGGGTACAACAAACTCAGATTCTTTCTGGGAGTCCAAGTCAATCAAACTCCAGAAGGCACCTACATACATCACACTAAGTATGTGAAGGAGCTTCTGAAGAAGTTTAATATGACTGAAAGCAAGTTGGCCAAAACTCCAATGCATCCTACAAGCACTCTTGGTAAGGAAGAGGTAAGTAAGAAAGTAGATCAAAAGCTTTACAGAGGTATGATTGGATCTCTTCTATATTTGACTGCTTCTAGACCTGATATTCTATTCAGTGTTTATCTGTGTGCCATATTCCAATCAGATCCTAGAGAATCTCACTTAACAGCTGTTAAGAGGATTCTAAGGTATCTGAAAGGTACTACTAATGTGGGTTTGTGCTACAAAAGATCTGATGATTATAAATTAGTTGGATTATGTGATGCTGATTACGCTGGAGACAGAGTTGAAAGAAAAAGTACTTATAGAAGCTTCTAGTTTCTTGGAAGTCATCTGATCTCTTGGTTCAGCAAGAAGCAACCCACTATTGCTCTTTCAACAACAAAAGCAGAATACATTGATGTTGCTGGTTGTAGCACTCAGATGCTCTGGATGAAGAGTCAGCTAGAAGACTATCAGATCTATGAGAGTAACATTTCAATCTTCTGTGATAATACTTCTTCTATATGTTTGTCTAAAAATCCTATTTTACATTCTAAGGCAAAACATATAGAGATAAAACATCACTTCATCAGAGACTATGTTCAGAAGGGAGTTATCAGTTTAAACTTTGTTGATACAGATCATTAGTGGGCTGATATTTTTACAAAACCCCTTGCTGAAGATAGATTCAAATTTATTCTGAAAAATATAAGTATGGATTTCTGTCGAGAATAAAATGTTTATCAGAAGAAATTTTTCTTAGATGAAAATTTTTTGACTCTGAAGTATTTCATCTTTTCATTTATTATTTATTATTTTATTTATTGTGTGCAAATCTGAACTAACAAGCCTCAGAGGATCTGAACGTTGGCTAACGTTTCATTTCTCAAAGAAGTTTCAGAAGCACATGCAAAAAAACACGTGTAACTCTGAATCTGAAAAGGTGGAGTGCACAATACTGAGTTGACATTTGAGGTACTGTTTTTGAATATTGAGTTTCTCGTTTTCCCCCCAATTGTCAGAATCATTAATTGCTTGAAATGATTATATTTTTTTATTAAATGCTAAGTGGTAAGCGTGGTGAACGTGTGACTCTTGTGTGCCCTAATTTCTTCTATAAATGCCACAACTTTACACATTTCACACTTTTCACTCTCACGAACACTTTGTATGCATTTATTCTTGTTCCATTGTTTCCATCTCTCTCCCAAACCCAAACATCTCAATAACCCTAAATCTTCAAGATCATCAATGGCAACTTCATCATCAATGTCTTCTCAGTTCCAATCTTCAATGGCTATTGTTTCTTCCTCAAACATGGGTGTTGCTGCGTTTAAGGAACCTATAAGAACTTTACTCACACCAATTGACAAGTTAGAAGTCTTGTGTGAATCTATTGTCAACTTTGAATCATTTTCTGAAAATGGGTATGATCTTCGTCCCATTGTTGATGCACAGTGTTGGACCAAGTTCTTTGACAGGCTAATGGGACCAGTTTATCCTTGTCTGGTGAAGGAATTCTGGATACATGCTTCTACTTGCCCTAAGTTCATAGTTTCTTACGTTCTGGGTAAAGAAATTGTTATTACTGAAGACATGATATGGAAACTCATAGGGTATGAGGAAACTGATGGAGTCACTAATCTGCCATTTGGACGTGTAGATATGACTGATGTGTATAGAGAAGTTTGCTCATCTGGAGACACTTCTAACAAAGTAAAGGACTTGAAGCCAGCTTACAAAATCTGGGCTAAGATTTTCATGAGCTGCATTTATCATAGAAAATCTTCCAATTCTCCATACTATGTTAACATTGATCAGCTATACTTCATGTATTGTCTGAGTCAGAGCACCAAGGTGGATCTGCCATATCTTCTGTTTAATCATCTATGGACACATGTTAAATAGTCAAGGGAAGAGGTCAGAACCAAAAATCAGAAGCTGAGGAACTGGATTCCAATGGGAAGACATATCTCAGACATTCTAACTGAGAATGGTCTTGTTGGTCATCTGGTAGAAGTTGGACTGAAGTAAGAGTTAGCTTCTGTAATTGGAAAACCTCTGAATGGGAAGAGTCTTCAGAGGATGAAAGTTGTAGAAGAAGTTACTTCTGCTCCAAACAAAATCAACGCTGAAGAGGTCACTCAAAGAAGGATTCCAGTTGATAATTTTCCTATGTTCTTTGCTAATGAACCAAGGGAGATTATTCTGGATTACATTACAGAGTGTTTGAATGAGGGAATTCCTCTACCAGCAAATCTGGTTTAGAAGGCAGGTGAACCTGCTCCAGATCTGTATGAGGCCAGACATAAGAAGAAGAGAAAGGTTGCTGAAGAAGGTTCTTCTAAACCCAAGAGGAAGGCTACTGGTGAAGCTGCTGCTGTCAAGCCTAAAAGAGTCAAGAAGCAAAAGGTCAATCCTCCAGAGGCAAGTTTGGACTCCATTCTTGAAACTTTCAAAGAGGTATTAACATCTGATCAAACTCTACATGCACCTTTACCTTCACCCTCACCTTCACCTTCTCCTTCTCGTGTTTCTAAACCTAAGAAACCTTCTGTTACAGCTTCTTCTGTACCCCAACCTCTAGCAACTCCATCTGAAAAGTATACATCTGAACCAACACATTATCAACCATATGATATTCCCCCATATGACAAACAAACACCTGCACCACAATCATCTGTAATTCCCCCACCAGAACCACAAACTTCAAAACCTACAGAACCAACACCAGCAGAATCAACACCACAAGAATCAGAACCACAACAACAACCACAACCAGAACAATCCATTCCTTCTATTCCTCAACCAGAACCTATCCAACCATATGAATCCAATATTTCTAATTCAGATATTCTAGACATCCAACCCCTAACAACTGTCTTTGAAATTTCTTCCACATCCTGTCATTCATCTGAATCATCTGATTCATCTAAATCTGACTTACCACCAGAAATAAACTCACCACCCTCTCTCCATGGCTATGAATCTAGAACTTCTGAGTTTGTTTCATTTGCTTCTTTCAAACCTCATCCCTCTGATCCCCTTCCATCTAGTCTAAAAATCAAAAACTTTTATACCAGAATAGAAGCATCTGACCCTACTATTCCACATAAACCTATTTCTTTAACTATCCTTCCTTCTGTACTTCAAGACTATCTAAAAAAATACCAGACATCATTCCATCAGAACCTCTACAATCTTAAAACTCTGTTTTTATCCCCTACACCTCTACACCTTTTGATGTCATTCCCTCTGCATCAAATTTCAAACAGTTATTGTTTCCCACATCATCTTCATCCAGATTCAAAGCTTTCAC
The DNA here is from genome assembly GCA_963859935.3 of Lathyrus sativus. NCBI lineage: Eukaryota > Viridiplantae > Streptophyta > Magnoliopsida > Fabales > Fabaceae > Lathyrus > Lathyrus sativus. The sequence goes on along the minus strand of OZ012741.1, from coordinate 413,317,702 downwards.
TTCATCATCTGAACACCCTTCACTTACTTCTTATCCTCGCCCTCTGTTCATTATCCCTACCTTTACCATACCACCCCCACCTGAACAACCCAAACCATCACCTCTGGAAGCCTACCTTAAACCTAAATCCGGATTAGATGTTAATGCTTTGTTTGCAAATTTCAAGAAATAAATCAGGATGAGCTTAGACTCTATTAAGGAGGAATGTCTCTCAAGCATCAATCCAGAAGCTTCTGAAGAATGCTGGAATAAGTCCATTGCCAGATTCAACTCTATGGCTTCTAATCTGAAGACCATTTGCTCTGATGACGCAAAGGTCAGATTTGCTGAAGTTGTCAGACACACGCTTTGGAATGTGAACAGATCTCCTACATTGCTTCTTGAGGATGCACCTTCAACTTCTAGAGTTACTGCTACTTCTGAGACTCTTGAAGAATCTGCTCCTGAAGTCACTCTGGAATCCAATCCATTGGCTCTGATGATTGTAGATCAACCTTCTGAATCCGTGCCTCCAGAATCTGCATCTGCTATGATCATTGACTCTGCTCCTGCATCTGAATCTGCTCCTTCTACGTCTTCTGAGGTTAAGAAAGAGAATCAAGACTTAGAAGACAAGATTGTTGTACTGGAAGCTGGTCAATCTGAAATCAAATCCTGGATGGCAAAACAAGATGAGAAGACAGACAACATATAGAAATGGATGGCTAAGCAAGAGGAATCTACTTTTGAGATGACCCACATCCTTAAACTTCTTGCAGCACTTTTGTCTTAGTTCTTATGTTTGTGCACTTTGAGTGTTATTTTTCTGTTTTTCTGAATCATGTTTTGTTCTGATTGTACTCTGATTATCCATGAATGAATATCTCTGTTTGATTATTTGTTTTTCATCTATTGATGTTATCAGCTTTATTCTGTTTTCTTCTGTTAATCTTTTCTATTTTAAAAAGTTTTCTTTTTGATTATGACAAAAAGGGGGAGAAAAAGAAATTTTGTTTGTTCAAATATAAACAGTTACTAAAATAAAATTCATACATAACAAATTATATCTAACGTTGAATTTTAGTCTTTCAGAACAACGTATCATCTAACAAAATTCATTGAAGTTACCCTGAGAATCCCCAAAACAGATCTTTATTCAAACCAGGTTTTAACCAGGCTCTGATAAGTCAAACCAGGTTCTGATTAACAGGCTATGATCCTAGGCTCTGACTATGGAATATAAACCAGGCTCTGATATCAAATGTCGCACCTTGATTGGTTGAGAGCCGTTCGCTTCTCACCCAGTCAGGTTCAAGCCGTTTGAATAGGGGCAGCTGTTGCACCCCAAAATTTGCTCAACATTTCTTTACCTAGCTTATGTTTCATTTCATTCACATTAGCATTATCATTTGCATTTCATTGACATGTATGCAGGAGATCAAGAGGTATGAGTACCAATCAAGAGCTATACAAGACTATGAAGCTAGCCAAGAAGGTTATTCAAGGGTTTAAGAGTTGATATCTTTGTCAGAGAAGTCAAAAGATCCTCAGAGAGAGTGGTTGAAACCAAGGTTGTGTGCCTCCTAACTTGAGAGTTGTGGAAGCCCCAGTCGGATACTCTTGGTTCTTTAGGAAATTCTGGATATCAAAATACCACGGCTTGCCATCGGAAGCTTCCTCAATGGCGAATATGAAGGCGAGCCTATTAAGGCGAGAGATAACTATTCTGGGAGCATCATTCCAGAAGTTAACTTTGTATATCAAAGACAATGTCGCAAGAGCGTCAGCCATCTGATTTTCTGCCCGCGGCACATGGTGAAACTCTACTCTACCAAAGAAGGGCAACAACCTCCTTGCATAATTCATATACGCTATCAGATTAGGCTGACGAGTCTCCCATTCTCCCTTGATCTGGTTCACGACTAGCGCGGAGTCTCCATACACATCAAGATTTTTAATCCTCAAATCAATAGCCTCCTCGAGACCCATGATACACGCCTCATATTCAACCTCATTATTGGTAACTGGAAATGTCAATCTGGTAGTGAACGAGATGTGCGTCCCATGGGGTGTCTTAATGATTTCCCCAATTCCACTTCCATATGAATTAACAGCACCGTCAAAAATTAATTGCCATTGAGAACTCCGCTCAGTACCTTCACCATGCAACGGTTCCTCGCAATCTTTCATCTTTAAGTACATGATATCCTCATCAGGAAAATCAAACTTCAGCGGCTGGTAATCATCGATTGGTTGCTCAACCAGGTACTCTGATAGCACGCTACCCTTGATAGCCTTTTGCGAAACATACTGTATATCGTACTCTGTCAGTACCATTTGCCATCGGGCAATCCTTCCTGAAAATGCCTGCTTTTCGAAGACATATTTGATCGGATCCATCTTCGAAATCAGCATGGTTGTATGATTCAGCATGTATTGTCTTAGACGTTGGCAGCCCACGCAAGTGCACAATACGTCTTTTTGAGCATTGAGTAGCGGGATTCACAATCCGTGAACTTTTTACTCAAGTAATAGATCGCATGCTCCTTTCGTCCAGTCTCGTCATGCTGACCGAGAACACAACCCATATTGTTCTCAAGAACCGTCAAGTACATGATCAGTGGTCTCCCGGCTACTGGCGGCATCAATACCGGAGGTTCCTGCAAGTATTCTTTTATTCTTTCAAACGCCTTTTGACAATCTTCGTTCCAGACAATCGCCTGACCTTTTCTCAACAGTTTAAACATTGGCTCACACGTGGCTGTAAGGTGAGATATGAACCGGGCAATGTAGTTCAACCTCCCCAAAAAGCCACGAACCTCTTTCTCCGTTTTTGGCGCTGGCATCTCTTGTATAGCTTTTATTTTTACAAGATCAACCTCAATTCCTTTTTCACTAACAATGAACCCCATTAGCTTTCCAGATCTCAGCCCGAAGGTGCACTTATTAGGATTCAGCCTTAGCCTGAACTTCCTAAGCCTCTCAAAAATTTCAGAAGATTCACCAGATGCTCTTCCTCCGTCTGGGATTTGGCAATCATATCATCAACATAGACCTCAATCTCTTTATGCATCATGTCATGAAAGAGCATTGTCATAGCACGCTGATATGTTGCCCCAGCGTTCTTCAAACCAAAGGGCATCACTTTGTAGCAGAACGTTCCCCACGGGGTGATAAAAGTTGTTTTCTCCATATCCTCCGGCGCCATTTTAATCTGATTGCAGCCCGAAAAGCTGTCCATGAAGGAAAATACAGAGAATTGAGCAATATTGTCGACCAATACGTCAATATGAGGAAGCGGGAAGTCATCCTTAGGGCTCGCCTTATTCAGATCCCGATAGTCAACGCACATCTGTACCTTACCATCTTTCTTCGGTACAGGTACTATATTGGCGACCCAAGGAGGGTAAGTTGTAACATCTAGAAAACCAGCGTCCCACTATTTTTGTACTTCCTCTTTAATCATTACGGCCATATCTGGTTTTGTTCTTCTGAGCTTCTGCTTGACCGGCGGACATTCTTCACGCAATGGCAAGCGATGGACCACAATATCAGTGTCTAACCCAGGCATATCATCATAAGACCAAGCAAAGATGTCACTATACTCTCGAAGCATCTCGACAAGTCTATGCTTGATATCACTTTGCAGCGCAGCCCCTATCCGGACATTCTTGACAACTTCTTCAGAACCCAAATTAACGACCTCAATATCCTCCTGATGAGGCAGAATGATTCTCTCTTCTTGTCTCACAAGTCGAGTCAGCTCTTCTGGTAAGTCATCTTTCTCAACAATCTCTTCCTCGGCTTGAAATATAGGGTGCTCAAAGTCGAAGCGAGTCATAGGGAGTTCTTGATCGGTGTCATCTGAAATATGGATCCTGCAAGAGAAAGGGTTAAATGCTTCAAATGATATGCAAACGAAGCATACAACCACATTTCCATTTTATTGTAAAATAAAAAGCAGAAAAACAGGGATCACAAAATTTGCATGAGAAAAACGCCTTTATTTGATGATTAAAACAAAGCATACACATAAACAAGTAGGCCCTGAAATAAAATCACTATGCCCCGGGTAGGACATAGGATTGTACAGTAATCGAAAAAACAAGGCATTACTGTTTCGTCGTCACTTGAATAAAGTCCTGAATAGACCAGTTGCATAGGCTTTGTCCTGGCTCGCTGGGCTTGATCCCTGAATCCATGTCACAGTCGCTATCTCCATCTTCACTGTCAGACACAACATTGATCATTTCAAAACTGACCCCTCCTGGAGTAAACACAATCGGCCCTTTGAACTTTGGCGCGTTCTGTGATGAAGATGACGACGACAGGCGATAACCCAAGCCAAACTTGTCCTGCTTAACAGGAATCTCCAGAACTTGACCCTAGCCTTTAGTCTCCCCGGCCTGAACTACCGCTTGGGCTTCTCTGTATGAAGACATAGCCACTTCTGGTCCATTGCTTATGATAGGAGATTTTTCTCTGATCTGCACCCCTTCAAAATCTTGGCACAATGTCTCATGGATCTCACCATCCACTTCGACATATTTGAATGACGACAGGTGACTTACCAGGATATCTTCCTCCCCACACATGGTGACAATGCTACCATCGACCGTATACTTAAGCTTTTGGTGCAACGTGGACGTTACAGCCCCTGCAGAGTGAATCCAAGGTCGTCCGAGCAAGCAGCTATAAGTCGGCTGAATGTCCATGATATAAAACACAGTGTCAAACACCTCTGCACCGACCTGGATTGGCAAAGTCAATTCTCCAAACACGGATCTTCTAGTCCCGTCAAAAGCCCTCACTACCAAGTCACTTGGCATGCATATTATACCTCGGGTATCTAGCTTCAACAGCGCCTTCTTGGGCAAAACATTCAAGGATGAACCAGTGTCAACAAGGACATGAGACATAACAGTGCCCCTACACTCAACTGAAATATGCAACGCACTGTTGTGGTTGCGGCCCCTGGGTGTTAAATCAAAATCTGTAAAGCCAAGGCCATGACCCACGTTCACGTGCACAATCACTCCTTCGAGCTGATTCACGAATATCTCCTGGGGTACATAAGCAGCATCAAGAGCTTTCAGCAAAGCGTTCCGATGGGCCTCGAAACAAAGCAACAATGACAAAATCGAGATTTTGGAAGGTGTCTGCTGCAGATGATCGACAATTTTATAATCACTCTTCCGAATCAATCTCATAAATTCTTCCACATCTTTGGTCAAATCCTCTTTTTCCTTCTCTAGAGAAGGTCCTTCTTCATTGACTTTACCATTCCCTTTGGCAATTCTCTCAGCTTCTACTTCTGGTGACGCAAAAATTCTACCGCTGCGGGTTATGCCCCCTGCCCCCACAAGGTTATCAACTGATCCTACCGGCGGGCTTGCCGGGTTAATCTTTTCTCCATTGCAGTAAACTTCCGCCCCATAGTTCCAAGGGATGGCTTTAGTGCTTTCATATGGAATGGGTCCAGCTTTGGTTATAGTGGTGGTCGGCCTCTTGGGAGGGGTCGATATCATGACAGTCTTAAACGGGATCGTAACCGTTGCAACTTCGCCCTGCTCTTCAACTATTGCCTCAACAGGCTTCTCTTCAGCAGTACGGTCGAATTGCAGCGTTCCCTCATCAATCAACTCTTGAATACCTCTTCTTAAACTATTGCAACCCTCAGGCCGGGCCAAACAGTCAACACAATCTGTATCACAACCAGGGAACACTCCCCCTTTCAGCAACCTTCTCTTTACATAACCTAGAGGCGTCTTCAATTCATCCACATTCATAACCAGATTCAGGCTGGTATCTTCCAATATTGCACCCATCTGTGCACATCCGTGAGACGGCATCAGATTCTTCTCAATGTTGGGTGCCTCATTACCAAAGTTTATATCTTTGCTATCTATCAAATCCTGCACCTTGTGCTTCAATGCCTGACAATTCTCTATGCTGTGACCGGGTGCCCCGGAGTGAAATTCGCAATGTGCATTAGCGTCATACCCATAAGGAGGCGTGCCCTTCGGTGGAGCTAGCGTCCTTTTCTCAACAAGCTGCAATTGTAACAAAGTTGGAAGAAGCTGAGCATACGGTAGTGGAGGCACATCAAATACTCTTTTCACGACCCTATCACGACCTTGGAACCTCTGCGGAGCAGAACCCTGTTGTCCCTGTTGCTGCTGTGGCTGTTGTTGTTGCTGTTGAGGCACCGGAATTGTCACACTGGCGACCTGCTGCCTGCGCCAATTCTGACTTCTACCCCTTCTCTGATCACTACATACCGAATTAGTGTCTCCTTGCTTCTTATTTACAAAGGCCCTTTTACCACCTCCAGCTGAGGTTGATTCTCCCGCTTGAATCTTACCGATCTTAACGTTGTTCTCTATGCGTTCCCCCAAGAGTATCAACTCAGAAAAATTAGCCGTCGTACAATTGATAAGCCTGTCATAATACAACCCAGAGAAAGCGCCCACAAACATATCCACCAACTCACGCTCTACCATGGGTGGGTGCACCCTAGCTGCAAGCTCACGCCACCTCTGGGTGTACTCTTTAAAACTCTCGCCATTCTTCTGAGAAAGATTTTGAAGTTGGACCCTGTTCGGTGCAAGGTCGCTATTATATTGGTAATGCTTTACAAAGGCTTCCGCCAACTCTTTCCAACTACCAATCTGAGTGGGATCTAACCCCATGTACCATTCCAACGACGGTCCAAACAAGCTATCCTGGAAAAATGCATCATCATCTTTTCGTCATCAGAATAGGCAGACATTCTCCGATAGTAAGACCGCACGTGAACTCTTGGGAAAGTATCCCCCTTATATTTGTCGAAAGTAGGTGCTTTGAACTTGAGTGGCACCTTCAAGCCAGGAACCAACCCCATATTAGCCATGTCCAACCCCGTGGCGTTCTGATTAGCAAGAGTTTTCATTTGTTCCTCCAACATCTTGAACCTTCGGTCATTGTCAGTGGGCATCTCAAGATCCCTTCCTGGCGGAGGGAAAACATCTTCTTGACGGTCCTCGCCCTAGTGAAAATCCCCATTATCATACCCAGTATAAGTAGCTTTAGGCCTAAAACTAGTCTGATTGAACCTGGGACCATACCCCATATTACCAAAACCCCGATTGCCTGCACCCGGCCCAAAACCAGCGTTGTAGGCGCCCATTCCAACACCATTGTTGCCTGAGTTGCCAAAACCTACGTTACCAATGCCTTGATTAGCATAACCCTGATTTCCGTAACCCTGATTGCCATAGCCCTGATTGGCACCACCAAAACCAGCATTGCCAACACCAATACCCATACCAGTGTTCACAGCACCAACACCAAAACCAGCATTTCCAGCTCCAACATTAAAACCAGCATTTCTAGCTCCAACATTACCGTTTGTTTCCACATGCCCGTTACCATTACCAGTCACATTCCCATTTCCAGCCCCATTACCGTTCTCAGTAGTGTTGAGGACAACCACTGGTACAACCTCATCTGCTCGAGGAGTCCCGACTTGAGAAGGATTATTAGCAACCCCGCCATGTAGTACACCATTACCATCGACTCGTGCAATCAGAGGCTGCACGAGAGTCTGAAGCTGCTCTTGGCCCTTGGCCACAGTTTCCATCACTTGCATGAAATGCGCCATCCTGTCGCGCATCTCCTGCATCTCAGTTTGCATTTGATCCATAGCTTTCTTGCAGTTACTTCTTATAGAGTAGCGATGGATTCGCTGATCGGAAATCCTGAAACCTGTATCAACAGAGGGTTAGGAAACAACTCAAGGTACCTGTCATGCAAATGCAAACACGTATCCATGCATTAGGAGGAAGTCCCCCTCGATTCTAGCTCCAGACAAATAAAGTCTATCGTCCAATCATGGAAAAGAAACCCTCATATATATATATATATATATATATATATATATATATATATATATATATATATATATATATATATATATATATATATATATATATATATATATATATATATATATATATATATATATATATATATATATATATATATATATATATATATATATATATATATATATATATATATATATATATATATATATATATATATATATATATATATATATATATATATATATATATATATGAAAAGCCCGCGTGGGTAGCGTACAACAAAAGCTGAATACAACTGAGGCAACAAGCATGACCCCAACCAACAAGCCTGGTGGTGATCAGCATATTAATGCATAAAAGGTACAAAGAAATAAAAAGAAATCAAGTGCGGCTATGGGCACGGAAATCCTCTAGTAACTTATGCGTAGCGGGATGGTCGGGCTGAGTGAGCAGGCTCTGGATCAACAAATCCCTTTGCCTAATGGCATCTGGGAGGTTCTCAGCAATGCTCCCACAAACATCCTCTTCAGAATGGTTTTCCACCCTACTCCTCTTAGCATCATCCCGGAGTTGACAATCCATTAGGTTAGCTTTCGTCTGAATCAACTTATACTGGACATCTCGTCGAAGGGAAGCCTCAGCCTCTATCTTCTTATCTTTAGCCTCCATCTGAGCTTCCAACTGGGCTATCTGTTGCTTCAGATTTTCTTCCTTCTCTTTGTGGCTAGCCAAAGCGTTATTCCATAACTTCTCAAATTTGGACAACTTCAGATATACCCGGTCCAGGTCCTGTTTCTTGGTGGTCAATACACCATGTACTGCCTTCAGGTCCAACCCGAGACGCTCTCTAGAATCAGTCTCCTTGGTCAAGTTAGCGCCCAGGTGGTTGATCATCTCTGTCTGCTTCTTACAGGTGTGTACGACTTCATTCCTTTCTCTTCGGAGTTAAGCGATCTCAATTTCCAATTCTTCGTTGGCTTTTACTAGCTCTTCGTTCTTGGCTTGAAGCTGCTCGTACTTCTGGATTTAGATCATGGTAGGCTCTGGAGGGCAGTCCTGCTTGACAGGAGGAAAAGGCATCAACACTTTCTTTGCTCTGCTGAGAATCCAGTCCACATAAGGAGGATAAGCCTGATTATTGCTTTTCCCTAATAAGGTCTTTCCCTTTCGGTGAACGTTGTTCCAGGCATATTCAAATCTAACCAGATCATCCCCTTCTAATGTACCGGTGAGGTACGTAGATTCCTGTACCTCTTCATCCTTAGGAGGGCCTCTCAAAGCATACCTGAACTGTCTAATAGCGATAGAGGGATTGTAGTTGATGTAGCCCTTCCTACCCACCAGAGGGACATTAGGAAAGTTCCCGCAGCTGCAAATGATTTCACTCCCCAGGCGATCTCTATCAAACCAATCAATGTCTTCGGCAGACAGGCTCATCAGTCGCTCAGACCATTCCTTCATCTCTGCAGTCTTTATAAAAGGACCATCCTTAGGTAGATGAGTGATAAACCATCTGTGAAATAGTGAAGCACAACAGGAGACACCCTTGCCTCTTCAATTTTCGTTCTTGTAGTGCACTGAATGATACACGTCTCCGAGCAAGGTAGGGATTGGATTCCTTGAGACGAAGATACGAAGAGCATCCACATCCATAAAATCCAGGATATTGGGGAATAACATGATACCATATATGCACAAAGCCAAAATAGCTTTGAATGCCACCCAACATTCTTTCTTGGCGAAGTGTCGGGTTTTCTCAGCTATAAAAGGTAATGGGAATCCCCAGGCTCCATTTCTCCTGACTGTTTTCCCTTTCAATTCAGAAACCTCAATATGCAGAGTTGTAGCAACACTAGCCAGATTTGGCTCCTGATCAATGGGACAAAAGGGTACCTGAGCAAGAATGGGTATCTCCAATATGACAGAAAACTCTTCCAAAGTGGGGGCCAGCACATAGCTTGGAAATGTGAAGCAACGCAACGGGGGATCATAAAACTGAAGCAAAGTCTAGAGTCCGTTCAATTCATACACAGATGGCTTGCACACAACGCTGAGCAGCTTCCCATAGGTTCCTTTAAAATCTCCCATCACTTCTTTACCAAGCAAGGAAATCAAACCCCTCAGAGTAGTAATATCTAGAGTAGGAAATTTATAGGCCAAAGTTCTCTCACATTGGGCTCCATGATGGACACAGAAAGGACATGATTGCTAGAATCGAGAGGGAACTACACACCTGCAACACAGATACGTGTTAGATGCAATGCAATTTGAAAATGTAAATGCAAATGCGAAATGCAGCAGGGGATCAAGTGTTCTGCTGTGCTGTGCTGTGACGTGAAGTGGCAGGTCATAATTTTGCTTCAGCAAGAAAATACCACACTCTGATAATAAAGGCCTACTGAAACCCACAATACTGATTCACGGTCAAGAAAACCAGGTTGTCTGAAGGTTACGGTTTCCTGCAATAACCCGACCCCGCTATCTGGTATGGACCTAATCACTGACAAAGGTATGGCATCCTATGCGTTCATCAGCGTCACAGACTTTCAAGAAACGATGATACGATACCCAGAAGGTGTGGCATCACCATCTCTTGAAGTGGCCTCACTTAGCTGATTCACAAATGATCGGTCCCCAGGGTCGACAATCCTAAGATCTGAGATCCTTTCAATGGCCCACTGGGCTGGAAATGGAAATAATCTCAAAGAACCTCGTCTGAGTGCAGGTTTCATGGGAACTAGTGCATGCCTAACATACAGGTTCACCACAAATCTACTTCTAAAGCTACGTACATACTCATGCTTGGGTCTGGCTTATCACTCATCAGAGCCCCCTCCCACAACAGCACAACAGTAATAATATCATACTGAAAATAAAATGCGGAAGGTAAAAAAGCGATAAATAAACACAACCCAACAGGTAAACATGCAAGCACTAGGATTGACTCGCATAGGGAACCGTTGGAGTCCCCAGCAGAGTCACCAGCTGTCGCTACCGCGAAAATAAGGTGTCGGCAAAACAGAAGAGTCGCCACCTTTCGTTATTTATCCCACAGAAAGGGAAAGGAAATGATCGGAAAAACCTGACGAAAAGGTATAAGACAAGGTCATCGCAACCATGTCTGGATTCGGGAGTCGGTTACGCAAGGGGAAGGTATTAGCACCCCTCACGTCCATCGTACTCGATGGGACCCACGCTTGTTGTATTTATCTGACGGGTTGATTTAATGACTCGGCAGAACACAGCAGTTCTATGCCTACGTATTTCCATCTGGAACGAGAAATCAGAGTCTACGTAGTTCGCCTAACTACGGGTTACGGGGGAAGGTTGCTCGCCGAGATGTCGCATCTCGTGCCTACGTACTTTCACACGGCATGAACGATCAGAGCAAACACAGTTCGGGAAACGACGGAACACCGGTTTGTTCAACTGTTTTATCCGAGTAGGGTTAACAGACGGTTCCAGCAGTTGGTGTATGCAGCTCGACCTTTGGAGACTTAAACGTTTCCCGTTTGCAGTAGAACCGAGAATTAACAAAACTCTCCTTCTGAAAATGGTTTCTAGGGATTAAAGGTCCAAGAGGACAAAAAGATGTTTGATCTTTGTTTTCTGTTTTTTTACGGAAGAAGTGTTTTTTAGTGGTCTGTAGTTTGTACAGCACTAGAGACTATGACTTAGGAGCGAATGTGTTGCATATTGTCCAAGGACATATACTAAACACCCTAGATGATTGAGAGGAGACCGCTCAATCATCACTTCCCAAGTAGCTTAAGGCTCGTAACGTGCTTTGTACTAACTTGCCTTTATTATGTTTTTTACTGTTGTTCAGAGATAAGAAGAGAACGAACTCTATGGGGAAACTGTACAGTCCTAATGTTGTCATACAAAATTAATCATATGATTGAGGTTAGGAGAGAGCTACCTAATGTTATCATGCATGGTTAGAACCCTAATGTCTGTCATAACTTCTCTTGAACAAGAGAAGTCAGAGTCCCTAAGGGAATATGACAATGGTACACAGAAACAGATAAAGCAAATACTGTAAAGAAATAACTGTAAGTAAAATGCATGCAATGCAACAATACAAGCAGAAGGAGACAAGCTCAACTTCTTAGCAATCAAGCAAAAAAAAGAAAAAAAAACAGTCAAAACAGACAAGCAGAGGGAGACAGACTCAACCTCTATATGCAAATACGTCAATTAGAAAAAGAAAAAACAGCACACAAGCAAGGGGAGAACCACCTCAACCCTTAAGGCAAACAAGCAGAGGGAGACTCACTCAACCTCTTAATGCAGTCATGCTCCTATACTTATACTACACTAAATATGAACTATCCTAATGCAACACACCACTCAAAAATGAATGAGGAAAAGGATTTATAACAGATAATGGATTCAATCCCATAAGTAATCAAAAAAGGCTTCTATCTTAAGGAAAGAAATTGGTTGTTGGGAGACCAGGGTAAGGTCCACAGGAACTTATCCCAGGCACTCAACCAACTAAAAGAGATTTGGGGGAATCCTAAAGGTTTGGCTCCATCAAGAGATGTGCAACATTCCTCCCACAGGAGGGACTATACTACCCCAAGAAGGTTCCTAAAAGAATGGAATAAGAGAATATTTAGGAGAATGGAGATGAGAAGCAAGGTAAGTTCCACATGAACTTACCACAGGCACTCAACCAACTCCACTTCCTTAGAGAGTGCTTTTATAGACTCAACCCCTTTATGATAATGCAATGTATTCCTCCACAGGAGGAAACATGCTCACAAGAAGGATTCTAATAAAGCAAGGAAAATTGAAGGGGAAACTAATCCTAGGGAAAGATCACCCACCTACTGGAACTTCTAAAGAACCTCAAATGTTACCTTCTAATGATCACCTATGCTATGGGTTCAAGGATTCTAAAAGAGGTATCTTTCTAAATACCAATCTATCAAGAAAGGGTATGGGACCTAGAATCATCTAATGGTCATTTACAAGACTAATCTATGCACTTAAACTAGTTAGGATCACCTAAACTAAGGCCAATTTGTAAAATGGGGAACTAAGGGAAAAACAATCCTAAAATTTCTAGGGAAATACTACATCATCCTACATGTATTAACAAGCTATGGTGCAAAAATCAGGGGCTAAACCTAAATCAAAAGGCTCAAACTAAATCGAAAATCTAAAGGGTACACTAAAGGGATCCACTAATGAACACTCCTAAACAATTATTCCAAAATCCTACTTAGAATCATCTAAAAATCACAACAAAAATACATAACATCATTGACATGTCTACAACCAGCACACAAAATTTTAATATCAAACTCAAAGGCATGAATGAGAAATAAAATCAACAAACTCAGCATACAATTACCCAATTATTAAAAACATACTAAAATAGAAAATATGCCATTAATGGAAAATGCATGAAAATAGAAATTAAAAAATGTGAGAAAATTCTAAACATATCAAAGTATTCACATGATTTATTTCAATATTTATTGAGAACCTTTCATATTTTTCTTGAATTAAAACTAACAAGTATTAAAACAAAAATAAAAGAAAAAAAAGAAAATAAAAGAAACTAGGAGGGAGGTGTAGCTAGCACAGAGTTTATGTGTTATTCGGTTAATGGGCCCTGCGCTGGGGGTGGAAACAGCACGCTGGGATTGGGCCCTGCTGAATATACATACTCAGCTCTTATTCTTTAAGTGAAATAGACCATGGGGTGTACGAAGTAACGTTCTCATGTGTATCTGCAATAGGCCTAACGCAGGTGGGGTGTGGACAGCATAACATTGAGCCCAGAGTTTCCTTTAGTGAAACTCTGCGTTTCACTTAATGAAGGAATTGGCCATGGAAAGTGGACACGCGGACTAGCTCCCAGCCACGCGATTGACATACAAAGTCCACTCCTTATCGTGACCCAACGGCTATGATAAGAGCTGGAAAAATAAAACTAAAACGGAGACACTATCCACGCGGTGGTTGCAGGGGCGGCCGGAGAAGATCCGGTCATCTTCTCCGGCGAGAATGAACAATAGCCAAAATCCAAACTCCACGAAACTTCAATTTTTTTATATGGTTTTGCTTGTCTCACTCCCTAGGTCATCAATCTATGATTTGTTTTCATTTTTAACCATTAACAAGAGAGATATGTGAACTACAACTTGGAATGCCATGGTAAAAATCGTCACAATTCACTACGAAGCTTATACAAAATCCATCTATGTTTCAAGTAGATCCTAACCACATGTATCTAAGGCTTGGAAAGTGCATAATTTAAGAGAAATTTTGCGAGGAAGAAACCTAGTTTGGAGCTTCGCGTATGGTGTTCTTCAGGGCTCAATTCTCTTCCAAAAGATGCAGAATCTTCCACTGAATGATCATGAAGAGTTCTTGAGGTTCTATTTCTTCTGAAACTCCTTCAATCTCCAAACTCGAAAATCCAACTTCAAGCTTCTTCCACAAACTGCTCTAACTGATTCTCAACTGAAAATGGCACTAGAAGCTTCTGAAAATGATCCAAATCTCTTTTATAATCTGTTTTGATCCATTGGGGGCCCATTCATGGCCCAATTTGTGATTTCCAACTTTTAACTTTCTTCGAAAATCTCACTTATGGCAGCCACGAATTTGCCTTGTTCTTGCTCTCAATCCACTTCAGATCACTTGCATTGAGTGTGTAGAGTGTAAATGGATTGGTTTGCAGCCTTGATTTTAATCTAAGGTGTGTATTTGATTTGTTACTTTATCATGAAGTAATCCACCAAAATGCCATGAAAGGAGTCTCAACTCAAAATTCTAACAATGCCAAAGTGTTTAGAATCTCTTTTGCACTCAAAATGAGTACTAACTTGGCTTGAAAACATCCAAATTCCAATTGTTTTGAATTTTTCCTTTTTAATTCATTAAAATGGCCTTTTCGAGAAATTTCCTCAACCAATGCTTGCTCTAATCCCTATCAATGGTTGCTTGGATCATGGTTGGACTAAAAATATCATTTTGAGAAACTTTTGTGTTGAAACAAACTCCATTTGAAGCTTGCAAGATAGTGAAATGGACCCATGATTCAAAATGACCTGTAATTCCAAATACCCCTGACTTGTAAACCTCATAACATGAGTTCTACAAATCAGATGAAAGACTTCTAGTACAATTTGGAAAGCTAAGATCAATACCTACAACTTTCATGTTGGCCAAAAGTTGATGAGAAACATCCTTCTAGGTCAAACGTTCCTTGGAAGTTGGTTGACTTTCACAGACAAATTTCACATTCATCTGATGACCTGTAACTTGTCTGGATCATAACTTGAGTTCTATAAATTCAATGGAGGACTTCTAGTACTAAAATTAAATCTAAGAGCATGCTCTACAAGTTTCATGTTGGCCAAAAGTTGAGATGAAACTTGTATCTTGAGATAAGTGATCTTGAAGTCAGGCACTAAATAGGGGATTTTACCCTGAGAACCCTAGCTTAGCAGCTCCTCACACTTTGAAATTTTCTTGGATTGATCTTGGAATATCACCTCATGTATCTCAACACAACTTTCCATGGTCACAAAGACTTAGAAATAGGTTTTGATATTCTTCAATTGCACAGTTAACTCAAGGTTGACCAGGCAAAAACCCTAATTGCAACACCCTCAACTGTGGCTCTTCACCCTTAGCATAATGATTTGACTGAGCTCCACCATGACCCTCAAGGAACTCCGTGAGCTCTATCCACACTCTATCCATGCTCAAGACTCCACAATCCACTGATGGTCTTCAATTGGATCCCAAGTTAGGAGATGAACCACATACAAGCATCTGAACTCCCCAAAGGCACAACCCACTTTCTGATGACTATGGTGCCCTCTCAAGCTTGAATAAGACCTCTAGATAGGCTCCTCTTGATATAAACCACACTTGATCCCCTGCTAAATGAAAAATGCTATGCTATGCAAATGTTAGATCAATGATATGTTAATGCAATGAAACATAAGCCAAGTGAGAAAAGGTTAGGCAAATTTTGGGGTGCAACAAGCACATCAAAAGGCAAACTCTCACAATTTTCACTGTGTTAATCGATTAACACATTTGCACATGCAAATGGTTAATCGATTAGCCAGTGTGTTTTTTGTGAAAATGAGTCAAATTCAAATTCTGCAACATTTTGGCACCAATATTCAAATATTTCATCATGAGAATATTCTAGATCACTTTATTTTAATTCTCCTACCTCATCACAATTAATTCCAACCATACACCTTCATTAATCACCATTTGATCTTGATTTTGCCTACAAATTTAAATTCCAAGCCTAATTAGGGTTCCAAACCACCAAAATTTCCAAGCCTAAATTCTATAAATAGAGGCCTCATTTCATTCATTTTCAAAAGTTAGATAGCCAAATTCACGTTGCTAAAATTTCTCTCAATTCCCTTCGACTATCAAATTCACCAAAACTCTTTCTTCTTTTGAAAGTTAGTAAGTTCATCATTATAACTTACTAAACTTTAAGCTAAAACCTTCATCCAATTACATCATCAATTTCAGTAGATCAAGACTTTGGAGTGTGGTTCTTGGAGTTTACTTGAAGCAATTTCAAATTTGAAGTGGTAAACCCTCATTCCACCATTGTAGTTCTTGATCCATCTTCCACAATATGATCTATTGTTGATTCTTGTTGCTTGATCTTTGGGTCTTGCAAATTGTGTTTTATTGGTAATATTTGTTGTTGTTTCACTTAAACTTTTGTGCTAATTCTCATTCATGATCATGAGGTGTTTGAAGAAATGGTTGGATCATGGATGCTGAATTTTTTTTAAATAAACATTGTCTTAGCAGTGTTAATCGATTAACACATTTGCACTCACAAATGGTTAATCGATTAACCAATGGCAGATTTGTGTTCTTTGCTTGTTTTTTGGACTGTTTTGGTTCTTTCTCTTCTTCTTCCATTCTCTTTTGACTTTTGCCTTG